>LT598458.1:523947-1123947 GCA_900074725.1 Lachancea dasiensis
AGCTTGGTTATCGGTGGCCACAAGATCGCCGTCTACCAAGAAAGAGACCCAGCTCAATTGCCATGGGGTAAGCTAGGCGTGGACGTCGCCATCGACTCCACTGGTGTCTTCAAGGAGTTGGACTCTGCTCAAAAGCACATTGACGCTGGTGCCAAGAAGGTTGTCATCACTGCTCCTTCCTCCACCGCGCCAATGTTCGTTGTCGGTGTCAACGACCAAGAATACGACGGTCAAACCATTGTTTCCAACGCTTCGTGCACCACCAACTGTTTGGCTCCATTGGCCAAGGTCATCAACGACAACTTTGGCATCGAAGAAGGTTTGATGACCACCGTCCACTCTTTGACTGCCACTCAAAAGACCGTCGACGGTCCATCCCAAAAGGACTGGAGAGGTGGTAGAACCGCTTCCGGTAACATCATCCCATCCTCCACCGGTGCCGCCAAGGCCGTCGGTAAGGTCTTGCCAGTCTTGCAAGGTAAGCTGACCGGTATGGCTTTCAGAGTCCCAACCGTCGACGTTTCCGTTGTCGACTTGACCGTCAAGTTGGCCAAGGAAACCACTTACGACGAAATCAAGGCTGTCATCAAGAAGGCTTCCGAAGGTTCTTTGAAGGGTGTCTTGGGTTACACTGACGAAGACGTTGTCTCCACCGACTTCTTGGGTGACTCTCACTCCTCCATCTTCGACGCCGCTGCCGGTATCCAATTGTCTCCAAAGTTTGTCAAGTTGGTGTCCTGGTACGACAACGAATTCGGTTACTCTACCAGAGTGGTCGACTTGGTCGAGCACGTCACCAAGGCTTAAGCGTGATATAGAATTATATAGGAGCTTTTTTATTAACGAACTAATGATTTTTGAACCAGGCGCGCGGTCTTTTGTTGACACGGCGAGGCGAATACTACACACGGTGGTATTCAATCTGGTATGCAGTGTAGCACCTGCTTTGTTAGACACAGTTGTAGCACTACAGGCAGCGCGGCACCTGCTTTGTTAGACACAGTTGTAGCACTACAGTCAGCGCGGCACCTGCTTTGTTAGACACAGTTGTAGCACTACAGTCAGCGCGAGCTCAACCTCATAGCTGAACTGACCGACCAGGCCATGTAATCGCGGTTCCTCTGGTTTATCGATTGGTGGGCGCTATTTAGTAAGCTTATGCATCCTCGTGATGATCACTATGTACTAGTCTGACAACGCGTCGATGCTCATTTTCATGCAGCTCGACGCTATTTAAACTGTATTAGATCACAACCATCTAGTAGCCCTAACAAACTGTTGGGCCAAATGCCGAAATCCCTATGCAACCTTTCCAGCAGCGAGCCCCTGCAGAGGTAAAAAGGGCGATGTCAGTATCTGCTTCTCCTCCAGCTTCAGTGTGGCCAGACTTATATAGTTGGGTAATTTAGTATATAACTCCGAACGCGCGTCTTAGCAGCGTCGAGGCAGTTTGCCAAGGGTATAACTATCAATATGGCGACTCAAAACGTGGCCAAATCGCGACTGATATTCTGATCGCCAGTGCGCTTCTCCGTCGCTCACGCTTGAGCTCGCATAAAAACGGATGGGATATTGCTATAGACGCTGCCAAAAATTGATTGCCAATACGTAAGTAGCTAGCAGTGATCTAGGGTCGATCAAAGTTGCTCGCTGAGACTGTGCTTCGCCAAGCATACCTAGGGTGTACATATCTGTAAAATGGCGGGATGAGGAGATTGTGGAGCGTGGACATACGGGGTGCAGGTTCAGCCACATCTCAATCAGCTACAAAAAAATCGAGGACAAGTGGCAGAAGCCTTGGCCTAGCGGAAGGTGTACCAACCAATGCTTAGGACCATCTTCCTCAAAGTTGAGCCACCACCTAAAAAAGGTCAGTTAAACATACACCGTACCTTGAGCTCACCAATTTTTATGACGCAAAATGACGTTGCGCCAGTCTAGACTAACGAGACAGAGCACACACACACACATCTTCCCTCATAGTAGAACGTGCTCAGCTGTATCACGAGGACCAAATTCATACATCGCCCCGTCACAGCGTGCCCAGCTTGACTTATCCAGTCCTTTCTCCAGTCGTTCCAGGGGTTACCCGACCACAAACTAGCTGCACATTCCTGCACGTAAATGCAGACTCTGAGCCACGAAGTCGTGACGTTATACTTCCATGCATCACCACCGACATTTTTTGAAAGCAAGCCCTCAAAGCGTTGACATCCAGAACTTTCTAGGGGAGCCACAAAAGCTTAGCGTAGCTTCCTCGTTCCAAGATATAACCTTTTTTTTTTCATGATTATTAAATAGCATCATCTCATCGAGTTTTGCTCATCTTGACGAACCCTATGAAAAAGGGTGGGTTGTTTATTTCAAGTTGAAAGCAGATATATATCGAGGTGTAAGATAGGAAATTTGTTTTAATAACATCTACCCTGTGAGCTCAGAATCCGGGACATTTGATTAATTTTCCTATAATCCGAAAAACAGTTTTGGTGTTGGGAGTGTTGTTTATACTTCTCCTCTGCAAATACTAGCCTGGATAATACACCATTGTGAAAGCACTTTTTCAAGCGAACGAACCTTTTATCAACAAGCACCGCCGTAGTACTTTCTATCGAAGATCGTTGTAGCAATGGCGGACTCTTCACAGGCTTCGTCTTCGACGTCTGCCTTCGTAACGGCGCTTATCATCAACGGGATCATTGCGCTGGTGATGGTATTTCTTTTCTTGCGGCTCAGACCGCGGAATGAGCGCGTTTACCAACCCCGGTCTATCAAGGATATCCTGACGATACGAGAAGAAGAGCGGACCGAGCCGGTTCCCTCCGGAAACTTCCAGTGGGTTCAGTTTTTGTTGAGCAGACCCCATTCATACATTATCCAGCACACAGGGTTAGACGGGTATCTGTTTCTGCGGTACATCGCAGTGTTTGGATCGCTGTCGTTACTGGGCTGTGTGATTATCTTGCCAATTTTGCTGCCTGTGAATGCCACAAACGGTAACAACTATTCGGGGTTCGAGTTGCTGGCGTTTGCAAACGTCACAAACAAAAATCGCTTTTATGCGCACGTCTTTTTGTCGTGGATCTTTTTCGGTCTGGTCATCTATACGATTTACCGCGAGCTGTACTACTACGTTTCGCTGAGACACGCTGTGCAGACCAGTCCGCTGTACGACGGGCTCATCTCCTCCAGAACCGTGATGCTAACGGATCTTTCCTCGAGTCTTCGCAATGAATCTGAGATCCAACGCCGGTTCCAGAACTGCACCAGGGTAGTCTTCGCACACGACAATACAAAGTTGCAGAAGCTGGTCCAGGAGCGCACAAAGCTGGCTTCCAAATACGAAGGGGCCATGAACAAAGTAATCAGAAAGTCTTTGAAAATTAGACGAAAGGCCGAAAAGAAGGGCAAGCTCGAGGAGCTCTTAGGAAGCAAGCCCGAAGACGATCTGCAAACCTACATTCCACAAAATAAGAGACCCACTCACCGCCTGGGTAAGGTGCCCCTTCCCATCATTGGTGGTAAGAAGGTCGACACTTTGGAGTACTGCAGCAAGCGCATCGGCGAGTTAAACGATGAGATCAAAGACGAACAGTCGTCGTGGGACACCCGCGACAAAGTTGGCGCGTGTTTCATGGAGTTCAAAGGTCAACTCGATGCCCAAAGAGCATTCCAATCCGTGCAATACATTTTGGACAAAGGTTCTTACGACAAGTGTTTGGTGGGGGTTTCTCCGGAAGACATTAACTGGAGTGCCCTCGGTATGTCGAAGTCACTAAGAAAATCCAAGCGTGGCGTCGCTAACACCGTGCTTACTTTGATGATCATTTTCTGGGCAATCCCTGTTGCTCTCGTTGGGTTCATATCCAACATTAATTTCTTGATCAGTGAGCTGCACTTTTTAAAGTTCATCAACAACTTACCAGATGTCCTTTTGGGACTGATCACTGCAATGTTGCCCACTGTCGCCCTAGCAATTTTGATGTCATTGGTGCCAGTCTTTATCAAAAAACTGGGCAAACTCAGTGGTTGCAGCAGTGTACAGGAACAAGAATTGTATTGCCAGGCTTGGTATTACGCCTTTATGGTTGTTCAGGTTTTTATAGTGGTGACTTTGGCATCATCTGCTTCCTCCACAGTATCCGCTATTATCGAAGACCCGTCTTCTGCGATGACACTGCTGTCTCAAAATCTACCAAAGGCATCCAACTTCTACATTGCCTATTTCTTACTAATTGGTTTAACGTTCTCCAGCGGTGCACTTTTGCAAGTTGTGGCTTTGATTCTCAGTAAAATTTTGGGACGTATTCTCGACTCAACACCTAGGCAGAAATGGAATCGTTATAACACCCTGGGGAAACCAAGTTGGGGTGTTATGTTTCCTAGCATCGAATTTATGGTCTGTATCCTAATTTGTTACTCCATCATCGCGCCCATCTTACTGATCTTCGCGACCTTCTCTTTGGGCTTGTTTTACCTCGCTCACACCTACAACCTGAACTATGTTCTAGGGTTCTCATTCGATATGAAGGGAAGAAGCTACTCCAGGGCTCTGTTCCAAGCATTTCTCGGCCTGTATTTGTCTGAAATATGTTTACTTGGACTCTTCATCATGGCCAAAACTTGGGGTCCGTTGGTTATCGAAGCCGTATTCATCGTGTTCACCGTGCTTTGTCACTTATATTTCCAAAGAAGGTTCATTCCACTGTTTGAAGCCGTTCCTTTAAGTGCAATTACATACGCAAGAGGTGAAAGTACCCATTTCTACGCTGCAAAAGACCAAGGTTTGAGTGAGATCAAGGGCACCGGCAAAAAACTCAAACAGGAACTCGATGAGAGTGAAACCGGTGGTGCTATTCAGCCAGCAACTTCAGCGGATTTGAAAAAAGCTGGTATTCTTTCTGACGAAGACGGCTACGCTGAAAAGGAATCGTACAGCGAACAGAAGCGCCAATCTTCCAGCATCAGCAAAGCAAACACTAATCAAGATGAGCCCAACTTCGTCCCTGAGAATGAAGAATTCCACAAATATAATTATAAGGACGTCGAGGGTCTGGACACTAGCAACAACGCCCACCAATCCGTCGATGCCAATGGCGCCGTTGTTACCAATGCTGACGCAGGAAATGTCTTTTCTGACGCCCAAGCGGTGACCAAAGATCCGGCTGCCTTCCCACCAAACAAAAAACTCCCCTCGAGCCTGAAAGAAAGACTTGAGAATTTTTTCATGCCGCACAAATGCTACGAGTTTGCTGAAGTGCGTAGAAGTCTTCCATATGTGTTAAACACTTGCGTGAAATATGACCAGGACTTTTTGGAGACTGCCTATGCAGACCCCAGCGTATCCGATCCTGCGCCCAAACTCTGGTTGGCTCGTGATCCATTGGGATTGTCGACTCAACAAATTTCTCTAGCCAGAACCCACGGCGTAGATGTGAGTGACGAGTTCACCGGTTACGATGAAAAGAGCAGAGCGACTTTCTCCTTCCACCCTCCAGACTTTGAGCCAGTCGCGAAACGCTAACTGTTTCCGTCTATGCACTATCTACTAAACTACAGTGACGATTACCGATAATTTTTGAACCTACGTATTCTATGTTTCGATCTGATAGCTTTATCAGCTCCTTTAATCCTGCTTTATTTTATAATCATTCAATAGGAGATAAAACGGATTCTGTCTTAGCATTTGCATGTGTACTAGGCGTTGTTTGAATGCTTAGTGACAGATTTCTGATACACGAGCAATATGGACGTTCAATATGAGGTCTTAATTTTCCCCCTACTCCCTTATATATAAGGGCAGAAAGATAACGAGAAATTGGAGGTTGGCCTGAATGCCTTTGCTGAAATCAAACCCAGAAGCCAGATTGCGAACAGTGCATAGGTTCCTTCAGTACTTATTAGAAAGTTATTAAGACCCAGTAATTTTGTGTGTCGAGACTAGGCAAATACATCGAGATCATGGAGACAAAAAAGTCGTTCAGCCTGTATCCGCTGCACTTGGAATGGGACGCAGAATCGGAAGGTCGGTATTTCAGGGTGAATCCTTTTTCCATCTGCAAAGAATATCTGAATGAACTAATTTTCGCGGAGTGTGGTTTGGCGAACGCTGTGGAGTCCGGAGCATTATCCTATGAGTACGCCGGCGCCGAGGGCCCTAGGTTAGAAGTTTTAAGAACCTCAGAGGACGTAGTGGTGTTTAGAAGGTGGTTTGAAATGCAGCATGCAGCCAAGCTCAATGTGAATCGTCCGGCAGCGACTTATAGTGCATTTAGTGCTGGCACTGGTGATGGTCGCGGTGCAACGTCGGAAGTGAGGCCTAGTGGTACAGAGACTTCTTACGTTTCCATTCCCACCGATCAATTGGAAGCGTTGATCAATTCCATCCGGCAGTTGGAAATTTCACTAAAAAATGGTGAGGATATTAAAAATAACGATTCCGATTGTGCCGACGCACATGCTGCTACTGCATATGCAGATCCCCACTGCGATGCTCTGCACGAAGACGTGATATGCGACGGCTGCCACCCCGAAAACATAAACACCAGTGGACTCACATCCACCCGCTCTCCGGAAATGCCGTTTATCAAGGGTCCCAGATACAAATGTTTATACTGCTTCAACTATGATTTATGTGCAGCGTGCGTGCAAAACGGCGTGGAAACTGAAACCCACAAGCGATACCACAATATGATGAAAGTTAATACTCCCGATTCTGACATCAACAGATTATGGGCAGGATTCAATGACCGGCTGCACGGCCAGACTTACGTGAGCCAGCAGTCCTTAAGAAGCCCAATGGTAGTACAGCCAGCTCACTTCAATGTCAGCAGTACTGCCAAAGATATTGTCATCGACATCCCAGAGCGTAGTTCTAAGGTTTTTGATTTTTTTTCGAATGTTCAATCGGAAAGCGACTTGGCAGCGCTCGTCGGTGACCATGAGAAATATCAGCTACTTTTGTCGAAGTTGGAAGGAGACGAGGAAAAATTAACTCAGCTCGTCGAGACGCACCTCGATACAAAGGCCACTTCGAAGAACTTGATAACATCATTGGACGCCTCTGTTGAGACTGCTCACGACGCGGATAATTTGATTGAGGTTGAGATGAGCAAGCGTGAACATGTCATTTCCTTCAAACTATTGAACAAGGGCCCTGATTCGGTGTGCAATGGTTTGAAGCTTGTATTCCGCTATTTTGAGGCTAATTCTGCAGTTCCAATCAAGTGCACGCTCCACATGGGGCCCCACGAATTTCAGCGGGATCACTATAAGACTTTAAACTTTAACTGCCGTGGACTAATTGACTACTTTTCGATGGCCAACACCTGCCAAATCGATTTAGTCGATCATGACGACCAGGTCGTTTTCACAGGTATTTCTCGAGGGGGATCCAGGCTTCTGCTCAGGCCACCTATGATGATAGGAATACAGGAGTCGGTATATTCCGAGGCACGTGAATCACACGATTTAGAGACCGGGTCGCAGGACGATCGCGACGACAGAGATATAATCAGCAACACAATGACCAACGAGGATACCAAGGATTCGGAGCTCGAGGATTATGACTTTCTCAGCGACAGCGATATTGATACTTGAACTAGGAGCCTTTTTTAGCTCGCTGCGGGCCATTTATCTTCACAAGGGTCTATACCTGCAAATGCCATTGCATTATAAGTTTTTGGCTTTTTGATCTGAATCTTGGGAGCCCCATTCGCTCGTTTTGCTATGTTGAACATTTCCGCAAATTGTCATGAGTGGCAGTATTATAGTTGTTAGTGCTTCGAGTCTTTCATTTATCATAATAACTTCGGGAAAGTCCCCCAATAAATAGGTTTCGATTCAGTAATCTAACCAGTTTATGAAACAAATTGATTTCTTATATATAGTACGCATGTATATGCATTTTGTTGTCGAATTCGCTTACTTGGCCGTTGAACTTCCTGTGCACATGATAATTATTGACATTGGCTCATCGCTTACTAGTGAAAAATTTTAAAGACTTTTAACACAATTGAACGCTGATGAAGTTAACATTCTTCGAAAAGACATAGACCTGACTTAAGGACTCAATCAGCACGCTTGATAGAGTCTTACTAGCAGCCCAAACTCTGAAGCACTAACATGGAAACAGACGCCGAAAAAAATATTGCCATTTGGAAGGTTAAGAAGTTGATCAAGTCTTTGGAAAAGGCCAGAGGTAATGGTACCTCTATGATTTCGCTTGTAATCCCACCTAAGGGCCAGATCTCGATGATCCAACGAATGCTTACAGATGAATATGGTACGGCATCGAATATCAAATCCAGAGTTAATCGTCTGTCGGTTTTGGGTGCCATCACATCAACGCAGCAAAAGTTGAAGCTGTATACAAAAGTGCCACCAAACGGGCTTGTGCTGTACTGTGGTGATATAATTACGGAAGAAGGCAAGGAAAAGAAGGTGACGATAGATATTGAGCCTTACAAGCCCATCAACACTTCGCTGTATCTTTGTGACAACAAATTCCACACAGACGTTCTCTCGGAGCTGCTGGAGGCCGATGACAAGTTTGGTTTTATTGTGATGGATGGTCAGGGATCTTTGTTTGGTCTTCTGTCAGGTAACACCAGGACCGTTTTGCACAAATTTACAGTAGACTTGCCAAAGAAGCACGGAAGAGGTGGTCAATCCGCTGTTCGTTTCGCCCGTCTTAGAGAAGAAAAGAGGCATAACTATGTTAGGAAAGTTGCTGAAGTAGCGGTGCAAAATTTTATCACCAATGATAAACCTAACGTTAAAGGTTTGATTTTAGCTGGTTCCGCTGACTTCAAGACCGACTTGGCGAAGTCTGAGCTGTTCGATCAGAGGTTAGCTACAAGAGTTGTTAAAATTGTCGACATTTCTTATGGTGGTGAGAACGGTTTCAACCAAGCCATTGAGCAATCTGCTGAAGCATTGGCCAACGTAAAGTTTATCCAGGAAAAGAAGCTGATTACAGACTACTTTGACGAAATTTCCCAAGATACCGGTAAATTTTGTTACGGTATCGATGACACCCTCAAGGCTCTCGATTTAGGTGCTGTCGAGACTCTGATCATTTTTGAAAATCTCGAAACAATCAGATATATTTACAAGGATTCTGAAGACAGTGAAGTTCTGAGATTTGCCGAACCTGAACAAGAAGATAAGTCTTACAACATTGACAAGGCTACAGGCTTGGAGATGGAGGTAGCTGAAGAACAACCGTTGGTTGAGTGGCTGGCAGAAAATTACAAAAACTATGGTGCAAACTTAGAGTTTGTCACAGATAGATCCTCAGAAGGTGCGCAATTTGTGACTGGGTTTGGTGGTATTGGTGCTATGCTACGTTACAAAGTTAACTTTGAGCAGCTTGTAGAGGAGTCTGATGATGAGTACTACGACGAGGATGAAGGCTCTGATTACGACTTCATCTAATTGCATTATTATGGATAAAATATCAAATTACATGTAAATTCAGCTATTACCAGGACTATTTTTAGGATCATTCTATCATTCTGTCAACCTTTCATAACATCAATAAACGCATCCCGTAACCTTTCTTTTGGAGAGTTTCACTAGATCGTCACTTGCCAGCTGCTGTCTTCTCAATATAAATATTTTAATACATACCAGGTCTCTAGTTGCTACCATTCTTGAGTTTTTTGCCTTTCAAAAGCTCCAGCGCCCCTATCTTATCCTGGCCGATAATGGTGGAATGGCCTTTGTTCTTTGTTAGATCATCAGCAAGATTGACAAAACCTCTAGTCAAGTAACTTTTCCTCAAGTCCTTTCTAATCGGTTGCTTTAATAATTCTTTTAATTGATACAAAAGCGAGTTGACGTCAGATTTTCCCAGTTGCTTATTCTGTTTCTTAAGCTTATTTTTGGCCAATATGATGTCCTTGGATTCGCCGTCGGAGTCCATCTCTATTCCAAGGTCATCAGCTGCTTTTCGCAACCAGTTTTCGTCCTTGTTGAGGGACCGCGTGGCTAACTGATCATCTGCTAGATCGTTAGCCAAGGAGCTACGCTCGCGTAATTGCGCCAGGATGCCAGGCTCGATTGGAAAAACTGGAACGTCTTTTTGCCATTTTTTGCCCTGCTGAGTAGATGACTTCGAGGAAAGTACCTTCCGCAATTTCCTTAGCGGTCCCATGGCCTCTTGTGGAGAACATATCATAACGGACACACCTTCTTTTTCACCACGGGCGGTACGCCCGGATCTGTGAATATAGACATCCGCGCTTCTTGGCAAATGATAATTGAGGACATGTTTGATATCAGGAATATCGAGACCTCTAGCAGCAACATCACTTGCGATCAATACAGTGGCTTGACTGCTAGCCTTATTTTGAGCAACCTTTTGTTGGAACTTCTCAAGGTTTTTAAGGCGGTTTTTTTGCGTCATTGACGAATGTATCTGAAATGATGATATCCCTAGAAAGTTAAGGTAAGAATTCAGTTTTTTAACAGAGTCGATTGCATTGCAAAATATCAAAGTAGAACCAGGGTAGAGCGTCAGAAAGTAGTATGAGAAAAGATCTCTCTCGGTGGGTAGACATTCGATAAGAGCTTCCTTAATCTTATTGTGGATCTTATCGTCAGGGTTCACATCGACAATTACAGGTTTTGATTTAAAATGAATCTTGGTCATTAAATGCTTGAGGGCCTGTTCCATCTCATTCTCGTCTTTAGCTCTCCCCAATTTCTTCCATTTTGTCGTTGCCAGCTTATTAAATAAATCCATGGAGAAGGTTGCAGAAAAAATCATGGTCTGCCACCCGCTACCTGCATATTCGCTTTTGAACTTCTTCTTCATCTCTCTTGCCTTTCCTAAGTGTTTGAGAATTTTCTCAAATTCGTCGAAATGGCCATCTTGTAACAATCGATCAGCTTCGTCAAGAACCAAATAACTAATCTTAGAAAAGCGCTCTATCAGATTGGTATCCCTTTCAAGCAGTTCCAAAAATCGGCCAGGTGTGGCAATCACAATGCGGGCACAGCCGTCATACTTAAGTAACCGTTCCTGTTTCTGAATCGACAGACCGCCGGTGAGAGATACAATGGCGTATGGGTTCTTCTTGTTCAGTGAAAATGCTAATTTTTGTATATGCTGGGTTACCTGATGGGCAAGTTCTCTGGTAGGTGTAAAAATTATTCCGATGGTTCTATCGGTAGATTCATCGGATAAAAGTTTTTCTAAAATGGGGATTCCATACGCCAACGTCTTACCAGAGCCTGTCGAAGCCTTACCCATAATATCTCTTCCTTCTAGGGCGAGGGGAATAGCCTTTGCCTGGATCTCGGTAGGCCTTATGAAGTATTGTTCAGAGAGACCTTGTAGCGTTGTTAAGGAAAGATTTATCTTCTCCGTCCATTCCGGCAGTGCATCAGGTTCAATATTATCAATATCAAAGTTACCACCAAAGACGTTAGATTCGAGCTCTTCCTTTTCCGTTTGAGAGTGTGCTTCGATCTCAGCACTCGGTTCCTTGTTAACATTGTCTTGCCCCACCGAATGGAGGTTATCAGACACCCCACGCTCGCCAAACTTGGCTTTCAAATTAATTTTGTTATTACTGTCGTCATTAGGATGGTCGTTATCGCCAAACGTTTCCATCCCATCAGAAGCACCCTCACTCAACTCCCCCTCCTTCATGTCGTCCATGTCCTTGAATTCTATTACATCTTCCATCTCTTCGCCTTCTTCCCCTTCTTCGTCCTTACTGTCTTCGGTACCGTAACTCGGTTCGTTGACGTTGGTGTCCACTTTCACTGCTTTCTTAGGATCAGTTGCGAAAAATTGTACTTTCCCGTTCACAATTTTCACATCTACACCTTCGAGCTCCTCCAGCCCGTAGAAACCGCCATAATCGTCCATGGTATTCGGAATATCTACTCTTTTCCAATTTAGTGCGCTAGGATCCACCATTGTGCCTTTTCCATTGTCATCCTTCTGCGATTTGGAAATCTTAGCAATCATATTCGTTTTCGATTTGGATCCATTTTTCTTCAGGCCCTTAGACTTGGTGCCTTTTTGAACCCTTTTATCCAGTCTTGTAGTCCTCATACTAGCTCACCTTAACTGTACTGATGGTCCAACGCTTGTTCTAGCGCTGCTCATCGCAGAGCTAAAGCTTTTAATAAAATTTTTTGAATACTTCTATTTATTATTATTACCTACTGATGAGATGAGTTCAGAACATACAGCAGGGAGAACACACAAGTACATAGCGACCAATCTCGAGCATATTGAAGCACCAGAGAGGCTATCAACAATCACAGAGTATAGGATAGACATTTCAACATTAAATGCTTTCGAAACGGAAAAAGACCGTTACAGGCAGTCTTGTCTTACAAAGGCAGCCGAAAATCAAGCCTGCCAAAGCGCGCCAAATCATAAGGCGGTTTCACGTCCTGATCAATAAGCGAAGAATTATATGCGGTGTTCTCAAGCTTGCTCTTACTGAAAATGACGAGCAACGAAGTGCGTCATTCATTAACAAGGAACTCAAGGAAAAAGGGCTCGAAACTTACTACAAACAAGGCTGGAATGCCCCTCATCCGGATTCTGAGCTAGAAAAAAAAATGCTTCAGTCACAAAAAATTCGAGAAGACAAGGAGCTGGCCCGAGCGCTTGGGTATATTATGTGCGAAATACATGAGCGTGGTGGCCTGCAGAATTATCAGCTGGCGAGCACCATTGGTCAGGATAAAAACCGCGGTGGAGATTCATCCAAGACTCTGGTAGCATGGTTTCGAGCGATACGTGAGCCTGGTCGTCGCTACAGAGCTTTGGAAATTGGATCACTTAGTGCTAAGAATGCGATTTCCACGAGCGGCATATTCGATCCCGTCGTGCGCATAGATCTGAACTCTAATGACCCTGAACACATACAGCGCCAGGACTTTATGGACATGTCCCTTCCCGAAAAGGATTCTGAGCGATTCGATCTGATCTCGTGTTCGTTAGTCCTAAACTTTGTTCCAACTCCAAAACTTCGAGGTGAGATGCTCAAAAGGTTCAAAAGCTTTCTGCGGCGTGAAGTAAACTCTGCGTACATTTTTCTTGTGCTCCCTCTACCTTGTATATTGAACTCGCGGTACATGGACGAAGAAAGGCTGTTTGACATCATGTCATATTTGGGCTATGAAAGGACGCATTCCCACCAGTCTCACAAGATCATTTATTTGTTGTTCAAGACGCGTTCAGATGTTCACAAAGGGGTGCCGCTGGAAGCGGACTTCAACGATAGAGGGAAGAGCATACCAATCGAGTATGGTAAAAAAAAGTCCTCAAGGACAAATCTGGTATGAACAACTTCAGCATTCTGTTGTAGGTAGCTTCGTTCATATCGTTAACACTGAGTTAGAGCTTTAACGAGCGGACCGTACAGGAAATGATTGCAACCCTAATCTCCAGCTTTCCATCATTAACTAATTCGATTTCCCTAAAGCATAAAAAAGGCCGAGACAGGACTCAGAGGCTTGTCAGAAGCTCTTTTTCTATTCTTAATTACAAATAGGCTCATGATAACGACGATTACACTGTTGTCGAAGGCATTGGCTTAGCGAGTCTTCCTCTCAACTAAAATATGGCTTCGCAACTTTCTACTCTCTACGCGTAGACTTCGGAAGGATGTCACGGCGAGAGCACTAGACAGCACGGAGAAGTGTTCCACCACATGATAGATGTGTCTTAGTATTTAATTGTGTCTTCGTATATACGTATGTTTAGTTGGTCGCCTGCAAGGGGCGTTAAACAAAATTTAAGCCGGACTAGTTTCAAAAGTACCAACAGTTAAACTGCACAACAATCCATTGGATGGCTCAAGCGTCAAAGCAAGAGTTTATTAATCACAATAGCGCTGGATTGGAGGCTAGGTTTCTCAGTCAGGCTCGCAAGATCCAAGCATGAGTGTGGCTCTGGTGAGATTTTCCTTTGAGCTGGTTTTCAATTCTCTGCCTATAAAATCTGGCAATGGCGATTACAACGAGGTAGAGAACGACCCAACATTTGTTAACTCACGTCTGCTTTTGATTAACGCGGCCACTACATACAACATCAATTCCACAATAGAAGAAACTTTGCAACAAATAAACATTATCACAAAGCAACAACAAATCAATACGCTCTCTGAAAAGGCATTGCACTCGCTTATTGTTGTGTTGAGACTCCTCAGCGATATTGCAGAAACTTGCTGGAAGCACGAAGAGACAGAAAAGAGGAGCCACGCCGACCAGTATCTGAATCAGGATGATGCCATAGCCAAAAATGATATTGGATTTGCCACACAGAAGCCATGTTTTCACGTTGTTCGCCCAAAGCCGATCGACCCTGCGGTTGCAGAACGCCTTATCCAAGCCATAAGTCGGCTTAAGTTCACTTATGTCGCTACTCGAGCGTCCCGTAAACCCCCATCATCACATTACACAAGCTCGACGAACGTCGCTTCAAGCCCTAAAATAGAGGGCACGAATAACAGCAGTGTCCAAGACTCGTCTCCATTCCTAAGAATCATAGACACAAACCTCGATTATTTGGGCCGCTTTGTTTCAGCTGCTAACCCCAAGGAATTTTGTGATTTTCTTGATACGAAAATTATCACTCCTTTGACGGTGACACACTCTTCTACCGAAGGCGACATTATGCCTTATATGGACATGTTCTCGGCCTTCTATATTACGTTTGATAATCTGCCGACCTATCTGCAGAATGTTTCAAAAATTTTAGAGTCTCTCAAGAGAACTACCCATCAAGAAATGATGCTAACCTTTTCTTCGCATGCGCTGATGAACTGGATTATTTCGCGCCCTCACGAGTATGTTGAGATCATAAGTGATATCAAGAATTGTACTAAAGACGATCCCGCACATATCGTGTGCAAATACTCTTCTTCTCTTTTTGATGATGTACATTCCAACTTCAACGTCTCGTATCTTCTTACAACAACGATAAATGCAAATGCCGCAATTTCCGAATTCAAAAGCTCTCCTTCTTCTTCGGATGTGCCATCTCCAATTTCATCATCAGGAAGCAGTTCTTTGTTCCAATCCGATACGGCTGATCTTAGGAAAACGCATAGTCTATCACGACGTGACAGTGACCCTCAAAGCTACCTGCCAAAATGGGATATTTTGAATCCCACAGCAATAGCTGGCACTATTGTTCCAGTTGAAGACGTGGCGAATGTGTCAGTACTGAGGTTCCTAGTTGTGATGCTCATGTTCCAACCAAATACTTTTGAAGAATTGAATTTGACAAGTTTTAAGCACATTCCTGACGAGCAGGATATCTTGTCTAATGTAGTGACTGATGAAGAAAGGAAGAAATCGCAACCTCAACTTTCTAAGCCCAGACAAAGTAATCATCGAATGCTTCAGACGCTCAAATTCCCAACATTCACATCGGGTAGCAAAAAAGTGAAGTTTTTAACATCTTTGATAAAGAATGTCAATGGATCCTTAGTCGTATCTGATACTTCTTTATTAGATACATTGAGAACCCTAGTTCTACTATTTAGGGTTGCTTCATCCATTTATCTCGCCGATGAAGAGTCCCCGGTAGTCACTTTTTCCAGAAGGTTACTTTTTGTGATAGGCGATGCATTGCAGCTTTGTGACATCGGCGTCTCCAAGAAAAACCCCGTCATAGCGAGGTGCTTGTCTCGAAATCCCACCTCATGTGCCAGACTCCAGATAGCTTTCTTTACGCCAGCTCTAATCATGGATTCTGATACCTTCACCACCCGCTTGGGCCATTACTCTCAAAACAGGCATTCAGGATACAAGCATTTGAAAACTTTGACAGAAGGGTTTAAGCTATTCTATAGTATCCCTAACGTTACCAGGGCAAGGTTGGAGATGGTGATGAGATCAACTGATTTCTTCAAGCGAACCCTTACTGAAATGTCGGATGTGATTTTGACGGCCTCGAAACATTTCTCGGATGATATTGCATCTATTGTGGAAGGAATTTTGAATGGGTCATTGAGGAGCAGCACAGATGTGCCTAAGGTCGGAAGGTCCCTTTCTCCTCATTTCCCCTTCAGTCCACAGAACCAGTCCCTTTACCAGGAGGGCAATAACAAGGTCGAGATGAGTAGTTTGGCCTCATCATCATCCATCTCATCGGGAGGAAGCTCGTACAATGAGAAGGCTAGTGTTCAAAAAAGCTTCAATGAAAGATCTGACATTATGGCCCCTCGTGCTAGGCGCCCCTCAGGATCCTCAGCCGCAGCCATTGGCAACGTTGGCGCAAAAGTATCCCATTCCTCTGAAGGTGAGAAGTCCCTTCCCAACGTAAGGCTGCAACTGGAAAACGTGCAAAAGGGTGCGAAATCGCCTCTACGTTTTTCGAGATCTAGAGGGCCTTCAGACGGTAGTTTGCCCGCATTGAATACAGTGGCAATACACCAAAGAACTCTTACAGAGAATGTTGCGGTATACAACCAATCAATTTCATCGACAGAACTTGCCAATGTGAGAGCTACACTGGTCAACATTATCTCTGTGTATGAGTTGATGATACATGATTATTTTGTAACCGTAACCGAGTCAGACCCAGCTCAACTTCTTGAGGACTACATTGCCCTGATAAAGCCGTTATTTGTTGGATTAGTGGATGACAATTTTTCCGTACAAGCAGCGTCGAAATCCTTCGCGGTTATAATAGCGTCATATGCTCTAAAATTGGGAAGCGGGAATTCAACTTCTGAGGCACGCTTAGTATTGTATAAAGGTGCAGCGTATTTGATAACACTGCTCTCGGCTACGCTATTTAATTTGGAGTTGGCCGATGCTAAGCGAGAGCAACTGCTTGACGTGATTTTAAAGTTTTTGGATGTTCGCTTCGAACTTAAATCAACCTTTGACTCAGGGACCTTAAAAAGTGTGGAACTCGAGACCTACCACTTACTTCACGGTGCCACAGGGCGGGCCCTTTTAGCTTCGCTTTGCACTCATGAGCCAAAAATTCACAAACTGCTAAGGACGTGCTTCAAGGCATTTTTAAGGGAGCTGGACTCCCACGATGACATAATGGGACACGGAGGTGATAGTATTAGCTACAACAGAATGTTTTTCCAATCGATGGGCAGAGATAACTATGTTTCTTCGGGTGCCGTCGCATTTCAGAGACGCCTGCGGAGTGACATACTCAAGCACGTTACGTTTCCTGATAGAATGTTGTTTGACACCTTAAAATTAATGTACAATCAATGGTTGTTCTTTTTACGAAAAGAGAATTTGAGCAGTGCAGAAGCGAGCCACTTTAGAAACCTTGCTGGTCTCATAGCATCTGGCTGCGGTACATTTTTGAGTATTGATCGCAAGTCAGTTGAAAACAACCCTCAATATACTATCATGCAAGAGGAGGTTACTGAGATGGTGGACTACTTTTTATCGAGACAATGTTCGTGGTTGAATGATCCTGCTCTTTTGACTCGTGAAAATTCCAAAGATATCGTAGGCACCGAATTACACCCTCTAGCCTTCAAGCTACTTTTTAAGCATCTGAAACTTCTAGCAGACCACCTTGAGACCATAGATCTTACAGAAACTCAGGGTCCACCTGAAGCTCATAGTGATGCATCAGTTCTGCTCTTAGAGCAGGTAATCTTGATTGTGCGCACAGTATTGGAGCGTGAAGATACCAGGGATGAACTTATTTTAGTTTCACCTCAATTGCTCGGTCTAGTTGCTCAGCTATTTAAAATTGTTGAGAATGTCAGCCATGCCTCCACAAGGTACTATAAAGCCATCATACACTTATCCAAATTGCTCAAATCCTTCGAAGCCACAGAAGGAAGTCTATGCATTTCAGGTTATCTCCTTGTTAAAAATCAATGGTTGAGGTTGACAATATCGTGGTTCAAAGCAGCAATTTTTATGGACTTTGATCCAGAGAATTTGGCTCGTCCTCATCGAGAAATGGATCTTAAGCGAAGAGACCTTGATTATCTTTATATCGATACCTCTATTGAGACATCAAGAGCTTTGGCCTACATTACAAAAGACTTGATGTTAGAAGTTCCCTTGTCAAACTCCGAAAGCGAGTTAAAGGGATCGAAAGCTGTGACCTTCGGGAACTACTTCAGTATTTTGTTGAAGGGTTTAGAGAAGACATCAGCTGTGGAGAACTATCCTTTAACTCTGCGGCACAAGATAGGTGTCTTGAATGACAACATCAACACTTCTTTGACAAACATCTTGAATGCAAATGTAGATGTTGGTTTGAAATACGCTCTTCCTCTCGGGTATTCCAAAAACTTAGGGATAAAACTTGCGTTTTTAAAAGTTTTCGTTGAAATTATTTCTAACTTTGACATCCATACTGCCAAAGCGACCATAGAAAAAAACAAGCTTGTCGATCGCTACGTTTCACAACTGTTGGTAAGCCCTCGACTTCTATCTTTAGCGGCAAGAGTGTGTCCAGCGAATGAAATTGACGCTTTCGCTAGCAGCTTGCTTGGCATTTTCGAGATCAAAAATGCATCACACATCGTTGTTGTGGAATTAATGAAGGATGAGATTCAGAATGCTTCACGATATGCTGATGTCTTACGCAGGAACAGCTGTGCTACGAGAGCGCTATCAATGCTTTCACGTTTGAAAGGTACTCAATATTTAAGACAGACCCTCAAACCAGTATTAATGAGCATAATAGAAAGTAACGAGGCTTTTGAGATTGAAAAAATAACTTTAGAGGATCCTGAGGCTGAAAAAAATGTGAAACTTTTTACCAAATACCTAAAGTTGCTCATCGATTCGGTAGCAAACTCTGTATCGTCGTTCCCACCCGAGTTTTTCCTGATTTGTCAGGCAATTTATCTAAGTGTGCAAGAGAAGTTTCCCGGCTATGAATCGGTCGCAGTGGGCTCGTTTATCTTTCTACGATTCTTTTGCCCCGCGATCGTGAGTCCTGACGCCGAAAATATTGTGGACGTGGTAACTGCCAAGCAAAAGAGGTCCTTCGTGACTCTCGCAAAGGTTGTTCAAAATATAGCGAATGGGTCAATAAGCTCTATGAAATGGCCCTTGCTTAATTCGGAGTCTTCATTCTTGAGACATTGTGGCGAAAGAGTAAGCATTTATCTTTCTGAAATTGCAAATCCAAGTAGAATTGTTTCGATAAAGCTTCGAAGTGAAAGAAAAGTTGCGGTGAGCGATTTCAACTACCTTCACAGATACATTTATCAGCATGGCCTGGAGGTTAGGAGTGAGATAATTTCAGAAATTAAGACTTTGGAGGACTTCGAGACATCAAAGTCAGCTTCCAGGGCCACTGACAATCTATTGACAGCTTTGGGACAACCTCGGATGGAATTTCGAAACGAAATTCCACCTTCTATAAGAGATAAAAGCGATGAAAATCCGGACCTTTATGACTTTATGTCTAGGCACTCTTTAAGAACCTTTGATTTCAGAGATGATATCCCCTTCATTCATGAAGCAGTCTCGTCCGACGGCCACCCGATTGTTGTTTTTACTTATAAGCTACTACAGAAGCAAACTTGTGATACGGAGGCCCTAGTCTATCGCACATTTCAAGTATACTCAAAAATCTGGAGTTCAAGGCATTATTTTGTCATTGATTGCACTGGATTTGATTCTCCGACTGTGGAAGACAAAAAGCTTTTGGCTTCGTTCTTCAGACTGATACCTGACGAGGCCGCAAGAAACTGTTCCAAGTTTTATTACTATAATATGACCGAAGAATTCACTGCATGGTGGCTGCCTGTCTTTAAGGGACAAAATCCTTACTTGGAACCATATAAGACGCCTCACGAGTTTATCAACAGTGACTCCAGCCCAAGCCTAATAAAGAACCTCAAACTCAACAAGCTTTCTTATGAGGTTTTTTCAGACGTTAGAGTCACATTGCGCGATGTGTCGTTGTATGACCACGTAAGGGGCCGATTCACTCCTGTCGTGCTGAAAATCGGTAACAAATACGTTCAGATGATATCAGAGACACCTTATCGCTTTAAGGTTACAGGCATAGATGAAGTTGTTGAATTAAGGTTTAATGCTGTCTACGAAGTAGGTGGAATCGTAGCAACAGTGGTTTCCTTCGAAACAGGTGTACCATCAGAGTTTACTATAAATTTTGATAACGCAACAAAGCTAGTTTTCTGCAGCTCGAAATATCTGGAGATCATTCGCATCTTCTATTATGCTCAGGCGAAGATAGAGGAAGAGTATGAAAACAGTGACTTTGAAAATGAAAAGCAAAATTCTCAAAGTGACGAGAAGGAGCTGAACGAAATTCTTGGCAGCTTGCTGCTAGTTATCTACGCAGGATTTTGCAGTGATAACGACGAGGTCAAAAATATTTCGTATAATGTTTTGGCTGCAACTCAAAAATCTTTTGGAATAAATTTTGGTTGCAATTTGCGAGTCTCCCCTGAAGTGCATGTTCCACATGACACTTCGGCATTTTGTGATTCGTTGTTCAAAGGTCTTTCGCAAACCGCCCCTCATTTGTCTTTAGTGGTTTGGAAGTCGATTTTAGAGGGCCTTTCGGGAGTTTTTGAGGTACACCATATTCCTCACATTATCAGCGCTTTGACACCCTGGACAGAAAATTTATACCGTTACGTTTATTTGGCTGATGATGAGAATGGGCCGGAAAATGTTTCTCATATCATAAGGGCCTTAATTAAGCTCAGCGTGAAAGATGTGAACTTGATACTGATCTATAATCAATGCATCTGGACTACACTGATCCTTCAGGCTGATCTAGTCAGTTTGATCGTTGATGAGATAGTGAGTCACTCAATTGACAGAGAATCAGAAGGTGGCGACTGGAAGAGTGCTATCTCGCTTTTGACGAGGGTTTCCACTGTCGAGATGTGCAGCGAGGTTGTGAAGAGGGTTCTGCGGATTTCTCGCTCATTTTTACCTTCTCTTAAATTGGAAGCTTCGACTAATAGCTGGTCGGAATTGATAATTCTGATCAATATTCTGGTTGCACTATTCTTTGATTCACTATTGCTTTCACAGTTGTTTCTACCAGAGATTCTATATCTCGTATCCCTTCTCATTGACGTTGGACCTTCAGAGATGAGATTGGCTCTGCACAAATTGCTTATGAATGTGTGCCAGTCACTCTCCACCAACGAGGACCTCTCCTCTGAGAAAAGGGAGAACTTGGATTCAGTCAAGATGACCTTTTCCCGGCAAAAGATGAGGTTCATGTCAGGCTTCAGTCAAGATAAGGGTCGCATGTTACAGAGCTTCAGCGCCTCTTCATTTTTGAGTAAGTTCACCACCTTGGAACAGTTTGTGAGCAACATAATTTTACTGATGGAGAACTCGTCAAACGCAGATAGTCAACAATGGAAAGCAAAGTACAACAAATACCTTATGGACTCAGCCTTCAATGACGGTTCTTTCTTATCTGCGAGAGCTGCGATGATAGTCGGAATTATCGGTCAGCAAGGAATCTCGGAATTTCTGTGCAAGAACATGCTCTCGCAGACAATAAAAAATGTGGCAGAGCCGTACATCAGTGACGAATTAGTTTTCTTTGTCATATCTCACTCTTTCACCTATAGTAAGGTTGTTTTGGGTATTCAGCCGGATTCTCCATTGCTAAAACAACTATTTTGGTTAGCCACTACCTTTGCTCAATCTCCGAATTCAATTTTCTATCATGGTGGACTATTGTTTATGGCAAATTCTGTCCGGCAAATATCAAGTGTTGTCCGAAGCTTTGACAAGGGTTCACTCACATCCGTCCTCTTCGATAGTCGAAAATTTGCAGAGCCCCTGTTAATTGAGCTTGAATCCATGGTCGGAATCAAATGGACTAAGCAGAACTTTTCTCATGTAATATTAAACTTGGTGAGTAAGGGCATGCTGGTTCCTTACATCAAAACGACGTCAGTGGACTGTCTGGTCCTGTTTTTGACTTTGGCTTACGAAGATTTGGCTTATGCACCAAATGAAGATTACCTATGCTATCTTCTGGTGGTGTATCAAGTTTCCCGGCCTTCAAAGTTCAAAGCGATACTGGTGGACCTAAAATTGGATGTCGAGCTAGTTTTCTTAGACGAGCAAAACTTTGTACCCAAGGTACTTCTTGAATGGATGGTATCGGATTCAGAAGCTTCGTTAATTGCTTTATACCAAGCGTCGGTATATTTTGCCTCGGGTTCATCCGATGAGTTGAGTAAGACTCGTTATCTGTTATTGTTAGAGCGATTGTTGAAAGAGAATCCTCTCAAGGTTATCAAGATATATGCTCTTATTCGTATGGAGTTGAAGCGGGTCTCCACGTTTGACGTTCAATCAGACTTCCCACAACTGGTATTTACCATTTTACAGACCATTGTTACCAATAGGGAATATGGGTCTTGCGACTCACATTTCAGTCAAACTAACAGAATGTTGAAAATGAGACATCTTTCTGGCCTTCAAAATATTGAGGTTCCTTATAACTTCAACGACACAATGGCTGGATTCAGGTCAAATCCATATGCACTTTACGAAAGGAAAAAGCTGACGGTTAAAATTATGTCGCGAATGATAAGTTACCGCGAAACCACAGGGTAGCCGGACACTTCACAGTTTAGTTAGCAGCTGTTTTTTAATATTTGTAATATACACGTAATTTGAAAGGATTGACCTAAGTTTAATTCATTTTAGATGTTTACCTCCTGATCCAAACTTGATCTGATGCAATCTTTCGAACTCCTTGCGATCAGATTTGTAAATCAACATCGTCGCCCTAGCATCTTCAATTGGGGAGTGTTCGGATCCCTGAATCTCGAGGCCTAAAATCTCCTTTGACAGTTTCTTTAAACTAGGAGTCTTGCCACCAGCGTATTTCCTCCTAAAAGGGAGATGCCTTGAGGTATCCCTTATCATTGTACGTGGGTGAGAAAGAAATAGTGCTTGCAGATCGTGCGCAACAGAGTGGCCGACTAAAATTCGATTTTCTAACGTCTTGGCTACCCGTTCTTGCGCCTCTGAGAATACGACGGCGTGCTGCATGTCCTGGGGTCGTACCCCGCTGACCCATGTTCTCCAATCAGTAACTTTTTCTTGAGGTTTTACAAAAATATCCAACACAACATGTCCAAAGTAATTTACCAGGGTAGCTCTTGCTAAGGCAGAATCTGCACCGCCCGGTCCCACACCCACAAATTCACAATCAAGTGAAACATATTTCCCAACCTCCAATGCCCGACTAGGGCCCCGGTCACCTACAGCAGTTTGAAGAGTCTTTTCAAGGTCATCAACAGAATGTGCATTCAGCACTGCGGAGTTCCTGGTTTTTTGACCCTCCAGCAGCTCCATTTCATGTGTCATGGAGTGTACCATGGTCATGATGTTCTTCTTGCCACCCTTAGTACCAAAATCTTTCTTGTTGATCTTTGAAAGAGTTTTGCCTACTTTCACAGGCTTGTGACCTTTGCCAGCATGTTTGTCCGTTGTTGCCGCTGGGCTTTTCTTGGTCTTAGGTAGGCGCTTCTCATTCTCCTTCCCGGACTCGCTTGCTGTCTGAGAGCTTTGAAGTTGTAGCCAGTTGGAAGAAAGCACCATCTGAGCTACTGTGAATAATACGGTAATAATCTTCTCGATCTGACTGCTTTTCAAAGATTTTTTTGTCAAGAGTTTCTATCAGCAGAGCTCATCTCATCCCACCGTCATTTAAATATTCTCGAGTAATTTTCATCAAATAATTAACTCTGAAAACAAAATAATGGATAATGTTGATAGCACACCCAAGCAGACGTTTATGCAACTAGAGCTGGGCCATGTTTCCATATAAAGAGTAATGGATGCTGTTAAGTCAATCAACATGCTAAGGTCCTCCTTTTTGCGAGGATCATTTGACGAAGGATTAGCGAAACGAATCATTAAGCCATACGTGCCTGACTTTGAAGAACAGGGCGAGATACCTCTGGAACTCCGAGATTTATATCGTTTGGATGATGGAGCCGATCTGTTAGACACGTTGGAATCACCATCAATCTCAGAAAATTATATGGCCGAAATTGAATTGTTACAAAGAGCTCGGTTCCAACAGAAAATACCTTCGGCAAAGGATCCACGCTTCAAGGAAGGCGCCCGTCCAAATCTCAAAGCCGGCGCCCGGGATCGGCGACAAAAGGTGTCAGGTGTGTCGCAGACAGCGGAGAGGCACACGCTCTTGAATAAATCCAAAGCCGAAAATCTGCACGGGCAAGTGCCAGCGTTGGACAAGAAGGTTGACGTCAATGTAGGCGAGGGGCCAGTTACTTCTCTAACCACGAGCATATCACGGGGCCAACATGATTCAAAAGGTAAACGAAAAGCTTTGTCGTTTTCGCGAATTTTCAAACCGCAAAACAACCAGGGAACTGTTGATGAATTTCGAAGGCCATCTGCTACAAGTGTAGAAATCAAAACCACAGACTCACACCAGCCAATCGGGAAACAGTCTAAAGACCTTGGTTTCTATGATGGGGCATTCAATTACGACGAAATACTGGAAGATGACGAGGATGACGAGGATGACGATGAAGATGATCTAGAACAAAACGATGGATTTTTCCTAGGTGGGCTGCCAAAAAGCCCTGAAAGCAAACAAAATAAGCCAGCGAAATTAGGGAACTTTCCACGATATGCTCAAAATTTTTTATCAGTGTCCGATGAAAACAATAATCCGGTGCTAGCTGGTTTAGACGGTAAAGTTTCCAATCAAACGCCGGACACAGAAACAATCAAAAGTGCTAGTAGGAAGGAAGACGTTTCTGACCTTGATTCGTATATGGATGAAAATGATTTGCGGGAGTTAGATTTGGAGGATAAAGGCCATTCTAATGATGTCACTCACAACACATACCTGAGGCATATCTCATCAACAGACTTTATCAACGGAAGTAATAATTTGGTTTCCAGCAGCAACAGCTACGTGGCTTCGAATGCTTCTTCTTATGGACAATCCCTGTTAGATTCAGAAATTGAAGAACTTGAGACGCAAAGCCTCTGTCATGAACGCAGTTCAGTACTTGATGATTCTCTTTTGGCAGATGAACTTTTCATATCAGAATCTCTTCCTGGTCACTCTATTCCTCGGTCTCATGCCTTCAAGTACATGGATGGTAATCAGCAAGCGCCTTTTTCAAGCCAAAGTCCATCGCTGAATTCTGACGCCGACAAGTTGAAAGATCAGAGCTTCTCGATCTCATTCACAGCTCGACGCTCTGATCAGTTTGGCGCTAGTAAGAAAGGAATAGTCAATCCCAGGAGTCTTTCTAATAGCACAACAAAGGCAATCAGGGGACTACATAGAACTGCCAGCAGTACGGGGCCCACCAATTCCATGAAGGAGAATATAAGACACAAACGTTCTGCGAGCGACTCCAAAAGCCAAGGTAAATTCTCGAAGACAAATTTTGATTTATCAGTATTCAAAAAGGTGGAACCCTCAAAGTCGGATCCGCCCACAGCTTCGCAATTGACAAATATATTTAAGCAAAAAGAGTCTCAAAGTTCGAATCCTTTAGCTTATTTTTCGTTTGTTTCAGGAGACCAAGTGCCTAAATCCGAGTCTATGAATCTTTATGTTTACATTCAAGACTCCATCGAATACAGGAGTGAACCAATTAATGTCGGTGTTCGGAAGTCTTCATCTACCTTTGAGGTCATAGGTTTCATTTTGTATCAATACTCCACTAGATACAAATCTGACTGTGATCGTTCAGGCTTGAGTCCCGAAGAATTGATCAAACCGAATATGTTTGTACTTAAAATTGTTGATGAAGATGGGGAGCCTTTTGAAGATAATTTTGGAACCGTGGAGAGAAAAAAGCCAATTGGAAATCTTTTTGACAATGAAGTTGTTTTGTGCAAAGTTAAAAGTCAAAAAGAGTTCGACGATAATGAATTATTGACACCTAATCCGAACCTTGACCTTCAGGTTGAATTCCTTCCAGTTGACGCTCTCGCGACGAAGAAAGGTACCACGGACGCTAGCATAAATCAGTTGAGCTACTACAAGCCCATATTAAAAGAACAGTCGATTTTTCTTCAGGAAGAAAAAGAGAGCATAAAAGCCAACATAAGGGTGTTTCTATTTCCCAATACAAATCCCGAGTTCAATTTTACAACACTTCACGTTTCAGTTTCTACCTCGCTTGACGCTATCTTACTACAATATTGCAGCATGAAATCTATGAAACCTTCAGATTATGCCCTGAAATTAAGTGGGAAAAATGTAGTAGCCAATTTAGAGGATAGTGTTGGTGAGCTGGATGGGAACTATGATCTAGAACTTATTTCGATTAAACAAGTCAAGGCGCTCGGACTAAAAAAAATGAAGACATCGACTTTTGGCAAGCCTACTTTACCGACTATCCAAAGTGCGGATTTGACTCCTGACACGGGCGGCCAAAATCGATTCCTAGCTGCTGTCGATCCTCTGAAAATGAACAGCGATGAAAGACACCCCAATAACAAGAGATCAGGCATCTCACCAAATAAACGAAGTTTGGCGAAAGAAAAACCTATGTCATCGAAATTGTCTCAATTAAATGAGCCGACTGCTGGAGGCGGAGGGTTTTTCAAGCTGAAAAACTCGTCAAAATCATCCTTGAGGGGAGGAAGGAGGGCTTCCTATACAGACAGGTCAGGGATAAACTTAGATCCTAGCTTTAATGATGCTATCACGGGAGCTTATTATAAGTACAGGGTCTGGAGAAGGCAGCAGATGTCTTTCATTAATAAACATGAAAGGACGCTCGCTATTGATGGGGACTATCTTTACATTATTCCTCCCGAAAATGGTTTCAACCGGCATCATGAAACTGCAAAAACAAAATGCTTCCATCTTAGTCAAGTAGTTCTGATTCAGAAATCAAATCGTGTTCCAGAGTATTTCAAAATATTTGTTAACCGCTCGGCTGGGTTGAAACGATATTACTTCGAGGCTGTGAGTGATGCTGAATGTGAGGAACTGGTTTCTCGTGTCAACAGTCTTCTGTCAGCATATAAAATGGATCACAAAGGCAGTATTCATTGAGCCGTGCTTGTGAATCCACACTCTAAAGCTAAAATTGCATATATACTAAGTACCAAATCTAAGTTCACCAGCAACCCACCTGTTAACCATTTCTAAACTACTCTCGGGTTGATCGTATGGAACCATATGGCCCGCATCAAACACCCGCAAATATGTGAATGACCCGAAACTTTTCACTTGGCCCATAGGTTCACCAGTTTCCTTCGAGTTCCAAGATTTCAAAGGCAGTGAAGAAAACTGATCCTTATGTTTCCACTCTAATTCTTCAGTCCATGCCAGATTACCAAGCCAATTGCAGATGTAGTCCTTGTCGCCAGCATAAATCAACACCGGAATGTCTCTATTTATGAGTTCCGCAACATATTGTTGAAATGGCCTTACTTCATCGCCACTCAGTTGAAAACTTAGAAAAACCTTATCATTGCATCCAGTGAAGTGAGACACGTCAGAGCCAACAGCGGCTTGGACAGAGGGTTGATTCAGATAGTCCTCGATATAGCCTATGCCGCGGTAGCAAAATGCACTCTTTTCAGTTTCGCATGGAGCTCGAATATCGTAGACATTCAAGCCAGTCTTTTCATAAGCATTCATTGCCATGTTTTCACAGTAGACGCCGGCGGCAATACAAGGAAACAAGGAACCAGAAGAAGAGCAGGCCTCAGCTAAAGCTGAACACCGAGGCATACTCTTTCTCATTTTGGCGCAATCCTCTTCTGTAATAACGGGTTCATATCCACCCTTGCCGCAAGCCATTGGCTCGTAGTAGTCATACTGTACTAAGGAATTTGTGATACCATTCCCAATCATGATAGAAGTTAGGTTAAAAGTTTTATCATGTTCATGAGCAACCGCAACTTGATGAGCAATTGCAGGGATGTAGTGACCGGCGTAAGATTCTCCAGCGATGTGGAAATCATTAGCTCTTAGTTGAGGAAACTTTTCGAAGAATAGTTCTAGGAATATAAAAACATCCTTAGCTGCTGCTTCCGTAGAGGTTATCGAATCGTCGCCATAGGAAAACCCAACACCAATCGGTTGGTCCAAGAAAATAACGGTTGCGTTATTATTCCAGGAATAAGGATTGTGAACCGGCTCAAGCTTCGAATTTATGGAAGAAGGCCCAAGCTCGAAGAGGAGACC
This sequence comes from Lachancea dasiensis, assembly GCA_900074725.1. Lineage (NCBI taxonomy): Eukaryota > Fungi > Ascomycota > Saccharomycetes > Saccharomycetales > Saccharomycetaceae > Lachancea > Lachancea dasiensis. Next base: position 552,104 of record LT598458.1, read on the forward strand.
GGTGAAAGAAGAGCAACCGGGCCCTCCATTGAGCCACAATATGACAGGGTCGTTCTCGGGATCATTCCTGGATTCAAACGCCCAATAAAAAAAGTGTTTGGAATCTTGGTAATCTAGGTATCCGGAATACTGCTTGACAACATCAATCCCCAACTTGCCAGGATCTACACTCTTTATTCTCAAAGAGTAGCTATCATCGCGGTGCGACTGCAAAGTTGAAAAGTCAGCTTTTTGCAATGATTCCGCATCATAGAATTCCTGTATCTCGTTCTTTGGAGAATTAGAACCTGAGGTCAATGCGTTTAGAAGTTCTTGGCCTTCGAAACCATTGCTTAAAGTTTCCCACAATGAAAAGGGCGTTGCGAAAGGAAGACCAGCCACTAAAATCCATAAATTCCTGGCCAGCATGGTTTACGTGAGAAATCGGTTCGCTGGTTCAGTTGTGCTGGTTGAAATGTCGTCAAACAATAAACACAACGAAAATAGGAAAGAAACCAACTATCAGGGTAGTATTCAATAGCTCGTAACCTTATCGCTCATCACCTATGTGTGGTCGTTATATACGGAACGTTGAACGCTCGGATTGGCCGTTCATGTCCGCTTAGCCCTCTGCTAGGCAGTTTCCTGGTGGTAAATTTTGGTCATAGTCGGACGGGACGATTATGATTCGGTTCACCTGTTGTAAATTATGCTATTTCATCTCATGAATGAAGAAGTAGCAGGTGATGACAGGTGGACGTTGCGTGTTGCTTTATTGAGATACGAAAAACCTCGCCGTAGCTAGTATTGAAGTCACTGAACTCCCTTTGCGATACGAATGGCATTCAGTTGAGTATTGACTCCGCAGCACATAACAAGACATACGCCTTAGAGTTGTGCCGCGGTTAGAGAGGACACTTCGTTCGAATGCGTGACGAGGTAAATATTCTAGGAACGGTGGTTTTTCCCTATATGTGTATGAGTGCTTATTGCAACCGCTGCTACCCATATTCAATCTTTGCCTTTGCAGTTGTCTTTAAGGTTCATCTGAGACGCAGCTTCCTCGTTAATAGCATTTCAAAAGTTAGAAATCGCAACTCGCAAAACTCCAGAATGTTGGTATGCAACTGGTGATACCATATCTATGGAATACTGATGGTTTGGTTGGGTAAGTCACTAATTGAAAGCTTAAGCTCCCCTCTCCGCGGTTAAATCAGCAGGTAGCCTCACAAACAGATAGAGAACTAGCATTTTATGGAGATTTTGGGGTACCATCACCCTCCCTAGCTCGAAGATCCTTCAATTGTATCAAGGAACAAAGATCAAGACGGCTCGAATGTCATTTAGAATCGAAGAGATCGCTAGACTTGTTCTTTAAAGGTCTAATGACGCTACGTGGTAGTCGTATAAAGTTATAAAGTACTAAGACAAAAAAATCTCGGAAACTGAGTAAAGTTTGAACACCTTACCGTCCAGTAAACGATACGGAATCAAACAGAACAAGTTCCAAATGGGATCAGCTTATCATATTTTGGGTAGAACTTTCCAACCACACCAGCTAGCACTTGGAACGATTGCTGCAGTAGCTGCGTTCGCGATTCCAAACCCATTCGCTAGCTCCGCCGCAAAGGAAGTTGAAATTAAAGCTGGATCCAAGGAGGAAGAGAAATTCATCACCGAGTATCTCCAAAAGCACGCTGAAAAACATTAAATAGGAGCAATAAAAGTATTTGATTATATCCCAGTAATAGATGAAGTGAAGTACGACTGCAAGAATGGAACTGCGCACCGCGGAATCATGACCACTGAAAAAATCTCTATGCCAGTGTGCTGGGTGTTGCAGTGATAAATGATATTATACATAGATTTAAATTGGTTGTGGCCTCATTTCTCGTCACGCCAGATGGAAGAGACGCAATGTGAATTGGGAACTCGATCTAACAGTTTGCTCGAATAGGTACCCATGCACTTTAAACATTAGGAGCCAATCAGTTCTTGAACACAACATCATTGGAAAGCGGATCAGCGGCCAATACATTTTCGCGTCTCTTGATTTTACGTTGAATAGCGGCGTCGGACCTGTTGCGGGCTTCCTCAGCAGCTTGCTGTTTGATTTGAGCTCTGACAACATTAGGCGAAACGTACTGCTTGTTTTCGTAGATCTTGGGGCCACCGAATGATCCCTCTAAAATCAAAATTACTGTCATTACGAAACGAGGACCAATTTCAACCAGAGAGATGTCCTCCTCATCCTTTTTCTCGCCTTCTTCGTACTCCTCTTGGTTTCTTGCCTTGTGCGATATTTCGTAAGATCTAACCCAGATTTTGTCGTCTACAATACTGAACGACATGACGTGGTCAATGAAAGGCTTGGATTTCCGAGCCTGTGGCGGGACCCCAAAGTTGTGCATGAACATTTCTTTGATAAGTCTATAGTGAGGAGATGAGTCGAAGCGAGAATCGAAGGAAAGAACCGGTCTGGAGCCCTTCAAGCAATTCCCGGTAAAGTTCAGTTCATCCATGGTGTGTAGGTTCTGCAGGTAGAATTTGATAGTCGGCCCATTGGGTGGCTTAGAGAGCCACATGTACAGATCTTGGTGCTTACGCGCTTCGAAGAACAAAACGTTATTGCAGTTGTATAATTCAGCAATTTCATTAAGTTGACCCAAATCTTTCTTAGTGTCCAATTTAGGTTCTTTGCGCGATTGGGGCAACAGACTGTGCAAATCTTGGATCAAATGCCTATGTCTGTACGTTATCCCTCTAGAAGAGATAAGAAGTGTACGCTGCTTGTTCATGAAAACCTTTTCATCTTTTGCATGTTTCCCGGAGGACTTTCCGGCTAGCACCTTATGAATAGAGGACATTTGCCAAAATAAATCTGAATCGAAGGTCTAGCTGATATCTGGAAAAAAAATGTCTCCAAGCTTCAAGGTGATCAACTAGTCTAATCAGCTAAAAGTTGAGCTAGTTTATGTTCTTATTAGCACGTCGTCAAGCTCATCGCAGCTCATCTCATCACCAGTAGCTAAAATTTTTTTTCACTTTCCTAGCCGCTTCGTGACAGACAACATCAGCAAGCTTCAATCCAAGTTCATATAGAGAGACCAAAACTCCAGAAAATAAGAGCACTTAATAGACAGACCTTCATCTGTAATTGCCGTGCCGGAACAACAAAACAATGGATAATGCCAGAGACTCAATATTCGAAGCATTGGCGCGTGGGAACGGGAAGCTTGCAACGCAATTAAGTGCGAAACTATGTGGTCAATTTCCTAAGGCTAGTTTCCCTAGGCTGCTCGACCAATATGTCCGGTTCCGGCAGAATAAAGGTAAATACGACGCAAAGGTGATGCTAGAGCCGTTATTAGAAAATTCTTCACTGCCCAGTGACCTTCGTTCGCTCGAGTTACTTCACCAGTTTCGGTTAGAATTAGGTCATCTGGATCGCGCCTTAGACGGATACAAGAAGGCGATGCAAAAGTATCCCAGTCTTGAAATTGGGTACGGTTGGTTCAGTAAAGCGATAGAGGATTTGAATCTGCGGCATATGGTCCAGGCTTCGTTTCAACTTAAGCGTTGGTCGCAGGACCCGCGCATGATGCAATTCTGGAACGCATTGTCGACAGTGGCTCTAATAAAACTCCAACCTAAACAGATAACCGAAAAGGAGCGCCAATTGAATGCCACATTAGCTCTTAAGACCCTGGAGGGCCTCAAACCTTTCCAATCGGACCAAGAGACAATAATTTTCTGTCATGTGTGTGAGATATGCGACAACAAATCGAAAGAAATTGTGGTTGAACTACTTCCAGCGTTCGAACAGGGAAGCCATGATAAATTTTCTGTGGATCTGTACCTGAAAAACTTCCTTATCAATCACCTTTCAATTGTGGGCGACAATCATAACTTATTCAACGTCTGCAACTTCTTGCTCCAATACCTTGACGATTTTACGATTTTAACCAACCTTATTGAGAGTGGTAAAGCCTGCAATAAGCCCAAGGGGACTGTGGAGGAAATAATTGGGATTCGTAAGTCTCGGAATCATTTTCTTGCTCGCCTTCATTTAGATGTGGTTTATGGTGGTACTATCATGGAAACTTCGATCGAAAGCTATTTAGAGCATTTTCACGATAAACCATGCTGTGTGCCGGATTTAACCCACTACCAAAAAGAAATCCCCATCACTACCATAAAAAAATCGATGAGTAAATTTCCCGGTGGGCTGGTGCATGACTGTAATTACACCAAGCTTGTTGGAGATAATGACCGGACGTACTTTTTTGAACTGTTTTCAAAGTACAAGCACACATTAAAGGAGAAGCCAAAGACAGATTACTCATGCTGTTCATATTTTATTCTGCAAATCCTACACTCACTTATTAATGACGAATGTTTAAGTCTCGAGAATGCCGTCACCGGTATTGCTCTGCTGGAAGAGTATCAAGCCCTTGATCCTTACAATTTTGAGACCAGAGTCTGGCTGGTGGTCATGTACAACTACCTGGGATGTCCCACTTTGGCCTACGAGCATTTTGTGGAATTGAAAGTTAAAAACTTGCAAGTGGACTCAGTTGATTTTCTCATGACAACCAGATATTCCACTTTATTCCCCGTCAAAGATCACGGCTTCGCTGGCCACTTAAGGTCGAGTGACAACGTTCACAAGTCCACCGCTAATTTACCAAGGTTCATCCAGATTTCTTTCGAGCGTAAAAGTTATAGTAAGATTCTTGGCATGTTAGAATTGTACCACAAGGTGACCACTTCCTTGACAAAATGGTCAAGACTAGGTGAGCAATTACAACAGGCACGAATCTTCAACGATAAACGTGGAGAACTGTTAAGAAATCTGCAGGATTCATTAACCATGTTATGTCAGTATAGTACTAATTATGGCATCGATGCTGGCCGTGATTTGTTGCTTTTGAGCGATAATCGTGATTTTTCGATTTTGGGCTCCATGCAAACAACTTGTACTGAAGTCACCGCCTACTTGAAACAGGACTCGGCCTCTGTGCTGGCTACTTGTTTGCAGGAGTTATTATTGGGGCTAAGCAATTCGGGGGAACGTAATGAGGTAATCGAGGAAATTTTGTTAGCGCACGGTACCGCCTTAAGCAGCAAAATGACACCAGCTGAAAGATGGGCATTTGGAACTATAAAATTGGTATATGAGTCACAATTTGATGAGTCAAAGACTTCTCAGTTGGTAGAGCAACTGAGTGCATGCCCCGAACTTGGAGCCCAAGCATGGCACTTAGTCCACGATTTCCACTTACAGTTGGCTACGCTGAAAACTCTTGATCAGATGAAACGCATCAAAGACTCGAAATGCAGGTCTTTGGTTAAATCCCTTCTGCGTAGACTGCGAGAAGAGGGTCCAAATTTAATCAAGCAATATCTTGATACTGTGGCCGTCATTGAGCCTAGTAATGGGGTATTGCAGCAGCTAAATATCAAGCCCATGAAACTTCGCATTGCCAACTCGATTATGGCCACCTTCAAATCTGCTAGGAACCTCTAGCCACATGCATTAGGGTCTTTTAACGTGTATAGTGCTTTACAAATGTCCTCGAATTTTTTTTCTGGAGACACAATAAAGCTTGTCCGAAAAACTAGTTGAAAACGCGATTTTCGACCAAGCCAGCAAATCCTCGCAAACCGGGTTTCAACAGCGCGATTGACATAGTTCCGTGTTTATTAACGAGAGCTCTTACTCAGAGATTGGTTTCCATAGGGTATAGGGGTCAATTGCCAAGTGTCGGGCGTGTACAGCCTTGTTAAATACATACCATGATAGTCCTGACCAAGCGATTTACTAAGGTCTTCAAGCTGTCCCTGGTGGCAGCCTTGTTCTGTGTGGCGTTTGTTTTGTCGAGTAAGTACGTTGACAGAGACATGGCTTCCCTAGAATACCGCAAATATCTTCAAGAATACATCGACACCTATACGGGGACAGTTGGCAGTCAAAATGATGATGGGGGAGGCACAAAATTGGGAAAGTCTTACGAGGGAGGAGATGTAGCCGATGGAGATATGGGGTCTCGTGGTAAGGAATTGGTTTCGGGTGATACAATGAAGCCAACCGGTGAGTCTGCACGGGATCAGAAACGTAGGGAGAACTTGCAGAAGTTTTATAAGCAGGTATTCCATAGTTTGAGAATGAACTCTCCTATGGGCAAATCCGAACGTCAGTACGACCCTCGTTGTAAACTCAATGGTGACATTGGTGCACGTACGGATGACTATGAAAACTGGTCAAAGCTAACCAGTAAAAACCTTGGAGAATGTTTGATTCTTTCCAACAAAGAGAAATCCTTGCTAAAAAATAAGCACGACGATTTTGTGGAAAGTCTGCGGCCTCTGGTACTACCTAAAGGGACCTACAAGGGCGACGGGATCGTCACCGTGGGGGGTGGGAAGTTCTCTGTATTATCATTTTTGATCATCAAAACCCTGCGAAACCTGGGAACAACGTTGCCTGTTGAAGTCTTTATCCCCCCTAAGGATGAAGGTGAAACTGAATTCTGTAATACACTCTTGCCGAAGTACAATGCAAAATGTATCTACATCTCAGATGTGTTACCAAAGGATGTCATTGACAACTTTGATTTCAAAGGCTACCAATTCAAGTCTATTTCAATCATTGCGTCTAGCTTCGAAAACTTGCTGCTTTTGGATGCGGACAATTTCCCCATCAAGGATTTAGACAACGTCTTTGACGAAGAACCATATAAGAGTACTGGTATGGTCCTATGGCCAGATTTTTGGAGGCGCACTACTAATCCAGCCTACTATGAGATCGCCGACATTTCGGTTAATTACAAAAAAAGAGTAAGAAACTGTATGGATGATGTCACTCCCCCTCGAGCGTATACCGAAGATATTAGCGATTTATCTGATGTTCCTCTACATGATCTAGAATACACAATTCCAGATGTGTCCACAGAGTCTGGTCAGCTAATGATCAGCAAGTCTAAGCATTTACCTACCGTATTGTTGTCCTTATATTACAATGTTAACGGACCATCGTGGTACTATCCAATATTCTCCCAAAAGGCTTCCGGTGAAGGCGACAAAGAAACATTTATTGCCGCTGCCAACTTTTATGGTCTGTCTTCTTATCAAGTCAAATCAATGACAGCTGTAGACGGTTATCATCACTCTGAAGGCTTCCGTGGCGTGGCAATGTTGCAGCACGATTTTGTCCAAGATTATCAGCGTTACCAGTGGGCAACAAATGATATTCACACCCAGTATTCTGGCGTGGCTCCTCAGTACTTGAAGCTAGACTCAGAGTACTCACCTGAAGCATTTTACAAAAAATACTTCGAGCCTGAAGATCTCAAAGAGGTTGATATTATGTTTGTGCATTCAAATCTGCCTAAATTTGATCCTTTTACGCTTTGGTCGGACCAAGACCTTATTGTGAATGGGGAACACATTCGGTCCTACACTAATTTGAAGCGGCTAAATGGTTATGATTTAGAGTTGGAAAATTTCCGTGCACTTAACGAGTATTTGTGTGTGCAAAGATCTCAATTCAAATACTTAGAAAATGAATTGGGTGACGACCCCAAGAAATGGAACAGCATGTGCAAGTACATTAAAGACAGGCTTAAGTTTTTGGAACGTACACATGTAGATGCAGTTCAAGGATAGTGAACCGCATTAGTCTTTAGTTTATCCATGTAGTAAATTTTGATGAGAAGAAAGTTCTAGCTCTGATATAGAATTGTCTACATTTGGATGTCGTGAAGGGGAGGGCATGATGATTTTTCAAACAAGGGTGCTATGCTGTGGCTTCTTTTCGCTTCGCTTGACCGATCCCTATTGGCTTCGCTGGGCATCCAGTGTCATTTTTGACTCGTGCCAGGGATTCATCCAACCAGCGAATAAAAACCTGCTTTCATCTTTTGAGTTGTCAATTGTGCAACGGAATTATTTTCGTTGGTAATCCAGTCAATGGCGTTTCAAGGGCGAAAACTCCAAAATTGGGGAAGCTATTGAACTTTCCAGGTTTCTTCGCTACCATATTATACCATGTACTGTACATCAATGCACGTCACATTAATGTACGTCACATTAATCCTCCTTATGCTGTGTGTTGGTGACACCAACTTACATTGCTCCAATTTAATCAAGGTCTGTGTTGGGTTTGCAGTTGGCCAAAAAACACAAAATCAATAACTTAATTAAAATTCATGATTAAGGTCACTACACGATATTCCTGGCCCTACCATTTAGTCCTAAGGTTTTGCAAAAAATTGAATAGATTCTCAGCGTAAGCATATGGCAACTAAAAATATATAGCATTGATAAGACGATAGCTACGTTTGGTATCAATGAATCCGGTGAACTTTAGTCTGAATCGAACGAACAATTTTGGGCCGAGGCTTGTTTTTCATATGGGCCAAGGCCGGCCAGTTCGGGCAAGAATAAAAACTAGTGTCATTGTCCTCGTTTCCGGTTCTCGAGTAATGTCACTTTCGTTCATTGTGACTAGAGTTCTTTTTTGTCGATAACAAATGCCCATGGTGAAGTCAAAAGTTTTAATCCAGTGTACCGTCCTGATTGGTAAGGTTCTCTGTGACCAGCTCCCCAACTGTGGCCGGTTGTAACGTAATTTTTTCATTATGCCGTCCAAGAAAAGCCTAAGAATTTTGTCCTTTACTGGCCTATTGCTTCTACTGATCTACTTTATGGTTGAACATTCAGAAAGCATGTCTGCAGGGTTAGGTGTAAATGAATCAAATGAAAATGGCAGTCCGACAGGCCAGACCGTAGTAACCACCCAACCAGTTAAGATGAGAGCAAAACTTAAGGAAAGGCCACAGCTGCCGGACACAGCCAAACCCGACGCCAAGGTGGACGAAGAGATCGAAAACATCAAACAAGAAGTAGGGATCAAGGAAGATATCGGGGAGAAAATACCTAAAGCCCACTCCGCCACTGTGGATGCCCACTTCGACCCAGCAAAGGAGTACCAGATGATTCTCGTCTCTTCGCCGATGGTCATATTCTCCAAATCCTACTGCCCCTTCAGCAAGCGGCTAAAAGAACTCCTGCATCAAAAATATGTGTTCACTCCAAATTTCATTGTTGTCGAACTAGACAAGCACGAGCATGGAGCCGAACTCCAGTCATACATTGGCAGTCAAACCGGGCGTACTACGGTTCCCAATGTGGTCATCAACGGCGTTTCTCGAGGTGGGTTTGATGATCTACGCGTTCTTCAAGAAAACGGTGAGCTTTTAACCTCGTTAAAAGATTGGGCGGGAAAAATGTTAACGGTTTCCAAGAAAGAGAAACCCTCCAATAACTAGAAAAGTACAGAGACTCCCTCTGGTGTTTGTTTGGAGCCTAACACTTAGTTTTTAAATGGTTATAGTTTGATATAGTTTAGATCACGTTTCACGTTTCTGTTCGGTTACGCGGTTGCGCGTATGTGACACGATAAACTCTGTTATGGGGATCACCGGGGCTTTACCACAAAGTTGGTGATCTCTTACAGCGCGGGCTATCGGTGCAGGATTGGTGAAAACGCTGTCCACCCAACAAACAATGCTTCTAGAGTTCGAGAAAGTGTACCCAGTTTTTTCATGGTCCTGGGATATTCCCGGCGATGAGAATGCGGTAAAAGAGAATGGAGATGAGGATCTCTGTGGAATTTGCCGGGTGAGCTACAACGGAACATGTCCAAGTTGCAAATATCCAGGCGACGATTGCCCTTTAGTCATAGGTGAATGTAATCACAACTTCCATGTCCACTGTATTCAACAATGGCTCGACACGCCAACAGCTAAGGGCCTGTGCCCCATGTGCCGCCAGCCATTTTCTTTGAAACGGAACGTGGCGATTAACGAGTTTCAAATGGGACGACTGGCTAAGGTTCTGATCAATTCGCAGCCGGCCACGCTGAACGATGATCAAGATATGATGATGGAACCGGAGTTCGTGGTGCGGTAGGCAATCGTAAAGAGGACTTTCGGATGGTCATTTATTGGACCCAGTACATATGACGTGCAGAGGCACAGTCTTCCATGCCCATGGCCCCGGCAGCATTCCGCCTCGTTGCCAAGCCCAGTCCGAAGACGTGGCGCATGTCACTAAATCTGCTACGTTTTCACCGCACACAAATCACTTGGCTTCTAAGCCCTACCGATGGTAATTTGTAATACTACACAGGGTGCCAAGCATCGGCTGCGAGTAATATCCTTCGAGTGCCAACTATTCGACAGTGCCAGAGGGAAGAAGAACTATCTACAAACTACCCATGGCTGCTCTGTTCTCCACTTTAGGTTCATCGGGGCGCTCTTTTGCAACTTGCCATGTTTCACCAGCCAAGCCCCTCTGTTATTCCTGCGCCGCCTACGAGAGCATGAACTTCGGGCAATTTCCCATGCTATGAATGCTATATATTCTATCAGAAATCCTATCCTAATTGGTTTGTCCCAACCTCCCAGGTACAGTCAGTGGCTTGGGTTGAGACTTTCACCATATTTCATCGTTATCAGGGTTCTCTCTGAACTTATATGGTGACCACTGGTTTCCTCCCACTGTCATCGAGGATCGGAGAGGGAAAAAAAAAGACAGAGTCATCGATACCCATATTTTTCAACCACTGTTCGACCGAGCATAGTTCAAGAAAAGCACACATTCTTGAACTACCCAATTAACAAACTGCAATGGGCCTTATTCTCGACAAAAGATGTATGTGAGGGTTGCTAATTTTCCGAAGGGAGGTTAGCTGCGTGCGTTGACCAAGAACAGTTTACTAACTTAAATTGAACGTTACAGACATTTACAACAACAACTCAAACGGCTGGTTGTGGGGGAGATGGCTCTTGTTTATCGTGGTCGCGATTGGTGTGGTCTTATGGGTATTTGGTGTGAATGTTAGGAGACGTAAGTATGGAAGGAACCCCATTAGAGGTACTGCGTGGTTAGCGCCGCCTCCTTCGTATGGAATGTCTCAGAACCAATACAATATTCCTGGCAACCAGAACCCGGTGCCCGAGTACTCGGCAACTGCTAATGTTAACGACGCAGGGTTTTTCGACGAGAGTGGTAAGTTTCATCGCACACAACCTGGCCAGCCCGTAGATGCTGAAAACACGGCAGTCCTATCCCAACCAGAGCCTGCCGTGACTCGTGACAGCCGCCACCCAGAAGAGGCTACAAGCTCTTCCAGTACGCCCCTTCCAGCCTTCCAACGACCAGACGTGCCACCTCCAGCTTCGACGTCGACCGAGCATCATTTTCAAAGGCCAGAGGGTCCGCCTCCTGTTCAAACTACTAGTACAAAGTGATATGTTTGTTTTCTTGCTAAAGCAGGGGTCTACAATCCCGCGCGGGTTTACTATCGCGAACCTGAGCCTAGTGCAAAACACGACATATAAGGGCTAGGAAAGCCTTTTCAAACCTTTGATTGCATTGAGTATAAACACGGCGTGGCCTGCTTGCACTACTGCATTTCTTGACAAAAATCTATCGAGGGGAGGTTGTACTTTCAAAGACAGTAAAGCCATGACAATCATCACACCAACTTTCGCCAATGAGTCTCTACTGAAGGATGCTGCTTTTATCAATGGCGAGTGGGTGAAAAGTACGGCAGAGTACTTTGAGGTCACAGACCCAGCTACCGGCGCTGTGATTCGATCATTACCAGACCAGCCACTGGAGGTTGTTGATGAAGCCATCGACGTTGCATTTGAGGCTTTCAAGTCATTCAAGCTTACTGCCCCAAGACAGAGAGCCACTTGGCTCAGGAAGATATTTTCACTCATGATGGAAAATATTGACGACTTAGCCAAAATCCTAAGCTGGGAGAATGGGAAACCGCTTGCGGAGGCCAAGGGAGAGATCAAGTACGCCGCCTCTTTTTTCGAGTGGTTTTCTGAAGAAGCTCCGAGAATCTATGGTACAGCCATCACACCGGGCATTGAAGGGAACAGAGCATTTACACGCAGAGAGCCAATTGGCGTGTGTGGCATCATCTGTCCCTGGAACTTCCCCAGTGCAATGATCGCTAGAAAGGCTGCTGCTGCCCTTGCTGCTGGTTGTACAGTTGTCATCAAGCCTGATTCCCAAACTCCACTGTCCGCCCTTGGACTAGCACATTTGGTTCAAGAAGCGGGTATTCCTCCGGGTGTATTTAACATCGTTTTATCACACTCTAAAACCCCTGAATTTGGTCTCAAACTCTGCGAATCTACAAAAGTAAGAAAAGTATCCTTCACCGGCTCTACCGCCGTGGGGAAAATTTTAATGAAACAATCTGCCTCCACAATGAAGAAGTTGTCCTTGGAGCTGGGTGGGAATGCACCTTTTATAGTCTTTGACGATGCCGATTTGGATAAAGCCGTGGAACAGGCCATCGCATGTAAGTTCAGAGGGATGGGCCAAACATGTGTATGCGCAAACCGGTTTTACGTACAAAGATCGATTCATGACCAATTCGCCGTCAAGCTTGCGGAGAAAGTTGAGAAATTTGTGATTGGTCACGGTCTCGACAACGGTGTGACTCACGGCCCTATGATCAATCCCAAGAGCATCGAAAAAGTCGAAGCTCATGTCAAAGACGCGGTCGAGAAAGGTGCCAAGACCGTTTTAGAGGGCGGGCGTCTGCCTAAGTTGGGCCCCGCCTTTTACGCTCCAACTGTTTTGTCTCATGTCCCTCAAACAGCTGATGTGGCGTCTCAAGAAACTTTTGGTCCGCTATGTGCGATCATACCATTCGAGACTGCTGAAGAGGTGGTTGGTTATGCTAATGCTAGCGAACTGGGACTGGCTTCTTATGTGTTCTCAAAGAATGTTGATACTCTTTATGGTGTTTCTGAAGCGCTCGAAACTGGTATGGTCGCGTGCAACACTGGTCTTTTTAGCGATGCTACCGTTCCTTTCGGTGGGGTCAAAGAATCTGGTTACGGGCGGGAGGGCTCTTTGCATGGACTTGATGATTACACGGTTATCAAAACCACCATCATCGGGAATGTTCCAAAGTACTTGTAGAATGTTTGCCAGTTACATCCCATAACATGTCTTTAATGGCTGTAACCTTCGTGCTTAATGTTTAACGTATGCTATTTCTATGAATAAAGTTAATTTTGGCCTGTAAATTGTTCTTTAAGTGCTGTTTCTTCGAGGTATGTTGCTTAGGAAATTGGGCGCCATCTTGTTCTGCGAGCTCCTCCGATATAAAGAAAATTATTAATTCTATAGATAAATTATATTTGACCATTTTATGTCTTACCGCTGACTTCTTTAATGGACCTCTATGATCAGCTTCCGAACAGTAAGCTGACGTATTTAGCAGAATATTCATCAATACTGGAAAGCGCGAAAGAGCATGGAGTCACAGTAGTTGATTTAATTACACTCAAGCCGACCGAACTGACAAAATTTCTCCCGCGTTCGATCAATGAGATCGCGGAGTTTCAAAAGGTTTTGAAGTCTGAGTACCAACACCATGTTTTCGAGCTGAGCAGGCCACAGTCAGTGTCCAGGGAAGAACGAATCCTGTTCTTCACGTCGGGCGACGAAAAAATCGACGAAGTGCTAAATGGTGGAATACGCACACACGGTATTACTGAGATTTTTGGTGGTAGTTCTACAGGAAAGACACAACTTCTCATGCAGCTTTCTCTGAGTGTTCAAGCACCCGTCGCATACGGGGGACTGAACGGAAAATGTGTGTTCATTACTACAGAAGGTAACCTACCCACCAACAGACTTGACGAGATGATCACTTATAGACGCCAAATTCCAGGATTTGAGGCTGTGTCCCAGAAAAATATATTTACTGTGAGTTGCAATGATTTAGCTAATCAAGAGCATATTCTATTGGTTCAGCTGCCGATCCTCATGGAGAGAAATCCAGAAATAAAGCTAATTATAGTGGACTCGATCTCGCACCACCTTCGAGTGGAATTGGAAAGTAAGAATTTCCGAGATTCTCAGGAAAATCGGCACTACGTCGATCGGATGGCTCAGAACCTCTTGAAGATTGCCGCTAAGAACTCATTGGCGGTGGTAGTCGCGAACCAGGTCGGCGATAAGCCTCTTCCTGAAGGGAGCCTGTGCAATGGAGTGGGACTTACTAGCGCATTTGATTATGACTACCAGTTGGGCTGGACAGTTGGTTGGCGAGATTCGAGCGTGTTTTATCGCCAAACTAAGCAGGGGCTGTCCTTCGACAACTGTAACGCAGACAAAAATAGACCCGACAGCAGCAGTGAGACTATTTTGTCTGATGATGAGGATTATAACCTAGTCGCTGCCACTGCGTTAGCAAGGAAACGGCACCTCGACAACGGACAGTCGAGTAGAAAAACTACCAGTCTCCAGCCTAAGTCAAATTCACGCGAGCCCACGTCGTCCTCACTCAAGCAGTTCGCCGCATTTTATGGGCGCAAACGTCAGGTTGAAACTAAGATACCCAATTTGGGTCTTTCTTGGGCCAATCATCTCTCAACGAGGATAATGTTAAAGAAAAGTTATAAGGCGTCTCCACTTATAAAAAAAGGAGCATTTGATCTCAATGAAGTTTTAGAGTCAAGCCTCTTTTGGCAGCCCCATCGGTCTCTTACGGTGGTATTCTCAGAACACGCTAAAAAACGAGAAATAGGGTATATCATATCTCCAAATGGTATTCAAAGTGTAGAAGCAATTAAGCAACTAGGGGAAAAGACCTAGGCCTGACTTTTCATTAGTGACGATAATTTAATGATACAACTATTCCATCCATTATGTGAGCATGATGCTTTGCGATGTAGGTTGGCCTATTATATGTATAGTACAGCTACTTCCTTGTAGCTTCGGCTCTCGTTTATTATCGCTTAGAGCTACGAAACCTCGTCTGAGTTTCATTGAACCTTCAGTCACGTTGAGTGCGAGTCAAAAAATGATGAACTCAACCGTCCATGGGCTCTTCATCATCATCAATTGCATTCTCATTGCAAGTGAGATCATATTCACCCTCGAAAGTGTTTGATTCGTGGTCAATAGTCAGTTTCCTTCTGTGCTTCCACCCCCTCCTCTCCTTATCATTATCGTCGTCATCTTCGTCTCCCAGGCCCGACTTTGAAATATCTTCCAATGAGGCAGTTTTAAGCCTAGAAACGTTCAGATAGAGGTACATGACCCTTTTTCTTTTCTTATTGAATAAAAACCACATCAAACTCCAAAGGTGGCCTGGCTCATCATCCAAAAAAGACTTGGAAGGCTTATATTGATAGATGGCACAGTCTGAAACATCCATATGAGAATTAATAGTTTCCCAAATCCATTCTTGAGGTTGTTTCCCAAATGATATCAGTGTGTTCTCAAATTTTGAAATGAGGGACTTCATAGAGCTTTTGACGAAATCTGTAGGCTCCAAAGAAGAAAAATCGTGATCTGGATAGGACGCATTCAATATTGCAATCAAGTAGGCAAAAGTTCTCCTACTCGCAGTTTCATTAATTGGCCCAAAAGGGCCAATATTCACGCTTTCCTTCTGCGCGGACGATCTTCGCCTCAAAATTCCAGATCCAAAAGCCATGCTTCCAGAGCTGCTTGTGCGTCTGATTGCACCTGTGGTGTGTAGATGAGATTCAGTTGAGGAGGAACTCATATACCCAGACTCCGAATTGACAAGCTCTTTCAAATTTTGGTCATTCAGTTTGTGAGTTTTAGGAACCGCCACACTCACCCCGTTTCCATTGCCGCTTTCACTGACCGATATCCGTCTTTTCTGTTCCCAAAATGATGAGGGGGACCCCGACTCCCCTCGAGTGCTGTACAAATGGGGCGCATCGCTTTTCAAGTCTATTGGCGAAGAAGAAATGTTTTCCTGGTTTTCAAGAGCCATCTGCTGTTGTACAGCATTGTTGAATCCCTCGTTTTCGACTAGAAGGGAGTCTAGATGTCTGTCGATCGTCTTGTATAACTTTTTATCAGAGGCCACCGGTTTAGTGGTAAATATGTCGCAGCCTCCAGTCACTCTACAATCGCTTGTTTCAAAATTCAAAGCCTGATTTACAAGCTCTACATCAAGCTCGTCGATAAACTGCAGCAGATTGTTAGTAACCAGAGCAAGAAAGCAATGCATCGGCTTAGTTTATCCCGACGCTAGTTCGTCTTGTCAGCCGTATTCGCGACGGCAGCCTCCATACCTTCATCGTCGGAGCAAGCTAACTTCTTTCAAGCTTATTGCTTGTAAAGAAATAGGATATAACGTATTTGTAGTCTTCCTGTAACTTTCACTTCTAAGAACGCGTAGCTTCTTAGCCGTCTACACCCCGTGCGATAATAACCAGGAACACCAAATTATGTTCCCAGTCGCGCTGTTTGGGGCCGTACGTGATGCTATCATCAGCTTCGGGTAACAAACCACAGAACCTTTTGCCGCCCAAGGTCGCACCTGATGCAAATATGCTCTTTCACTGGACGATGTCCTAACTTCATCTTATGTTAAGTGTATTGATCGGTTATTCAAGTCCATACTCATAATAAGAGAGCTTTTTTATGGCATGCTAAAATTCCAAAATACTAAAGACTTTCTATACTTCGATTTTGATACTTGTCCTTATATATCCAGTCCGCCCCTATAAGATCTGCGCCTCTTCTATCCGCCAGTCGAAACCAAGCAGCCGCTCTTGTCATGTTTTTTCTCCTCACTTTCGAACTTTTTGACCAAATTGTACCGCTCAGGCACATGGAATCCAAATGACCATTGGAGGCAGCCTTCTCGAGATACTTGAGGCCCTTCACTTCGTCGATTTCATTAACACCGTATCCTTTAAGATACGAAATGCCGCACTCGTACAATGCAGGTGCCTGTGGTTCCCGAGGAACGTGGGGTACATTGTGGAGCTTGAAGGGGTCAATATCTACACTGAATAGCTCCCTTTCTTCCGAGTGAACTCCAGATGCTAGCTTCAGGTGTTTGAAAGATTCGAGGTAATCTACTTCTACCCCGGATCCATATCGTAGTGCCAGCCCGTAAAGTAAGTGACCGGTGGGATTGTTCATGTCGCATAATACTTTCAACTGTTCTGCCGACTGATTTAATAATCCCTTATTTCGAAGTTCTATTGCGGTCCTAATCCGCGCCTCTTGCGTTACTTGCGTGTCCTTGGATAAATGTGACTGGGAATTTTCTTGCGTACTGGGACGCATCAAGCGTGGCATGTGTGTATTTCTAGTTTGGCTTGAAATGGGTCCCGCACTCCTCTTATTCCAGTTGCCATCTGTACGACTGACATAAACATTACTATCAGAAGACGCACGACTGTGGTCCAAATGGACAAAGTTGGCTCGAAATGTTTTATGGTTATCATTCCACGTTTGAGGGGCCTCGAAACCCGTATGAGAGCTCGGAATGGCGATATCGTCCATCTGTGGAGGAGGAAATTTGAATTTAGAGACAATGGGCGTCGAATTAGGTGTAGACTCACTAGATTGCACTTGACTAAAGACCGCCTTAGGACTCTCAACTTTGGGTGATTTGAACAAACTCTTCAAAGAAAATGACGTTTTTTTTTTATGGCCCTTCCGAGCCTTGGTAGGTGAAGGTGACTCATCAGCAGTAAAACTTGGTTCAAACTTTTGTGGAGTGGAGAACTTCCAGCTGGGGGGCTTGTCTCCAGATCTATTCTTATCACTCTCCTGTGAGCGTTCGCTTTCCATTGACGAATGTGTACTTGGCTTGATAAGGACCTTAGTTTCGAGTGATGACGTACTCCCCATTGGCGTTTGAAGAGAGTTATGATG
Organism: Lachancea dasiensis; assembly: GCA_900074725.1. Taxonomy (NCBI): domain Eukaryota; kingdom Fungi; phylum Ascomycota; class Saccharomycetes; order Saccharomycetales; family Saccharomycetaceae; genus Lachancea; species Lachancea dasiensis. Next base: position 569,846 of record LT598458.1, read on the forward strand.
CCCATCCTTCTGCAGAGCGTATTGTGGTATGATTCTCGGGGTCGTTTCGATATTCGGTTGGTTAATTAATGAAGCTGACGATGATTTTCTAGGTGGGACTTTCATCCTATACCTCTCGAAACTGATCGCGCGACCATCTGGGGCTAAACGGCTGGTCAAAAAATCGTCAGTGTCTTCGCCGCTGTCCTCCTCAACCAAATAAGAGTACCTGCTTTGGGGCATGTGGAGCTCAACCTCGTTTAATTTAGACAACTTTATTTTTTCCTTTTGAGATAGCTCGCTGAGGATGTTCATGAATGGCGCCATCTCCTTGGTATTAGACGAGCCGCTTGATCCGCTCAACTTGCGCAACGAGGGAAACCCTGAAGCTGGGACACAGACTACGCGCTTTTCTGGCGCACCGCTGCCGCTTATCGTTTGAACTTCATTTTCCTTCAGAGCTTGCTGTAACAGTGCTTCGTCGTCGGGGCTCAGTTCCAAACGATCTAGCAAGCGTTCTGTGGTTTTGATAGACTCGTAAGATACAACGCTATCACTTCGCTCATGCAAAATTAGAATTTCAGAACTTTGATCCTCGGTCCTTGTCTGGCTATCAGTTTTTCTTTGCAATCCGTCAAGTGGTGAAAGCTTTTTAGCTGGAAAACTCATGGCTTAGCCAAGGTTAGGCAGATGGGCGTGGATAACTCTTCGTGTTTATATCAGTGCACCTCTATATCAATTGGTTTCAAGTCGTGTGAATTTCAACAAAAGGAAAGTCGCGAGAAAGAGATCCAGGTCCAGGTCCTGAAGGTCTCAAAATCTTATGGTGAAGTACAAGACTTGTTAGTTGTTCAGAAAACCTTAGTGAGCAAGCAGGTTCGCGTATATATCGAAAACATACATATTTTTCGTATCGCGGTATATATAATCTGTTGATTTCCATAGATTGATACAAATGGGTTAATCTAAAATTAACGAATTTAGCGACTCGACGCACGGCCGCATCGGTGATCGGTTCCCACGATTGGGGCCAACCCAAAACTCTTTGGGAAAGTAAGCTGCAGCAATCATGAGTGGATGACATAAGGAATATTGTAACACTAAAATCTTATTTGTTCAAGAATTATGAGAGCCGCTGGAACACATTCTCCGGTAGTGGACCCTGTCAAAGGCAGAAAGGGGCATGAAAATAGCGTCCTCTCTCTTTTCGAATTTCGTGTTGAAAACGGTATCTATATTGTTATAAAATGCAGCAGTGCCTTTCCACTATGATCTAAGTTCATTGTGTAGCGCACCACAGAGCTTATGGGGCAAGGGTGCTCCTTCCCGTAGGTATTCTCCTTGAAAATATCTTCCTTCCCCTTGATGCTCGACATAAAAGCTAGTACGTTGATCTAAACCAAGGGTACATTCCTACCATCATGACACAGTCACAAACGGAGCAGCCTTATTCTCTGAACTCGCGTCCCACCGCATTGATAGTGTAAATAGAAAAGTCCAATTCTACTGAATGCTATATGCTTTAGTTGATTGTCTTGCTAGTGAACTTCCTCCATTTTGTCTCCCAAATAATCCATATAGAGACACCCAAAAACCGACCAATGGAAATTCACCAATGTATATAAATGGCAGAAAAGACTCTCAAACTCTTCCATATCCAATGACGCCAGACCTGTTGACCGTGATGCCCCTGCCTGTTGATCAAAGGCGGCTTGATCACTTGACGAGGGAGCTTGATTTGCAGACTTCACTTGCATTCCACGGTTTGCAGAACTCGCGAACGAGGATGCTGAGGCATTCGCATTAATGGTACTGCAAAGATGAACAAAATCTTGTTTGATGGTTCCGTCCTGTGTACAACTTGACCGCGAAAAAATGCTATTTTCTAGCTGTTGCAAAACGCGAGCTTCGAGAACGCCGTACACTTCACTTAAAGGCTGCGTCTGCTTTGAGAGCCATGACTTTGCAAAGTCTATTTGGGCGTTATTCAGAGAAGGGCCCTGAATAACAGAAGATGGGCAAGAAGAGGTGTTTGCTAAATTGACATCCCCAAAGTTCTTCTGTAAAAGAAAATCTTGTTTGAGCTCAGCAATCGTTTTACAAAAATGTATGGCAATCGACATTGTATTCTTCGTCCATCTGCAATTTCCATGCTCATCAGTAATGATGCTGACAATTTCATCCTTGAGCTTCTTATTCGTATAGGAGTTGATGATGTGGTCCTTGGTGGCTTTTTCGAGAGAACTATCATTAGCCACCAGCTGTTTGAACAGCAATCGACAAACCAAAAGACAAACTATTTGTCGTATATCTGCTCTCAGTAGAATCAAGCGAGCGTGGTCGAAAGAAAGAGAAGTTGGGTATTCGCGGACCATCTTTCGGCATGACAAAAGGCTAACGATGCTCCTGATGCACAAGCGGTAAACATCAGATGCCTGTAGACGCTCGCTTGGTGAGGCTAGCGATTTTTCGTATTCCGCGCACTTTGAACTGAACCACTTGAATGATGACTTCAAATTTACTCTATTACTGCTCATTAACGACTGAAAGTATTGCTTTTCAAACTCGACCGCATTACTCAACAAAGCAGGTCTCAGGATCCTTATTTGATGGTTTGCGATATCCAATTTCATTGCTTCCAAGATCTGAAAGACTAGCCTCAATCCTGCGACGAGTTTAGGCACCGACTTTTCCTCTTCCGATTCCCTGAATTTCTGACTCATCTTGTCAACCCACGGGTCCCTCATAGGAGCGCAGTGGTGCTTAAACAACTGAGCCAACCAATCAGAAAACTTTGACATCATTAACGAGCCTTTTAAAAGCTCTTGTACCAACAGCTCTGTATCCAAAACGTTCTCGACAGTGTGCACCTCTTTCTGAGGAACGATTGTTATCAGTACCTCCTTAAGGCTGTTGAATAGAGGAACAAGCCTCGTTTGATCGAAGCGAAATACTTCTGGATTTGATTTGTAAACGATTATTTCATTCTCCACATCATACCAATATTTGTCCGAAACTTGTTTCTTCTTTAACCCTCTCTCTCCATCTAAATTAGGCCGAAATTGCAACAAAGGATCAAATAGGATGTCATGTCTCAGCTGTGGGTTCTTCACTATTTCTTGCAAATCAATCTCCTTCAGACACTGTAAGTTTATTGGCGGTAAGGGAGTTGGGCCAGGATATGATTCCATATACTTAATTCTGTCCCTCACGCTAAGGTTGTTGTTCGTTGAATGGATCCGCTGGTTTAACAACAATGCGTGGCGCAAAGATGCCGAATGCTTGCTCTGCTTCTTCTTTTTGATGCCACGGTTCATGTGCAGCCCCGTCTGCTGGTGGCATGGAGGTAGACCGTGTTGTTGATTTGATTGCTGTTGGTGGTCTAAGTTGTCTTGCTGGAGTCGCTGAGCGTTCAAAAATCCACTATTGTTCGACAGGCCCATAGTTCTTAGCGATGAATGCAGAATGGAGGGTAAGGAATGCGACCGACACTTATTACTTTTATTGGAAGTAGCTTTAAAAGACGCCAATGCTCTCAAGTCAACCTCACGACATCCTGCGGATTCAGAATCGTTGTCTGCATGCGAAAGCGTCGATTTTGGCTCGAGTGACGTAGCAGGAGGATTCGCTTTACCTGTGGAAGCCAAAAACCTGCCTACTTTGTCATCAAAGGGCTTGAAAATGGCGTCGGTAGCCGCAGGAAATAAGGTGTGCGCTGGTGCAAAAGCTTGAGGCTCTTGAACAAGTTGATTCTGGTCACCGTACCTTGAAGTCTGTAACTGCGATGAAGTTGAGCCTGATTCATCTCCAGAGCGCTGTGAACTACTATCGTCAATGTCAACTTGTTGAGAAGGCGTGATAGACCCATGGTCCGACGACGCTCTCACATCGCCCACATAGTCGCATTCCATTTCCTTTCCGCTGCCTTGAGGTTTGACATTCACAACTGCAGCAGATGATGTCTGGCGAGTGGAGCCACTTCCTGCTTGGCTGGCGGAGGTCTTGCCACCACTATTCATCGCCTTCGGGTCCGAGGGGCCTCTTGAACCTCTGCGTGGGTCCTGGTGCAAAGCAACAGCCTCCGCGGGAGGAGTATTAGTTTGTGTTCGCGTGTGCTCCATATCTCCAGCGTGACTTGGTAACCTCAGATTCTTGCAGAAATGTCAGACCTAAGAACTAGGCGCTACTTTTCGTCTTTTCAGGAGCCAGCAAAACCTGAAGCCGCAGATTATCTAATATTCAGTATTCGTAGCTTGAACTAGCAGTTTCCCAGTCCTTGTGTCTTTACGTTCTGGCCCAAATCCAGTTCTAAGAACTATAACTACGGTCCCTGTTCGTCTTTAGGTGGCGAGATAAGCTGACTGCTAGTTCTTAAATTCTAAGATGCCTTTTTCTGGGAGCTTAGAATACCGGTCGGTGAGATCATACGTATGCGCATTCCACCTATCGTCGTTCATTATGATTTCATTTTAAACGGTCAAAGGTGACGATCATTCGTCGTTTCTTTTCCCTATGAAGTTTTGTCATTGACCATGCTCACAAAGTGAGCTCCCAACTGAATAATAGCGAACACATATCTTCTGCCCATTTTACAGTGATATACAACTCACGCTCTAGATTCGCTTAATTCGATTTTATCTACAGCTGCTGTATCATCATATACGTGTGTGTCACCGATGTGCCCAGAAGGACTTTGTATCGATTTATTATCTGGAAAAGCGGCTATTGCTGAAAGATGTGATACGTTATCTGATATAAAGGTCGAAGGGACGTCTAATACAAGGGGGAGTTCCTGGCCATATCCCTTGAATTGTAATAGTCATAAGGCAAGGGACAAGATAGAAAAGTAAACCACAAATATGTGATTACTGAAGAAGTATGCTAAATCTCATCACTGGAGGTTTCCAGAAGCCGGCAGCCCAACAGACCACATATCAGTTAACGCTGTCTAAGTTTGTTGACTCTTCTCGTGTCTACAATGTAAATATTTTGATAATGCATTTTAATGTTTTGAAGATATATCCATCGATCATTGGTCAAGGTGTTATATGTTTTTACCTTTGAAAGTGATTTTGGTCAGGCAAAAAACAAACACCCACAGTTCCAATAGTGCGAAATTCACAGCTGTAGGTCAACAGTTGTGACACCAGTCTCCGTTATATCCTTAACCAACTTGAACTCAAGAAATGAAGAACATGCAAATTGCTAGCTTAACCCGAACCAGTCATGTCATTATTTTAATGTACAAATATATCAATTTTAGATAAAAACGATTTAACCACCGAAACCATACAAGGTTCTGCCTTGTCTCTTCAAGGCATAAACAACGTCCAAAGAAGTAACAGTCTTTCTCTTGGCATGTTCAGTGTATGTGACTGCATCTCTAATAACGGACTCCAAGAAGGTTTTGAGCACAGCTCTGACCTCTTCGTAAATTAGACCAGAGATACGCTTAACACCACCTCTTCTGGCAAGTCTTCTGATAGCTGGCTTGGTAATACCCTGAATGTTATCTCTAAGGATCTTTCTATGACGTTTGGCACCACCTTTACCTAGACCTTTACCACCTTTACCTCTACCGGACATTTTTGGATTATTGTATGTGTTTTGAATAAGAGTTTATTCTTACAGTCTGCAGAAAAAACTATTGCATATCCTCAAAATGAAACGTCTCTTTATATACTTTCTTGATACTTTCCAAGTCTCACACTTTCCCCCCCTCCTCCCCCTACATCGGAATTTCGACTGAGCGTTCTAACTAGCAAAATTGAGTTTCTTTAAGTGGTCCACATTATTCGGCTAACATGCGCGAATATCATGGTCTAAGTGGCCACATTAGGAAAATAATTTTAGGCGGACCACTATTTACGCAAACAATCCAGATATTATATTCGAAGAGCGCGAATAGTTTGGTCTGCACTTTCGTATAAAGTTTTCTGGTACTAATTATTTCCAGCCCCAAATGTTCGCTGACCTCCAGCCTAGCTTATACGCTTAAAGGTCGTTACTGGGAAGGGGCCGGTTTGCCGACCATAGTTCAAAATTATGTTTTACTGTGCACGAAGCCCTTCAAGGAGCAGGCCGTAAGAACTGACCGCAAACGAATTAGGTTTTTCAGAATCCTATATAAAGCAGGGAACTTCCGAGTGTAGGCCGCTACTTTGTATGGTTTTTATGAATATTCATTAGTCAAATTATAACATAGTAGCAGATATGGCTAGAACAAAGCAAACGGCAAGAAAGTCCACTGGTGGTAAGGCCCCAAGAAAGCAACTAGCTTCCAAGGCTGCCAGAAAGTCGGCACCATCTACTGGTGGTGTCAAGAAGCCTCACAGATACAAGCCTGGTACTGTGGCCTTGAGAGAAATTAGAAGATTCCAAAAGTCTACAGAACTTTTGATCAGAAAATTACCTTTCCAAAGATTGGTGCGTGAAATCGCTCAGGACTTTAAGACCGATTTGAGATTCCAATCTTCTGCCATCGGTGCTCTACAAGAATCCGTGGAAGCTTATTTGGTTTCTTTGTTTGAAGACACAAACTTGGCGGCCATTCATGCCAAACGTGTCACCATTCAAAAGAAGGATATCAAATTGGCCAGAAGATTGAGAGGTGAGAGATCTTAAACGATGGGCTTTTAATATGGTAAGGATTACTCTATCACTTTGATATACATTGTTTTCGGGTTTATAGCAGGGCGGGTGGCTCAGTGGAAACTCTACTGGGCTCCCAGGTCCCTCGGTTATGTTGTATAATAGGATTTATTCAATGAATGTTTAAGAAACGACGCAAGAATTCTTAGCAGATTGGTGACAATATAGTCTTTCTCCGTATGCCGTAGCTCCTAACTGTTTTGGCCGGGAGTGGTATAGCTGCTCGAGTGAAGGTATCAATTGTTTCTACTACATACAATATTAGTACTACTTCTTTAATGAGTACCAAAAAATTGAAAGAGCCTACTGCAATAATTCATGGTCAACAACTTTAACACGCAGGCAACGAGCGGCGGTTTGTCCAAATGAGTTCACTTATCCGTTCAAATTCCATAACCAAGATTTGTGGGTTGCAAACCCTTGAAGCAGCTCAAATAGCTATTGACAGCAAAGCTGACTTACTTGGAGTCATTTGCGTACCCAATAGAAAACGAACCGTTGACGCAAAAGTTGCACAAGACATATCAGCTCTGGTGAGAACCGAACGTCTCAAAGTAAAGTCAAAGGAGGGCCCTTATTTGGTTGGCGTCTTCCGCAACCAGAGCGTTGAAGAAGTTAAAAGGTTGAAAGATGAGTACTGCTTAGACATCGTACAGCTGCACGGAAATGAGGATTGGAAACAATATTGCAAAGAATTAGGTGACGTTACGATAATCAAGCGCTTCATCTTCCCCGATGATTGTGCTAAGGTACTAGAGATTACAAATATGGGTAGTGCGCCTTGTGTGGCGCTGTTTGATTCAGAAGCCGGCGGAACCGGTGAAAAGTTAGACTGGAACCGGATCTCTCAATGGAGTCGAGAATCAGGTGCCAACTTCATCCTTGCTGGCGGCTTAACGCCGGACAATGTCAAAATTGCGTCACAATTGCCTGGAGTACGGGGTGTCGACGTGAGTGGAGGTGTTGAAACGAATGGAAAGAAAGACGCCAACAAAATCAAGCAATTTCTTCAGCAGGCATTCCAAGCTTAAAGATCACGATATTGCCAACGACATCCTTCCATGCAATCCTATTAAATAATTCCACCAGCATTTCCGGCATCGTCTTAAGCAAAATAGATTACTCATTTAGAAGTTACGTGATATAGCTTTACTTTAGATACATCATTGAGTGTCTGTAAGTCCTTGAACAAACTCGGTCAATAATTAGGCAGAACCTGAAATGAAAAACCATTTATCAACGGATTTGTCGACTGGAGCATCCTCTTTAGCTTCATTGGGAGCAATGGCATCAGCAGCAGAAGGGGCAAAAAGGGAGGTACCAGTTAAAGTGGTATTAGTTAGTTCAATGTCCTTGGCATCAGCTGCCTTTCCTTGAACAAGGTCCTTCCAGGCTTCGCTACATTCTCTAATAACGTCCAAAGCGTATTTCTTGTTCTTGGCTTCACCGGAAAAAGCAAATTGGTTTTCTGGTTTACCATCTGGAATTTTGTAGATTCTAAACCATTCGTTGGTAGCTCTCAACAATCCTGGAAAGTACTTTTCAACGTCCTCAATGTCGTTCAATTTTGCTGCCAAGGGGTCGTTGACATCAATGACAATGACCTTCCAGTCGGTTTCCCCTTCGTCCAACAATGCCATGACACCGAGAACCTTAACTTGCTTGACCTGACCGGTGTAGCCAATGGTTTCACCAATCTCCAAAACATCCAAAGGATCATTGTCACCTGCGGCCTTTGTCTCCGGATGCACAGAGCTAGGATCTTCCCAGGTTTGAGGGAAGGCACCATAATTGTGAATGTAACCATGATGAGGGAAGCAGTTTCTGACGTATCTTAGCTTACCCTTCTTGGTGTCTTGAATGATTGGGTTCAACCTTTCCTCCTTGCTAATTTCTAGCTTAGCGTTGGTCCAGCGGGGAATTTCAACCACCATGTTAAAGATCTGATTAGCTTCATCAGCGTACAAGGGAATGTCGTGAAAGGAAGACACGGGCTTGCCGTTTTCTTCAATGAAGACTTTGTAGTCTAAAGTGTTTTTAGCACCAATTTGTCTGGTAGTGTACACCATGTTTTAGGAGATCAATTGACTTTCTGGTAAGCACAAACTGCAGTTTTCAAAGGAGAACACCGAACAATATCGTCGCCCACTTAACTCTCTTGCCACCTTATATATACAAAAAAATTGTGAGCATGCACGTAGAAAGACCACGTGACATGGGGCGTCTGGTCGCCAATGAAGTCAACGTTGTACTAAGGGACGCAACAGCGTTTAAGTGTCACTCTATACAAGGACATGTAGAGCACAGAGCCTAACTTTATCGATGTCTAGCTCCCAGTTCATACTGCGAGTCGATATAGCGATTTACATAGAAAAAAGATCAATTGAAGGATAAAATTATTTGCTCCCAGCAAACTGGGTAACGAAAGAGGCTCAAAGAAGTTTCTGCCACGATGGTAATTACAGTGTCCTGCACTGAATATTGAATCATTTTCAAGAGGGGGGCACCTAGAAAACCTCAACTCTTTGAATTGATATTCGCTTCCCCAATGAAGACATAACCTATTCCTCAAGCAATATCTATCCAAAGGGTAATATTGTCTAATTACAACAACCTCTAGTATCAAAAGAACAAAAGCCTGTTGTTTAAAACAATCGATTCCCTCTTCAACTAAGCACCATTCACATGAGCGTTTTGCGGTACAGTGGGAGGCCGCTGCTCCATTTCAAAATTTGCTGATTCATCATTCGTACCTGTGTTGAGATGGCCATGCTGCACCTCCCTGCTGGTTTCTCCTCTCAAATCAGGGATGTTTTGTTCCGTTGCGGTCCCTCGATAGTATTGATGATAGTCTCTCGAAAAATCGAGAGAATGAGTTCTTTCGTGAGAGATGTTCTGCGTAACAGCTGGGCTTGGGAACTGAGGGCTACCTTCATTAGTCTGCGGTTCTGTGAAGGGGGGTGCTGCCTCTGCATTCTCAGCCTTGCTGTTGAGATGAAAAATGCCCTGATTATCGTAGTAACCAAGATCATTAGGATTTGCCGTTTCAGTATACGGAGGAACATAGTCTTGGGTTGATCCGCGGACGTCCCTTTCTGATTGTCGATATGTGGGAGGCATAAACCAAGCGGTGCCTGCAATAGGCCGCTGGCCCATCCTGACCCTTTTGCCGTTAACCCTAATCGCAGTGAGCGCCAGCGCCGCTATAGCAAGAATAAAGAAGACAAACAAGATCCATCGAGCCCAAACCCATTCGCTTCCACAGCTCCATCCGTAACAGTCATCGTCATTAGATCTGCGCATAAAAGACATCGTGCTAGGCAATCCAGCTTCAGTGCTTTCTTTAATGATGAACATCCTCAATATTAGTAAGATTGGCTCTGCGCTGGATTCGTGAAGCCTCAATCCGTTCTTAAGTGTCTGTTCTCCTTTACTACAATTGGTACTTTATCCCTTCAAGGCATTAATTTAGCATATCATTTTCAAAATTTATATTTTACATAAAGCTGTCAACGTGAAAACAAATGCCGTTGCGTGATGAATGCATGTAAAATTACGGGGTTCTTCGTGGCAGCGAAGGCTGTCCAATATCTCATTGTGTTCTGTACTCCTGTGGATCAATTTGATACCTCGACTAAGCTTTTTCTAGCACAATATGTTGCCGAAAAGGAGATTGAAACTTGGATAAATGTGCGCTTCTGGAACAAGCTCTTAGCATGGGACGCTGTCTTCTTTCTGAAAACTGCAATGACCAATGCGAGACCAGAGTTTGAGCACGAAAATGCGTTTTCCAGCCTGTGGTCCCTGATATTGAGGAGCGCCTCTCGAGACAGCACGAACATTTATACCATACTGAAAACCGGTGTCATTATCGAGAATCTCCTTCACTATGGGGCTGCCGCGCTCTTATACCAATTGACTCTCAAAACTTTTGAATCGAATGTTTTGAAATCTCACCACATTCATAATTTGGCCAAGCTCTCTACTATTCTCTTCATTGCAAGCAGTGCCGCAGGTTTTTGCTTGGGGGTTTATTCAGAGCCCTTGTCGACATTCTTTACACTTTTAGGAATGATTTGTCGCGAACGCACAATCCATTTCGACGTTTATGGCAACTTGAGAATATGCTGGTTGAAATGGCCATTGTATGCCATCTTTTCTACGGCTTGCTTCACTGTGGCATTTATTAACAGACCTATCTGTATTATACTGGGCTCTTATTACCTATTCGATCTGTTTTATCTTATAAAAGCAAGGCAATATAAACAAGCGATGTTCATGCCGTGCGTCAGCGGTTGCTGTATGTTCGTTATCTTTCTTTATCACCAATACTACCTGCCATTCCAGGTATATTGTCCAGAGAGGGGAGAGTGGTGTCTAAATACAATTTTTGACCTGCCAGTAAGTTATAGATCCTTGTACTCTTATATTCAAGATTACTACTGGAACAATGGAATACTGCGCTACTGGACACTGAACAATATCCCTAATTTCCTTTTTGCATTGCCCAATGTTGTTGTTATGTGGTATGCCACGGTTTACTTTTCACACCAATACCCCTGCTTTAATTTGAAATCGTTAGTGTTTATGAGTAGAGTCTTCCTCATCATCATGGCTTTTTTTGCCCACACGCAAGTTATCAACAGAGTCTCAACTTTCATTCCATTACATTTATGGTACGTGGCTGACCGCATCAATAAACTATACCAAGGCAAAGACACACCAATGAAAGGTGATGACAAGCTCATCAGATACTATGTTGGCTGGTTATTATTTTGGATTCCTTTACAAACTGCATTGTATGCCTCTTTTCTTCCACCGGCCTGAAAACAAGGTCATATATTCGTATCAGGTCAGCGCTCATAGTATTAGCGATAGGCTTGTCATCACCTTTCAGCGTTCCACAAACCTACAGATCAGTAGCCACAAAACTCGTGGTCTACTCTAGATTAATGCTCTATCCTTCTATGTAAATATATACAAGCTTTAAATGTTTCACATAAATTTTAGTCATTTCCGTCTAGTCAGAATGCTGTTAGTGAGGAACTCGAGAGCAGAACGGGCATCTGAATCAGGGAGAGCATTGCGAAGATTTGCAAGAGCACGATCTCTGTATTCCACAGCCAGCTCATGGGTTTTATGGATACCACCATGGTTTACCACCGCTTCAGCTGCTCTTTCGGCGTCACCAGGTTGTGAGAAGTTTCGCTGTATCAAAGGGCCCAAAGATATGTCTTCCTTCCAAGCGTATAATACAGGGGCCGTCGCAATCCCAAGTTGTAAATCTGCGCCCGCTGGTTTCCCTAAATCATTAGCCGATACTGTGAAGTCTAACATGTCGTCCACTAGCTGGAAGCATATTCCTAAGTTTTTACCAAAATTATAGCATTCCTCGACAACAGGTTGCTGAGCCCCTGATAATATTGCAGCTGCTCTACATGATTTTGAAATTAAAGCAGCAGTCTTCAAATATGTCTTGTGAAGATAATATTCGAATGCTGTAGTGATCATGGCTTCTTGAGTTATTTGACTTGATTCGGTGGGGACGCGGTATTCGTGCGCAGCGTTGAGCAATTTCTGGGATGGTGGTGGAACTTTTTGTGAACCATTAGCTATAGTGGATACGTCACCGTCAGTTGCGAGGTTCTTCAGTTGCATAAACTCACCTTCAACTAGATTTGCAATACTGTTAGAAACAAGTTCCACGACTTCAGGGTTTCGCAGTCTCGAGATTGAGACGGTTGCCCTACCGAGGAGGAAATCTCCAGCCAAGACTGCCATCTTGTTCGTGAATGCAACGTTACCACTGGCTCGGCCTCGGCGAGTGTCTGAGTAATCAATGACATCATCGTGAAGTAGGGAGGCCGTATGTATCATCTCAACAATTTCGGCTAACCTTCTTTGTTTCGGTAAAATACCTCTCTCCTCGTCGAACTTCTCAGGAAGGGGTTCTGGTCCTCTGGTGAGAGGATTCAACGGCTTTATTCCATGTAAGATATGAAGTGGTGAAATGTTTTTTGCAGGATGTTGGAATAGCAATGATTGAGGAGGACTGGAGTAGACAGGATCCTCTGGAACATCAGAATAATCTACCTTAATTCTATTACGCTCCTCGACTGGGATTTCCGCTAGAGCTCGAGATAATAAGAGAACCAACATGGGCCGAACTTTCTTGCCCTCTGCTTCAAAATAGTACCCAGTGACTCTATTTAGAGTTGGATGGCCTGAACCCATCAAAGCGACAATGTTCTTCGCCAGAGTATTCATCTCTTGAGAAACTAAAGCCACCGGGTTGTTTAGTAAACTTTTGGGGGTCACTAACCTCGCCGCAGTTTCCAATGCAGTTGCAAAAGAAGACTTATGGCGCGCATTGCGTAAAACTAGTTTACTTGAGCACTGGAAAGCCCCAGAACGAAGCATAGTGCAATCATCCTTTCGAAATGACTTGTAGTTAATTGCAAGCGTTCAAATTTTTTTTAAGGTAACACCTGAGTAACTGAAATGTTACTCGACATAGAGACAAAACCGCCAATGACAGACAATAACACGTTCCCTGGGTCGTCACAGGCCTTGAATTTTTGTAAAAATGTCTTCTCTCGTGCTTTAAGAAGTTCAAATAATGTGCCTCGTCATATAGGTTTGATTATGGACGGAAACCGGCGTTGGGCTAAGCGCAAGCACGTTGAGATCAAGGAGGGCCACAGCGCTGGGTTTCATAGCATGAGCAGAGCACTGGAGCTTTGTTATGAGGCTGGAGTCAATACCGCGACGGTGTTTGCATTTTCCATAGAAAACTTTAGAAGAAGTGCGATCGAAGTGGACTCATTAATGAATTTAGCAAGTAGCGGTATCAGGCAAGTTGTTCAGAATGGGGAAATGGCTGAAAAATTTGGTGTCCGAATCAACATTATTGGAGACAGATCCTTGCTACCCGAGGATGTACTGCGAGAGGTGGAAGCGGCGGAGAAAATTACAAAAGACAACACCAGAGCTGTACTAAATTTATGTTTTCCTTACACAGGACGGGACGAGCTGCTTCAGAGCATTATAAGAACCATTGATAAGACCCAGAATAAAGAACTAAATTTTACCAATATAGACGAGGCGGTGATAGACGAGAATTTATACACAGGAGGGTCTCCTCCAGTGGATCTGCTGATTAGAACTAGTGGGGTGACCCGTTTAAGTGATTTTCTGCTCTGGCAATTGAGTCGAAAAGGAGTAGTTATAGAGTTTTTGGATTGTCTGTGGCCCGATTTTGGCTCTCGGCAAATGGCATGGATTTTACTCAAATTTGCATACAAGAAATTTTATTCAGCTTCAGAACCAGAACTCGACGAGGAAATTGAAGGCCAAGGGGATTCTTACTCTAAAAGCAAGCAGTTTTAATATTAACTAGCACGGGCTGCTTCAACTTAAAAAACTTATCGACTCAACAATCTAAACCAAGACGGAAGCATTGACACAAATAGCATATGGATGCATCTACTATGATCTACAATATATTAATTTTCTAAATATGCCTGGTGAGACCTTCATCTAATTTGAGATTTAAATCTCCGTCTTCTCACTACTAATTCCCTTTTCGGTTGGTTCAATCATTTGTTAGAGGTCTGGGCTTTCTCGAACTCTTCCTTGAATTTATCGGCATTTTCTTTGTTCCCGAATCTGATGGCAAATGTGAAAGCTTCAGGCCCACCTTCAGCGACATCGGCCGTACAAGAGTAAACCCAAGATCTATCTGAACCCACGTTGGGCTTCAACACGTAATCAGGTGAAATAATGTGGTTGGCACACACTTTCAACGTTTTATCTCTTCTCATCAATAGCCTAACCTTTTTACTCTCTTTGTTCTGAAGAAACTTCACATCACCAGTGCCCCTTTCCTTCCACTCTTTGTTCTCGGAATCAAATCTAAAAAGCTTGGCTCTAACCTTGAACAAGACCTGCTCGTCTTCTTCCATTGTCTTGACATCAACTTTCTCCAACGTCACTACTGGTTCAAAATGCACATCTGGGGATTCTGGAGCTTCCTCTTCATCCTTCTTGGACTCTTTCGGTTCTTCCCCTTCGCCTTTGTTCTGTTCTGCGCTTTCAGCAGCTTCCTCTTTTTTATCTGCCTTCTTACCACCAAACATGGAGAATACAGCAGAGCTTGGTGGCTTTGAAGTAGGAGCTGTTGATGTTTGTACCTTAGAATCTTCCGACATTGTTTTGTGGCACTTGTGTATGGTATATCCAGTTTGAGGATGGAACAATACTCGTTGTGTGTTGCTGAAGTATTCAAAATTTTTCCTATACTCTATTACTCATCACTTCTTACGCCCCATGCTGGTAAGGATGCTGTCTTCCCTATTTTTGAGATATTTTGGGACCACACCTCTGGCTACCACGTCAAACTTATCCCACTCCTGCAAGACTAGACCACTCCTAACAAGATAAGATAGCACGCTTCCTTATTCGTACAAGATTGAACTGCGATAGTGATGACAGAGAATTCTCAAATCAATCCTAGGCCTCACCGCCGAAACAACTCCCTTGATCAATTCACCGACCCTTTTTCCACAGCAGAGATCTACTATGGGCCTGAGACCGATCCTACCAAAAAACAGACAAAGGGTTTCAATAGAACTAGGACAATGAGCGTATTTGGAAATGCGTCCCAGTTCAAAATTGCTGATTTCACTTCTTTACCAGTTAGAAGACGAGGATCTGAAGACGACAGTTATTTAAGCACTAAAGGCAAAAGAAGGTTTTTCATAGAGGATGTGGATGCTACTTTACAGAAGTTGCTTAGTTGTGAAGATACTGACAATAATTATCAAATTACTATCGAAGATGCTGGGCCTAAGATGATTCGAATTGGAACTGCCAATTCCAATGGTTACAATAAAATAAGTATTAAGGGGACGTACATGCTTTCCAACTTATTACAAGAACTCACACTGGCTAAAAGCTTTGGGAGGAAGCAAGTTATGTTAGACGAGGCGAGGTTGAATGAAAACCCAGTCAATAGGCTGGAAAGGTTGATTGCCACACAATTCTGGAAATCTTTGACCAGAAGAATTGATCTCTATAACGTAGCAAAAATAGCAGCGGACACTAAAATTGACACACCAGCCGCGAAAGTGCCACGGATTTATGTGCCTCATAATTGTCCTGATCAGTACGAATTTTATGTTCAAGCTTCACAAATGAACCCAGCTTCAAGCCTTGACGTTGAATATTTACCTGAGGATATTACTGAGGAGTATGTGAAGTCTATCAATGATAGACCTGGCCTCTTGGCCCTAGCCATGGAAAAACATATGGATCCAGCTACAGGCGAAGAGGCTATGTTCAGTTATCCTTATGTCGTACCTGGGGGACGGTTTAATGAGTTGTATGGTTGGGATTCCTACATGATGGCATTAGGTCTCTTGGACAGTGCTAAAACGGACCTCGCACGGGGAATGGTTGAGCATTTCATATTTGAGATTGAGCATTACGGAAAAATACTTAATGCCAACAGAAGCTACTACCTTTGTAGGTCCCAGCCTCCTTTCCTTACTGATATGGCTTTGAAGGTCTTTGAGAAGATGGGAGGAAAAAGCAATCCTGATGCTATTTCTCTTCTTAAACGGGCCTTTGCAGCAGCGGTCAAGGAGTATAAGAGCGTTTGGATGGCTGCACCTAGACTTGACGAGGCTACCGGCTTGTCATGTTACCAACCTAACGGTTTAGGGATTCCTCCAGAAACCGAAGCTGGCCACTTTGATGCGGTTTTACAAGTGTATGCTGATAAACACAAAGTGCCCATTGAAGAATTCAGGAACCTTTACAACAATGGCACTGTCGTCGAACCAGAACTGGATGAATACTTTCTTCACGATCGGGCTGTCAGAGAGTCCGGACATGACACTACATACCGTTTTGATGGTGTTTGCGCTCACCTAGCTACAATTGACCTCAACTCCTTGTTATACAAATATGAGGTGGACATTGCAGAACATATCGAACTCTTTCATGATGGCGAATTTACTGATTTATTGAATGAAAAGACCGATACTGCCTACTGGAGGTCGCGCGCAGCAAAAAGGAAACAAAGAATCACAAAATACTTATGGGATGAGGAAACGGGTTTTTTTCACGATTACCACATTAAATTTAAAGAAAGAATGACCTATGAGTCTGCGACCACATTGTGGGCCCTGTGGGCTGGAGTCGCAACACTCGAACAGGCTCATTCCATGGTTACTAAAGCTCTTCCTAAACTAGAGATGTTAGGAGGCCTCGTGTCATGTACGGAGGAGTCAAGAGGAGAAGTTTCAATTGAAAGACCAACGAGACAGTGGGACTATCCATTCGGTTGGGCACCTCATCAGATCCTCGCTTGGGAGGGGCTCTCCAAATATGATTATGTTGGAGAAGCACGACGCTTGGCCTACAGGTGGCTTTATTTGATGACAAAGGCCTTTGTAGATTACAATGGCATTGTTGTGGAAAAGTACGATGTTACCAAAGGAACGGATCCTCACCGGGTAGAAGCTGAATATGGTAACCAAGGCGCGGATTTTAAAGGGGTGGCGACAGAAGGGTTTGGCTGGGTGAACACCAGTTACGTACTGGGACTAAAATTTATGGATACATCTGCCAGGAGAGGACTTGCTTCATGCATTAGTCCAGATTCATTCTTTTCTAATTTGAAGCCAGAGCATAGAGGTAAGTATGCTATGCCATGAAAGGGCAGATTATTTTTTTAGTCATACTTCATATCAATCTTATAGCACCAATATATGTACGAAATTTATGATTGAAGCCTTGATCACTTCCCGCACCTTCCAAGAAGGTGCGGGAGAATAAGATCGAAATCGTAATAAAGGAATATAAAATAATATATATATATATATATATATATATTTATGTTAAATATCATATGACATCTTTTTTCATTATTTGCAAAACATTAAACCTAATATTCTTTATATCTTAATTTTCAAACGTTTCAATAAAACCTTTTTGTACCTATTTATGTGTGGGATTTCCGAATAAAATTTTCAAGTTAATGTATGTCAATTTAATTTTGGAGATGTGTTATAGACTATTCTTATACTCTTTCCTGACCATATTCAACTCTGTCTTGGGTACTGCAAGTACACCAGCTGTATTCATTAGATTTGCTTAGCATCACTTTAGTTCGAGCGCTTTTTTGTCAATACCTGGTTGACTAAAATATGCTCTAAGCTTAATGTTGGGTTGTGAACCACAATCATTTAAATTTACTACAGAAACCATACTTCGCTGCAGATATGTAGAAGTCTGTAATTTCGATGTCGCAATAAACATGATGTTGAATCATATACTAAAAGGCCTCATGTGAAAAGTATTATTCGAAGGGCACTATTGAAAGTTGCATAAAATCATTCATATTACTCGATGATGGGAGCATACTCTCTTCGTAGTCACGTGTCTAATTATGTAGATTTAATATATTTGTATATGTGATATATAACAGGTACAACTTAAAACACAAGGGAGGTTAGCATTGCCAATCTTTTACGATCCACACTGAACGTCATTTGCCAACAATGACCAAAATAGCGTGTCTCGCTGATGTTTGCATGGTTCCTGTAAGTAGTTCTAGTATAGAATTGTTTGGCAGCGTTACTAACATGGGATTTGGCAGTTGGGAACCGGATCGGCTAGTGTTTCTGATTTCGTCACTGCTGTTGAGAGGAGAATTCGCGAGAGCCATCTAAAAAGTACTTTACATAGCGCCGGTACCACTATTGAGGGTCCATGGGATGAAGTTACAGGGCTAATTGGGGAGCTACATGAGTATGCGCATGATCTGGGATATGTGAGGGTACACACAGATATTCGAATCGGCACAAGAACGGACAAAGCACAGTCAGCTCAAGACAAGATGGACGTTGTTATGGAAAAATTAGGGAAGTAGTTAGGATGGTGTTCTTCAAGTAGGTCTATGTAGGATTGAATACAACAGTTTAGGTTGGTTCCTGTTAATAGAGTTAAAAATGTGATTGCAACGTATCTAATATACAAAAACCCGAAATAATAATACATTTGAAACAAATCAAAACCTGTTTTGATCAGTCTTGTTATCTAACAGTGATCGACTTAAGCTTGAGTCGAGGAGGAGTACTTAGTGACAGCTCTGGTTCCTTCCGACACAGCGTGCTTTGCCAATTCACCGGGCAAAATCAATCTGACCGCAGTTTGGATTTCTCTCGCAGAGATAGTCGACTTCTTGTTGTAAGCAGCAAGTTTAGAAGCTTCAGAAGCAATTCTCTCGAAGATGTCGTTAACAAAAGAATTCAAAATCGACATCGACTTTTGAGAAATACCGGTGTCAGGGTGAGTTTGCTTCAAGACTTTGTAAATGTAAGAGGAGTATGTTTCCTTTCTAACTTTGACTCTTTTCTTGCTGGCGTCCATAGAAGAAGCGGTCTTCTTGGCAGCTGGTTTCTTCTCAGCTGGAGCTTTAGAGGCTGGCTTCTTTTCGGCTTTGGCGGACATTGTTCGATTGATTGTTGTTTGTTTAGTGACTACGAAACAAAAATCTTTGACTTACTGTCTTATCAGACCTCTCTTGCTTACAGAGCTTGGCCCATTTATACAAATCTTGTGCCGTGCAATAACGGTGCGGTCTTGATTAGAGACTTGTTCGTACGTTGACGGCATACGTATACGCGAAAACGCGAATAACAATAGTTGTAATGTTCTGTAGAGCGCGAACATCTTGGTCTGTACTTCGTGCTGGTGTATACCCAACTTCGGCAGCTTTGTCGCAATGTAAGATTTGAGTTTTGCACCGAATATTCTGGTCTGGGAGCTGTACCTGAGTGTTTATTAATGAATTTTAAGAATTTATATTATATCGTGCTGAAATCTTCGCAAATTTATGCGAATAACACGGTACGACAAAGTCTATCCAAGATTCTCCAGAATCGATCGTAGGGATGGACACTTTGAAGGGGAAGGTGCACTCATGTATACAAAGTTACGATCTTTATATAAAAGGAGGAACGACTCGATAGAGTCCGGTGGTGCTGCGATTGTTGTTGGTTATAGCTAGTTATTGCTGGGTTCACCTAAGAGTATCTAAAAGAATAACAATCAAGTAATTAAAAATGTCCGGTGGTAAAGGTGGTAAAGCTGGTTCTGCTGCTAAGGCTTCTCAATCTAGATCTGCCAAAGCTGGTTTGACTTTCCCAGTCGGTAGAGTCCACAGACTTTTGAGAAGAGGCAACTACGCTCAAAGAGTCGGTTCTGGTGCCCCAGTATACATGACCGCTGTTTTGGAATATCTAGCGGCCGAAATTTTGGAATTGGCCGGTAACGCTGCTAGAGACAACAAGAAGACCAGAATTATTCCCCGTCATTTGCAGTTGGCCATCAGAAACGATGACGAACTTAACAAGCTACTAGGGAACGTGACCATCGCCCAAGGTGGTGTTCTACCAAACATTCACCAGAACTTGCTTCCAAAGAAGTCAGCCAAGCCAGGTAAGGCTTCCCAGGAATTGTAAGGATTCAGAGTAATTCAATGATTTTTGAGTCTGGGTCTGTGACCACTGTTAAAGTACAGAGGTCACTTGTATTATAAACTTGTGGATATCAGGTTATCTCCATTATATTATGTACATTAATTAGTCACTATGTGTTCAAATTAAATCGCGGTTTGTTATGAATTTCACATATTTCAGAATTTATGAAAGTCTGGTTTATTTGGCGTCTGAGATGAGATCGACAACAATGTTTACCAGCGATACTAAAACTTCAACACCCACCAGAACGATAATGATGAATTCCAGATACTCCTCATGCGAATGCCCAAGTTGTTCCTTAAGCATTTGAAGAAGATCGGATATCACCTCCAATCTTTGGTTCACTAGGGCTACTCTTTGATTGATTTCGAGATACCCTCTGGTGGCATGATAAATGGGTTCTAATTGAGGCTCTGACCACATGATTTCAGGTGAATCAAGAACAGAACCATGGAGGTTAATGTTAATACGAAGAATGAACAATTCTCCTATACTTTTCATTATGTCCTCCTTACTCATTGACACTTTGCCACTAGAAGCGATTTCCTGCGGAATATCTTGAGTATCCTCAATGGTGTTATCCACCAGCTCTTCGAAGAGTGATATTTTGACGCTCTGGGCGATAGCGTGCGAGATAGAGAGCTTAATCATGTAGTTTGAGCCATCTCTCAGTGTAATAAAGTCATTGTAGATTCTAGGCTGATAGCTTGTTGTAATATAGTAATTAAACTCCTCAATTTGTACATCTTCCTCAGCCAACTTTTCCTTTTCAAATCTTTCAACATCATTCAAAAATGCCTTCTCTTCGCGCTCCGTAAAGCCCCACATGACGATAACCCCATATTCGAAAATGAATAAGTCCGGTTGTTTATCGCTTACGTTAATTTCGCCGCCTTCATCATCTAGCCGTATCACATCTTCATCCGCGAACCTAATGTCACCCCTCCAATCTGTATAGATGAATGGTGTGTATAAGCACTCATCAAACAATTTTGGATGCGTGTGATGTACTCTTTTACAGTCCTTCAACCATCGTATCAATTCTTTCATATTGTAGGAGCTTGAGGTACAGTACCCTGTAACTCTAGGTAGAAGATGCCTTTGCCCTTTTCCGAGTTTCTCTGCATCTCGCCTCGCTGGCGTGTCTGTGATCCTGTTGACTTGAGAGTACACCTCGCGGTCATTTGCCCCAAGTTCATCTTCCTGTCGGTTAAATGGTTCTTCTGGCAACAGTTTGAGTTTTTGGGCAGTTCTGGAAGTTCGCTGAGCCCCCACTTTGGGGGCTTTAACGTTTACAGGGCTGTCATTATTATTTGGAGAGTTTTGGGAACTGGCTGTCTTTTTGACCTTGGCGTTTGTTTCAGGTCTGGTCAACAAGGGCTCTCTTTCTTCTTGTACCATTCTTATACCACCAGTTCAAACTCTCAGAAAACTGCTACTGCAAACTGTCCAATACTTAGATGCAAGATTCTGTAAGAAATTCAGACCACCATGGTCAGCTCTATTTTAATTGAATATCACTATTTATTACATTTAAATAGTGATACTACTCTACATACTATATTATCTAAATTAACAAGAGAAGATATCAGCAGGGAATGTCTGACGGAACTGAGAATAAAAGATCTCTCGAAGAGCTCAGTGAAAGTAATCAAGTGCTCGGACTAGTTGTACAACGAACAAGACTGGCTGTCAAACGATTGCGGTTAGAATATGGGACTCTTTTGGAACGATTAGAGAGCCGCGTCGACAAAGATCCAGAATTGAGTTACGAAGATCCGCTACCATCTTTAGAGAGCTTCAGAACGCAGATACTTGAAGATGCTCCAAAATCTAAAGCCAAGCGCAAGAAGGGCAAGGACCGAGACCCCAATCTACCTAAGAGACCTACCAATGCTTACCTGCTTTACTGCGACATGAATAAGGAGTCAATGAAACAGAGCTCGGGCCCTAACGACATCTCGAAGGCATTAACCGATGCGTGGAAGAATTTAGATGAAAGTGGCAGGAGGCCATACTACGATCTTTATAACGAGGATCGTGAAAGGTACCAAAGAGAAATGCGAGAATATGCTCGAAGTAAAAACAATATTTCAAAACCTTCAAAAAAGGCAGATGAGGATGATGAGGATGAAGTTGAAGACGATGAAATCGATTCAGATGGCACGCAGCCGGACGTAGACGCCACAACAGATATTGCAACCAGTGAGGCTTAGGGGCCTAGCGTGGCTGGGAGGGAATGTAGCCTTTTGAGCACCATTGAGGTTGCTTCTTTTTACTACTTTCCGCTCCTTCTTCTAGTGATATGGGAAGTTGTATATTATTAACTAAAAATCTAAAATTTTCTCTTCTTGTTCTTTGCGCGGTAGAAGCCGTTGTCATCCTTTTCATGCTTTCTCTTTTCTTTCGATCTGGCATGCTTCTTGAGCTTTCTTCTTGCGGCTGCCTCTGGTGCAGTAACAGCCAGCGTAGCTCGTTTGGCTCTTCTTTCGTACCTGCGCTGTATGATTTCCTGTTTGACCGTCGAATAGGCGCTACTGAATTCAGTGACCGAAAGTTTCGACTGCAACAGTTCCAAGCACTCTTGAGATAGTTGTCGTAACTCTTGGACTTGATCATCCACGACTTTACGCTCATCCTCCAGGTAAGTGAACAGTGGCAGAATAATTTTAGGAGCAACATCTTTCACCAAAGACTGGTTCATCATTTGTACTATTAGAGCAAATAATTGAACACAAGCTTTTTTGGAATTGAAAGTTTCCTGAAAGTTTTCTTCATCTCTTAAAATTGACCCAATTCTTGCTAACGCAAAATCCATGGCAGTCACATACTTCACTGACTCTTCGGAATTCGAGATAAAAGGACTTTTATTTTCGATCCACTTTTTCATAACTGTAGCTAGTATTCTTACGGCTGTGGAAGCTAATGCCTCCGATACTGACGGGGCACCTAGCTGCCGAAATATCCGGTACGCTATCGTTTGAAGCTCATAGTCGGGCAAAGGGCGCTGGAGTTCTTCTCTTTTTGCCAAATACTTCATAATCATCCTAGCGCTGATTAGTCTCACCCAAAGATGTGGATACAAAAGACAATCTTCCACATGAGCCCACATAGCACTATTGTCGTTGTCGAAACAACTAGGTACAACGTCGACGTAGTTGCTCAGAAGGTTCAACGCCGTGTAAAGAAGATTCCATTCGGTATTCGAACCGACTGAGCATTCTGAAATGATGCCCTTGGCTCTCGATATTGCTAAGTGACCGAGCGTCTTGTTCATTCCCATGGAGACAGCTGCCGCAAATATTTTATAAATTTTCAAACCAAGTTCAACAAAAACAGGGTTTTCATGTTTGAGCCATGCTGAAATGTATTTTTCAGCGGGCCCTGTCCCATCTTCTCCAACTTTCATCAATAGCGCCTTCAACAGAGCAGATCCCATTTCGCGACACCGTGGGGAACTGTCATTTGCAGCAACGTTCGACAGAGACAGGAAAAAGGATGAAAAAAGACGAGCGAGAAGTTCAGGATTCGACTTATTAACGATCAGATTGATCAATTCCATTACTGATTGACGGCCGTCTTGTGAAGGATATTCGAGGTTTGAGACCAAAAAACTAAACTGCTTCTCCAATCTCCCTCTACTTTGGTCGTATTCCATCAAAAACTGATAATAGACACTTCTGGAGACGTCTCTGATCTCTCTTGAGTGGTTTGTTACCATTATTTCGGCAATGGCGTCGACGATGTCGTATAGTTCAGGAAGAACAATATGCTTGTAGAGCAGAGATTTGACGAAGTTAAATGCCAATCCCTGCTTGTTTGGCTCGTTAAGATCTGGCTTGATTCTACCGAGAATAAAGCTTAAGGCGGTGTCCTTGAGTTCTATATTTTTGTGACGAATAAGGGACGAAAGATACTTGAGACTAACCTGGCATAACTCACTTGATGTGGAAGGAGAATCGTGAATAACATTCAACACCTTCCGCGCACAGCCTTTGAAAATTCCCTCGTTTTCCTCTGTGAATTGTAACTTCACCAAGACGATCAGGACACGAAGAGCGCTGATAAGCACACCTTCATCTTGCGAGTCCAAGGCATCACGTAGAAGAGGCACGAAATTAGAAAGATAAGCCACCTCTAGTAGATTTGAGTTTCTAGACAAAGCCGTTCTAAGAAGGTCGAGGGAGAACTTTTGAAGAATGGCGCTGTTTGATCGACCTTCGGTTTGTACTTTTTCAGTTTTGGCATTAAGATTGACCACAAAAAATGAATCCTCCATTGCCCCTGGACGGTAAGACCGGTTTTTTTGCTTTACTTCTCCATATTCTGCTGTTTGTGTGTATATTTCGTAGCACAAAGTGAGAACATCAATTGACGAGCTCTCAATGTTATGATTGAGACCAAGTGCGTACCTCCGCAAAAGCTCATTTAGCTTGCGCTGAGTCTTCAATCCCAAGTTTTCAGATAGCAATGCATTAACTGGCGAAAGTAGCGAGCCAAAAACCGATAACGAAATATTCGCAGCGAGGATTTCTCCTGTGTCGTAACTTTTATTGTACTTGAGTTCTTTTAGCTTTGAGTTGTACCCCTCAGCGTCTTTTTCTTGACCAGCCGTACCAAAAATATCTTCCATCAAAACTCCCACGATTAGCTGCGCAGTACAATCAAGGTCCTTATGAACCATAGTAGGCAAGAGAGCCATTAAGAGCGAGTGGATTGTGTAGCTCAAAACGTGAATCTGAGACCCTCTCCTTAGTGCACCCTTTAGTTCTTTCAAAATAAATGTGAAATATCTAGGGCCCAATCGAATAGTGATATTAGCCAGAGTTTTTCTGACAGCCTCGCGCAGTTCTTCCGAACGACTGCGCAAAACTTGACATATGCTGCTCAATATGCCCGGTAGAAGCGAAGCTCGGTCCATAGTGTCCAAGCCCATAGTGAAGTTTACCATCGACTCGCAAAGTGGCATTCTTGCAACAATAGTCTCATCATTTCGAATATTCAAAATTTTACTGAATCTAGGGCAAATTTCTTCTTTAACAAATGTATCCTGGTCTGAGAGTGTCATAGGAAATTTTTCCATCGTGGGGCCATGTACAGTCTGTAACCTTACCGCGCACATGGAGTCAGCGAGAGCTGAGGAGCACTTTGCAATAAGCAGTATGATCTCTTTCAAGTACTGAGGCTTACTATCCATCAACGAGGCAAATCTTCTGATGAGAGCTTTGTACTGATTCCAAGTAACGTAATTGGTCAAATTGCCAATTGCCAAAATAGCTTCATTGCACATATTCCTATATTTCTCGTCAGTACAGTAGATATACCTTTCGATCATTGGTATCAGAAAATGGGAAATGCTATTTCCAGACAAAGCGGACGCGTTTTCGGATAACCTCTTTATCGCACGCTGACGACGATGCAGCTGGATGTGAGTGATGTTGGCAAAGAAGTTAGCTTCTTCGTCTGCGTTGAATTGCAAGACCTTCATATCCTGCAATTCAGTATAGTACCTAGAATTGCTTACAATGTATGCAATGACAGAAATGAATTCGGCTTGAATATCAATATTTTTATGACGTAGACCATGTTTTAATTGAGGCATGAGATCCGAGGTCATTGTGCCAACAGAGCACCTGGCTTCTTCTACCGTTGCCTTTGAATTGATATAATCAACATAACGCTTTAAGGAATGAGAAGCATTTGTTCTGATAGCGAGTTCCTCCTCATCCTGAATGTAGAAGAGGCAAGTGTTGATGATTGGGAACCATTCCGTGTCGCTCAAACACAGATATCCTTCCTCATTTATTTTTTTGAATGCAGGCAAAACAGTATCAAAGTTGTAGGCCTCCATTCGATTGGTGGAATATCCATTCAGATCATTTAAAAGAGTGCAAGCACCCTTTAAATGTTGGAAGTTCTTGCCAATGCTCAAGAATATTTCATTGATAGCTTGCCTCTGTTCCTTTTCCGCTATTGTTCTGTAAAGTTTCGAACACGACTTGTATAACGGTTCAATATCTTGCCAGCTACATTCGTAGTCAGTAAGTAGAGCAGCAATTGTTTTTAAAATCTTCAATTTATCTGTTGCACGAAAGGCTTTTAACTCACCCTCAAGTATGAGAGCTAACGAATTCAAAATGTGTTTCTTTACTTCGTTTTCTCGAACATAACCTGCATCCACCAGGTTTAGAAGAAGATCTGCCGACACTGCATTTATGTCTTGGTTCTTGTCAAGGTTGAGCAAGCTTGGTAAACTTTGAAGACAGGCCGAAGCCACGAGCGTAACAAGATCAATGTAGTTGGACTCTTCGGTTGGATTTTTTATGATGCTATTTGAAAACATCAAGATTGAGCTGATCACAGAGTCTTTAGCGGTCTCCTTCGATAAAGTTCTCATAAGCGCATGAGCAGCTGAACAACCATCGTAATATAGGAACTTGTAATAGCGGACGTCGCTGGCCCAAAAAGATATAATAGCCATCAGTGAGGATGGCTGCTGGAGATTCTCGTCCTCAAACCTTGTGAGCCTTGGTTTGACCATAACCTCGAAGATTTTCTCAACGTACACACCCCATTGGATACGGTCACCCACAGTGTTAAATATGCTATGCATCAACTTTATGGATAACTGTCGTAGAGTACTTGCTTGCTTCAAAATAAAGTCCTGGTCTGTAATACCAAGAGTGACTTCATTAGAGGCGCTTAGCGTGAGCAGAATTGGATGTATCAACATTTCGGTCGCATAAGGATAGCGCGAGCCTAAAGCGCTCACAGCTGCTCGAGCTAGTGTTACAAAACCAACCATTCTTCTCATGGAAGAGCTTGCAATCGTCGGAGATAGTGACAGATTTTCATTTGTATGAGTCCCATGGCTAGCAAGAGTCAAAAAATCAACAACATATTTTTCATTTAAGCTGGGTAAAAGTGTAACAACTGCAGCTTTTCTGCTTCTCTTCAAACCACTAGTAACAGGGGTTTGAGCCCGACCAAAAAGTATTCTCAAAATAACAGGCATAATTGTTGTTTCATCCTGGGGCTCTATTATTTGCTCGTCGCTGCGAGCGAGTAATTTGAGACATTCATCTTTAAAAGCATTGTCATCCAATAGATTTCTCAAGTTGTCCCTGTACTTGATGACGCCTTTGTCCCTGTATGCTAAAATACCGTCAAATGCCAGCTTCTGTATTTCGGTCGTTCTACTCCCCAGGAGATCCATGAGTCTGCGATGAACGTCTTCAGATCGATAAATAGCCTTTATGTTTTTGAATTTGCCGATGAGCTTTAAAAGTAGCTTCCGATCGGTTTCAGACCAAGTATTAGAGCTTCGGTATTCATTGTCTTCAGAGGCGTCGGCTCCACTAAGCTCGCTATCGACCGGACTAGCTTTCAAAAAATAGGGCACGATGTCTTTAGAATGACGTTCTGCCAATTGTGGTATTGATTGTAGACCTTTGAGGGCTTGATTTCTTATCAAACCAGGATAAGTTAAATCACTTCTTTTTTCTTTAGAGATTTCGATGATTGATCTATCAATCGAAGCATATGATGTAAAAACTTTGCGGCAAGATTGCAAAGCGTCATTCAACCTGGACACGCTCACAGACCAACCACCCTGGGCTTCGGCTATAGCTGTTTTTGGGACGTAATAGTCCAATTCAAAATTATTATCCAGGGCATCGATGAACTTTAAGAACAAATCCCAAGTTAGTTTTTGATCCTTTTCGAAGATTTGAGGTAAAATTTCGTAAACACCTTCCCACACTGGAGAAAACCTCACGGTAAGAATACCGAAAAGATAGTTAAACAACGCATGGCACGCAAAATTCTCAGGTTCTGTCTTCGCGAAAGCAGATCCTATCATTCTTAGCCGCATAGTTATGTCACGTGCATTTTGAAGATTGCGAGGAATCTCCTCGATCAAACGACATTCGTTTAAAAAGTGAGGTACTTGAATTCCTTCAAATTCAATAATTGCAAGTATCAAGTTAAGGGATTCATACCGGATCGAATCGTCAGGCAAACTCAAGTTTTGAGTTACTGAGACCAAAATTTGGGGAGCAAAATTATATTTGATACCATAGCCGGCCGCAACTGTCTCATTGATTATTCGAGTCAAGCCCTGGACGCAAAGCTTACTATCTTGGATAGTCTCAATCCTTCGAAGAGCCAAATTCAAAAGTTGTTTAAACTCTGAGGTTTCTTTAACGGTGATCGTCGAAAGTATTCTCCCCATAACATCTTTTTCGAAGTCATTGCGAGGCCCATCTCGTAGGAAGAAGTCCAAAGTAGACACAAGCACTCGAGAATTATCGCAATCGCAGTAAGATACAAGTAATAGCCTCCAGTAAAGGTCGAAAATCATATCTTCATCATTTAGGTCCATGGACTCAATCGCCGAAAGCTGTTCGAGGCCCAATTCTTTAGAAACCTTGACGCCCAACTTCTCGACTAAGGCAACGTTGCTTTCAATTTCTAGCAAAAAAAAGGCCATCTTTTTGGAGTGCAAGGGCCATTCTGAGTTGAAAAACTTCTGCAGATATTTGGCGCCACCAAATGAAAGAACCCTGTCCCTGTCATATGAAAGCGCCAGCTTAAAAAACTCCGTAAAGTTGGCTCCAAAATTCTTCATATAGAAAGAGAAAAACTCTTTGTAGCACTGGGTGAGATCAGGTATCGGAGAATTTCGCAAAACACAGCAAAATAATAGAGAGGTATCACTAGGCGAAAGTTTTTTACCAGCATGTGCAATAAGTCTTTGAATGCAGCAAATTAAATTTGACCAAGATCCCACTTTTTGACCACTTTCAGCATACGCCAAGGGTATTAGAAGTTTAGTAGCTACTTCCGTATTTTCCGCACCACTTTTTAGAGAGTTTTCAATTTGACCGAGGGTGACATCATAGAGTTGCTTGGCGTTCTCACGAGAAGCATGCCTCAAGACATTCATAATCACATCTGCAATGACGGAAACACACCTGGAATTTTCTGCACTCGTGAGAGTTGCTTGAATCAACGTTTGCATAATTATGCCGAATTTCGAATGTAGAGATTCCTTAGTCGAAACAAGCGTTTCGGTGAACAAGATGCGAAGACCATCGTAAAGGTGTTCAGTATTGTCGTCGCGAAGCTGAGCAAAAGTATGATTTATAAAAGCATCTAAGCTGGTCTGCTTGGCTTTTCTTACCAAAAAGGATAGAACTT
The DNA here is from genome assembly GCA_900074725.1 of Lachancea dasiensis. Lineage (NCBI taxonomy): Eukaryota > Fungi > Ascomycota > Saccharomycetes > Saccharomycetales > Saccharomycetaceae > Lachancea > Lachancea dasiensis. The sequence goes on from LT598458.1 coordinate 599,227, forward strand.
CAGCCGAAAATCGGGACAAATATTCCTTGTCGTGCGACAATAGAGGAAAGAGCAGGTCATATGTCAGCAAAAGGTCTTGAGCTAAAATTCGAGATAGGTATTTGTAGATGTAAGCCAAGCAATTGAATCCCCACTCAAAAACATCCGATGATTCGAAATTAACAGCGTCGTCCAACAGATGAGTGAGCATCTGCATACATCTAGTATAAAATTTCATGAAGTCAGGGCCCAGATCGTGACAGAATTGCGCCAAAAGGTCGAGCATAGGTTGAAGCGCATTTTCGTCATGCTTGCTAATGGTATCGAAAATGTAGTTAAAGATTTCAGATTCGTTAAATAGAATTTGAGGCAAAGTTGAAGAGAGGGGCCGTACAGCGTCTGCGAAGTTGATAAATGTAGCACTTAGATTTGTATCCTCCCAGTGCTCAAACGAGGCCAAAAAGTGCGAAGTTTCGACATGATCATGAACTCGTTTGGCTAAATTTTTGGCCGGCTCTATCCTAATGTTGTCGATTCTGTTTTTAAATGACGAGTATCTATATCGCTTTGAGGATTTGGACGTCTCTTTATGTTTTACCATTTTTAATGTTCTCGAGGAGCTAAATGTCGAAGATTTGTATAGCAGCACACCAGGGCCTCTTTAGCTTAAACAATGTTCAGTTATGTTACTACGTTTTAATATCGAAGCTCATCGCATCGCCGCCATATGGCCCAGACGGAAAATTTTTTTTAAGGTCAACTTTTCAATGAAGATAATCATGTACGAGGAATTAGCCGCCGTCAACGGGAGCTTTAACTAGAATATAGAATACCATTAATATACTTTCCAATTAGCCTATACTTAAATGTCAATAAAGTTGCTATACAACGACGCTTTAGCTGTGATCATGATATCCTCAAAGTCTCTCTGTTGAGATGTGTGTACACAATCCATGGTTGCAAGAGTCAGAATTTCGAGAAAAGCTTTACTTGCTTCTTTCCTTGTTGGAGGAGCCTCGGCTCTATTTTCCAAATACCTGAAAAAAGATATTTCTTGATGGCCAGTAAATTGAGCTCTAAGTTGCCCTGCCATTGTGTCGACCCCTTGAGGCAGGTCATTCCCCGCTGTATCGCTGCCAGCATGAGATTCCAACGAACTAGAGTTGGCAGCACTTATACTCTGTGCCACACCATTGTCTACCTCCAAGTTGTCCTCTATTTCCATATCCTGATCTTGTCCATCGTCCCAAGTACTCAGCAGTCCTCCATCATCAGGATGGCCTGTATTATTTTCAAAATCAGTGATGAGGTCTTCGCCAATTTCAAGTGAAGAGCTGAACTGAGGATCAGCCTCGATTTCAGGCACGTCGTTAGAAACACGAGGCCTTTTAGCATTCTGATATGGCAGCAGATTTTTTAGAATATGATCAGGAATGAAATCAAATTTATTAACAATTTGAGTCCACACTCTTTTCTCAGGTTTCCTTGATATATGTGGTATTCCGCTCTGGATTTCTGCATCAGGAAGATCGGATCTCAACTGGGTAACCTTTACAATTTCGTCTCTCAGTTCCGTGTCCTCATCGGTCGTAATAGGTCTCAAGCGTGACGGTAGAACAGGATGGTTGCTAGGTGGTGGCGAAGTGACTGGGACACCCAAAGCTTGATTGTCCTCTCCCTCTTGTGACGGCCGTTCATCATCAACTTTGTCCAAGCCCAGATCGAAATCAAATTCTGTGTGCTCCTCGTGAGGTTCTTGGAGACTTGCTCGTCTACCAACTTCGACAGATTTGTCAGAGCCTGGCTCATCAACGAGGTTAGCCGATTCATCTCTAAAGCCGAGATCCCAGTCCAGATGTTCATCGCCAGAGAAATCATCTTCTTGAATCAAAGCACTTCCTGTTGTTTGCGCAGACTTGCTAATGCTTGTGTTTGTCCCTTCGCCAACGGCTTTCGTCGCTGTGTCGTCTATATCAAAGTCGAGGTCCAAAATGGAGGACTGGTTGAAACCTAATTCATCTGTTGGCCTGATATTTCTTCCTAACTCAATAGAAGAATCCCACTGAGCTGCCCCCTGAACATGTCTCTCCATAGACCTCTCATTTTCCATGAGGTCTTTCGAGGTGGTCCGCTCGCCGAGAAACTCAAGACCAGGTACTTGAAGAACTTCTCTCTCAGTTACAGCATCTTGCAATAGATAATGACTGGGATTCGCAAGTGTCGTGCGTTCCATTTGAACGATCAAGTTCACAGGAGCAGACTTGAATAGCGACGTCATTCTGCTTAGAGTGTCCTTAATATCATTCAATAAGAGTGATGTCTTTCTTGAATATACGCGAACAACTCCATGTAATAGTTCACCAGAGGCACGCAAGGTGATAGGCTCGATATTTTCACTGCTGAGAGAACAGCCAGCAACTTTGGCAATCTCTTCCACAGACTTAATAATGTCAGTTTGCTGCGATATAGTTCTTGACAATGAATGTGACATGTTAGATGCTAGCCAAATTTGGGCCAATGGTCCATTGCTGGTTGTCAGCTGGATAAATGTAGGTGCTCTGGTAGTTGCCTCGGTGGTCATCTCGGTTATTGAACTGGTAGTCGTTATCAATTAGACTTCGGTGTGAGAACTGGTCTGTTCAGAGTAATAATGATATTCTCTTGAATGATTAGCGAATGGTTAGCGAATGGTTAGCGAATGATTAGCGATTGTCTTATGCTGACGTTGCAAGCAAATTGAAGAGTGAGCAAGAAGCGTTACGCAGCGGACGCTCGCGTTATGGTATATGGAAAGCAAGCTAACAGAGAATTATACCTAGTTTTCGTGTTTTCGTGTTTTGTTGTTACTGAACCATCGCATGTATCATGTGACCTATATGGAAACTGACGCGTGAACAGGGATCACCAGGATTGTGATAGAGGGCCTAGTGTTGTTACCTATACATGTAGTATATAGTCGTCTATATCCCTAGGTGTCTGGGATCCTCCTCTGGTGGCCAAAGTCCATCAGAAAGAGGCTCGAATGCCCACTTAAGATTCGAAGTATGAAAGTTATTTATCTTTTGAAATGGCCTTCCATTGACATTGCAGTATGATAACGTTAGTCGTGTATTGGTTTTCTCAATAACTAGAATATGAAGTGTTTGTGTGATTTTGAATTATATCTCAAAACGATACATGTCAGGTCGTGGACGAAATACTGTGGTAGCTTATTTCAAGGCACCTTGTAGAATTTCCAAGACTTCGAGTTGAATGGAAGCTTGAGCGGCAACCTTTTCGTCAGAAGAAGAGGCGTTCTTGGTGGCCTCTGAAATAAGGGATTTGACGTTTTCCGATGAGAAAGACTCCAATGGGAACGCTTCGATGGAGTTCACAGAAAGGGTGGAGTCTGGTTGGACAGTAGCAAATCCGCCAGAAACGAAGTATTTCTTGGACGAAGCGCCTTCAAACACCTCTACCACACCAGGTGCCAGCTGTTCTACGGTTGGAACGTGGTTGGCCAACACACCAATTTGACCAGACTGGGCTGGCAAGTTGACCTGGGTTACCTTAGACCCAGCGAATAGCGTTTCATGTGGTAGAGCAAATTGTAGCTTCAAAAAATCACCAGCGGCTTCCGCATAAGTACGTCTGGCAATAACCATGTTGGTGGATCTGGCAATGGCCCTCCCACTGCTTAGACGAAACATTTTTCTATATTAGCTCAAGCAACAGATAGCCTTGTGTAACAGCACGTTTCAAAAACTTGAAGTTAAGTGCAAGATGTGGGTATCGCAGCCAAACGAATGTTAGCAGGGGTAGTATTGTTTCGGCTAGTTAGGCAGACGAAAATTTTCAATTTGCATATATCGTTTTGTACTAAACAATGTAGCGGGTCATTGGGGCCAACTGATTGGCCATTCGTTTGGTAGCTCTGCACGGAGCAATATCTAACGATCGGTGAGTGGGAAATGAAGGTACGGTTCATCCAATACATTCAAAATGTACTTATAGACCATTAATACGAAAAATCAGCTGAGAAACAAAAAGGGGATGGGTTGACGGCAGCATTCCTTCAGAGCCAGTCTCCAACGGCGCCCCAGCAGCAGATCAGCATAGAATATTACAAGTACAGCACCTTGATCTCAAAAAAAGCCCATGGCCAATGTACAACGGTGTGATATGAATAACCAATCTCAGCGTTGTTAAAATACCATCTTGTTGTAAATGGTATATTTACGCCGAACTCGAAGCCGAATTATGACGCGCGCTTTATCAGATTCGAACTGGCGACCTTCAACCGTCTGTTCTCGGACTTATTACTTAAACCGCCACAAAGTGCGAGTTTTGGTTATCGACGAACCATGCTAAGTAGATGTGACATGAATTATCGATTGAAACGCGCCAAGCTCAAAATATAGGCTACACAGCGCATCATGTTTGGTCGGTAGTAGTAGAGAGAAACACTTCAGGCCCCTTGACTTCCTTACAGAGCACGAGCCTGAAATCGCATTTGGAGACTAGCGTCTACTGCAACTAATACAGTCAAGTTCCACTCTCAAACAGCTTTTCTAAATTTGTAACAACTAGCATGTACAATTGCGGCTAGTACCCAAGACTGTTGTGGTGCTCATGCCTAGCAAACACTACGCTAAATGTAAAATTACTGTGTATTATTCTGTCGTGAACGACCCATACTTTAAAAGCACGCGTCCTCCTCAACCTGAATTCTACCCATTAAGATCAGTCTCTAGCAGGTCCGGTAAGTGAGAGATGAAGGTACGCTTCATCCAATACATTCCAGATGTATTCATAGACCATTAATTAGACACGAGTACGAAAGTATTCACTCAGGTGAAGTAAAGTATCAGCTGAATACAGGTGAAATAATCACTAAGTTCATCGGAGAATACAGATTATTTCAAGGTTCCGAATTGTTGGGCTTTTCACTCCAAAGTCCATCATGAATTGGGACGGTCGCCATCATAACAAGCTCTCCAAATGCTTTGATGACATCATGACAGCCGCTGCAGAAATGATGGTGCAGCAGCAGATAAAGAGCATTCAACTCAGTTCAGATATAGCACCGGGTTTTACACAGTCGCAACACAAATTACTGGGCGAGAAAGTACACGCCTTCCATTCGGTTCTTGACGACCTGGACCTAACACTTACGGCAGCAAGAAACTCTGTAGACAGCTTAGCTGCGGAGGCCCTGGAGCGTGAGCAGAAGTTACGGGAACAACAGAGGCTTCAAGAGAAAGAGGACCAGAAAATGAAGGAGCAAGAGGAAGAGCGTAAGCGATTGGAGGAGGCCCGAAAGTCTTCCGAGCAGGCACCAGCTTCTGGTGGGGATTATGCGGAATCCACGCCCGCCACATTTCTTAATGAAATCTCCAAAACAGGGCTGGCAGCTTCCAAGTCAAATATTAAAGTAGACGCGAGTGGTACCACTGCAAGTGACAATGGAAACTCAAATATAGGTGGTAATGCGGGGGATAATGGAAGTGGAAGTAACGGAAACTTCAGCTCGGGTTTTAATGATTTGAACGATCTCGATTTGTCGATGTTTGGTGGGGTTGAGGAAAGCGATATAGGACTTGGAAACTTTGATGACACTCAATTGGCTCCGCCACAAGACAAAAATCCGGGAAATCAGATGGCATATAGCTCGACCATGACGCCGAGCAATGGCAGAGACCCGAACGACATGCTTAGTGACGAGGCCGGTGGTAATCCAGACAGTTATTTGACATTAAATGATTTCAACGACCTCGGATTGGATTGGAATACTTCAGAAGGCCATAACGGACTTGAAATGGACGAGTTTAACATATAGCTTTTACGTTAGTTTAAATGGAGATGGGAAAGGCAAAAATAAAGAAAGCAACTATAAAATCTCGTGTATTAATCTACTGAACCATGGTTACTGAAAGCTCAGGGGCTGTTATCAAAGAGCACTACCATGACTGTAACATTGTCAGTAGTGCCTCTCTCAAGGGCCATCCGTACCAAAGTCTTAGCTGCTTCACTGGCATCGTTTGACTTTTTGATCGCGTCACAAGCTTCCTGGTCTTCTAAAACATCCCATAGCCCATCGCATGCTATTATCAGAAATTGATCTGTTGTTGTGATTTCTACACTGGTTGTAAAAGGATTCCCCACAACCAAACTGTCGAAAAACTTGTCACCCAATGATCGTGTTACCGCAAGCATCCCGTTGACTCGACTTCTCATAATAAGCCCACCTGCTTCTTCAACTCGTTGCATTTCGCCTGTATCGGAAGCTTTGTGGTCATAGGTGAGCCTAACGCTATGTCCATTGCGGCACAGCACGATTCTCGTGTCGCCAACATTTGCTGTATACAGCATCCTCTTGTGTTGATCTAATTCTACTTGGTCGCTCGGCATATTGCTTGGCAGCTCCCAACGCAGTATACCAACTGCTGCCGTACATCCGCTATTACCGTCGACCTTTGAGTTAATATGTTCGTCCGCGTGTATGAAGCCATCATTTAAGACTTCTCTCACATCTTTACTTTCATCCTCCAGTATTTTTTGCTCGATTACTGAGTGTAGGTGCCCTCCACACCATTTCGAGGCCTGATTACCGGCGTGGCCATCGAAAACCCCAAAGTAACCCCAATCTAATCTTGACGCAAAGTTCTCCACATATGTGTGTACATCTTCCATCGATGTCCGGAATTTTAAGTTTTTGTTCTCGGCCACCCCCACTGAATATGAAAGCTTGTACCGGTGATCTTCAGAGGTCCGCCTACTATTGTCTTCCCTTTCCGGATTGTCGCTCTTTGTCATATCTTGTACCGATATTTTACCGATAACTATTGAAATGAAGTATTCCTATTAATAAGAATATAGAGAAGATGCCACTATTTTGATATGGAAAGATTAGGTGTCGAGTCTTTGGAGGGATGTTGGGTAAGTTGCCAGTGGTGGGCTTTTATTCCGCTCAATTTTTTGGCTTACCCAAAAAAGAGACCATATATAAAGTACCCTATAAGATATGACGACATCTTTTGTACGTGACATGATTGTGAAAACGACAACAAGCTGCAACAAAAGAATTGTTATAACTTTGAATGACTTGGCTATACAGATGATCCATCTACTGCGTGGACGATTACGAAACATTACATGAGATTTACCACCTGATAGTTTCTATCTTATACGACCGACGGCATGCCATTACATAGGACGATAGTCACCGAACTGCAATTTCTTAGAAATAACCTGGTTGTTTCTTGAAACGCTGGATAAACGTTTGGCCCTCTCCGAGTAACCTATAAATACAGTCCTTCCAGATTCTCTTCGACCTTGTTTTTCAAAATCCGTTCTTTCGCTTGCTTGAAGTCCTCAGCGGTGACTTGCATTCTTCTCTCCCTGAGGGCCAACAGACCTGCCTCTGTGCACATCGCTTTTATGTCAGCACCTGATAGATCATCCTTTGACGTCACTAAGTTTTCCAAATTCACATCTGGCGCCAAGTTCATCTTAGATGTATGAATGGTGAGAATTTTCCGCTTCGTTGAGATATCTGGACTTTCGAATAGGATTTTTCTATCGATTCTTCCTGGCCTGATCAAGGCTGGGTCTAAGCTCTCGATTTTGTTTGTTGCCATAATTACCTTGATGTCTCCTCTATCATCGAACCCGTCCAGCTGGTTAAGCAACTCCAGCATTGTTCTTTGAATTTCTCTTTCACCACCACTGTTAGATTCGTAACGTTTTGTACCAATGGCGTCGATTTCATCAATGAAAACTATGCTGGGGGCATTTTCTGCAGCAGCTTTGAAAATTTGTCGACAAAGTCTTGGACCGTCACCCAGATATTTTTGTATTAATTCTGATCCCACAATCCTTAGAAAAGTTGCCGAGGTCTGATTAGCAACTGCCTTTGCTAATAGAGTCTTACCAGTACCCGGGGCACCGTAAAGAATAACACCCTTGGGAGGTTTGATACCCATTTCTTCATAGAGTTCGGGATGGGTTAATGGAAGTTCGACTGCCTCTTTGATCTCTTGAATCTGAGACTCCAAACCTCCTATATCGCTGTAATTTTCTGTAGGTGACTTATCGATTCTCATGACTGAAACCATCGGATCTGTGTCGTCTTGTAACACACCTACCACTGACATTGTTTTGTGATGTAAGAGAACAGAACAACCGGGCTCTAGCAATTCTTTGTCAACAAATGATAAAATAGAAACGTAAAAGTCAGGGGTTGTTGGGCTTGTAACAATTGCATGGTCATCATCAATAATTTCTTCCAGAGTGCCTACCGACAGTGGGGTACCGCGGATTTCCTCTAACTGTTTTTTTTCCTCTTCCTGTTTCTTCTCGAAAGGTTTGAGAATTTCAGAATTTGTTACGAACTCTTCCTCCAGGAGCAGATGATCCTTGATCCTTTCCATTCGCAGCAACTTTAATCTGCAACGGGTACTAGGATATACATTTGGAAGCTTTTCTGCCGTGGCAGGGCCCTTTCTCTTCTTACGTCCAATTTTTGACTGTACCGGAGGCTCATATTTAGGCTTCTCCTTATCTTTCTTCTTTTTGTCTTTACCATAGGTTGACGCACCTTGACCCTTTACAATGCGCAGTTATAGTTAGTAAACGAACCTGGATAGACCAAAGAAAACGAATTTCTTGCAAAGCCTGCAGACAATGAATAGAAGCAGTTTAACATACCATCGTAAATCAGATTCTTGATCTTATATCTCACCTTCCGGTTAGTTGAGGGTAAAGTTAAACTATTTGCCACCATATAATTCTGGCAGAACTAATTAAAACATATAGGTCTCCATACGTATAGAATGATCATATACTATTCGTAGCGCTCACAGCTCAAGTGATAAGTAACATTGGTCTTATTGGACTCTCATCGTTGTGATTGGTCTAAATCAGAGGATGGAAACCTCTAACGTAAAAATTTCACCAGGGACAAATTCTTTATATTCCAAACTGTGGCCCCACGAAGCAAGCCGCCATATTCTCTTTTAAAGGCTGAAATAATGCCATCAGCCTTGAAAATCCCAATAAGTTAGATTTTCAATTAAGTAAGAGCTAATTCCTTGGTGGCTTGTAGTCTAAAAAAAATAACGACAACTGCAGGATTCGAACCTGCGCGGGCAGAGCCCAAAAGATTTCTAATCTTACGCCTTAACCACTCGGCCAAATTGCCATTCTTAAATTTATGTTAGGGGTGTCTACTATCGGTCTACACCTGATAGTCACTCTTTTATTTAAAACGACAGGAATAGTATTATGTGACAGAAATAGGATTAATGACAGGATCTGGACCAGAGACTGTTCAGAAAAGCCGCATAGCTATGAGGTCCGAGAAGGTAGTACAAGACAATCTAAATTAGCCTCACAGGCGATAGAAAAAAAGTGCATATTATGACCTGCCTCGAAGCTGTGTGAGCTTAAGGAAGATGCATAAAAAGAGGCAAATCGTTACAGTTACGAGGTGATGGGTGGACGAAAGATAGATTGATAGAGGAAGCTGAGATTCATTGGCTTACTAGTGCTAAGGGTCTAGCAATTTTTTAGACTGAAGTTGTAGTAATAACTCGAGGACAAACAAAGTCAACATCGATACCCATTTTAGAAATCGACACTTTACGGCCCGCGCTAATGAATGATACGCTCTTACCTAGTAACTATATGCCATCTATAGATAGTATTAAAAGTAGTGAATAGTAGTGATCCTGTACCGTTTGAATAGCATCGAGTTGCATAATTGTAATCACCAACCTAGTATCAGTATAGTAAGAAGTGATACTTAACGTCAGCAAAACACAGGTGTACAAGGTGAATAATCAATTAATGGGATTCAGGACCAACGACTACGCAGAAATTCCCTGGTTATCCAATAACCCAACAATTTATTTGTTGGACGGAATTGTTACATTATCCAGCGCTAACCAGATTTTCCACCCATAGTTTTCCCAACTGAGTTTTATATAAATATTAGCTATAAGTTCCAAATATGGACCAGATACATGGCCCTAAAGATCACGAACAGATAACCAGAGGTGGCTTTATAAGCTCCAGATTACTACTAGTGCTCAGAATGTAATTCACGCTGTCTATCAACAGATTCAATTAACAGTCGAAAAAGTTAACTACTGCCGACGCTGACTCTCTCGAACAACTTGATTAGACAGCAGAAGAGTGTACAAATGTGCCGCTTAAAGATGTGCACTCACTGAGATCGCCTGAAAGTGAATCTTGCTCGGCCTCATCTGACGCTCGGAGAGCATCTTGGACACTTTTGAAGCACCATGAAGATTCTGCTACGCTACCCAACGTCACCATACCAGACAGGCCAGTTTTCTCAATCTTATCGATGATTCCAGATGTCTGCAACCTATTGCGCACGCTGGTATTAAGAGGAACGCGCGTCAAGTAGACTCGTACCCTTCTCTTTCGCAGGTCAGTAACAATCTCACACAAGATTTGTGCCGCTGACGAGTCAATTCGAGTCATGCCATTTAAATCAAAAATCATATGCCTAGTGAGATCTCTATCTCGAGTGCGAGGGCTGGCTGGGTGGGTATTAACGGATCCGTATGTCTCCAGACGATGTAACCTTGATTTGAGATCTTCAGCGTTGGTGAAAGTCAATGGCTCAGGAACCTTCACTATGAAGCACCCTTCGACGTGCTCTAATAAAGGCACGCTCTGTGCTCCCTGAATGCTACTGTTATCAAACTCATCAGCATTCACATACCGATTTGTTCCACACACCCTCGCCAAAATCTGGATGCGCGAGAGGGTTGAGTTTTTCACCGCTCTAATTATTGAGTAACCGCACCCTACTGTAATTCCAGCCTCAACTGAATACAGAAATGTCGTTAATACTGTTATAGCGAAAGTGATGAGCTCGTTGTAACCCCTGCACCTAATATGAAATTTGATGTCCGCAGGGGCTTCTTCAAAAAGAGAGATTCCGACTATAGTGGTTATAACCGACAGCAGGCAAACAGGAATGTAGTGTATGGTGCTCAGGAGAAATTTAGACGTAATTATAGTAATAACACCCATGAATACGCCTGACATTGCTGTAGCTGCGCCACTGTAGGCATTAATTTTCGACCTACCATAACCCCCGAATGCTGGAAGGGCACCAAAAAAAGATCCTACAAGATTCAAACTTCCCAAGGCAACCAGTTCACGATTAGAAGATATTGCTAAACCATTATTTGAGCCCAAAGATTTGGAAGCTGTCGTGGATTCAAAAAAGCCCAGCAAGGCAGCCATAAAGCTCGCGTGAAACAGATCATTGTAATACGGTAAATTTTTTTTGGTCAAAGGATTCCAAACTTTACTTGAGTTGTCTGATCCTATGTCACCAACAATTTCGATTGCGTATTTGTGTTTGAAATCGGTGTAGTAAGAACACAGTGTGACCACAGTGACAACAATTAGAATATCAGGAACAAATATTACATTTTTGAACCTCTTAGACAGCCTTCGCTTCATGTGCTTCATAATCAAGAGAATGCCCAAGCTAATAGCGCTTAATATAGCAGTTGGCAGATGATAATTTGCTGGTGCATATTTCAATAAAAATTGAATTTTATCCACTGGGGCGTGGTAATGCCCTGGTGCTTCCTCAAATACTTTTTTTAGCTTCAGCTCCGCGAGTAAAGAATTGAGAACCATCACAAGTCCTACAGCGCTAATGAAACCCCGTAAGAGAGCTCGACTTAGTACACTGTCTAAAAAGCCAAATCGAAGGAGCCCGAACAGAAACAAGATAGCACCGCTGGTGAAGGTAAGGATTACACATAAGTTTATGACACCAATGACGGGTTCATGCTTGGATATTTTCTCGATGGCCTGACCAACAACTAATGATATAGCACTTTCCGGACCAACAATCATTTGTGGCACGGAACCGAATACCGCATAAACAAACGGGGCAGCCGCTAAGGCGTTCAAACCGCAAATAGGGGGCACATGAGCAACTGATGTAGAATATGACATTGCCAGTGGTATTTGGAAGGACGCCAAAGACGCGCCTGCAACCAGATCACGTAGCAGCTGGGAAAACGTGTATGATGGTAACCAAGAGAAGCACGGTAAGTAGTAAGCCAGACGATGCCAAAATGTAAGCGGCTGTTGCTGAGTAGCATTGAAGTTCAAACTACCAGCAATATCCTCCTTCTGCCGCTCGACAGAGTCAATATTAAATCGGGCGGGAAGAGGACTTTGAATTTCTCTTGGTGGGATCAGCTCAGACTTTGAACCACTGCCCACAGCATTGTCAGAAGGCGGAGAGTCATAGCTATGTGCCCTCCTAATAGTGCTGCTGGAGAGTAAAGGCCTGTTTTCGTCTCTCATTTCCCACGCATTCTTTTCACTTTATGGTCGTGTTCATCTGCTAGTCTAACATTTTACATTAAGGTAAGTCGGTGTTCGTCGCGTACAGTGTGATGAAAGTAAGATTTCAACTTACGGCTCGCGATACGAAAGGCACCCAAGAAGAGGTACTGGAGATGGCATTACAATATGAGCCGTGGCTTAATATGGTAGGTGTTATTCAGTTTACGTGCATTTTTGGGGCCTTGCAAGTTTATTCAGTTGGGTGCTAGTTCTTTATTTTGCTTGACTAGGATTGAATTTTGATTTTGTTGTGTCCGCCGGCCGGAGGTGAACTAAACCAGTGAGATATTTTTCCATGATAAAGAAAGCACAGCCTTTTATATGATTATCCGTCGCCTCATACCAAACAGTTCGAGCTTTGCAAACTTAATATGAAGTTTAGCCTATGAAGTAGATATTTCTTGACCAAGTTTGTTATACTTCTCTAACTGAAGTTAGTCTATATAATATCATGGATCTTTTGGGCATTAATCACAAGCGTTGACCGAACGCTAGCTCACTGGAGTTTGCTGATCTTTTCAGTAAGCTCTGGAACGATAGCATTTAAATCCCCAGTCAATCCGTAGTCTGACACTTGAAAAATGGGTGCCTCAGCGTCACTGTTGATCGCAACAATTACCTTGGAATCTTTCATTCCAGCTAAGTGTTGGATAGCTCCCGAAATGCCGACCGCGACATACAAGTCTGGGGCAACAACCTTACCAGTTTGACCGATTTGAAGTGAGTTATCACAAAATCCAGAATCTACAGCAGCTCTAGTGGCACCAATTGCGGCTCCTAGAGAATCCGCCAGCGGCGTTACAAGACTGTCGAAAGTTTCCTTGTTTTTCAACCCGCGTCCGCCCGAAACAACTCTCGCTGCTGATCCTAAATCTGGTCTAGCGCTTTTCATCAGATTCTCACTTTCCCATTTCACCGTCAATGCGGGGTTATTAATCTCTGGTGCTTTGCCGACAGAGGCACTTGTTGCACCCGCCGGAGCCGCTGTAAAGGCAGAAGCGCGGACACTTATAAGCTTTCGCTCCTGGGTGCACTTCACGGTGGACAAGGCATTTCCAGCGTAAATTGGTCGGACGAAAGTGTTGGGGTCTATAATTTTGGTGATGTCGCAAATTGGTTGGTAATCGAGTAAGGCGCCGACGCGAGGAAGCAAATTCTTACCCACCGCAGAACTGGCCACAACAAAATGACTAAACTCGGCGTTCTTCAACAGTTCAAGAGCCAAAGGGGCCAATGCTTCTGGTAGGTAATTGTCGTAGGTTTTGCTGTCAGCTACCAAAATCTGTTTGAGCGAGGCAGATCCGCTCAAGTTTTTCACTTCTTCTGCAGCTTTAGGGGCTGAAGAGCCGGCTAAGAGTGCAGTTATCGGGTTCCCGAGTTGTTCTGCAGCGGAAAGAGCGCTTAAAGAGGATTGCATCACATTACCATTCTTGCTAGCCTCCAAAAATACCAGGGTAGAAGCTTGCCTAAAAGTGGCAATGCTTCTAGGAATTTGTTTGAGAACAAGACGGGTCGAAGCACTTCGAACAAGGGAAAGCATCTTGCTTTTTAGAATTTATTCTTGAAACCCAGTAATCTTTAATTTTCAATTTTTTATATGAAGCTTCTCTCTACCTCGCGATGTGCCGAGAGAAAACATAAGACCTGCCCAATGGCAGCTATACCTGAAACGATCGATCCTTCTAGGCTTGCTGACAATGTACTTGAGTATTTGAGTGAGCATATTGAAACTCATTATAGAATTGCCGTGCTCATAGTTGGTCCCCCCGGATCGGGAAAATCAACTGTCAGCGCCCAGTTATGCAACGAATTAAATGCCAGATACCAGGAATATTTTGGTTCGAAGAATACTCGCAAAGCGCAATTGCTACAGACTTTCGATGCCACTTCTCAAAGAGACTTTTTATGCCGCAATATACCAGTCTTCTCCGCCGAAGATACTCAAAAAGCGATAGGGCCATCATTCGACCATATCGAAGACTTAAAATTTAAACCTCATAGATTCCAAAACATTGCTAATGACTCTGAGATCATTGTTAGCCGTGGAGGACTTTCAAATAGTATCAGAATCGCTGCATCTGGTCCAAGGAGCATGGCGGAAGGAGGTCAACTCGCACAGATTGTTCCTATGGACGGATTTCACTTGTCGCGGGAGCACCTCGATCATTTTAGCAACCCTCAGGAAGCACATAACCGTCGAGGATCCCCTGAAACGTTTGATAGCAATAACTGTTTGCAACTATGCAGAATTCTTGCTGAGAGTTGTCAAATTACACCACCCGTTCAGGCAAAATGGGAAGGGGAGCTCTTTGACAAAATAAATTCATCCTTTAGTGACACGGTTCCGTCTATATATATTCCGGGGTTTGATCATGCGCTGAAAGATCCAACTATGGATGAGCACTGCGTAGACGCATCAACAAGGATTATCGTCATCGAGGGCCTTTACTTACTTTTGAATGAGGAAAACTGGAAGGATATATATCCCGCCTTCAAAAAGACCAATGCAGTATTAGTCTGGAAACTGGACCTTCCCGTTGACGAACTCGAACGGAGAGTTGCTAAGAGACATGTTGAATCGGGGCTGGCGCCGACGCTAGAATCTGGCATTAATCGTTTCAGAGAGAACGACTTTATGAATGCTATAAAAATTAGAGAGCAAAGTATAGAAGCGGACGACATACTGACATTATCTAATATCTGATACAGAATCAGTAAACCTAGTCCTGAGCAAACTTACGCTTACATGTGTTGGATAGTTATGAGGTACGCTGTAGGCCTATTAATGGCGAAATCGCTAAAGAATATCGTTGAATAATGTAATGCGATTATACACTATGCAGAGGACTACCCCTCTCGATTAATGATAGCATGCTCAAATGAGCAAAATGAGACGATTAAGCGCTGCTCTGCCGAGTTGAAATACCTTGCGATCATGATCCGTGATTGCAATTCCATTCCATAAAAAATCAAAAAAACCAATCAGAATCGAGCCACGAAACTGGAAAACGTTTAAAAACAGGTGCATTGGCCTCAACTCGTCTTATAGATTAAGGCTGATTGAGTTTTTTTGCATAATTTAGTCACGATTACACGTAGATGACAATGCTATTCCCATCCAAACTCTCGAAGCCTGTGGGCACACCAGAAGATGCTAAGTCAACATAAGATTTAGATGCAAGTTGGAGGATGCAAAGAAAAGCATTGGCAGCCAACTTGCGGCTGACTGGTCTCAATCTTTCATTGGAGTCGGTTACTACTTCCATGGTCAACATGCTTGGAATCAGGTCTTCGAGGAACAATTTCTTTCCAAAAGGTGGATGTGACCGGGCTACGCTTCCGATAAATGAAACCCTCTCTAGAATATATTCGAACAATCTGCGGCTCTGATTGTCGAGTACTTGATGATGAAAGCCTTCTCGGGCAACGCCTTCTACTGAAAAAGAAGAATAAGAACTCTGTCCCATATCCTGTACGCTTCCAAATGGATTTTGTCTTCTTGTTCGCCTGTCCGCATTCAGGCGCTGTAGCTCCTCGATTTGATCCTTAGAGCCTGCATCTGTCCTGCTTGAGCTCCGCCCAAAACTTGACGGCGGCAATTGCAAATCAATTCTCATCACATCTTGTCCAGTCCCATCAAGCTCGTCATAAAAATCGTCAACTTCCACATTTTCGTCAATCTGATGAAGCTCAGGGAGAAGAATGGAATCGTTCTTGTCCCCGCCGATTTCGATTTCATCAGATGGTCCTACCCGCCTACCTCTCTCTGTGCTCATAATGCTACTGCTAGATCTAGACGATGCTATCGAACGCCTCCTTCGACGCCCTCTTTCAATCGCAGGTGAACTGGACGCTGTATTGGCGAGGGCCGACGAGTCCTCTTGAGCGAGCAATAGTGTTTCGAAGCAAAGGCGTAGGAAGGTTGGTGAGTCGTCATCAAATATTACCGCCATCAACTTATTCGAGTCTGGACGGGTTTTTGCACTGCAATTTAAGTTCGATGTATAGGAATCCATGATGGCGCAATAGCTCCCACTATTCTCTCTCAGATCATCATTCGCCATGCCTATCTTGTCATCAAACTTTACTTTGAGAAGACAGTCTGGGGGCAATTGTGTTTTAGGCTTCTTAGATTGCCCATCTGATTCATTCGGCAAACCTGCATTCTTAGAGCTAGAAAATGGCCTTTTGCCTTGCCTGTGGTGTTCGTCGTCACCATTTTTGAGAGACTGAATCCCTAGATCAGGGAGACTATCAATATTTGGGATGCCCAACGGTTTGCCACCTTCAAAATTCAGC
Organism: Lachancea dasiensis; assembly: GCA_900074725.1. Classification (NCBI taxonomy): domain Eukaryota; kingdom Fungi; phylum Ascomycota; class Saccharomycetes; order Saccharomycetales; family Saccharomycetaceae; genus Lachancea; species Lachancea dasiensis. Next base: position 615,898 of record LT598458.1, read on the forward strand.
TGAAAATCTTCTTGGTCTGATAACTCATTGTTCCCACCGCTCCTAGACTGAACGGATCCCATTTCAATTTCGCTGAGAACATCATCGAAGTCTATATGCAAATTTGCATCGAGAGCTGATAGCTCTACTGTTTCTAAGGAGCCTCTGTTGTATGGTCTGTTTTCGGCCAAGGCTCGTCCCAATCCTGGCCCGGTCTCGTGGTTATATCCATTCTGCAGCTCGTCCAGCATATCACGTTGGTGAATAAGACTAGCAGATTGATTCAAACCACGGCGCTCTGCGTCGAGAAAGGAGATATCCCCAATTTGGTTTATGTCGAAGGTTGGATCGTCAGTCAAAAACGGATCGCGGCGACCGAACGGAACTGAAGAGTGCGTTGTTTGAAATTCTAGCAGGTTGCGGTATTCCTTAGTACCGTCAAAAATTGTAGTTGGACAAAAATTGCGCGAGAATAGAGCTGTACGCTTTCGAGTTCCTTCCAATAACTGTCTTTGCAATTGGGCTTTGACACTATTGACATCTGCTAACACATAGTCGGTCTTTCTGCCATAGCACACTGCTACTCCATACAAGAGACTTGAGGCCGACCTTAGGGTATAATCGGTACTACTCTGAAGTAAAGCTTCGCAGGTCTTAGGTATTGATACGGAGAGAATATCTTTCTTCTTTACTCTCACCGTATTCGCGTTACGCGACGCCCCCAGTGTGGATAGTAACCATATCGTTGCAACACCCGAGAGTCCCTCCGGTACACCATTGCCACGCTGTAGCTGCAATCTCTGGTGAGACGGGGTGCTCATTGCTAACAGGGTGACGTGTTTTATCTCTTCTTTTGATATATCGTTATTATCTCAAATATAGCCGCCGAAGTGATTTTATTGTAGGCTTGTGGTTACCCGCCTATATTAATATGTGAATATTAAGTTAATGTAACAGAGGCTATAAATTGAGCTGTTATTTTAGTTTGAAACACCGGCAAGGTACCCTTTACAGGCGAGTCAGGCTTTTCACCTTATTGCTCAATCATTCTTGTTCTAATATGACCGATCAACAGGTAATATTCATGAACCCTCAGACAGAAAACCTGGAGTACTTATATAGCCTGGTCCGAAAGATAGCGCAACAAATGAAAGAGAATAAGCTGAAACGAAATGACTTATTAAAAGAAATCGACGTGCTGGTGAAGGAGGTGAACTCCTCACAGCCCAAGAGCGGTATGCGCGATCCTAATTTGTCCGTAATCTCTAACTTTTTGAAACAAAGAGATATTGACGTCGAGGACAGAAGACAGCGCAGCGATACAACAAGCGATCCAGAGCTCGCTTGCCTCCAGGAACAGAATGCCATTTTGAGAAAAATGTTTCAAGAAAAATGCTGTTATAACAATGAGACATTGGCGCTACTCAAAGTCCACGAAGAGTATCTTGCAGAGGTTGTAAGTTTACTTAGGGGCGATGTTTTGTCGTATCATCAATCGCTTGTGGAGAAGTGCCGCGAAATTTACGACGGGAGGTTATGTTTACTGGAGGATGAAGAGTTCGGTCACTACATTGGTGGGATTGATAATCTACAAGAATTACTAGAGATCTCAGAAATATTTCGTGGTCTTCTGCGTTTGACTTGACCTCTATCCTCATCGAATGTACAGGAAGGCCAGCGCCTGTAAGATTAGATTCAATCTCGCTTTTGTGTTTTTTTTAATGGTTTTTTTCCGTCTTTGCAAGCGCAACTCGACTGCACTTTGGTTGTTACTCATTACAAGACAACTCTTTTCAACCGGGCGACACGCTATAAAGTGCGCCGTGGCTTTCAAACTGTCTTCCTTCTTTGTGCGTTGACCTGTTAGGAGATCCACTTGTAACATCGACGCAGGAGCCCGCGCCAGAGTAACATTTTATTTAAAGTAAGGCCGAAACCAGTGTTTCTCACTGTGATCGCTCCGAATACATGCGGCTGGTGAGTGTAGGAGATTCTGTGCACAGTAGGAAGGTGGTTCTTAGTCCCGCGTGGTATTTTCTGATCACTCTAAACCCTCAGTTAGTAATAAAAGTCATCTGAGGGCGCAAGTGGTTTAGTGGTAAAATCCAACGTTGCCATCGTTGGGCCCCCGGTTCGATTCCGGGCTTGCGCAATCTTTTTAACGCTCTGAAATGATTAACTCTGCACAGGTTATGTAATAACGCTCACGAAGACCGTTACCGTGTATCATGATATGAAATTATAATTTGTTCTGCGCTTATCCAGTCAAACCGCATTCTTGGTAAACGCCTGATACGGTAAAGCCGACAACGGTCCTCTAAAGTACATGACTCTGCCAGATTCAGTTCTGTGGGTTACTACCACCTGATGAGAGTCAATTTTTCTTCATTTTGGTATCCTACACCCGTAAATACTTACGTATCGCCATCGCACCCCGTTGGTTCACACACTACACAGAAAAAAAATTTTCGACATCGGGTGGGAATTATACAAACATCCTCTTAAGAGGCTACTGCACAGCTTTCAACTGCACCCTGAAAAGGCAAGCTCGGACCTGCACCTGTGGTTTTTTTGGCTCTAGATTGGTCGACCGCCAAGTAGTGGGTGCATATATGTGTGGGATCACAAGAATTACAGCACTAACACAAACCTGGGGGTGCGATTGGGGCCGTAACAATAAGGTAGATAATAGTAGGCAAGGAGCGGCCTGTTTTATATATATAATGAAGATGCGATGAGGGTTTTGAGCGTTTAGAGTACAATTCATAGTCACTAGCAAGAATCATCGAAACAGAGGCAAGGTTTTCTGTGCGAACTTGACGTGAGCTGCATATTTTATCATTGAAGAATGGCTAAGGGTAGTAAAGTTTTCAATGTTTCAGTGTTTTTCGTCGTTTTCAGAGAATGCCTGGAGGCCGTGGTTATTGTCTCCGTGCTGTTGTCCTTTTTGAAACAATCTGTTGGGCAACAAGATGTAAACATCTACAAAAGACTACGAAAACAGGTGTGGATCGGTGTAGCAGCCGGTCTCTTCATTTGTTTGGCCATTGGTGGCGGGTTCATTGGTGCCTACTACTCGCTACAAAATGACATCTTTGGTAGCGCTGAAGACTTGTGGGAGGGTATCTTCTGTATGATCGCCACGGTGATGATCTCAATTATGGGTATCGCGATGTTGAGAGTTAACAAGCTGCAAGCGAAGTGGAGGGTCAAGATTGCACGTGCTTTGCTGGACATACCGGAACGTAAGAGAGACCGCTTCAAGATCGGCCACTTGACGCGCAGATACGCCATGTTCTTGCTACCATTCTTCACCGTTTTGAGGGAAGGTCTAGAAGCCGTCGTGTTTGTGGCTGGTGCTGGTATCACCACTCAGGGTTCCAGCGCGTCTGCTTACCCTTTACCCGTGGTGGTTGGCCTCATCGCAGGTACCGCCGTCGGTGTTCTTTTGTATTACGGTACCTCCAAATCCTCCATGCAAGTTTTTTTGGTTGCTTCGACCTGTATTTTGTACCTAATCAGTGCTGGTCTGTTTTCAAGAGGAGCTTGGTATTTTGAGAATTACAGATACAACAAGGCTACCGGCGGTGACGCCTCTGAGAGTGGTGACGGAAACGGGTCCTACAACATCCGTAAGGCCGTGTACCACGTCAATTGCTGCAACCCAGAACTGGACAACGGTTGGGATATCTTTAATGCTTTGCTGGGATGGCAAAACACTGGATACTTGTCATCTATGTTGTGCTATAACATATATTGGTTGGTCTTGATGATAGTGGTTGGCTTGATGATGTTTGAAGAGAAGAAGGGACATTTGCCTTTTTGCAAGCACCTGACTCTGCGCCAGCTAAGTCCAACCTACTGGCTCAAGAACAAGAAAAAAGATGAACTGACCCAGACCCAAAAAGACGAATTGTTCAAAAAAGTTGAGAAATTGAACTTCAATGAAGATGGTGAGCTGGGACAAACCGCCATCGATACCCACTGTGACTCAAATGCTTCCGAGAACTCTAAATCTAAGCTGGAGGCCAACGTTGTCACGATGTCTAAATAGAATTTATAGAAAGGGCCTTAATAGTAGGGGTCGAATTTAAGTACCACTATGCTCACAAAGAAATGAGGATCGACGACTCAACAAAACCTGAAGAACAGGACAACTCAAAAATCTAACTAGCGAGCGCAAAAGCTGCCGGCGTTGGTTTCTTGTGAAAAAAATACGCATTCTGCTATTGCTGGCAAAACGCTGAACTCCTTGGGGGAAATTTCGTTGGTAGAGGTTCAGAATGTCACAACAACATCGGCGGGTAATCCAGGAGCGCTAAAGCTAAAAGCATAAAACTGCAGCTCTTCCAAAACTATTGAGGAGCCGGAGAGCACCTAACATACTGGCGTGTATGAACTTTTTCACGACCGTACATTACACTGTTGTCAGGAATGGCCCGGTCTGACGTGCAAACTCGATATCGCTGTTTTGCGTTACATTTAGTAGCTAGTGTTTTTGATCTGCACTGTCGGTAACATGCATACGTTACATTTGACCGCTACACTAGCTAGGCTGCCCCAGAACAGAAACATCGCTACACGAGCGCCCAATGCTTTGAAACTACGTAAAGACTCTACTTCCGAAAAATCCAGCTCTTCCGTTAACGATAACTTCTACCGGGGCCGCCATGGGTTGTATTCTTAACATATCGCCATAGACCGCATTGGAAACTACTGAGAAAATGCATTCGGATAACGTCGAAAGTTTGGCCTCCCAACGGCGTAGGGGATCGTACAACAGACTGCAACAGAGCCGACAAAGGCTCATTTCAGGCTACCCCCCGTGAAAACATCTTTGCTGGCTCTTTAGAAACCTGTAATACGGACTTTGTATCAGGTTCACGCATAATTATCTCGACGGCGCCAAGAACACTTGAGTTTGAAAATGTTTCGGTTGGTAGCCGTATAGGGCAATATGTGATTCTCAATAGTCATCACCCTACCTCCCCCCTCCGAGCAGAATATTACATACAGAAAAAAAGATCACACTACTCATTTTCGAGCCAATCCAAGCGTTCATTGGTGAGTCTTTGCAGTCTTTTACCGTGATATTTCTGCAACCGTTGAATTGACTTTCGGAGTTCAGCGTTGCCCAACTATTGCTTCTATCGTACTTTGACCGGAAAGTCGACTTTGCCATCAAGTGCTCGAAATTATAACTCTCAGACAACCCTGAACCATTTTTTGGCAGATTCAGGGAAAGCTCAAAGGAAGTTCAAAGACAATAGGAAGGACCGGCTAGCCCAAGCTGCAAAATCTTGCACTGAGGTCAAGGTCTTAATTGCGGGTGTTTGAACGCTATCCAGCACGATTGGTACTTAGAACTCTTCGTTGTAAGCATTCCGAAAACTATAGGCACAAAAGGTTTGAAGACTACTCCTGTCAGTGGAATGGTTTTAGAAGTGTCTATATAGTCCGAACATTTTGAAGAGATTAGATTCAGCACAGGCGCTTTCGTCTGTGGTTCGCGCTTTCCGTCATCATGGTTGTAGTCAACGGAATTAAGTACGCTTGCGAAAGGTGTATCAGGGGCCACAGGGTTACTACTTGCAATCATACGGATCAGCCACTAATGATGATAAAACCTAAGGGGCGTCCGTCTACAACCTGTGCACATTGTAAAGAGCTTCGCAAAAACAAAAACTCAAACCCGGCGGGCTCGTGCACTTGCGGGCGGCAGGAGAAAAAACGACTGGCTCAAAAAGCCAAAGAAGAGGCTCGTGCGAAAGCCAAGGTCGGGGACGATGACTGTAAGTGCGTGGATGGTGAAAAGTGCACGTGCCATTCTCTACGAAAAGCATTCCGTCGGACGCCTTCTTCTCGAATCAAGGGTACAGCAAGCTCTTCCGTTACCTCAGCCGACTCACCCATAATTTCCACTCTAGATGGCTGCAAGGTTGTTAAAAATCATGGTTTGAGCTCACTACCGTCATTCCACTCATCGCAGTCCCTGGATCGTGATTTCAGCCTGGCTCAAAGTCCTCCTTTCTCTCCTGCATCATTCCATGCTGGCTACAGTCATAATAATAGTAACTGGGATACTAGCTCGGCTGCGAGCTCTCTCGTTTCGGAGTCAAAACTGAACATTATGGATCGAGGGCATGCTAATGGCCTCCCGAGTCAGACGGACGCACATAGCAGCGGGAGTAAATATATGAAAAGCTCCAACAAAGCACGACCAGCAGAAGTTTCAGTTTCGTTGGATGAGCTGGCCGAGCTTGATAATCTTAGCGGTAGCTTTGATAACATAGGGTTTCAAAATCGTATGGCTTGGCCTCAGACGGAACCAAAACACGAATATCTGGATCTTTTTGCGGATACCTCAGAGAACACCAATAAAAATTACCGCGCTTTGAAACAGAACCATCTTCAGCATCCTAGGGGCTCTGACCGCGATATTTACTCAAAAAATCCGGTAGAGTCGGTGAATCTCGAGGGCAAAACTTCTCGATCAAACTCATATAATAAAAGCGGGCCCGGCTCGCTACTTCCAGAGTCGTTAGTTGAAAGCACCACTTCCAATTCGTCAAAGTACCCAATGCATGCTCAGGTCGGCAAAGATTATTCGGCTCCCGCATATCAAATGTCACAGAGCTATTCTATTCCTCAGCCCCATGTTACTGCAAGACAACTTCAGCCACAGGGTTCTTTTGGAAGAGAAGGTTTGCCTTCGGAAATGTTTAACATGGAGGACGAAAGTTCACATAGCGTAGAAGTTTTGTCATTGACACCAAGTTTTATGGATATTCCAGATAACTCCAATCTGTACTCGGCCTCTTCGAATCCATTTTTGAATTCTCGAAAGGAAGAGGAGCCTCGAAAACGATCGGTCAGTATACATAAAAACCACCGCTACGATTCATTCTCCAGGGACAATCCTCGAGTGAGGCACGCAAGTGCATTGCCTCAATCCACACTTACAACTGCTGGATATGGATTGAACAACTTAAAAGACGGGCCTGCCAAGGAATCCTACGACAACATAGGCGGTAAGCAAGTAAAATCCATGGACTACAATGTCGAACTGCCGAGCGACGAAACGGCCCCGGTGAATTATACACGTGTTGCCAACCAGCTGACCAATGAGATTATGGCCACATCAATGGAGCCCACATCAAGCGGGACGCCTGAAATAGACCTCATGCTGGGGCGCAACCCATACGAAGGTGACCTCCATTTGGCATCTAAGCCGTCAATAAATTTTGGGATATCAGCTCAACTGGACGAACTCTCATTTGCTAACACTATGCAAGCCTCCCCCACATCATTTTCAGATAATGGTAACGATTTTAATTTGAATGACATAGACAAGCTGATGAGTGAACCATAGACTATTTTCACTTGTACTTGTTTATGCTTTCTACTAAGGTTTCATTGAAAAGTGCACTTGGGGTGCAGGCCAATTGTTTGTATAATGGTTGAACTGTAAAGCAAAACCCTACTGAACTTCGTAAAGCGGATATTAATGACTAATTAATTGTAACTATGACACATTTTACGTATTATGGCGACTATCGTCAATTTTAACTTCTTCTAACTTGGCGGTAACCTCATCAAGGTTGTATTTCCTGTATTTGATAGAATTGGGATTTTCGTCATTGAGATATAGAGACAAGCGCTCGTCATGCACGTGAAGAATACTCTGTTGGTCATTACACTGCAATGATGCCAATCGAATGATATATTCGAGTAATGCAATTGAGCCGCTCTGTCCAGGTTCATTTGTTAATAAACTAGGTTCCCTGTCTCTTGTACCTTGGCCTGCAACAAAGGAACTGGACTCGGAGTCAGAGCCGGAATCTGAGCTTGAGTCAGATTCGCCGCGAGTATCCACGTTCTCAAATTCGCCAAATGCAAGCCACTCAATTTTCTCTGTGGAGGTTCCTCTATGATCTACCGAAGGACTTTTTAAGTTTTTGTCTACCTTGAGGACAAGAACAGGCGAATTTCGCTCTTCCAGCTTCAACAGCTTGCCAGAAGCTGTGAAAAAAAGTTTGACGACTTGCCATATGTCGAAATTTACCGACTTGGGTGTTTCCTCACTGGAATCATGGTAAAGGCCATCGTCAAAACTTTCCTTGATCTCTATGGAGTAATCATATTCTCTTAAGTCGCTCGTCCTTCTTCGAATACTGAAGCAAGCTTTTCTCATATTTTCTTTCCATGTAACTCGGGCCTGATTTTCTCCTGATGCTAGATTCTGAAACACTGAAAACATAGTTAATTCGAAAGTGGGTCCTACTTGGGAAACTTTCCCACGAGATTTGAAAATCTCGTTATTCCTATTGATATATTCCGAAGCCTGGAGTAGACGTCCCGGTGAGACGTGGTCCGGGAGCGTCGTGCTCAAGCTCGCTCCGGAAGTTGTTAGAGATAAATTAATAACGGGGATAGAGTCTTCAATTCTCGAAAGCAAATCCTCAATATAGTTTTCAACAGCTACTATGGAGTCTCTTCCGTTTTTTTTGGTAACATAATTATCGGTTATTGCAGTAATTCGTATGTCAAAGTTATCGATCTCTTCTTTTAAGTCTCTTGTGAGCCTTAAAACACTTCCCAAATTTGTATTACCCTTGGCCGCTACTAGTTTTATCAAGTCAATCGCTGAGGACACAATCTCTATCCGAGTTTCCAATTTTTGTCGAAGTTTTTGAAGCCTGGTGGCGTCGCTTTCTGGTATCTTCTGCACAAATGTCGCCACTGTTTTAATGGCATAACTAGAGGCGATTGAGATGCCGGATCTGATGGCAAAAGTTACTGCCTGGCTGCCAGCCTTTGCGAGAATTTCATCCATGAACGAGCTGTTCCTAAAATTTTAAAACGCTCAAGCTGCTATGATACCGATGGCAATCCAGATCAAGGGTGGAGCACCTAATATATCATTCGTTTAGTGTGAGATGTATTGAAAAACGTAGCTGATGTCTTCAAAGTTTGCCTCGTTCTGTAGCAGGTGGTCATTGGTGCTCTTCAAGGCTCCGTGATCTAAGTGATTCCACGATGTTGGATCGCCATAAAGCATTGCTTGGGGCTTTATTTTTTGTTTGCCCTCGAAGCACCTCTTACATTGGTATGTCTCATGGGTGTCACATGCGGTGTCATTTCTTAATTGAAACAACTGCTTTAGATTGTCTACACTGAACAGCCTTTCCACGTCTTCCTTTTCATCAACCACACAGGAGCTTAGACTCATCTTCATGGATTGCCGTTGATAAATCTTCTCCTCAATCGAGCCCGTAGAAATAAACCTGTATATAAAACAATCCTTCTTTTGACCATCTCTCCAAACCCGAGCGAGCGCTTGTTGATCTGCGGCTGGATTCCAATCGGGATCCATTAAAATCAGCCTATTAGCACCAATAAGGTTAATACCGCAGCCACCGGCCTTTGAACTGAGAAGAAAGATAAACTCCTGACCCTCCGGATTATTAAATCGATCAACCAATTTTTGACGTTTATTGATATTCATAGTACCATCAAGTCTAATAACAGGGTAGCTGCTTGTGCGACACATACGCTCGATTAAATCCAGGGTTTGTGTGTAATTGGAAATGAGAACAATTTTGTCATCAGACTCGCGGTGGATTTTATGCAAAAAACGTTTCAAAATCGAAAACTTCCCAGAGTGCCAGGTTTGAACTTCAGAGTACCCACGTTTAGCTAGCGTAGAGTTCACGTAATCGGGCGGTGTGATATCTGCTGCGCCCTCAATGTCGTCCGGCAACCGCAGCAAATCTGGGTGATTACAGAGCTTTTTTAAGATGCCAATTTGTTTTAGGGGCTGCTCGCCCTTCTTCGGTTGATTTTCTACTTCCTCTCCCTCTTCAACCTTAGATAGATGGGAAAGCCGCAGCTTCATCATTCGCTCGTACAGTTCCTTTTGAAACGGTCTCAATTTCACAAATATGACATGTTCATATTTGCAGGGCAAGTACTTGGAAAGAATATCGTTGGTACGACGAATGATAAATTTTGAAACGATATTTGATAGTTCTTGCAGCCTTTCGTCCCCCTTTGCGATTTCAGCTGGATCTGCATCGGCATCTCTTCCAAGTAAAATAGGAATTTCGAAATTCCTTCTAAACTCACTTCTTGTTCCCAAAAGTCCAGGATTTGAAAAGTTAAGGAGGGCAAAATATTCTGAAAGGTCGTTCTGTATTGGCGTACCCGATAGAATGACTCTTCTGGGGCAGTCTATACTGTTCAACGAGGTGAATGTTAATGAATCTGCATTCTTCAGACGATGCCCCTCATCGGCAAGCAGTAGCCCAACATTCGCATGTTTCAAATGTTCGACGTTTCGTCGCAGTGTTTCATAAGAGATAATCAGCACTGGTTTTACCACATTCCGACCTTGAACATTGCCCCACGCACGTACTGCTTCTGCAACCGTTCCATTATTTAAAGAGCTTTTCTTACCGTCTATTGGAAGAGCAGGAAGGGTGTCCCTCCCCAGCCATTTAACCAGCTCATTGGCCCAATTATTAACAAGCGATGAAGGGCATACAATGATGCATTTTTCTATAGTCTTTGACCCCTGTGGCCCCTGCCGCAGGAGAGTCCAAAGAAGAGCGATGCACTGGAGAGTTTTCCCTAACCCCATCTCATCTGCCATGATGCATCCATAGGCTCCTCTGTTTTGAGCGGTAGATTCTGTCGCAGTATCACTTTCAGCCGGATCCTCGGTTGGATCCAAAGTTGGGGCCGAAGGTAAAGGAGATGGTGATGGTGAAGGTGGAGGAGACTGTGATGGAAAATGATCTCCCGATGTGCTTGCTACGTCTGCTTGCCTGAGAACGTTTTGCTGGTCCAGATAATCTTTCATAACCAGACCGGTTACGCAGCGGTATAAAAATCTCACGCCTTCTACCTGGTGTGGCCGAAGTATCTTGGCCAAAAGAGGGTCTATCACAACAGGGACACTCGCAAACTGTGCTTTTTTCCCCTCGGTTGAGCCTAGCAACTCCTGGAGAGTCTTGTTTGGAAGTCCATTTGAGAGTCTTTTGCGATGAAGTTGCGATGAGACTACTAGAGAGTGTGTAGCGATTTCTTCTGCCTGGGCAGCGGCTATTAGTGTTTTGGTTGCGGCTTTAGAGGTGTGCGTTGAGCTGTTTCTCTTCTGCGTGGAGAGCGAAGCTGCTGCTTCTGCTGCAGCTTGGCCAGCATCTATCTGTTGTTGTAGAAGTTGTGGGGTTTGACCATCAATTGTCGGATCGTAAAGAACAATGGCCAACTCATCGTAAGGATCGTGAAGTGCACGAGGCTCTAGATATATCTTGGGTTTTGTACCAAGGGAAAGAGGAAAATTGTGGCGAGAGACGTAGCCCTTGATGGGCACGGTGAAAGACCTTTTCAGCGCATGGTCGATGTTTTGCAAACGAGTAGGATCTTGAGATAGACGGCGTGCGGAGAGAGCATCAATACGCTTTCCCCGGTGCGACAGGTGGTTTTCGTCCCCTTCTTCGTGGTATTCTTCGAGGTCTCCACCGTGAAGCTCATCGTCAAGTAGACCAGGCTCGGCATATGAAACAGTCCTGGCTCTCTTGCGCACATTTCTGGCTGGCGCGACCCGCAGGTTGGTGGATATCGATTTAAGTGGCACCTTGAAAGGTTTTGTAAGCGTAGCGTGAGCGGCGTGAGGGTCGATCGGTTTGCGCCTCAAAGATGGCCGCTGCCCGGCTCCAATTCCATTTGGGGGTCTATCGGGGAGTTTCCGCTTAGCCATGGCTCTTAAGCAGGAAAAATGGATGGTAGGAGAGACCAGATGTCTGTAGCTTACAGATGGTGTGTCTGTTTGTATAAACGCGAACTGAGAATGTGCACGACGCGATCTCGTGAATAATGATATCTCTAAAATGCTATTTAGGCTAAGAGGTCTGCTTGGAAGCCAGAAGTATAATCCGATGAGTTCAGACGGACACCACTGAAATACACCACACAGGGTCTGGGCACATTCTGGATTCCAAGCTGAGAATTGGATACCCGCGCGACTCGATATATCATGCTGTGCGTATTGTTTTGTTCGATCACGTGACACATGGAGGTGTTTTACTGATGCTGCCTTATCGAGGTCAATCTTGAACGAAAGGAGACCTCCCACTGGCCACCTTCTCGAATTGTTGGTTACAAGAGATCCGACTGGTAGATAAGGGGTTGCTCCGGTGACTGTTGTACATTTTTCCGTCGCATGTTTTTTTAGTTTCTTGTTGTCATGGAGGGCTATATAGATGTTTATTACTTCTGCATTGTCTTGCTACTGGTGGTCAGATCATGGGGTAGGTTATGATACTTGCAGTACCGCCTCTGACATTGACAAGTTGTAGCTTAGTTTACTGACACTTGGAATACCTCTTCTGACACTTACAAGTTGTAGCTTACTCTGCCTCCGACATTTACAAGTTGTAGCTTACTCTGCCTCTGACACTTACAAGCTGTAGCTTACTCTACTCTCTACAACGAGTTAACTACCAACGAGTATAGCTACGATGTACGCAGGGGAATGCATATATTCAAATGGTGGCATCGAATGCCCAGGCCCTCGTATGACGTAGTTTGCTTGGTGACTCAGGCACATTTATGATTGAAAATGTACAGCTTTTCGAAGGTTCATTGAGACGCCTGGGTGAGGTGGAAGTTTAGCTGAAGAGCCAGGATTGCGGGGTTTGCAACAAATTTTCCTACCACGGAATGAACTATCAAGCAGGAGCAAAATTCGGAGCAAAATTCAATGACATCCATTTGGGATACAAGCCTCAGGTCTCACAGATTACCAAGGCACCTTCAATAGCTTCAGACGCGCACGATTATTTTCGAAGCCGCGCGACTCTCTGTTAAGCAGCTGGGGCCTACACAGTGACTCACACTGCAGAGAGTTTGTGTGTGGGGACCCTAGGAATGGAGGTGCTGTCGCTAAACCGTTGGATCTGCGGTCCAGGCACGGTAAGTCACGTGACAGAGGTGTCAACCCCACGTATGTCAGGTAAGTAGTACTTTGGGGCCGTGAACGACAATACCCGAACTTTCCGATAACCATTGTGATGTAGGAGTAGATAGTGCCGAAGAATGCGGAGCCACGTTTCTCCATACCGACGTTGCCGCACTGCAGCAATGTTAGGATAAAATCCGCAATTGTTCTGAAAGTAGGGACATTAGCACCCTTACATCGATTGCCGGAAAACGCCAGTCCAGTGTGGCAGGCCGATGCTGTTTTACTCCTGGGGAATGGAGACCGCTGTGGCAGAAGCCTGAAACACCGATTTTGGTCACTGGTTTCGTACGTGGATGGTCCGCCGCGTCTTGGAACACGTTGTGCCTGTCACCTAACCAACCGGCTTCTCAAGCGTCCGTCAGTTGTGCTTCGCAGTCAGTCCCCGTTCGTACACAGCGATGCACAGCGCCCGCGCGCACCACGTGACTGGACTCCTGCCCACGTGCAGTCGCTCTGTACCAAACTGTCACGCGGTTCCCAATTCCGCGCCGCCACCCAGCCACCCAGCATCCATCGCACCCGCCACCCGGGCTCCACCGCGCTTTTGCTTCATCCGCCAACTGGGCTCTGCGCAAGCTCCCATGCCCTGTCACGTTCTCTCTTCATCCACGCCACTCGCTCCCACTTATCTCCGTTGGCGATCTTGCACTTCTGACACAATTACCCGCAGACGCGCGCAAGCTCCATCACATTCTCCGCACTCGGGCTCGCTGGCTCCGCTTTCGGCCTTGCTACCGAACGATTCCGTCACCTCTGATGCAATGCCCTTCTCTGCGCATCCTGCACCGTCGTTCCTAGCAACACCCAGGCTTGCTGCGGGGCCTTTTGGGCGCGCATTGTCAACCTGGTGCACAAAGACGCTGTCAGTTGCTATACCTGGCCCCACTGGCCAGGGCCTCGGCCTCGGATACGAATACCGTTCACGGTACTGGGATTTGCCGCGCGTTCATGCGCCGGTCCAGTCGCTCAGCCACCATGGTCGTTTTTTTCATCGTTTGTTGTCCAGTTGCCCCTCTCGTGAGCAGCGTGCTTACGTAGGTACAATGGCAACGATGAGTCCGGCTATCGTCAACTCAACGTCGATCCCACGGTGGCGGTGATCGGAGTCGAAAGTGGATTTGGAAAACAGACAAGCACAGAAAGGGCCGAGCCAAGGGACGGTGGGCCAATCGGTGTTGGGCCCAATGCACATTTCGCTCAGAAAAATCCTCCCGAAAAAAAAAAAAAACAAGAAAAAACAAACTCAGCTTAGGGTCAGGTTTGGTGGAAATGGTTTAGGAGTTCCACACGGGAAGTCCGCTTTTGGGATAATCCGACTCTCATCCACGAGCGTTTGAGTGAGTGAGCAGCGCCCGACACACCTTTCATTGGCAGAGGAGAGAGACTGAGTTAACTTTTTTTTTTTACTTCACCCTGTAGCGTGCCTTCAGATGGTGTCGTCGTTTTTGGATTGTCGTGGAACCGGAGTATGAAAGGTTGGGAAAAAAAATAGCACTTTTTGATGGGAACCTGATGGAAGGTCGACCAGGGCAGCGAGTATATAAGAAGACACGCAGTGGAGGCAGACAGGGCTGAATTCGGCACGGTGGGAGGACTTTTTTTGGGACGTGGAAACTAATCCAAAAATCGAGAAAAAGTTCAACCAAAGGGGAACCTGGACGATAGAGTTTGGGCTTTTGCAGGCCGACATCGACCACTAGTCCCGATAGCAACTGTATCGACCCAGTACAGGCTCACAGCCACCAGTGAAGTAGCCCTTAGCACCATGGATTTCACAAGTCGCCCACGGATGCTGCCCATAGCCATACAAAACGGAAGGCACCGGTCGCTGCCGCCGCTGCTACTGCCGGACGTTTCCCGGCTTGGCGTGGTGTCATCGTCCGCCGCACATGCACTGCAAATGCCTCCCGGGACCAGACTGTCGGGCGTGGAAGGGCAACCACGTGGAGGACTCGAGTCGCTGGCGCGCATCGCCGTGGCCAACGACGTGTCGCCCGTGCACCGCCCGCTGCAACACCCACACTTCCAGCACCCGCCGCTGCCGCTGGCGGCGCCCAGCGCTGCGCCCGTGCGCGCGCCTGGCTCGTCGCCTGTGGGCCCGTCTGCGAGTCTTCCGGCAAGCACCGCCGTTGCCGCGGCGCCCGCAGCGCCGGCGACACCGGCCCCGCGCGCCTCTAAGCGACAACGCGCAGGTCCCTCCTGCGATACCTGCAGGCTCAAGAAGATCAAGTGCGACGCCCGCATCCAGACGCTGTGGCAGCACGAGACGCTCATCATGTTCAACGGCAACCGCCAGGAGTCGCTGCACGTGATACTCACTGCGGACGACGCGCAAGCGGTTTTGGAGCTGCACCAGCGCCACGTCGGCAGCGCCGGTGGCGCTGGCGGAGAGGCCAGCGACGACAAGACAGAACCAACGTCGCCGCAGTCGCCTTCTTCTTCGTCGTCCTGGGCCTCGTATGTGCAGGCGGTCTTGCGCGAGCAGGCTGGCCCCAAGCGCGACTCTGCCGAGGAGCTTGTGCGTCACGTGGACAAGCTGATCCTGTTCCAACCGTGTGCATCGTGTACGAAGGCGATACGGCCTGTGTCGCGGGAGTCCGGTGGTTCTTCCCCGGTGGCCAAGAGCCCATCCGCGGCCGCACTCCCTGCCAACACGCTGGGGTGCTGTAGTTTCGCCAAGGGTTACACGAGAGCGGATATCACTCTGTTCTCGAGGCTGGGCCAAAAGCTCGGCGCGAGGACCCAGCTCTCGGACTTTACGGTGAACGACTACAAGAAAGCGGGCTATTGACAGCATAAAGAAGAAAGAAATGGGTGTTTCTGGTCTCTACCAGACACCGCCGCGCGCACGCCTCGCCCATTCATCAACAAAAATTTGACGTTTTTGCATAATGGAGGGAGTTCCTTAATTGTGAGGTTTCACCTCCCTCCACCTCCAGTATTTAGATATTAGATAGACAGTTTATAGTATATAGTTCAGGCATATTTCCCATTCAGAACGCGATACTGCCAACCAGTCGGTCCATGGGGTCTGCTTGGTGCTGGGCCACCGAGAACACAGACGGCATGCAAACCAATATCACTGTTTCCTTCGCTGACGCTTTTGAGTGACCTCAAAGAATCGCCGAAAAAGAAAAGAAATTTTTGCATGGAAAACTCAACCTCCATCAGCTCGGTGACATCTCAGTGATGAGGCAACGACACGAATGCCCCTTCCACGACAACTTTATGCATGGCGTAACGTCACTCTTCGCACTATTGTTTCTCTTTTCTACGGCCCAATATCAGGTCTAGCTCTGCCCTCTAGTTAGCTTCTGCTTCTGCACGCCCTAGAAGGTTTGGGCCCAAAAATTGGCCAGCTCTCGAGTAATCTGTATCTTATTCTTGAATGACATTACCTAACGCACTTCACAAACATCATACCTCTTCACGACGCCCATGAATTGAATGCAAGTCTTAGTGTAGCTGCGCATATAGCACTCACTGACGCTGCAATGGCCCACAACTTCTTCCCATCGGATTCCTCAGGACCTTTGAATTGTCGATAGAGAAACAACGTTGTGTGCAAAACCCCTACCGTAGCAACAGTAATATGTCCCACCAACAGGACCGCTCCTGGCAGCAAATCTACTAGCAGCCGCAGGACGAAAAATGCTGCCGCCAGTGGTACCCAAATTACCATTGAGTAACCGTATATGCTAACCAACTCTACTATCCCCCATCCGCTTTGGATTTTGAACAAAAATCTGGCCACAATGTGAACCACGAGCGGAGTCGCCAAACCATAAAATGGGACCATGACCAAATATGGCATCAGCTCATGGCCTGCCACAGATGGAGGTAGTCCATGTATCAATCCAAGCACCAGCGTTGACAGACTTCGGCTCAAATAAAGTGCTGCTGCAACTGTCAATGTCACCCACGTCGGCGCATACAGGTCCGGTTCGTAAACTCCTTCTGATTCCAGTGACTGCAGCTTCAGAGCGCTTTTAAGTCTTGACCTCAATAGTTCATCCTCAACTTGATACAGCTCGGCATATTTTCCGCCTGACGGTGTACCTCCTTTAGCAGTGTGCAAATCAGCTGAAATTGGTGCTTCCGAACTCATTGGTCCATCGATTGCGGACCCATAACTATTTTTTGCGTAATCATTGGCAACGTAGTCATCAGCAAACGGATTAGGTTCATCCATTGTCACCTCGTTAGCGTTCACTGTTTAGTGCTGAGTTGCAGGAATATAACATGAGACTTGATTACTGCCTGGATTTACATCGTGTAACATGATCTTCATTGACCAGACTTAGATCGAGTTAGCTTAGAAGAAAATGCTATGTTCAAATCTAGTGGGTCCAACACTTGATTGCCTTAAGCCCAAAAGATCTTCAGCCATTCTGGTACTAATACAAGATTTGCGCAAAAACTTGCGCAAGCCCGGAATCGAACCGGGGGCCCAACGATGGCAACGTTGGATTTTACCACTAAACCACTTGCGCTTTAGATGTTTACTTAAAAGGTAAACTAATCTATATAGGCGTGTTTCTGTCATGGGGATCGTCGTCAACAATTATTATATTATCAACTGGAAGAACTAAGGTTACTTAACGGCTACAAGACCGAGTAGATCTCGTTGGTTTTCATTATTGATTACTTCTTTCTATATCTAACCTTGCTATTTCTTCTGATTCACCGGCTTCATTTATATGGTTGTCCTGTTTCGGACTCAACCGTGAGGAAGTTCACACTGCGGCACAAACCTTGCGTCATCTCGAAATCCTGACCGAGGCTAGTGGGGATTGTCTCATGCTGTCTTATCCTTTTTCATAACATTGTAAACTCGCTGGCTGAGTTCTGACTCGCCTATCATTATTACCATTCATGTCATTTTCACTATTCCTGTCGCTGTACCGCAGGAATAAATAAACAGATGTATATCTGGCCACCCGAATTTGATAGAAATTGCAATCGAGCTAAAGAAAGCTCTGATTATATCTGCTATACTATTCCTTCATATGTACTCCTATGTATATGATATCTCTTTGAGACGGGCGACGTCTAATTTCATTTACACCAATTATAAGTTAGATCATATTGCTTAAAACCCAAAAAGCATGTTCTCGAAGATACTACACTCGTCCGAAGGCCACATACTGTAAAAATTGATTCCCAAATAAGAGTAGGAGTACGTACTTGTTCGCTGAAAAGGAAATGACTTTATAGTCGACACCTGTTTTGTGTTTCGGGTATAGTTGAAGCGACTGTATTATAAATTCCTTTGGTTTTGAACCTCAGTAGATGAATCAAGGCAGTATTTATCGATGTGGTTTACGTACGATCAGAAAACTGTTACTATAGGCGAGGCGAGAGAATCTCTTGTTTATGTTGAATGCTTCTATTTGTTCGTGTGGCATGCTATTGGCTAATTCACTGGCCCAAGATGTCAAATTTTGGCATCGATTAAGAGCTCATCGCGAGATACCGTAAACGTTGTGGTGGATGATTAGAAGGTTCATGATGACGTTGAACTTCGAAACCAGGGTCCTCAAAGTAAACCCAAAGGCAATCCATTTCACTCCGAATGCGCACGTAGATGGATCTCTCCCGACCATCACAGACCCGGAGACGGAAAAGAATCTTTTGGAAGCGGCAAAAGTGATAAGGGACACAAACAACACTGTGGGATTTCCCACAGAAACTGTATACGGTCTGGGAGGCTCTTCCTTAAATGACGACAGCGTTTTAAACATCTACAAAGCTAAAAATCGGCCAAGTGACAATCCGCTGATCAGTCATATTGCGTCCATCGACCAACTGAATCGGAAGATTTATGGACAATCTGAAACTTCTGATGTGCTGCAAAATATTCCTAAAATTTACCACAGTTTAATAGAAAAACTCTGGCCTGGACCTCTTACTGTTTTGTTACCTGTACCTGAACAATCCACATTATCAAAGTTGACAACTGCCGATCAGCCTACGTTTGCGGTAAGAATTCCATCTAATCCTGTAGCAAGGGCTCTGATTGCCCTCAGTGATACTCCAATTGCAGCACCTTCTGCTAACCAGTCTACTCGTCCGTCTCCGACGCTTGCATCGCATGTTTACCACGACTTGAAGGGCCGCATCCCGCTGATTTTGGACGGAGGCGCATGTACAGTTGGGGTTGAAAGTACAGTGGTAGATGGACTTGTTTCTCCTCCTCTTTTGCTGCGTCCTGGTGGCTTCACTTGGGAACAAATACGAAGCATGGGTGGCGAAGACTGGGCCAAATGCAAAGTAGAAAATAAAAGAACTGTTGAAGAGGGTGAAAAAGTGCGAACACCTGGAATGAAATATCGTCACTATTCTCCTCGTGCGAAAGTGATTCTGTTCGCGCCAGAGGACATCTCGTCAGACCTACCAGAACGTCTAGATGGGGTGAGAAAGTCCATCAACGAGCATGCAAAGGATTCTCAAAGATTTGCAGTGCTTTCGACTCTTATCTTTCCAAACAACTTAATAACTGACCCCCGGGTAGTGTACAAGTCTCTTGGCACAACAAGCATAGAAATACAGACTAATCTTTTTGCAAGCTTGAGGGAAGTCGACGAAATGGAAAACGTCGAGCTCATTTTTGTCGAAGGTATAAGTGAGGAAGGCGAAGGACTGGCGGTGATGAATAGACTTAGGAAAGCTGCAAGTAATAATGTAATTTTATTTTAAGGAAAACGAAATGTTCTAACATGTATGACCGCTTTATCTAAACTACAGAGTAGTAATATGGGTCGTTCAACCTTTGCTTTTTTCTAAACCATTTTCTGGCCTCATCTGCGATGAAAACAGTGCTGCTGAGTAAAAATAAAAAGATCAAGTCGCCAATGCTTAGGCTTTCAGTCTTAAATATCCTTTGGAAGAATGGAACAATAAATGGCACATAGTTGTCCAAGCAGCGAGAAGCCTACCGCATAATTAAACATGTTGTTGGCAAATACACCGATTTCAAATATCGACTTCGTAGAATGGCGACAAGCTAGAGCGTTGAACATGTCAAAAAAACAAAGCATGTAAATGTCATTGTTGTGTCCCTTGCCGTAATTTGTCCATCTTCTGTCATCTCCTTTATGAAAATGTAGATTGTGCCAACAATGATTAATGCAGCACTTTGCAAGAGCCTTTTGAAAACATCAACAGTCAATATCTTATCGGTTCGCTTACGTGGAGGCTTTTGCATGACTTCATGATCGACGGGCTCGACACCTAAACTTTGAGCAGGGGGGCCATCCATTAAAATATTAATCCACAAAATTTGCATCGCATTAAGAGGATTTGGTAACTTGAAGGCTGTTGAAATAGCAACCAGAGATAAGGCTGCAACAGATGTAGATAGTTGAAAGGTCAAAAAGTTTTGAATATTATTGAAAATCCCTTTTCCTTCTTCTATCGCTGTCAGAATCGTGCTGAAATCGTCGTCAGTCAGAACCATGTCTGAGGCTTCCTTGGCGACATCCGTACCCATTTTTCCCATTGAAACCCCGATATCGGCAAGCTTCAACGCAGGAGCGTCATTTACACCATCACCTGTCATAGCTACAATGTCGCCTCGTTTTTGCAAGGCACTGACAATATTCAATTTGTGTTCAGGAGTAGCACGGGCAAATATGTTGACGTGATCGATGATGCTCGCCAATTGATCTTCAGTCATATTGTCCAGTCTGTCTCCGGTCAATACAGCCGTCTCAGGGTTCACAACCGGAATACCAATTTGCCTTGCAATATTAACGGCTGTATTTTCAGCATCACCGGTTATCATGATGATATGAACTGAGCCTTCGGAAAGCCTCTCCACAGCAGCCTTAACGGTCGAGCGTGGCGGATCATTCATCCCCAACAATCCGGCAAAAGTCAACCCACTGATTTCGCCCTCAGTGAATGGTTTTTCGGATGGGTTAGAGACTTCTAATTGAGCAAATGCCAAAGTACGCAAACCCTCTGAAGCAAGAGTGTTCGCGCTATCACTGATGACATTTTTGAGACCATTATCAAGCTTTACGACCTTACCTTCAGCATTAATGAAGTGAGTTGATTTCTCAAGAATCTTTTCGTACGCACCCTTCACATAAATTGCGGTCTTCCCATTAGAGTCTGTGGCCTTCACCGCCATGAATTTTCGCTTTGAGCTGAAAGAGATTTCTGCTACCCTCGTAACCCGAGAACGTTGGTCGTCCAGTCCAAACTTTCTTAAGACCTCTAGCAAAGCAATGTCTGTTGGGTTTCCTAGAAATTTTACATGCTCTTGGGAATAGGTAGAATTGTTGCAAATGTTACCGATGCGTAGTGTTGCCAGAACGTCGTCACTCAAATGGTTTTTGAAATTGCTATTATTGGCTCCAGATAGATTCATAATGTTAGACTTATTTGACATAGTCCCGAGGCACCATAACTTACTGACGGTCATGTGGTTAGCTGTGAGCGTCCCAGTTTTATCAGAACAAATCACATTCACGGAACCTAAGGTTTCAACACTAGGAAGGCGTCTTATGATAGCTCTCCGTTTGGCCATTCGCAAAACACCAAGTGCCAGTGTTACTGTCACAATAATTGGTAATCCTTCTGGGATGGCAGCGACCGCTAACGAGACCGATATCTGAAACATCTCCAACCAGGATCTTCCTTGTATTATTCCGATTAAGCAAATAACGCCTATCAATCCAAAACTTAGCAAGGACAGATCTTTTCCCAATTTGTCCATAGCCGTTTGAAGAGGAGTCTTGGGCTTTTCAATTGAATTCATCATTTCGAACACTTTTCCGAAAGCTGTGTTTTTGGCAGTGCCAACCACTATTCCCTTTCCATGACCTTCGCGAACTAGCGTTCCCATGTATGCGATGCAAGTTCTATCGGCCAATGGAACCAAAGATCCTGGGATATCGTTGTAGCTATCTTTGGAGACCTGCTGAGTTGACTTATGAACAGGCTCATTTTCACCGGTCAAATTGCTTTCGTCAATAGATAAGTCGACCGCTTTGACAATCCTCAAGTCTGCAGGAATTCTGTCGCCAACGCCGAAGTGGACTAAATCGCCGGGAACTAAGACGGAAGCCAACAACCTCGACTCTTGACCAGCCCTGATTAAGTGACATTCTGCGGGAACCAAGCGATTGAGAGCTTCAATGGATTTCTCAGAGCGGTGCTCCTGAACAAATCCCACAGTAACTACTATTATAATTGCCAGCGTTATACTGACGGCATCGTCTATATTGCCCATGACGAAACTCACCGCCGCAGACCCTATCAGCAGCATTATCAAAGGATCGCTGACGAACGTTCCTAAAAATTTCCGCCAAAGCGGTTCATCTTCATCTGCTGTTATCTCATTGATCCCATACGCTTGCTGGCGGTTTCTCACTTCGTTGATATTAGGAAGACCATTTTGGACATTAGTTCCCAAGGCAGCTGCAGCTTCTTCTACACTCATCGTACAGAACTCTAATGAAGGACTGGGGGTATTCGATGCCTCTGAGGGCAAAATACCACCCTCTGTGCCCCGAACGACCGATTCAAATGGATTATCGCTCATATTGCAATAACTTTAGTCTCGATAGAGGTTGAAATATATTGCGCAGAGACTCCAGCTTGTTTCCTGAAAAGAGAGAAGTTTACCAATGAGTAACAATGACCTGGAGCTGCCGTTAAAGTCAGAATGTGAGGCCTTTTATAGTGTTGGAATGGCGTCTTGCTAAGGTTTACAAGAATCTCGATTTATTTGATCCATATTTTGATGATTTTTGACGCTGAAATAGTATGTCGTACATGAGTATATAACTAAGAGTTCTGTCACACGAACGGCGCCAAGGCTACATTCTAACAGTGATTGAGTTGCCGAGTAGATGAGATTTAGACTATGTTACTGAAGTATACATATCATATATTGACAGGCTATCTGCCTTATGGTACAATTTTGGTATTTATATCAATCATTTAGGTTCAACATTGAAACGCAAGTTGATACCCATGGCAGCGAGTTCAGAGTCCAAATATTTCAAAACAAATGGAATAGCCACCGTAGTAGTATCGCCACCACCCACAAATTTGTTTCCTTGCCCGTCCTCCCAGATATGGGCGTCGTCAATGAATATTTGGTCGTCGCCTTGGTGCTGGGCCAGCAATTTTTTGGCATCATCAAATTTGAGAGCACAACGACGACAACGCACTGTAGCAAGGGACCCGATGCGAGGGACGCTGTATTGAGTGGTCAATAAAGCACCGCACTCTCGGCAGACAGCAGTTTGCGTGTAATCCGAGCAGTTGAGCAAACGGTCTTGTAATAAGAATGAAGTACCGTGGCCAATGAGTGCATCCCTTTCCATCTCCCCAACACGAATACCACCGTGGCGCTTTCTACCCTTGACTGGTTGCATTGTCAAACTATTGACAGGACCGGTAGAACGAACTTGGAATTTATCGTTCACCATGTGACGAAGCCTTTGGTAGTACACGACACCGATGTAGATATCAACTCTAAGCTCTTCACCAGTGGCACCCGAATACATAGGTTCGTTTCCGTGGTAGTTGTAACCAGCTTGCTTGAGCTGTTCACCAAAGTAGTCTGCAGGTGTGTTTTGCTCAGAGAAAGTCCATGGCGTCGAGTCGTGTGCAGTACCGTGCAGCGCGCCTGCCTTACCTGCCAGAGATTCGACAAACATACCAATAGTCATACGAGAAGGGAAAGCATGTGGATTAATGATAACGTCTGGCTGGATACCTGATTCGCTGAAGGGCATGTCAACGGTAGGCCATTTTCTGGAACACACACCTTTCTGGCCGTGTCTGGAAGAGAACTTGTCACCGATTTGCGGCGTTCTCCTTATGCGATATTTGATAGAAATGGATTGCAATTCCTGGAATTTGCTGGATTCGTCGCCGATCAGATTGACTTCTTCGATGTAGGCGGGCTCAGATGAATGATAGGTTTTGATTTTAGTTTTGTTCAGCGTGTCATCGAAGTATGCACAGATGGGGTCTCCTTCTTCGACATAGGAGCCAATCATTGGCAGCCCATCCTCATCTAGCTTATCTAACCATCCTTTTGGCCACTCATCATCACCGAAGCCGAAGTGTTGGGTTACGGGGTCACCGCGACTTCTATTCAGTGACAGGTCAACTTTTTCAACCTTATACATAGTACCGTAGCCGAACCCTCTTTCATCTGCTGATTTGTTGACAATCATCGCATCATCCATATCGTAACCTGTGTATGAAATGACTGCTACAACCGCATTTGTACCGTTAGGGAAGTTGTCCATGCCGTAGTCATCGTAAAGGCTGGCTTTCACGATCGGGGTTTGGCCAGTTTGTAGTCGATATAGCTTATTATCAGAACGATGGCATAAAGCGACACCAGGGGTACCCATAGTTTGTTTACCCATTTGACACTGGTACATATTTCTTGGAGATTGATTGAAATCAGAAAATGGGGTCAAGTTAGCCAAAATGGACAGTATGTTAGTTGGTGTGAACTCGACGTGAGTATGAATGTTATTTCCAATTTCTTGGGGAGTAACTGCAATATTCATGTAAACTTGTTCGAAAGGACCAACAATGTCTTCTTTCCCGAGAGGAAGGTACTTAACGGGACGCATCATTCTTGAATGGCCACCAAATAGGTAAAGACCAGGATACTGACCTCCCGAGGAGGGAGGTACGTAACCAATTTCCAGGTCTAATGGTAAGCCTGGAGTTACTCCCTCTACTTTCCAAAATCTCAAGGTATCCGCAATGATTTTACCCTGCTCGTGGGAACACCATCCGATGATTTTCCCATCCACTTGAACGCAGCACAATGAAGGGCCAGCAGCAAAGGTATGAGAGGCAGGGGCAACACCCAGGGAGAACAAGAGCGAAGGAATACGGGAGACGTCTGTCTGAGTTGTGGAAATTCTACACTTGTGAGCAAAATGGTTCAATAAACCGCATGGAGAACCATCCGGTGTGTGAACAGGGCATAAGAAACCCCAGGACTCGGGTAGTAGCTTTCTGACAGTAGTTGTCTTCAATTGGGCGAAAAAAGAGCCTCTGTGAACCATTCGGAAATGGGATATGAAACGGTAAAAGTTAATCTTTTCTGCAACAACGGTATAACCTGAAACTTGTTGCAAGTCGAGACCTGACTGCGACACCAGATTACCAGTTGACAAAAAGTACTGCAATTTAGCACCTATGTTCTCATTCACCCTCAAAAGTACTCTGGACATATACTTGCGGTCTTTAAAACTGACCGCTAGACCACGACCTACGTCTGACTGAATTTGAAGTCTGATATTTTGCAAGTACTCCTCAACCTTTTCCTTGATGATCATACCATAAAGGAAACCGCCCAACAAAACTTCCTGATGTTGTGTGGCGTCTGGATTGTCGGGAGAACATTCCCCTGCAACCAAGGAGTATAGTTTTCTAATCATAAAGAGCAACATCCGAGATTTGTCCTCGTTTTCTTCGCCCAAATGCACAAGCACAATACGTCTCAAAAGTTCCTGACCGACTTGGTAATCGGTTGCATCAGGTGCCGCTTGGAGTACGACCCGAAATTTGTCACCAAGATACTGCAAAATTTGACGGCGGTTCTGTAGCTGGCCGTACTTTTTCTTGTGGCCACGTAATAGCAGTTCTAAACGATCCGTCAAGAAAGAGTTAGACGTGTCAGAGCCAACTATACCGTCGAAGACCTCTCTGTCATTCATTTCACATAGTGCTTTCAGGATCATCACGACCGGTATCAGATACTCATTCTTTCTCCACGAAAACCTGAAGGTTACTTCACCGTCATTGAGGTAGTGTAGGACGTTGGTTTGCGATGTCTGATCTGGTCTCACTGATCTAATTTGGATACCGTACTGGGAATAGGAAGCACCTCTGTTGGCGAAAGAGGGTCTGATGATGGCCATTGGATGGTTTCTGCGCTGTACGATCAACATTCTGATAAGCTTTTCAATACCGTTGACGATGAAGTAGCCCCCGAGTTCGTCACTTTCTTCCTTATGTTGAACTAAGTCGAATGGAGACATGTTGTTCAAATGACAACGGTTGGATTGTAACATCAAGGGAAGGCCACCGCAGTCTTTGATTTCCGTAAAGATCTCTTCGCCATCATTGATAGACCACTTCAATTTCAGGAGTAGCTTGCCTCTGTAAGACGAGAGCCTTTGTCTGGCCTCGGCAGGGAACACTTTGCGTTCGACGGCAGACGAAACACCATCATTCGACATGGGCTTAGATATGGAGGCCTGTTCGACACTTAGCGTGAGCTTGTTGCCCAGATATTCAGGGTTTTCGTCGGACTTGGCTCCATCGAAGATGACTTTTCCTCCGATGTCCTTCATCGCCTGATTTAGCAGCCCACCTTCCGGGCCCTCGGTAAGCGCATTGAATGATCCGATATGTGGTTGCACGGCTTCCTGAAGTAGTGGGTAGGCTGATTTATCTTTGGGTGGGTTCGCAAACCGCTCTTCTCTTTCCAGAGTACGAAAGCTAGCAGTCCTCGCAAAAGTAGGCGGCTGAATGACTGTACTCATGGTTAGCCGGTGTTGCTAATGAAAAATTAGTTCCTAGAAGAGCCGAACTTTAGCACAAGGCTCTATGAACTATACTCGAAGAGCTCGATGATCGTTGTGATGATGATCGATGCGATGCCCTGCGGGCTAAAAATTCTGAAAAATTTTTTGACTGGTATATTCCTGTGTTGCCGAAAGAGATATTTTCCGTTTATAGTGACTCTCTTGGAAACTATAACACTTCAGCGGCTAATCGGCTTTCTTCAAACGACACAGTACAAGTCGCCCAGCCGGGCAGGCGTAGCGCGAACTGAAGCTTATGCTTGAGTTTGCGCTGAGTTGATATTTGGGGGTCTAAATGGTTAGCGAGCAATTGGTTAGAAGAAGCGATTTTCGAAAAAAACCAATACGACACCGATTCTGCTACCTGAACAATTTCAATTGACCCTTAAAACCTGCGGTCATCTGCCTTCTCGCCCATGTATATTTCTCACATTCTTTCCAAAAATCATCAAAATAAGAGCCTTGTTGGCGCAATCGGTAGCGCGTATGACTCTTAATCATAAGGTTAGGGGTTCGAGCCCCCTACAGGGCTTTTTTTATGTTTTTGGCTTCTGGTCAACGTGTGTGAGTTTTTAAACTCAATTCAGTTTGGATGTCAGTTGAGTCTTGACTTGTTATGTGAGGGTCAGAGGGCGCTTTCGCTCTACTTCCTGACTTTTGAAGGATGGTCCGTCAGCTCACTTTGTGGACTGGTTTGACCTAGGTCCCCTCCATTGAATGACGTACCACTATTTAAAAGCTTCTCACGGTGAAAATTCTATACACTCCTGAACTGATCATCGCAACTTGATCCTTACGCCTCGATTTACGCATTGGGGCCTTACGATGATACTTTTTGTCTGAAACAAACCTGTTATTTTGATAGCCGTCAGATA
Source organism: Lachancea dasiensis (assembly GCA_900074725.1). Taxonomy (NCBI): domain Eukaryota; kingdom Fungi; phylum Ascomycota; class Saccharomycetes; order Saccharomycetales; family Saccharomycetaceae; genus Lachancea; species Lachancea dasiensis. Next base: position 643,365 of record LT598458.1, read on the forward strand.
ATTAACATTTGTTGCCATGCGTGTCACATTTGGAAGACAAGTGTTTGACAACGGTCGCGAGCATTGTTACAGTTAGTCATGATGCCCACCTATATATATACACAAATCAGCGCGCGCATGTGGCAAGTCATGGCAATGATGAATTTGAGGTCCAACGTCTCATATCATGCACTTTACCATCATTTTCTGTTTCTGTGTGTCGCTGGCACACCCACTCTGGGTTAAAAAAGATGTGAACCTAATGGTGGCCCCCGTTGTAGTCAGTGGCCTTCTTGTCGAAGGGCAGACATCCACTTTACATTCGCCCGCAACTACTGAGGGGATACCGACAACATCGACTATATCTAAAACTACAACGTCACAGCACAGCTCGCCGACTACTGGAGGTGAGTTTTATGAAGGTGCGGGCGGTATCACGTACTCGCCGTACCAAAAAAGCGGCCAGTGCAAGACTCTGGAGATGGTGAGATCAGATTTGGAAAGACTCCGGGGTTTCAGTATTATTAGGATTTACGCGACGGACTGCGACATATTAATGAACCTGAAAAAGTGCCTCTCAACGTCTCAAAAGGTAATGGTTGGGATTTGGGATCTTGGCAAGGTTTCTCAAGGAGTGTCAGACATTTCAACAACGTTTAACGGGGATTTCGCTCGCGTCCATTCCGTGTCAGTGGGCAATGAGCTCGTAAACTCAGGCCAAGCTAGTGCGGAAGACGTACAAGCGGCCGTTTCCAAAGCGCGCGTGCAACTGCGTGAAATCGGATACCAGGGCCCCGTCGTGAGCGTGGACACGTTGGTTGCTGTGACGGCCAACCCGGCCCTGTGTGGCGTATCCGATTTTTTGGCGGTAAACTCCCATCCGTACTGGGACGGCAACGTCGAGCCCAGCAATTGCGGAGCATGGCTCCAAAACCAAATCGCCAATTTACAAGCCAAATGCGGCTCTCAAAAACCAATTCTTATCACCGAGAGCGGCTGGCCCAACGCCGGTGACACTAACGGCAAATGTCAGCCGTCACAGGAGAACATGCAAAGGTGCATTCGGTCCATCAACCACGTTGTTGGCCCGCAGGTACTGCTATTCAGCACGTTCAACGACTACTGGAAAGACCCGGGCCCGAAAAACGTCGAGCAGCGGTGGGGAATATTCGGCGACCCAGCGTTCTAGCCTTGACAGCGACACAGCGTCCGCCTTCTGCCACAACGGTCATCGTACAAAGAGAGAGAAAAATGGGCTGAGAGACGACTCAAACTGGAGGCCCAGCATGAGTAATGGATTACAATGCGTACGAAAATCCTTTAAGCCTGCACGCATCGCGTTACCATCACATCTTTGGTTTGAAAATACTACTTCTGTCTTCAAAGTATGCAAGGTGCCAAAATAGTCCTCAGCCCACATTAAAGTACTGTAGACTTCCATAATACTAGAGCGGGCCTCGTCCATACGGCAATAGCCTGCGCCTTCAACCTGTAATTCGTAATAGTTAGCTGGCCATTGTACCATTTCATATGAGCCACGAAAATACGAAGTCATGACACACGTAAACAATTTTTCGAGAACGCCAAATCCCATGCAAGATTCAGATTACATAACATCACATATGCATGAATATGCATATGTGAAATTCCTGTTTTGAGACCCGTCTTGAGTGAGATCTGGTTGTCTCCAAAATTAAATCTCACAACCGGACCAGTGAAACTCATCTCTCTAATCGCACCGTTGAGAAATATAAAGACAATCGAGAAGAGTGCAAGACCATTGACGGATACCCCGATCCTTCTGCGCGAAAGGTTTGTATCTTGCAGACCTAGAAAATATACGAAAGCGAACAAGGTACCACTTTTTCTGATGAGATTTGGAATCGGACTGCTATTTTTGGCCGTGGGGGTCCAAAACTCGATCCAGCAAGGTTTCAACGATCCAAGCGGCTCGTCCAACAGCAACACAAGCTACTCGAGTGGGCTGTCGACATCGAGTGGATATATATCGTCGCTGTCGAGCTCCAGCGTGCCTCCGTCGAGTTCGTTCTTCCCGTCGAGCTCGGCCGAGTCCTCTACGTTCTCGTTTTCTTCATCAAGTTTTAGTTCTGTTTCATCATCAGCAACGCTCCCGAGCTCAAGTGCCAGCTCCTCGGACTCCTCGTCACCTTCCACCACTAGCGCGGCTGAAACATCTTTCACATCAATATCTTCCGAAGTCAGCAGCAGCAGCAGCAGAAGTCAGAGTAGCAGCAGCAGCAGAAGCCAGAGTAGTAGCAGCAGCAGCAGCCAGAGTAGCAGCAGCAGCAGCGACAGCCATTCGTCAAGCTCCAGCAGTGCGAGACCAAGCTCGAGCTCCTCTGGTCCGCAGTCGACGTCCTCCACTTCCTCTTCTTCATCTTCCGCCAGCTCATCTACTGCCGATTCGTCGGTTTCCTCCACAACAGACAACACACATTCTTCGACCACCCCGCCTGCCTCAACTACTAGCAAACAGACCTTGACAACGATGATCAATGGTAGAACGGTGGTTTCTACGGTATACTATACGGCTACCAGCACCGCGGGTTCCAAAGGATCGGAAAATGGTGGCTCTGGTCTTTCTAAGAAGAATCGAAACATAGTCATTGGTTGTGTTGTTGGAATTGGCGTACCCATCCTTCTCGGGATCCTTGCCTTCTTTTATTTCTTCTGCATCAGATCCAAGAAGACAAACTTCATCAATTCTGAGGGTCACGTTGTCACTGCTTACAAGCAGAACAAGCTGACGAGATGGTGGTATGCTTTGATGGGTAAAAGTGGTAGAAGTGAGTACGAAGGCGACTCTCCGATCGGAGGCACTTCCGAGCTTGACGATGATAACAACGGACCAGGCGACCGTTCCAATGGGGTTAGTAGGAATCCTACCGACGGTCGTGGCTCGCATTCCAATGAGCTTATGTTGGATGAAGAAAAGTATTACGACGAACATGGTAATGAACTGAACGCCAGAAATTATTAAACATATCACCAAAAAATAGAAACCAAAACAAAAACAGCGGGCCTTCAACATGACCGAACGAAAGGCATGGAATGGATCTCAACAAACTAAGAAACAGAAAGTGGAGATGCGTTGCCGCTCAACGGTTCAACTATTTCTCAATGGGCGCAAACACATGTCCATCTTTTTAACTGCATGGAATGGACGACTAATCGTGCATAAATTTTCGGACTTTCCCAGTTCAATCTTTTACACTTTTAATTACAATAGCATATATATATATATCTTTTTTGAACAAATCAACAATGTTTGAAGTGGCAATGCCAAACGCTGCTCCAGAACTTGGAATGGCAGTGAAGAGGATGAAAACGGATAGGATGAAGGTCATTGGCGTGGAACGTCAGGCAAAATTAATAATGACAATCCATGAGTCAGTTACTATTCCATGAGCCTACGTAGCAAAGAGGTACCGATGCAAAAGTGTGAGGCGACCTACATCAGTTTCACCTAGGGATCTAAAATAGAGAGAGCTTCCTGGTCAATATGAAGTCATTCGTTGTTTCTTGAGACGATCAATATAAAGAGCTATGGAAGTCAGGACAAAAACAGGCACGCATATGAGAAGCAGTAGCTGATTGTGAGCAATACAAGAACTTGCTTATTTGGTGGCTATGAAGCACCAGTTGTTCCTTACTTACAATTGAGGTAGTGAGTTGTGTGGCGTGATTAATGTTGAAAGATAAGTTCGCTCTTGATTCCATCCTTTCAAAAAAAATATCCGCGATAGTTTAGTGGCTAGAATTCGGGCTTGTCGCGCCCGGGACCGGGGTTCAATTCCCCGTCGCGGAGTCTAATTTTTTGAAGTATTCTCGAATGTGCGTCCGTCACGTTTGCCAAAGTGTTGATATTGAAGACATGATGTGTATGGTGCGGCTCCACCAAGTTCATCAAGTCGAGTTCACAGATACTTGAGCTCTGGACCTTCAGAGCGATGGGCGATACCTCATTGATCGAGAAGGTGGCCGATGTGTCTCTGGTTGCTTACTGCGTATCTCCAGGCGAGCAATTTCTAGTATCATTAGAAATCTCAACTATTCGGCCAGCGAAGACATTTGTGAGAGTTAAAAAACTGAATGAAGAGCGGACACCCACAAGATATGAGCTTGGAATTCAGCTTTCATCTTCTACAATCGAAAAGAACTCATTCCAGCTTCAATTGGTGCAGGCGAGCACTGTAGTCAAAGGCAAAGCAGAACTACATCATTACATTATCGTAAACACTGGCGATGCAATTCATTTGGTATCGCTGGAAACACTCTTTTCAGCCAGCCGACGAAAAACATTTAAGTGGGCTCATTATTTAACAAGAGATACCATTACCTCTTTCTTTGCATTTAACGTCCAAGGATCAGCCTTGCAAGTAGTTTACGGAACGACGCTCGGTACTCTGGTTATATTTGAGTTCAACATCTTGACAGAGTCGTTTCGCAAAATCGAGGAAAAAACAAACGCGGCAGCCGATTCTTTTGCAACTTGTGAACCTTGTCTCCCGAGCGGCCTGGATCCAGAAGCCATATATATACCTGAGCTAATCTTCGCGAGCTATGATAACTATCTGTACTCGCTTGAAAAGGGAATAATGCAAAAGCTGCCGCTAATCGAGTCAGCACTAGGGGGTGATACCCTCGTATCAGGGGCGGGTGTCGTCGCTAAGCAATATACTACTAAGAGCTTGCGCTATTACGCGGTCAATATACTTAATAGTGGATGCCACTTATTTAAGAGAGGTGCTAACGGTAATTGGGAAAGCGTGCGTATTTTTGTACGCAACGAAAGACAAGAGAATGAGGAGAAATCACCTCTCGTCAACTGCCAAGTAGTTAGTCGAGGTCGCACACAAGTGTGCATTATCACGGGGAGCGAGCATGGAAAGATTTATTTCTGGCAATATGACTATCGCGATGACACCATCACTCAGACCATTGTATTAGAGGTGGCACACGAAGTCGACGTTGTTCACAGCCTAAAAATAGCCAACGGCAAGACGATATACTACATGGTCAACAGAGACTTTGTCGGGTCCCAAAATTTGCCCTAAAACTTTTCAAACAAAGAATCAATGATTTTTACAACGTCGACGTGAGTGATCTCGCCTTTGTTGGTTATTAGGGAACCCTTTTTGAACATTTCAGGCTCGTTGTTGTAGTTAATGCCACAGTCAGCGAACAAAATTTCCTGTTTCTCACTGCTAAGAGTCCCGCACAACTTTTGCTCGGATTCTTGTGGCGTGAGGCCGCACTTGATTATCAAGTTCCAAAATACAGTGTTGTACAAGTTGTTGATATGTGTGTCGACAAACCGCCAACATAGATAGTCCTTGATAGTATTTAGACTGGGGTAGCACACGCAGCGAGAGTCGAAAAACGGGAGGTGCTTGTAATCCAGCGGCCTGTCGGGAAAAAACTTGTCCCATAATGCAACGTAATTGGAGCTGAAAAGAGAGACAAAAAGCGAGCTTAACTTGTCGTGCCGCCTCTTGAACAAAACGGTATCTTTCCTAAGGATAAAGGAGTACTCATCGCTTTCGCCAAAGGCACAAATTATGTCGTTTCTGTACTTCAGCACTACATTTTTCGCACAAGCATTCATTAAACGTAGAGCTCGAGCATCGTTAGGTTTTTCGAAGTCATAATGCTTGGAGAATTCATGAAACTTCTTACCATCGATTCTCACCACTATATACGTCTCTGGTAGAAGAGTGCAGTGCGTTTCAAATTGCCGCACATACTCAAATCTGGATTTTGCCATTGCTGCTTTTTCAGTACTCTTAGTGCTGATGAGGTAAAATTATATCTTACGATATCATATAATATTTAACCAACATAAACGATAGACAAGCCGCTGAGCTGAACTCAGCACAACCTACCAGCACTAGCGAATCTATGCCCTTATTCTAATGAGCCAGGCCGGGAGGGAACGAAAATAAGTGGCCTGAAATTTCGACCAGACAAACTGACGGAATTGTCCCTTGAGGCAGGGCCTACAGTTGAACCAACCAGCTGAACGGGTGACAGTGAGGTTGTAGAGAACATCACAACCACAGGCGTGGTTCGCAAAAACAATTGAAGCGATGCGCTGACTGTGTCACCAAAAACCCTCTACATGCTGTGGACGGGTTCTTCCAGAGTGCCATTGAACCCAGAGCTTTGTCTGAAGCTAATGACAGCGGCTCCGGCGCTTCGCGGCGTCTCCCCCGGTCCGTGTGACGATAAGCGTTACAAATTTCCACATTTTTATCAATCAGATCGACATATCGGTAAGACGTCTAAGTGACATCGATAGCGAACACCCGGTCAATTTCACAAGACCTAAAGCCGCTCGAGCTTTGAAGTCCAATGTCTTGCCACAACCAGATAACATTCAATCCACAAGAACCTACATGGCTATACAATGATCTCGGGCACTTCTAGCGGGTCACGCTCAAAAAAATCTATCGTTGCTCTCAGGCTCTGATTGTGTTCCACACATCTTATCACCTACGCTTACCTACACAGCAGTTCCCGACCACTTTTTCTAAAGCCGATACCGGCATAATCAGACTCATTTCGGCTTCCTCCACTAACGTGGCCATCATTATGAGACTAGCAGTATTATGACTCCAGCTCATGATCTGAAAAATTTTGAGTGGTCAGAAAATTTTTTTTTCAATTATAAAATGACCAGTAGGTTCCTAAATGTTTAGGGAATCGACCCTTTAATGATTTCATTCTGAGTGATCTTTTCTCCTAAACCACAATTCTGCGTCTCACAATGTCTCTAAGAATCCAAGCTTCCAGATTGATTGCTAACTCCCGTGTTATCACTGCCAAGAGAGCCCTCTCTGTGGCTTCTCGTGCCACTCTAAGACCAACAGCTGCTAGACAATTCGTCAAGCCAATGGTTGCTACTCGTGGTCTAAAGCAGATCAACTTCGGCGGTACCACTGAAACCGTGTACGAAAGAGCCGACTGGCCTCGTGAGAAGTTGTTGGACTACTTCAAGAACGACACCATGGCCATGATCGGTTACGGTTCTCAGGGATACGGTCAAGGTTTGAACATGAGAGACAACGGTTTGAACGTTATCGTTGGTGTGCGTAAAGACGGTGCCTCATGGAAGGCGGCCATCGAAGACGGCTGGGTTCCAGGTGAAACCTTGTTCGACGTGCACGAGGCCATTGAAAAGGGTACCTACATCATGAACTTGTTGTCCGACGCTGCCCAATCCGAGACTTGGAATTCCATCAAGCCATTGCTAACCAAGGAAAAGACTTTGTACTTTTCTCACGGTTTCTCCCCCGTCTTCAAGGACTTGACGCACGTCGAGCCTCCTAAGGACATCGACGTTATCTTGGTTGCTCCAAAGGGCTCCGGTAGAACCGTGAGATCTTTGTTCAAAGAGGGCCGTGGTATCAACTCTTCATACGCCGTCTGGAACGACGTTACAAACAAGGCTCACGAAAAGGCCCAAGCTTTGGCCGTTGCCGTTGGTTCTGGTTACGTCTACCAAACCACCTTCGAAAGGGAAGTCAACTCCGACTTGTACGGTGAAAGAGGCTGTCTAATGGGTGGTATCCATGGTATGTTTTTGGCTCAATACGAAGTGTTGAGAGAAAACGGCCACTCTCCATCCGAGGCCTTCAACGAAACCGTCGAGGAAGCCACTCAATCCTTGTACCCATTGATCGGTAAGTACGGTATGGATTACATGTACGACGCCTGCTCTACCACCGCCAGACGTGGTGCTTTGGACTGGTACCCAATCTTCAAGGACGCCTTGAAGCCAGTTTTCCAAGACTTGTACGAGTCCACGAAGAACGGTTCCGAGACCAAGAGATCATTGGAGTTCAACTCTCAACCTGACTACAGAGCCAAGTTGGAGGAAGAATTGCAAACCATCAGAGGCATGGAAATCTGGAGAGTTGGTAAGGAGGTGAGAAAGTTGAGACCTGAAAACCAATAAGTGTCTCCCAAATGCTCCAAGCACATATTCAAATAGTCAAAACTGAATTGACCTGAAGAAAAAAGACAAAATAAACACTTGTACATTAACTGAAGGGCGCAAGGCTCGTCCTTTATGCATTGAGACGTCAACGTTTTAGTTTTCTGTAGTTTTTTATGTAAACTGGCACTCGTGTTTAATAGAATAAACAGATGTCCCGCGGAATCCCAGCTTCTTGACGAAGGCGAGCAGCGCCCACCGGAGTCAAGATACATCGGCCTGAGCTCGTGCAGCTCGTGAATGATGACATTACTCTTCCATGCGTATTTTTGGATGTAGCGAACACACCGCACAAGGTGTTCAAGCCGGGATTAGAGAACTCATAGGTGCACCAAGGTCGAAGAGTCCTGTCAATTCCTGAGTTTCTTCATCTCTTGATGCTGGTTAGGACACTGCTACTTTTTTAGTCAGTATCATATTCCTAGTTCTCGCCTCGCTGTGGTTTGGCATGTGACGGATCTTCTACCCCACAATCACGGCGATCAGATAGAGGGCCAAAACTGAACAATCAAATTCGTGAAGTACGGATCCACCGACGCGAGAACCCCCTCAACAATTCATGCAAATGACCGAGTACCAATAAGGCAAGCTAGAAAAGAGCATGACGCGTCTGAAAGTCCAACGACGTTTGGAGAGACCGGAATGGCCACTAATCGATTTCCTGAGAGCATCATCTGTGTGCGGAAACGTTGTTGAATCACCATCGTAAATAGTGACACACAACACCTATAAAAAACCCCAGATTTTATTAACTCTACCGCCGAGAACCCGCACAGCAAGCGCGCTCGTCAGAACTTAGTTCAAGAGCAAACCAAACGGCCTTACGGTGTTTGTGAAGCGAGATATCTGGCTCTCTCCGTGATTAGCTCTTGTAATTGAGGTTGGGCGGCAAAATTCGCAAAACACAACTAATTCGCGATGCTCTTCTTTGGCGGAATCGGGATATCCAGCAGGTGAGGCGCTTCTTATTAGAAAAAAGCACACTATTGGGCGGAATTGGGCGCATGCTTATTATATACCATAGTTGTGGTTTGATGGAATAAGTATGCCCAAGCTGAACTCCTAGGTAGCCACTCACGTGGCTAGTCACATGGAAAAACCGATTAAGACGATAATTAAGCACGGAGAAGATCACGGGTAGCAGTGCATCAACCGAGCACACGGTCTCCGATCATCGACTTAGCTTGTCGGTGATCTGCGATATAACTCGCCATGTCTGGGTGCCACGAGAAGGAGGACAAAGGCTGCACCATAGATAACAAAATGATCTCTCCATCAACCCGCCTGTATCCTCTGGGCTTACGAGCGTACTTTGAACTGATTTATCCTGTATTCACGTGCAACTCATTATATTGGAGTTTAGCAAGCAGGCACCCCAATTTACGAGGCAATCGCTAGAGCCGAGATAGAAGAGAGTGGCTTGATCGCGTCAGCTTGGACCCCTTCTACCTACCAGACCCTGTCTTCTTCTTCGCACCTCTCAAAAACTCTCGCGATCGCGATCGACCGCCTGCCTTCAGATTTGTTCTCTCAACGTCTGGACCGCAAGCATCATAGGCAGGCCCACGGGGGTTTTTAATACGGGCTGAACGATGCCTTACGAAATCAGGGCAAAATTTCAAAGGTCTCCGTCGAGATATGGCCACTACGCTTACGTGCTATCTGTCCGTGTCACTTCCTAATACCTCTGTCTCGGCGATAGTGACCAGAACAGAGCAAGGGAGAAAAAAAATCCGATTAAGTGGACTGTTTTTCAGCTTTGGCTGCAATAACGTTGTAAAGTTATCCGTTATTGCTTACAGACGGAGATCTCACTGTCGTTAGTTCCGTCCACACGAGAGAGGCGATATGTCGGTCTTCTTGCCTGCGTCTGTGCCTGACGTATTGCCCGTAAAGCAGTAGTCGCGGGATGTTACGTTTTTGTGCCCGAAAAAACGCTCAAACTCAGGACTTGCAGGATTTATGGCCCGATCCCCTGCGATCTTGTTTCAGATGGCAGCTTGAATAGTGACACCGGCGCACTATCGCGATCGAAGATTGGCAACAAGTATTGGATGATCAGAAATGCGGCGGTGTGGGCGAACCTGCACACAGAACGTGTACTGCAGAGGGATGAGGAAGGAGCGAGATCGCTAGTACAGGGATACTGAGATCACATTAGATACCCCACAGGATTTGCTGCCTGATATAAGAGAAAAATATTTTTGGGTGGGTGTGTGTTTAGAGTTGGACAACTTGAGTGCTGTGCTGTGGTGGTAATTTCCTTACTAGGGCCCCACAAGTTCTCTCTCGTAGGTTATAAACGTACTCTGTCTTTGAAAGGAGAAAACGGGATGGTGTCGTTTGACGCTACAGCCTATGATGAGGCGCTCCATTTCGGAGGTCCGTCGTGGCAGGATGTCAAGCATCGGGATCAATTGAATTCGGTGCAATCTTGGTCGAGCCAATCGACACAGGACACAGCGTCGGAGGACTCTTTGTGGACGTTAGATCTGTTGGAAGCCGAACCACTGCCAGATCGACCCTGTGCACCGGTGATGAGGACACCGCCCATCACTGCTTATAGCGGGCACACATCCAGGCCAGCGTTTATCAAAGCCAACTCATTCTCCGAGGGCGTGCGCGAGTTCGAGGATGTATCACGCTTGTTTACGCCCGACCTGGTAACAGCTCAGAGCCAGTTGTACATGCCGACGACAATCGCTGGATTCAATAGCCGGTTCAATCGACATGGGTCGCAGCAGCCATTGCGCCCTTTCCATCCGCAAGCGTATGCAACCAGACAAAGAATGGGCGGCTGGCAACCACTCTCACACCACGCCCATCTGCCATACACTGCTAGCGATCCGTTTGCTGCTACCAGTGATTATCATTTGAGTACCCGCAGAGATGCTAACGTTGGTGGCCAGCGCTGTAGTTTCGACCTCGAATACCACGGATACTGCGATTACGAAGCTCAAGGTGGTCATGCTCGCCAGCCAGAGCAGGATTCTACAGAGCTTGCCCACTATCACTCACATCAGCAGGAGGCGGCGTTCGCTGTGGCCAGTGACGATCCAAGGGTGTATATCCCGTGCCAGGTAACGTCTCGAAGCAGCGTGCCGGAGATCCCGAGACTAAATTACTTTGAAGACTTCCAGCCCGCGTCGAGACTGGACTCGGAAGGGAGGCTCTCGTCATCTGGTATGAACTCCAGCCCTCCCCGCCCTTCTTCTAACGTCAGTGAGCCGTACTTTCCGGGTATCACTGCCACTAAGCCCGAAGGCGAGCCTGGCAGCACGCTGTCGAGTGTGGAGTCAGAGGACGACCTTGAGGAGCGCTTCTATCAGTCGTTCAACACCCCTGCCCAGCGCTCGCCAACGTCCAAGCATGAATCTGTGTACGAGCAGATGATCAACGACTTGCCGCTCATGGAAGCGCTGTCGAAAAGAGTCAAGCGGGGCTACTACCGGTGCGCCCATTGCCCCAAGATGTTTTCTAACGTCTTGGACTACGCTAGGCATATCGACGATTTTGAAATACAACGCGACTACAAATGCCCCTTTGTGTTGTGTCCTTGGAAAATACTGGGACTGCCCCGGCGTCCTGAACTACGGCGCCACTGTGCTATACAACATAAGTTGGAGATACCCCCCGAGCTCAAACACTCACTGAAGCTCGGCGAATCCGATTTCCCGATCATGGGATGTCCCTCTCCGTTCTGTGAAAAGAAGTTTTTCAGGCGTGATTCTTACGTTAGACATGTCGCTATGGTTCATGATAAGGTTGACAGTCGCTTCAACCGACGCTTGGCCAAGGTATTGGGCGAGTGCCCACACTCTTGTGGCACTCCGGAACATACCACCTACGTTCTCGCGGAGATGGTGTCTACAAAAAGAAAGTAGATCTTTAATATTGTATTGCGCGGGCGCATCCGCAACTCGAGCATGGGAGAACAGCGTAAGACCAGCACAGTGACTAGAAGCATACGATGCAACACCGCCGGTGTGAACCAACTTTTTTTTGCTTAAATTATTTTATTTTACCTTCCTAATTCCATCACCCACGCATACGCATCGCTTACTTTCCTTGCTACCGGCCGGTTTCCGATCGCTCTGCCTTCTCTTTTTCCGCTGCTATCAGGTCACAACGACGCCTCCTCCCCCCTACAATCGCAGAAACATATGTACAAAACCCGGTGATCAGACGTCACCTTTTAGATTATACACTTTACCCAACGTTCGCTATCTATCATTCTGAGCCGCATTCCCTCCGAAAGGGAAAAGAAAAAGGGCTATTTGCTACCTCGACGTAACACTATGCCACCAACTCACACTTGTAGCCAAGATTTTACACATGCACCACCAGCTCTTGGCCATGTATTGTGTCCCTGTGGGGTAGCGTGGCGTGGAGTGTATTACGAATTACCAACGCCCTGCCATTTTCCGTAACGGTTGTACCTTTGATATACGTTCTACCCACGGCTGCCACGGCTAACATCGCCCTGCTCGTAGTCCCGATCCTCAATTGTGTGTACCACTTGGGCTACCAGCCCGATGCCAATTACCTGTGGTCTGTCTGTCCTTCCTACTCTTGTGAACAAAAATATGGTTAGCTGACCGTTGAAGCCGCAGGTACCTTTATGGGCCGAACTTACCGTTGAAGTATGTGAAGGCCCGAAATCAAAGACCGGGAAAAATACGAATACCTGCTACGATCATGACGTTGACCATAAAATTGTGTCCTGATTATGTAGTTCGAGACCCACATTCTCAAAGAATGTTGGATCTCATCTAAACAGTGCTTTCGGTAGCGCTGATCCCGGCCTATACCATAGGAACCTGATGATCTGCCGACCCAGACGGGTTGCCAATAACAAGGCTGCTGCCAATAGCTCTGGTTGCAAGCTTTCAACGGTTGGAAAATCTCCCCATCTTCATACACGAAAAAAGCGGCTTACGTAAACACAATCCCAGACCGATTGCGGCACGTGACTGAGATGACACGTACCTTTTACGTGTCGCGGACGCGTCCTGGGAGACTCCGAAGCTTTTTCGAGGCCGCGAGTCTGTGTAGCTAGCTCCTCTTGGGAACCAGGTTTTTGAGGTACGTTGTGACGCTTCTTGTGGCTAGCGTGTCCAAGATCTCAGCGAGAAGGGCCAAACGGGTGCCCCACCAACGAACTCCAGCTTCAGAAAACCATGTCTACAGTACCAGCATGGAACGGGGCGATTCAGAGGACAAGAAAATCAACGGGGCCCGTGCCAATCCCCAAGGAGACTAGTTGGACTTTGCGGTATCAAGAGGATTGGGTTTTTTGCAAATGAGTGCTTTTTGATCCAAAGTTAGGGGCGATGAGCCGATGAGTTCACACCGAACCAATTTTTTGGCGGCAATGAGGCAGGGTCGAGGCTGACACATGGGAGGCGGGAAGACCGAGGAGCAACTGGACGTGGTAGATCTATGGTCAATCGCCTTAAAAAGCACATCAACCGCGCTTTTGCCAGTTTCGCGAAGCGCGTCTGTGTTGTGAACAATCAACAAAGCAGTGTAGCGTAGGATGGCTATTTCCTTTGCACAGGGCGCGGATCATGGATCTATACTGTATAAGTACACCGGGGCTACTCACGACGATGGCCTACAGCTGGAAACTGGCCCTGTTTTTGCACTTTCTCCCGTTCGACTATCGGCATCATGAGTTCTTCGTGCATCGGGAGAGTACTATTTCAACAAGACTACCGCAGATACAAAATTGTGCGGAAAGAACTGGTCTCTTTTCTGACCGCAGAGGGCTTGGATCATGCCAACCCAGACCTCGTTCTTCTGCTCTCTCGCAATGTCCACTCCAACGGCGTCCACCTGTACTTGCCGTTAATGTGTGCTGAAGTGTGCCGGCAGACGAACTCAGGCAGTCAGTACCGCATACTACTTCACTTCAGGCATCACGGAGAGTTTCCACGGGTATTGGCCAATACGCACGGGGCTACCACCACTTCCACGCTACTTCCCGTCTGCGGAATGTGTGATTGGGACTTGGTAATACCTGCAGCACACTATTTACTGGCCAACTCTCGCCCCTCCGGAGACTACTCGCATCTGACGCTCTCGCAAAAACAAAAGCGCTTCAACGGTGAAAAGGCCAAAATTGCTGCCAAAGAATTTTTGGACACTGCAAACCCGTCAAAGTCGGTGGTGGCCCATCGTTACGGTGTGTCGCTGTCGACTTTAAACGACGCTATAAAGCGGCTCAAGCGTCAGCGGGATCTAGCTTCGACTGGCGAGGTCGGACAGCCGATGGACTATAGGTTGGCGCCAGACCAACCGACCCGTAAGAGAGTAGCCAGTGTGGCGCTATTGAACGTCCTCAATTCCCCAGTATCGCCGTCGAAACGATGTAAACTGGTCCCCCACATAAGTTTCAAGTACAACATTCCCGAGAGAACATTACGGGATCGGCTGAAAAGCGTCAATCCCAGCATCTCTAGAGTGGCCGAAGGTGTTCGCCGGCGCAAACTTTCTGCATCCAGTGAACAATTTCTGACTACTCTGTACGCCATCTCCAACATGCAGAATGCGCAAATCACGGTCAAGCAGGCAGACGCTGTGTGTGAACTTATGGCAACGACCACGGACTGTGCGGAGATAAAAATGTCAAATATGTCTATGGCTCTTGAACCAAACGGAACCATCAATCTGCCCCGATTACTTAGCGACCGGGAAGTTCAGCTGGGCAAGAATTTCGGGTGGAGGTTCCGTCAGCGGAATGGTTTTGGGTCTTCTAAGGCTAAACGTATGGACTCTGCCAGACTGAAGGCATCGGATGTCAATAACATCGCCATGTGGCTGAATGAGGACGCCTATAATACGTTGGGGTCAACGCCAGCTGAGCTCGTCTTCAATGCAGACGAAATTGGATTTGCTCATACGCTTAATACTAGTAATAAGCATGCTCGGTATGTCAGCATGAACAACCCTAGAAATTCTCATAAAAAAGGCGTAGTTTATAAGGTCAAGGAAACAGGGGCAGACCCCAAGAGTCTTACCACTGTAACTGCATGTGTGTCAGCTGCAGGGCAAATTGTGCCCCCAATGGTAACTGCTGCCTCCAGCATTGCCAAGCACAAAACGGAGTGCCATATTTTCAATCCTCGTTTCGAGGCACTGGCTAAGCCAA
This sequence comes from Lachancea dasiensis, assembly GCA_900074725.1. Lineage (NCBI taxonomy): Eukaryota > Fungi > Ascomycota > Saccharomycetes > Saccharomycetales > Saccharomycetaceae > Lachancea > Lachancea dasiensis. The sequence continues at coordinate 658,517 of LT598458.1, forward strand.
AGCTCCATACTGGCGTTGAGGATAAGGTGAACCTTGTGTTCACGTCAAATGGCTGGAACAATTCGAAAGCCTTCTTCGAGTACGTCAAATGGTTTGATGCCCACACCTTACAGACGGCAAAGGAACACAGTTCAAACGGCATTCTACGGCAACGAGTCTTGATTGTTGACAACCATTATTCTCATTACTGCCAACAGGTGCTAGACTTTGTAACAGAGAGGCGAATCGTACTGCTTTTATTACCACCCAATACCACACACATCCTTCAGCCTTTAGACGTTGGAGTCTTTAGCAATCTGAAAAAAAAGGTTCGAACCCTTGCTACTGAATGGTGTCCGAACCCCACTTTAGGTCCGGACGGGAAGCCTAGGTATGGACATTTTGACGTCTTGTGTAATTTCATTAACGCTCTGAACCACACTTTGTGTCACGATTTTGAGAGCTCGACAATAAGCCAGGCGTTCAGAACTGCGGGCGTATACCCGCCAGAAAGATCCTTGTTCAACCCAGCTGTCAGAACGGTGATGAAACATTTCGATGCTCATGCCAAGATGAAAGACATCTTCCTCAACAAGATTCTTCCTATCTCTCAAGGTAGTATACCGCGGTCTCGAACAATAGCAGGTGCAACAGTGGCTGGTCCAGAAAGCCCCCCGAGTCCCTTAATATCATTGGTAGGAAATGAAGCTTTTTTTATTGGCGAAGAGGAGCTCGAAAGCCTGGACTTTCTTTCTGTCAACGCAGATCACATTATACATCAAGCGTCAAGCGAGGAACTACCCACCCACAGCAGCGAAGGGGAAGAGGACAAATCACAGGAAGTGAAGGACGAAGTCCCTTCGGTTACTACCCTAACTGCGGATTTTGTCTCAAAATTCACCTTCGAAGACGTACTCAAATTGGTAACTGATCTAATTAGCGGGGAAAACGAAGGAGAAGATATATCCCTGGTACCTAAACTAATGGAAAGGTTGGACAAATGCTCTGAGCTGGCATTTGGTGCTGGTCCACATTTGACAATCACCAAAGAGCTTTTCCTCGAACAGCAAGCGAACGTTATGGGTATAGTCATGTACCTGATATACTTCGGCGCGTGTTTCCTGGGCCTGCGTGAGCAGAGCAAAATTGAGGAAGCTTTGAAAATTTATGAAAGTGGGGCGGATGCAGCTGCTCAATCTCAGGGGCCAGCCGGTGCCAGGCTCACTACAGATGTCTTGAGAGATCTATCAAAAAAGCAGTTTTTCAAACTGTTTCCCAGAGTGTCAGGAAATATCGATCGTGACATATCGAGGAAGATCGCGCACATGCAGGGCACGGCTCACGATTCGAGCTCAATGAGCGAAGCGCTAGTCAATGAATTGGGCTCGAGCGTCTGGGATTTCTTGCAGGGCATGGTCAAAGATCCAAGCTCAGTTCTCAATTTACAGTCAGAGGACTTGAAGAAAAAAGTGCTATCCACAGCGCTCAATGCGCCGCAGGCACTTGCCAAAGCAGCGACGATACGCAGCATGTTCGACCACAATGGAAAGATGCCATTCAACAAGAAACACCTTCCACTAGTTTCCCGAATTGAAAGTGTTGGTGCTGTTCCCGAGGAACTTTTGAATTCAGCATTGTCTGACCAAGAGTTTGAAACGCGTGTAGCAGCACTGCGGGAATTGGCAACTAGGACCCTGGAGGAATTGGCAGCCATGGAGGCAGATGAGGAATCGCTGGAAGGCGACACTATGACCGACGAGGACCTCCTCGACAGTGAAGACAGGAACCAGAAACTGTTGCAAAATTGGTTCTTAGTCTACCACATCGACAACGTTGTGGGTCGCATCACGAAAAACAGGGAAAACTGGCGCTTGAAGAGGCAAAACCAGGTTTACAAAACGAAAATCGAGGCGCTAACGCTGGCGATTTCCGAAATGGCCAATAACGTCCGAGCCTCCCAAGACCTGTTGCCATTCCCCGGCGCGCCGAACCAGCTCTTCAACCTAGGCGTGCAAGACGGCTTCTGCGGCGCGGAGGACCCCTCTGGCGGGCTGTCCAACCCGTTTGTGTAGCGCATCACAATCACTCCGTACGGTCGCGTCGCTGGGACGAGGCAGTAACATCACCAACTGGCCGCCGGTGCCACTGCCGTCTGTGGTCCAGAAGCGGCCTCCGCGCACCGCCATACCCCAAACTAATTGAATCTTCCTTGTCTTTGATCTTTTTACGTAGGTGGAATCTTACACATGCTAACACAACTCTCGAATCCGGATTCTTTAATCGAACAAACCGAAACCCATGTCGTCGTCGGACTCCTCGGCTTCTTCCTCTGGGGCGGCCTCCTCGGCCTCGCCACCAGCGGCAGCACCGGCAGCTGGCGCAGCAGCGCCAGAAGACGCTGGCACGGCGGCCAATTTCTCGTTACCCTCGGCGACCAATTCCTCGATCGACTTGCCCTCCAACGAGCTCAACAGCGACGACACCTTGTCCTCCTCGACCTCAATGCCGACGGATTCCAAGACGGTCTTGACGTTCTCCGCGCTTGGGGCAGAGTTACCAGCGGCGTTCAACAACAAATAGGCGGCCAAGTACTTCATGATAGTATCCTGATTTAGCGTATTGCGAATATTACCAACCTGTACAAACTATCCAAACTCCTGTGTACAACAACACCTTATCTCAACCAGTCCAGAGCTGTGTCCTGGTAGTGTAATTTTTCACCGCCGCTGCGATGCGTGCCGTTGCGCGTGACTAAAGACGCCTATTTATTCCCATTTTTCCCACAAAATTAAACGACGCACAAATTTCTGCAATTTGCGAGCAGTCACACGCTACACAGTGTGGTGTACGGGTGTAAATGTCACATGCGGTCCCAAAAAAAAGAGTCGGTCTGTTGGTGAAAAATATCCCACGGGCGTGGCCAGGCGCGTCTAGGCAGCAGCTCCGCCTAGCTCCCGGCAGAGTCCTTCCAGTCTGGGCAGGAGCCTCCCCGGCCGGGGCCACACTGTCTCCGCCTGGCGTCTGCCGAGTGTCTGCCTAGCAAGTGCTGGGCAGCCTTGCCGTCCTGGCTCAGTCTCTGGTTGGGTCCCGTAGGGTGTGGACTGCTAGCATCAACACCGGATATACACTACTAGTTCAATCTCAACAACAGGTGTGATTGCTGATTAGTGTTTAAACTCGTTTATTCTACCGTAAGCTCCGTCTATACACGTCTCACTAGAATCGAAGTCAAGATGTCTACCCCCGGTGCCAGAAAGAGATCTTTCAAGACCTACTCCTACAAAGGTGTGGACTTGGAGAAGATGTTGGAAATGCCAACCGAAGAGTTCGTAAAGTTGGCTCCTGCCAGAGTTAGAAGAAGATTTGCCCGTGGTTTGTCTTCCAAGCCAGCCGGTTTGATGAAGAAGTTGAGAGCCGCTAAGTTGGCCACTCCAGAAGGCGAAAGACCATCGGTCGTCAAGACCCACTTGAGAAACATGATTGTGGTGCCAGAGATGATCGGGTCCGTGGTCGGTGTGTACAACGGTAAGGTGTTCAACCAGGTCGAAATCAAGCCAGAAATGGTTGGCCACTACTTGGGAGAATTTTCCATCTCGTACACCCCAGTCAGACACGGTAGAGCCGGTGCCACCACCTCGCGTTTCATTCCATTGAGATAAGTGTAGTCGTGGGGGACTCCAGGTGTCATACAAGCACGCACGCACGCACTTTCTCTACGTAATTTTGTAATACAAAATCGAAGTTAAGCCATATCATTTGAACGCGGTGTGTAAGTAGGTTGTGTATACGTGGCACGCGAGGGCGGTGCGCAGCTGGGGAGGCGGCGCGGGAGGCAGCTAGTGCAGCTAGCGCGGCTAGCTCATCGCAACGTGCTGAAGAGGGCCCGGCCCTGAGGGCCCCGCCCTGCCTTAAAACAATCTTCTATATCCTATGTGCGCTACGAGTTTCTTTGCATTGCCTGTAGATCCTCGTATATTTCTGAATCCTTTAACCCGCTTAGGCTCGGCGCGCCCGGGAACCCATCGAAAAACCTTTTCAACCCTTCCAGATCACTCAGTTCGTTGTTGAACCTCATGCGATCCACAATCACCTCGAGTTTATCCACCGGGTTGTTCTTGAACCGTATCTGAATACCTTCGCACTGCAAATCCTCACTCAGAGGGTCGCCCTCGCGCCGCAATTGTGCGGGAGCTGCGTAGCCCGTGATGCAGCTCAATGTTTTCCCGTCAATCTTGACAGGGACATGGTAGTTTACGTCCGGCACCACAATATCCATTTCTCGCCTCTCTTTATTGATGTCGTACCATCGTTGTGTGGTGTTCACCAGCATGTCATGCTTCAAATTCGATACTTTGCGCTGAAAATTCTGATGGATGAAGCAACGGGTGGCTTTCGTCTCTTTGTCGATACACTCCAATTCATATTTCTGTCTCTGGTAGGCGCGACGCAATTTGAAGTCGCGTACCGAATCGATTTTTTGGTAGTAGTCCTGAAGCGCGGGGTGTGAACCTTCCAAGCACATTTGCGTTTCGGTTTGTAGCTTGGCCATCTTGCTATCGTGGAGCTTTTGACGCAATTCTGCGAATTGCCGCTCGATCTCAGTGATTTCCTTCAGAGCGGCCAGCCTCGTGCTTTCCGCCTCCATCGACGAGTGGGTCTCTGCGCTTGCGGTGGCCGCCGTAGTCGGTTTTCGTGATATATTCGCAGCCGCGGGACCCTGAGATTCGGTTTTGTCCAGCATCTCGTCCTCCGCTTCGTCTTCGTCTTCGTCCGCGTCGTTATCGTCGTCATTTTCCTCCACCTTCTCGACACCAGTGGCCGGCAGTCGGGGCTTCTTGAAGTGTGAATCTGGGTGCTCGTCGTCTAGAGAACGTTTTAAGATGGGGGATGGGGCAGAGGCGGATGCTTGCAGTACTGCCTCCTGTGTGGCGGTGTCCGAGGGTTGCGGTACCGCGGACGGTGGCGCGGTTTCCGTACCTAGAAGCGCGTCTTGTTGGAAAGAGCTACTTGGTTCCTGAGTTGGCGACTGCGACTGCGGTTGTTGCTGTGTCGAGCCCTCTATCGGGACCTCTACCGGGACCTCCCCTGGACTTTCCTCAGTGCTCGCAACAGGGTGCGGCTCCTCTTGTCCTCCGTCTGCGCCCTCCCCCGCATGCTCCCGCGCCAGCTGCGACAGCACCACCGCTCCCGAAGGCTCCTCCTCCAACTTCTCGGTCTCTGCGTCCGACGACATGTAGAATCCGTCTAACCCCAGATCCGCGTTGTGCGCGTTGGCGTCGATTCTGCTCAGGACACTGCCGCTTGCACTGCCACTTCCGCTACCGCGTTCTTTCCTCTTGGTCGCGTCCGTTGCGTCTGAGCCCTCCGTTTCGATCCGGGCCAAGTTCTCTTCTGTCAGCAAACTATCCTGTAGTTCTTGCGGTCTCGAGTCCATCTAACGTGTACACCAGGCCCTACCAAACCAACTCAATTGACCCTATACTGAGCTTGTGTCCAACGCGGTGATCCTCGTCTGTGTCCGCGTCGTCCTCGTCTTCCTCGGTGTTGACGGTGTTGGCTAAAAGGTTGTGTATGTTTACCTAAGGTAGAGAGGCCCTGTCCCTCTATATATTGAAAAATTTTAGACGAAAGTCATCGCCTGGTAAGCTCATCGCATCCAAGTCGAAGAAGTTAAGAGAGCCAAAAAGCAGTAAGAATGGGCTCGATTGACAAGTTGTTTGGGTCAGCGTTGAAACAGACGCTGGGAGATGGTATGGGCAAACTTTTTGGCAGGTCTTCGGAGCCTTTGGACGCCAAGAAATTGAAGGTGAAGGCCAGAACAGTTTTGGCCGAGCCCGCGGGCACTGGAGAGCAGCAGAAGCAGGAGAAACAGGAGAAGGAAGTGGAGGAAGAGGTAGAGCATGAGGTGCAGCCCGAAGCTGGTGAGAAGCGGGCGCTCGCTGCGGAGGAGGGACGCAAGAAGGTGTCCAAAAGACAGAAAAGGAAGACGCGGGAGGCAGAGGAGGCCGACGTAGAGGCAGACTACTACTCGAAGCTGCTGCGGGACGAGACGTCGGAGAAACAGGATGCGGGTGCGGAGTCGGCGGAAGCTGGTGAAGCCGCGGCGGCCCCGTCAGCGGCCCCCACGACGACAACCAATGCAGCCAAGAAGAACGACTTGAAAGAGGCAGAGCTGGAAAAGGCCGAGAGAACCGTCTTTGTTGGGAACGTGCCCAAAGACGTGGTCACGTCGAAGGCGCAGACCAAGCGTTTCAAAAAGCTCTTTAGCATAGCCAAGGATGCTTCCTCGTCCGACAACAATGACGAAGACAACGACGACAACGACAACGACGACGACACCAACGACAACAGCGTCGCCTATGCCATCGAGAGTCTCAGATTCCGCTCCATCTCGTTCGAGGAGGCGCTTCCCCGCAAAGTGGCCTTTGTCCAGCAGAAACTACACAAGTCTCGCGAGTCCGTCAACGCCTACGTGGTGTATGTTGACAGGGCTGCAGTGCCCGCAGCGTGCCGGCTCCTGAACGGCCGCGTTTTCGAGGGCCACCACTTGCGCGTGGACTCCGTTGCGCACCCAACCCAGCACGACAACAAGCGGTCCGTGTTCGTGGGCAACCTGGATTTCGAAGAAACCGAAGAAAACCTGTGGAAGCACTTCCTCGCTGCCGGCGACATCGAGTACGTGCGTGTGATCAGAGACTCTAAAACCAACGTCGGCAAGGGCTTTGCGTACGTACAGTTCACCGATTTCCAGACTGTAGCCAAGGCGCTGCTGATGGATGGCCACAAGCTCAACGGCTCCGGCCGCAAGCTGCGAGTCACCAGGTGCAGAAACGTCAAGAAGGCCCAGTCGTCGCCACACGCCCAAGGCGGTCCACGCGGGCTCACGGACCATCAGAAAAGCAAGCTCGGCAGGGCTCGCAAGATCCTAGGGAAAGCTGACAGATCCTCCGCGGGCAAGGCCATCACCATCGAGGGTCTTAGAGCCACCAAGGGCGATACCGCGCCCCAATTGAAGAAGAAGAAAGAGAGATCTAAGACCGGCCGCGTTACCAAACGTTCTACAGCATTCAAGAAGGCCAACCAGTCCAAGTAAGAGTGCTACTGTGTCGGTTGTGGCTATCATCTACTTACTTACCTTGTATATTAGCTTAAAATTACTTAGAAATCATCAACTAATAATCATAACAATCATCGAGATCATCGCTAGCACGAAGAACGCTGACTCCTACCCAGATGGAGCTCCTCAAACTCACGTACGCTGTTGGAAAGCTTCAAAGCTTGGTTGATGAACGACACCGGTTGGTCACCATCTTGCACATGAAAGCATCTGTCAACGACACAGTGAATTTGAAGAAACAGTTGAATGCTACGCTGGAATTGTTGAATGACACGGAAACGGAGTTAGCACAAAGTGAGGAGCCGCAATTTGAGGAGATGGCCACTCTGTATAATGCGCTGGTCGCGAAGATACCGGACGACGCGGTGGATAAGGGCTTATACAAGTTCACCCCGGTGGGGAGGGCGAGACCCGGGACGGAGACCAAAAAAGTGCGTTTCAAGGATGACTTGTTGGAGTTTCAGGAACACCCGCAGGACCAGCAGCCGGAGTTCGAACCCTACACGGACGACGTACCGCAACAGGAACAGGAAAGAACCAGGTTGTTCGCAAGCAACGGTGTGCACTCACAGGGTGGGCTCAGCGTGGTTCCGCAACTGTCGAACCAGGACCTTTTCATACAGCAACAGCAGCAGCTTTTGGAGCAGGACTCCCATTTGCAAGACTTGTCGCACTCGGTACACCGGGGCCACACGCTGTCATTGGACATCAACCACGAAATGACGGATCAAAACGAAAGCGTCCTGAGAGATTTGGAGAGCTTGGTGGATAATAGTGGTAGAAATCTGGACAGAGCGAAGAAGCGACTGCAGATCTATGAGAAAACGGCGCGCGAAAACGGACCTTGTCTGATCATCGTGATACTGTCTCTCATCCTGATAGTACTGCTGATAGCCCTATGACAAAAAACCAAAACTTTTTAGTACCACCTGCATAAACATACTATAGATCGGCGGGATGCAACACTCGAGCATACTCACGCAATGCCCCAGACAATGAATCCATCTGACCATCAATCTATCTAACTGTCACCATGACCCAAAAATGTCTATCCCTGAACAAAGACAAAACTATAAAGAAAAGAAAATAACCGAACCCGCTCAACGGGTGCTCACCAGTTCCGCATGCCCTTCAAAGAAAGCCCGTCACGTTGCTGTTGCGCGTGAAAGGTTGAGTTATTCAAATACGGGTTATGGGAGTGTTTCGACTGCTGCTGTTGCTGCTGCCGCTGTAGTTGTTGTTGCTGTTGCTGTTGCTGTTGTTGTTGCTGTTGCTGTTGCTGTTGCTGTTGAACAGCTGCTACGAGCTGACTCTGGTAATACTGCTGCTCCGTAAGTCTTCCCGAAGCCATGCCACCATCTCCTCCACGGGCCACACTGGAACCTCCCTTGAGAATCGTACCAAACCCACCCGAAACCGCGACGGCCTGGTTAGAGCCCATTACCATTCTCTGCTCGGGAAAGAAAAACTCATCATCCATGAACATTTTCTTCATATCTAGTCTGATTCTAGCGTCCCTCGTGGTGGTCTCTTCGTGCTGCCTTTGCAGTCTTTGTGGTTCACTCTGGACCATGATTCGTGCGTGTGTGTATTACCTCCTAGAAGTCTGACTTCAACTGCCAACCGTTTATGTTTTTGGTCGAGATGCTCGTCAGCTTCTGCTCGACTAGTTTTCCAGTGCTCATCGATCTGCGTTGGTGGGTAATAGTATACGAACAATATCATCGAGCGAAACGGAACCCAGTCCTGAAGGTACATCTCTCATATTGATGGGTCCCCAGCAATCCAGCCCTCTGCCCCAATAATCCGAGCGTGGGATATATTTCTACCGTGAGCCTTTTCGTTTAGCTTTTCATTACGCTTGAACGTATTAACTACTCCAAAATTTCAAGTTCGGTGAGCACTGGAATGTGATCGCTAGGATGATCCTTGTTGGGAAGGCCAAACTCTTTGAGCAGTTCTAATTCCTGTGATACTTCGGTACCGCTGAGGATCTTTTTCAGGCGGAAATCGCAGTCATGGTACCATATGTAGTCAAAAATACCCTTCAGCTTCCCTGAGTAGCACGTATGTTGGAATAATTGAGCGGATGTGTCCTGGTAGATGTAGTGATTCAAATAAGGTCGCAGCGGGTTGATGAGACTGAGGTTTGAGCGCTGGACGCCTTCTCCTTTTAGAAATTTGATTACGGGTGAGTCCGGCGGTGAGTTTAGATCGCCCGCGAACAGAATCTTGACGCGAGAGTACGTAGCCCCCTCTCTACCCATGAGCAGCTGTTTTATCACCCTATGCAATTTACGCATGATTGTGAGGCATTGACAAAGTTTAACCTCGTCGTATTTCCAGTACAGGTGTGTATTGATAACCACAAACAAAGTACGGGACTCCTTGTGCATTAACGAGACAAACAGACTCACCTGATTTCTGCCATGCAGCACGTTTAACAAACTGTCTTTACCGACCACTTCCCCGGCGCCATCAGTGAGCGTTATCTGGGTAGTTTTCAAGTAATTTAGCTCACTCAGGTTGAAAAGTCCTACCAAGTCGTTCAGATAAATGCTCGCCGTCGAGATATGCTCAAATTTGGCCAAATTGTAGAATATACCAACACCATCCATCTCATCTTGCGATCGAGTCCAATATTTGGGCGGCGTTTTCGCTATGAAGCTGCTACCGTAATTCAATTTTCGCTGAAAACGGGGCTTCCAGAAATTCTCATAATCCTTCCCCGTCAGTTCTTGCACGCACATTATATCCGCTCGATATAAATTCAGCAACTCCCTTTCCAACAGCTTATGACGATAGGACCAATCCTTGTATTTTTCAGGGACATATGTATACACCTGGGGCCACATGTAGTGAGGCGATAAGATGTTGTATGTCATGAATGTGATTGACGCCTTATTAGTTGGCTGAAAGGCCCTTCCTGACAACAAAGAATTCCCTATCGGGAGCAATTTGCGGGTGCACATCTCCTGTCCAAAAACAGGTCGTAAAAAATCCGCTAAAAGGGTCAGTACGACCAAATTGTACCAATTGAGCTTTCTCAGCTCAAGAACAGATGTCAAAATGGTCGTCTGATAGGATTTTGACTTAATTATCCTCAAAGATGCAAGTAATTGATGCTTTAAATGCGTAGCTAAATTACCAAATTTAAGGAAATTGCAAGGCCAGTTCGCCATATACACCAGATCTAAGACATATGAGCCGAACAAGACATCCCTGAGTCGTATAGAAAAGCTGAAGAGAATCCTGAGTTTTGCTCCCAAGATGAGAACAAGGAGTGTTAAGCGTGAGAGGGTTGAGGTTGAGATTGAAGACGGTGAAGTATCGAAATACTTCCAAAAGGACGAAAAAGACGAAAAAGACGAAAAAGACGTCAAAAAAGTCCGATCTTCACCCGCAAGAGAAGTCATAGACGTTCAGATGGTCAAAAAGATGAAGTCAGATACATACTACGATTGGGTAGACGCAAGAACGAAGGACGAAATCACGTATGCGCCGTTGGATGACCAGCTAAATTTCCCAGCAAATTTCATTCCGATCTACCAGAAAGTGCGACTCATGCGTTCAAAAATAACAACTCCAGTGGACTCAGTTGGGTGCGCTATGATACCGCTAACGGTGGGGCGTGAATTTGGCAAAACGAAGGAGACCATGGCCCCAAGGACTTACCGATTTCAGTTGCTCATCGCACTCATGCTGTCGTCACAAACCAAAGATGAAGTCAATGCCAAGGCCATGTTTAACTTGATGGAGCATTGTAAAGATGTTCTGAAAGATCCGCAGGGTGTCACTTTAGAATCCATGTCTCTAATAGAGCAAAACACGATTGCCGAGCTCATATACCCGGTCAGTTTTTATACTAGAAAGGCACTTTATATCACGAAAACTCTGAAGCTTTTACAAGACAATTTCGGGGGTGATATACCTCCAGATATAACTGGACTCTGTTCGTTGCCTGGAGTTGGTCCCAAGATGGGCTATCTTGCTCTTCAGAAGGCCTGGGGCAAAGTTGACGGCATCGGAGTTGATGTCCATGTGGACAGACTATGTAAAATGTGGAAATGGGTCGATCCGCATAAAGCGAAGACTCCAGAACATACCCGCAAACTTCTCGAAGAATGGCTGCCCTATGACCTTTGGTATGAAATCAATCCCGTATTGGTAGGATTCGGCCAGGTGATTTGCCTGCCCAGAGGCAAAAGGTGCGACCTGTGCATGGCTAATGACGTTTGTAATGCAGTGGATCGAAAGCTGTTAAAATCCGAGAAAAACCGCACAGACATTCGCAAAAGTCGTGGTAATGTTACACAGTGGATGAAGTATCTCGAAGACGCTACCGACGCTAAAGAAACGATCGATAAAAATGGTAACCTTGAAGTGGCACTGGATGAAAACAAAACTAGACTCACCGATGACCAGGAGGATAAGAAATTACAATCATGAGCTGTATATTATTGATTACCTGAAAAAGATTGTACATAATGCACTTCGATTACACCATTGAGGCTTCTCCCGATTGGAAAATCCCTTAAGCATTTCAACCGAAACCAAAAACTCATGCAATACGTAAGTAGCGCTTTTATAAAGTAAAAGCTGAATGTGACGCCCCAGACATGGGTCAAGTTCGCTCAGACATTATGTTAGAATAGCCTCGCATTGCTTTAAACTTTGAGTGGAGAAATATCTGACATCCATATCATCGTCATCCCGAAGTCTTTCCAACGAAGTAATGATACTCTTATTGATCAAATCCTTGTATTGGCTCTTATTTGGGCCTAGGCTTTTGACTACCTCCACGTACGACTTGGCCACGTTAAATCTTATGTTGGGCACAGCATCGTCAGCTAAGTGGTTTATGAAGGGAAGGATTTTTTGCGTCGTCACGTCAACAGAAACAACAGGTACCAGTTCGGTTAATGCAGAAAGAAGTGTTATTCTGTAGACAAAGTTCTCTAGCAACTGTGAATCGGACTTCAAAAGTCGAGAAATTATTTTTTCACTAGACCATTCTGATCCGAATATCTTTGTCAAACTTTGCAAAGTAACGACGGCTGCGCTTCTTATCGAATAAACCGTATCCCACAGCCAGGACAAGCACAAGTCACCTAATTGTTGATCAAAAAATTCCACACCTAGCTGCTCCGCAAGTAATGGGACATAATCGATAATCGCCATGCGAACTCTCCAGTTGACATCTTTAGCAAGTTCCGTTATTGCTGGTAAGAGACTTTCGGATAGCAAATCGATTCCCACAACTTCATTTACAACCTTCAATTTGGCAATGATGTTCAAGCGTACATCAGGATATTCATCTTTTAGCATGTTGAGCAGTATAGGTATCAAGCTATCAATTGCGTCTTGTTTAGGGACTAGTGGAGCCAAATTGGTAATTTCAGAAGCTAACGAAGCTCTCACCAGCTCGCTCTCATCCATGCTCAGATTCTGTACCGCCGGCAAAACCTTCTTCAAAACAACCTGAGGGTTATTCAATAGTTTAGCAAAACCTGGGAGCTGTTTGGCAACTCCCTTTCGAACGTCACTCTCATTATCTTCACAGAGAGACAGGAATGGACCAGATAGTTCTTCGATGTATTGGGGATTGGATTCAAATTGAGAAGCTAAATCTTCGAATCTTTCTGCAGCCATGTAGCGAACTCGCCAGGATTCATCTGTAATCAGCTGAATAGCAGATCTAAGCAGGTCTTTCGAATGCGTGATGTCCTCTTTCTTGTTAAAAAACATCAATATGGAGATTAAGACGTCAACAGCCAAAAATTTAACTGAATCTTGAGCATCCCCGATGATTTTTTGGAACATATTAGAGATATAGTCCCAATCGTCAGTAGTAGACAAATCTGGATTTTGGGTGAGCAAATCTATCAACACTGGCAAGTTTTTGCCGGCAGCACGTCTGACCATGGGGGTATCGTCTTGGATCAGCTGTAGATACAATGCAAGTAGTTCTTTCCTGAACTTGTCATCTTTCACCCTTGCTAGCACTGACTTGAATAGGCCACAAGAAGAGACTTTTGAAGAAAACCAATCCGCCGTTGCAAGATGTTCGATGAGCGGAATGAAATCGTGGAAAAGCTGGTCCTCAGAAAGCTCCTGGGCAACATGGTTCAGCGACTCAACGGCTTTCTCGCGAACAAGAGTTTCTTCTGTGGACGCCAAAATCTCCAGAGCTGGTAACAGCAGAGTAGCAAACTTGGACCCTCCGATGAACGGCACGAATTTTCCCAGTTGCTCTGCCAACACAGTGAAGACTTCGTCTTCGTCATCCTGCGCCACTTCGGTCAAAAACGGAACCAACTCATCCCGCGATCTTTGGGGGCCTAAAGCCAAGGCGATAGTATCCAGCTTTTTCATGGCTTCAACGCGATTGCCAATGTCGTCGTGTTTCAGCTCGTCCATCAAAAGAGCCAATGGGTAAAGCTCCTCATCACTTGAATTGACATTGTTTGAACTGTTGACTACTAATTGATCTTTATTTTTGAGAGCCTCAGAGTTGATCCCAGGCTGTGCTTGATCCTTGTCACCGCTCATAGTTTCGCGTTCAGCTGGAAAACAAAAATCTTGAGATTGAAGCACCGCGGACTTGGCGAAAACTTGGGTATGGGGTTGGTTTGGGTAGAACTCGTCGAGTGATCGGTGTAACTGGAGGATACGCGCCCAATACGAACTGTTTCGAATCGTCTATTTCGAAATGGAAGTTTTCCCTAGAGGTCAAATATAAAAAGGGAGGGGAAGCTTTTTCCACAAAAGAATTGACAGATAGAGGGTAACACTCATAATTAGAAGACTCACGTTCGATCCTTGAAGGCCGCATTTGGAGCACGAAGGTGAATGCCATCTTTAGATATTCATCAAGAAGTCCAGCAAAGTCCAAAGGCGTTTAGTCAATTTGGGTGCAGTTTTATTAAATCTTTTAAGCATTTTGGCATATTTTAAGGTAAAAATTACTGCCAAAACTGCGATTGGTGCGAAATTTCCGTTCATTATCAGTGACCATAGTTTAGAGCAGTAGGACTGGATCCAGCTTAACGTGAAGCGGATCGAGACCTGGCTCTCAGTATTTTTTGAGCTGCTTGATGTTTCGTTTGGTCGCGCGCTTGTCGCTAGGGGCAATTCTTGCCGTGGTGTTTGCGAACTCTTAATAGTTTGAGACTTGCGCCGGTTTGTTTGACAGCCACCTGCATATTTGGCTTTCTTTTTCTCTACCATGCCTTTAAGTTGATTTGAAATACAAGTCTCCATCGTGAATGTGTAATCGGGGTCTTGCGGAAGTGCGTATTCGGGGCCTGCAGGATTTCCCCTCAATACATCTCTCACTAGGGGCATTTCGTCACACAGGGATGTGTACAGTGACAGCGAGATTCTCATTCGCATTCCTTGCACTTTGATGTAGAATATATAAAATACCACCAAATTGTAAAGTTGCTTTGCATCCTCTGACGTCTGAACGAGTCCACAGCTATCGCGTATCAGATCCTTGGCATGTTGATCCAGTAATCCCATCGATCTACTTGTATCATCAAGCTTATTCACTTTAAAGGAGCACTCTAAAAAGGCCAGCTTTCCCGCAATACGCTCGCTCAGCGGTTCCATTTCTAATAATCGATCATATGTTGAGAAGTCGGGATCGGCAAACGAAGATCTGATAACTTTTACCACGCTCTGTCCGAGATCGTCCAACTTAGCATCCCTGCATGCGCTTACAAATAGTTTCCAGACCTTGAAGTCGGTGTGCAAGGTTTGGGGATTCAACAGGTTGCAGGAGAGCATCTCTTCCAAACATTTTTTTTGATCCCCCATTAAAAACTCTTTGAGGCACTTGCAGTAGCACTCTTGATTTTCATCATATTGAGTCTTAGCTCCGGAAGATGCAAGGTCTTTGTCCGCTAGCAATTCTTCAAGTGTAGTGGTAGTTTTAGGAGTGATACTTTGCTCCATTGCGAGAGCTTTGCTTCAATTATGATATACAGCAAAAGACAACTCCCACTAGTTTCCTCAGGCCAGCAGTTAAAGGTAGCTCTAAGGGACAGGACAAAACTCCGATGCACTTTTGAGAGAGTCAGCTTAGAGTGTTTTCAAGCAGTGTCACTTCCCACTTAGATAGTAATCACTATATACTAATAAGTTACCAATTCATATAACAGCAGAATTTCAGCTTAGCACACATTTGAGTATGATTATTTCCCCAAGAATGATCATGCCAAGGCTTTGACATTTGACGTTGGTGTGAAGCATGTTTCCCTTTGAGCAGTAACTGAGCATGGCGGCCTCTACAAATAACTCCTTATTTCTCCGCTATGTTAAAAAAAATCCATTATCTACTTTTACATGCATCGTGTTTCCCCTGTGGCCTTCCCTAGCATGATACATTAAGCCACTTATCACGGTAAATTTCATTGATGGATGGTCTTTTAGCCACACATCTATTCAAAATTTTTCTGATCAATTCAACACACTCATTGCTAACCCTATGACTAGGATTGATTCTTAGATCAGCATCCAAAATCTCATCGATGTTGTAAAAAGGGTTTTCTTTGTAAATGATAGTGTAAAGTAAAACACCGATTGCCCAAATGTCTTGTGGTTTTCCTTCATACGGGTCTCCTCCTAGCACCTCGGGGGCAGCATAGTCAATAGTGCCCACAAATACATCAAACGGTCCGCTTTTAACGTACGCAGCGGAGCCAAAATCCACAATCTTCACAAACCCATTGGTATCCACAATAACATTTTCGTCCTTGATGTCACGATGCACTATCCCGTTATCGTGTAAATGTTTAATGCCCGAGACAATTTGTTTAAATATTAGCTTTGCTTCGTGTTCTGTCATGTCCGTCTTCAGCTCAATCAAATCGAACAGATCAATGGAGCCAGCAGTACCATGAACAGGAGTTTCGATGTAGTAGTAATCATCGTCCTCAAAAAAGTCCAATAACATTAAAATGTTCTCGTGCGGTTGCGTATTGAGAGTTGCCATGATCTGTATCTCCGAGGGAATTGTTCCGAGTTTACGGTCTCGCACCCAAGTATCGACAAGAATTCTTTCCTTGAAAATCAATTTGATCACCACAATATACTTCTCTTCCTTATGCATACACAGATCCACTTTTCCATATGCTCCCTCTCCCATCTTCTGTAAAACCACAAAATCTGAAAATTTACGTACATGTTTAAGGCTCCCAATGTTGGGAACGGGCTTTCTCAGAAAATTTTGCCGGCTCTCTTCCACACGCGTTGCCATGAATCCACTGGTAGCGTCAGAGCCATTCGGTTCTTTGTTAGAATTTGAATTTAAAGATAAAATGAGTCTTTCATCTAACTTAAAATCACTATCCTTCAAAAACAAAGATTTATCTTGACCGTAATTTCTGGTGACATCTAGATTAGAAGAAATTTCATCATCGACCTTTTCTACACCTAATTTTTTTGTTCTTCCACTATTGCCTTCATCAGTCGGGGTCTCAGGAGAATCCTCTATATTTTCTTCTGATGGTTCACTGGTGCCATCAAATGAACCTACAGTGCTGCCGTCCAGCTTGAGACTGTCTTTGAGATTAGGTAGTTCGTCAACAGGTAGCCTGCCATGAGAATTTTTCAAAGAACCTCTAGAGCTTGAGCCACTAGTAACAACCGCAATCTCACTTTCCTTTAGCATCACCAATTGCGATGGGTTAGTTTTGTAATTCTCGAATACGACATCTCTCGAATGGGTAATCCAGAGCAAAGAATGGCTAGAACTGATGACACGTAATTGAATATCAACCTTGATAATATTACCATCCCTGTGTAGGGCATTGATTCCAATAGACTCAAAGAAACTATTATCATTATTATTCATTTCGGCTTGAATCTTCCTGAAAAAATGCTCCGTCAAGACCAAGCCCTTGTTTTTCGGCAGTGTTATGTCCAATGAGGGATACTTTAAGTTAACGTACCCTATCAAATCACCAAAAGTGGGAATGACCGCCGTCATTTGTTTGTTTAAAAGATCAGCCGCATGAATACCGAACATGTTCTTGGATATTGACTTATTAAAGCTGACCATTTTGTAGTCTTTCGAGTCAATGAAAAATATTCCGGCCTGGTATGGTAGACTGTGAATCTTGAGCTTCAGCTCATTCTCCAAAATTGAAGAAGATATGGCGCAAGGAATATTGAACGACAAATGATTTAATGTAAAATAGCGAACCTCATTGATCGCATTAGAAACTTTGATTGGCATTGGTAGAAGATCGCCGTCCTTGACTTGCATGTCCCCACTTTCCACGCTTGTAATTAACTTTTTTAAGCCATGGCTGAGGTCGCCTACGTCACGGACTTCATTAGGGAATTGGACGGATTTTTTAGCCGCACAGTCCCTTTTCAGGGCTACTTTGTCACTCTTTCCTGTACCTTTTGCAAACCCCTTCAATCCAGTTCCACCAGAAATGTGGTCAACGGAGAAATCATCTAAGCTCAGCAAAACATCAATAAAATCGCAAGGAACCTTTTCGAATACGCAGAAAATTACGCCGTTCCTCCTTTTTGCCCAAATCGAAGACCAAACTAATTGGGAAGATGAATCTCCTGGTTGAACGATTGCGACAATTTCGCCTGTAAATACCAATTCTTGGCCCTCTGTTGACAAAATTTTATTCAAAACGAAATTTCGACTGTCTGTATGAATGAGATCAAGCAACGTTAAAGCTCGCAATGCATTTTTGGATATTCCAAAAGTTAGACAAGCAAGGTCGTTTGCAGACTTAAATTGCCAAGGGTTCTGCTGCAAACAAGTAAAAATTGCTTGAGGGGATGAGTTTTTACTAGAAACAAAAGTGTGCAGGAGCCTATTGCTCACCGGTGAGCTTTTCATGTTGGAAAAAGACGAATTTTCCAGAGAAAAATGATCCATCCCTGAGCACAAATACTCTTCTGCTTCGTCGATTCCTTCTCCAGCGTTTGCATTCTCGTAAAAAGGTTGTGCCAAACTTTCCAGTAGGTTCTTTTTCAAGGTGTTTTCGTAGTTTTTCATGCGGGGACCTGAATCTTGACCACTACTATCGCTCTTATCGACGTCCAGTGAAAGTTTGTTGAAGTTGAGAAGTGATATCATGTGTAAATCTGAGGCTTTTTCTGTGCTATTGTTTTCGAGCGCATCGTTCAGCAGCACTAGTAAACTTTCAAGCTCAGCTCTCTTAGTTTTCAAAAGTTCGATATTTTGGTGAAAATCGCTTTTATATGTATAATCTGCTTCTTCAGCTGGTGGAGCAGCGGAATCCAAAGAACCACGTTTAATCCCACCGTGCAGCGTCAAAGAAGATGCATTTACAGCTGGGGGATGGCGAGAGTCTGGCGGTCTTGGGCTAAAGGATGACATTTGGAATGGCGCAACTGGCCTTGTAAAAGGCTTACGAGCGTCGGAAGGGCTATTAGTATTGGTAACCAATGCTGATAGAGCCGCAGAAGAAGCATTCCGAGGAGCAGTTGTGGAGAGCGGTTTCAACCCATCTTGACTATAGCTTCGAGAAAGGTTAGATCGTCTTGTTGGAGATAAGTCGGTGTGAGTAGAGAGGTTGAAGTCTTTTTGAGTCCCATCAGGTGTATCGACGCGAACATGATGATTTAAGTGGTTTTCTAGTAACAGTGCTGGATTACGAATCATAATTTCGAGAGATCGCTTCAAAATTCGTAGTCGGACTGCTAGAGAATTAGGAGACAATGGATTATAGGAATACGCATGAGTGGACTCATTTGGAAAAGTAAGAAGTTCTTTGGATTCGAGTTCACTACCTGAGCGTGAGCCCCAAGGCTCCTGTTTGGGACTCACGGCTTCCTGTGGGGTATCGGGTGGGGAAGATGCCAATTTGCTGGGATTCGCCCTGACTTCGAGTGCTGCTGATTCGACATTCCCACTTACGTTCTGACTGACTTTTTCTGGTCTATCCATGCAAAGCTTTTCCTTTAAAGCGTCAAACCTATCTTTATTATGTGGCGCGCCAATGTAGGGCATATGAACCTTGTTCTTGCAGCTCCTGGGGTTGTATTGTCAAATTTCAACTTGAATTAAAAAGTCAAACCTGATCTAGTCTTGATCAGCTGTGGCTTCTCTTTGGATAAGATGCACACCGGAGCTTGTGAACACCGATAGTATGGAGAATGAAGAACCGTTGAAGACCTGTTTTACACTTTTCGGTAGGTACGATCAGTAAATGAATCCGCATGTCCTCTTTTTTAGTGATAACATTAGAAGCGCTCGTTGTATACGATGTGTGCTTCTATCTTAAGCCAACAATCTGTGAATCGTCAAGCGCTGGCGATTAGGCACCATGCCATCTGTAGACTAAAAGTAGTGAAGCGAGTTAGCGCCATATGTAGTTAAGTTGATGATATATTGGTTCAGTTGCTGATAGATGGAGTGGATTCTGAGTTCTTGAAATTAAATTTGGAGCCTATAAAGTGAGTTGAGGTTGTCTCTCCGTCACAATTTGGGCTCTACTGGCTTATATCTGGGCCTTAAATCCCATAATGATATAAATTTATGGCAAAATCTGGGTACATTAGGGCTGGAACCAACAATTGCCACCAACAAGCGGATTGGTGGGCTGCCAGATAATTGAAATGGCCGGCCTAGGCTTCTCTGAGTAACTGCTGCCCGTCTAGATCCCATCGATTGATTGTTTTCCTTGTCCGCTCTTGTTTTACAAACGCCGTTGATATCACTTTGTACTATATTGACAACATGCAAATAGTTACCATTTTGCAACTAGATGCTATTCAAACAGTAGTAGATCACTGCCAGCCAGTAGTTCTAACAGTAACGACAAGAATTTTTTTGTCTCCAAAACATCTGTTGGGAACAATGTGAGTTACTAGGGTACTGATGGTGATGTGCGTCTAATCGGCGTCAGGAAATATGTGACACAGTGGTACAGAATGATAGTAATCACAGAGGTCATGCAAAGCGACTTACCATCTAAGACAAGCCGAAGAGAACAAGTGGTGTCCAATGAGATTGACGATTGATAAGTTATCGGCATTGAGCCGCAATCCGTCGATAAGAGAATGATCTAGAACGGATGATTAATAATTGTGTTATCCAGAGTCACCGAGCGAGAAGTGTACATATACCAGGCGTTTGTTCAGGTAAGTGACCCAGCTCTAGTGTCACAAAGAGGCACGGAGAAAAAATAGTCCCTAGATCTAAGTTACTCATCTTGCAATGATTATCGACGACTTCAAGACAAATCTAGTAAGCTTTCTACTAAAGAATCAGATTTGCCTCAATAACTCTCCCATTACTTAACTTCTTGGGCTTCGGTTTGTTTCGCTTTTTGTAACACTGAAGTGCATCGAAAATTTAGAGGCTGACACTATAAGCTAAAGCTGGGGACAGTATATAAAGAACTGTTCACATTTCCTGCTACAGTTATATCACTTGGAAGTTTCAAAAAGGGGTTGGTTCAACGTTGCAAACATTTTTAGTAAGTATACAACTCCTACTACTCTCCAAATTTCAATGGTGGGCTTATCGCCAGTCCTTATGATAAACATTTTAGTGCCTAACATAACTGACAGTAAGTTTTAATTTCCTTCAGCTTTAGGTCCATCGTACTAGTCTTAGGCTCCAGTTAGCGGGACCAAGCACTCAGAGTTGGCCAGAGAACCCCTTGCCTACTGAGGGCAAAAATGGTTTTATGGGGGTCACACCGATATCTTTTAACTTGATCTCAATCTTTATGCCACTCATTTTTCTGTACTATTTGTATCACTTCTCTTTGGCGTTCAGAAACGACACAATACTCTTGCACGTATGGTGTAACTATTGCTATGCTCCACTCTCCATTTCATAGAAATCTGTACCCAGCTGCCCTCACTGAAAAATCTAACCTATGGCCCTGGTTGTGATGGTGAAAAACCTATGCGATCGTTAAGCAGTTCGTGCACTAGTGGTGGGCCTCATTAGTTGGCCACCAAGCACGCCCTTCCGGTGGACTTCGACTGCAGACGTTAGCAAAGAAAACTACCGTATCTATCGTCACGGGTACACTAAATTAGAACGCCTCTGGGCTTTTTTGTGATTTCACTTTGCGTATTTCAGAAGATGTTGCTGTCAAGACTATGTGGTTAGGCACAGATGGCCACCAACACTCCGCTCCATACCCACCATGCAGAGACCTCTACAGATGCAAAAAATTGAAACTATTCACAAAGATTAGCTAATATGAGGACTTTGGACAACTCGTGGCCTTCCGAAGCTGGTGGCTCTTCCTTGCAGCTGTAAATATCGTAACTAGCTGCAGAAGTGCGGAAATTCTTTATATGTTTCACGACAGACACTAAGTATATAATAACCACTATATCAACAAAAGCGAAACATGATTCCTTGTGAGACATAAATATTAAGCATGTTTAATGTTTTTGTTTGATTGTCCGTCATATAATAAATAATTTCAACGACACTAATTTTGTACACATCACGCAGCCAGCAATTAAGAACTCCGAGGGAAACACGTAGATCCTCGTTGACACAATGAAAGGAACCACCCCCGAGCGAGTACACACATCCAGAAGCGCATTTTTCACAGTGCCAAACGACATCGAAACCTTCATTCCCGTTATACAAGGCAAGTTGAAGCGTCGACTAGGGTATATTAGGAGCAATTTCATTCCCGAGCTCTTCGCTGACAAGGCCTATATTTACCCGGTAATGGTACGTCAAGCTTGTAGCAAGCAAACCCTTTAATAAAATCTTTCGACTGACATTTACTAACATGTACTCCCTCTCTCTGTGCCCAGGGTTTTTTCAAGTTTTTAGTGACACCTTCATTTTGGTTGTACAGTTTTGTTCTGGGATTCTGCTTTGCGTGCATCTTTGTGACAGTGGCTACTCTGTACTACCTTTTTGTGCTGCCAGTAGTTTTGATCTGGGCAGTTACTACTTTGGGACCTATTGGGTTTGTTATTGTTCACATTCAGTGGCTCCTTCAATCCAATGCAGTGGCTATCACACTGACGAATATCTTGATAACTCCAGTATTTTCGAATAGCATTTTTGATGCAGTGTTGGAAAGACTGGGGCATTCAGACTTTTTGGACAACGCTAAGAGATTACCAGTGGCACCGTTGCGGAAGATGAGCTGGAAATCTCCGCAATATTGGCTGGTTTTTCTTCCGGGACAGATAATCTCGTTCAAGCTCAAAATTGCTACAACTATTCTTTTAAGCGCTGTTTCTCTCATTCCTATCATTGGACCAACTTTGGTGAATCAGATTCTAAGCCCGAAGCGAGGATTTTCATATAGCCGGCGACTTTACGTTTTGAAGAATTTGAACCCAACACAGCTCAAAGACAAATTCTACGAGCACCTTGGCCAGTTCACTGGATTTGGGATAACGGCCGGTCTTCTAGAGTTGATACCGATTATGTCAATCATCACAATACCTAGTAACCTTATCGGAGGTGCACTATGGGCATCAAATGAACTGAAAAAGGACGTATAACCAGGTGTTTCAACTATATCAAAATTCTATTAGTATAGAACTACGCCATCCACGCAACCAAATCCCGCTGCAACTCCGCCTTCATCGGAAGTGCTAGATTTAGATCTTAACAGCCACCCAGCATACTCATTTAGGTGAATTTCTTTATCGTCAAATAGGACATAACCAAATGTGCCAAGTTCGCTCAAGATTGGTTCCTCCGAAAAAACATCTCCCCTGATTACGATATTTTGTGTAGTGGGCTCTGGATTGATTAACTCCATCAATATGTAACCGCTCCACTCCTCTTCGGGTATACTTTTTAAGAACGTTGGGATGTCGTCTTTATAGATGTTATTGCCTCCACCCTCTCTTTGAGGCTTTAAAACAAACCTCTGTGGAGTTGCGAAGGCCATTTTCTTAGCTTCAATACCCTGTTCCGAGCAGTCCATTGGATATATTTTTACGAAAGAGTCACTGAGCTTCTTTCGATCCGCCGCATCGTCCAAAAATTTGGCTAATACCGAGTCATCAGTCAAAATTTGTTGTATCTTTTTGGCTCCAGCTAATTGGGTAAGTAAGTTTGGTGCTTTTATAGCGTAACTAGTCTCTAGTTGTAGCCTATTTTGCCAATCTTGGTCTGATAAGAAGTCTTGCGGGGAGTAACCAGCTCTGAAATACACCACTGAAATTTCTTCACCTGTGGGTTCGTAGTACAGTCTTTTACTTTGATCGTCTACCTTTGTCTTCGTATGAATTTCGTGAATGGTCATTCTCACAGATTTGACGCCATACTCTTCGAGCAGAATGTATTCGAGAATTCGTTGATCAAAGACATTTCTTTCACCCTGCTGCACGATGAATGCCACAATGGTATGAGATGCGCTAGTTTGATATTTCCTTGTTGCTTCCCACAGGCCCTTAGGCAAGAGTCTGGCAGATTCAGAAACAGGTATCTCTTGTGTGTAGAAAGGTCGACCATCGTCAAGCGAGTATTTGCCTGACTGGTTTAAAAAGTTGTGAAGTTTTCCAACCTTTGTGGAGAGTCCGCCAAAAGAAACGGAAACGGTATTGAATTCAACTTGCTTAACTTCCAAGCTCTGTGCGTCTAGCAAGTAGTCGGAACGAAAGAGACCTAGAGCCAGCTTCTGACTTATCCCGGATCCTTCTGCTTTCACATACAAATTCCACAGCTTGCCAGTGAACTCGGGATCGAATTGACCCAATTTTTCAATAAGATTACCAAGCCAGTGGTCCTTATCTTGAGAAACTTTGGCATATAATTCATTGTACAACGTTTGGACAGAAATTGCCTGCTCGAAGCTTTTGCGAGGGAATGGCGTTGGAAACAGAGTAGTTGGCGCCAAAAGCCCTTGAGAGGTCTTGAAGTTTGGCGGGTACATCACTAGCCCATTGCTCAAAGCCCAGTGACTAACCTCTGGAATCAGTTGTCCATTGATTTCATTTTTTGATAAAAGAGGAAAAGTAGGATAATCCTCAGAGGGTGCGACCATCACCTTCCACTTTGATTAAAATCCCAAAGGTAGATTGATTGAGCTTTAGAGACCTTCGGGTGATACTCAAGATGGATCCTGCCAGCCTCTATATGGTTGGTTTCCATGGATTAGTAAACATCTTAACGAGATTTAATCACTCTCGAGCATTATCAACGGGAAGCATGTCAGTTAAGCTCGTGAAACATGTCGCCAGTGTTTTCGCTGACACTTCGCAAAAGTGGTTTTGGCATTTCATTCATCAATACGCGAATTTCAAACAGAAGGGATAGGGCTCGAACTTTAATTGACGACTAGAGATTTCATCTAAATATTTGATGACAACTTGAAATTTTACTAGAACGCTTGGACCGCCATGTGTGATTCTAGACCGAACCTCATTTATAAGGGCACCCATGTATGCCTCAAAACTTCTTGTGAATTGCAACTATGTTACTGTCAGACTTATAGTTTTTTAACCCTTGAAGCCTGGCATTTACATACTGTCAAGACGAGTATTGACGTGTGATAGAAGCTCTAAGACCGCGATCTACGATAGGAATCAAAGGCTTGTAACCAACCTAGATGGCTTTTGTATTGAGTGAGGACTATGTTGCCTTGAGTACAGATGCTTCTTTTCTCACGCGCTACCATCTACAAATAAATTATCAGGGCCTTATTAAATATATTTCATGACTGCCAGACCAGGAATCACTTTGCATCTGAAAGATATCCTTCAAGTTACTGTCATTATGCTCACTTTTACTGAGAATTGTTGAGTAGTAATAAACTAGAATATCGTTGTGACGGCGTTGCACACAACGATAATTCTAGTGTCAGTAATCTCAGATTTGCTTGAAACTGAGATTGGATGAATAAAGAGGGTTTTTGAACCTAAAATCAGACTATAAGGTAAAGTCACTGATAAAAAACTGATTTTGGAAACTCCAAACAGCTAATTGCTTGATTATAAGAAAATCTCGCACCACAAGTTCCTACCAGGAAAGGAGCTTACATCATCACACCCGTGGTTCGTAACACCTAATCATAGCTTGTCTGTGTAGTCCAATTTAACTAATTTCGTTAGAGCGACCTAAGTGTACTTCCTATGACATCTTATGGCGCTCAATTGCATAACCATATATTGTTGTATTAAGGTAGAGAAAACCTCAAGATGTCGGGATAATGTCAGTAATCAGTTTCCGAGGGTGTTGCCAGGACAGGTGAGGTTTGATCTCAACAGGGAATTAATGTATAAATAGAGCTAATGGAAACCGCTTGTGGTAGCTAGTCATAGAGAGAACGAATTGTGATTTTATCTAATTATCGTATTTATATATTAAGCCCTAAGGTACCACGACATAGACAATGATCGTGACAATATTTTAGAGATAAATCACAATGTCAGTGAAATAAATGATAAATGAGCATAAAACTTCAAGAAGTAGTGGTCCAATGAATCGCAAGATGCCCCAAATATGGTCCAATAACCGTGAAGATGCATGGTATATTTTTATGAAACCTCTGGCGAAGATCTCGTACCGGGCTTGAATCGTTGTATATATACGGACTATTTGATTCAATAGATGGACTAACATTATGGTCGAAAGAATCCTGGAGAGATGACTCGAGCCTCATCTATGATCTTAGTTGCAGTGTCCATTGATAATCTGAAAAATACACTCAACAAGTGATCTACTAATGACGCTGACACGCCTGAATTTCTCTCGCTCAGAAAAAGCTTTTGAAAACCTGAACGAGAAGATCGTTTGAGGTAAGCCTGCCATGGATTGAAGCTATTTCTTTTGAATCAAGCAGATATTCGATTTTTATGGATGATTCTCACTCGAAGTTATCAAGTTTGTCATCAGTACTGACCCGATTGTCCTTAATTACAGTGTTTTCAAAAGTGATATCGATTGACCGAGAATCGCAGTGTTGAGTTTGAGAAAATCTACAAATATAGTCGCTAGGGCTACGAGTAGAACAAGCTCATGAGCAAGGAATAGGAAGATGGGTACTCGAGTAGGTGCTCGAATTTCAATTTTTAAAAGGCAAAGGTCTTTGGCTTGGTTAGGAAGGTAAATCCCGTTCCATTAAAATGTTCAAACCTCGCACAAGCTCAGCAACCACTGTGGGTTTTCTCATCAAGCTTTCCGCTCGAGTGACCAGGCTGGTGGAGGAACATCTAGGTTCTCTCGAAAGTCGAATGGGACCAATTTTATCGGCGCTGTTCGATTCATTAATTTAAATGATTGAATGATAGCAATGAATTAGTATATTATATCTAGAAGACCATTATGAAGTGTCCCAAAAACTCCAGTCCCAGATTTTGCTGTCTTCGGCATTTCCTGCTAGAGCATCCTTTGTAAACTCTTTCTTAACTTCTTCAGCGGGTGCTGAAAAATAAAGATCCTCTGGAGAATCAAATTTGATCTTTTTGGAATCGCTCATGACTGCTGACGAAGCGGGAGATATATTTGGGCTGTTTTCTGAGTCCGGAGCATTCCGCTTAGTACCTCGAGACCCAGATGTTAGGTTGCTATTACCGAACGAAAAGGTAGTTAGGTCAGTTGTACCATATACATCCCTGAATATACTGGAAACTTCGCGATTTCCAAATGAGGTTGCATCTGGTTTATAGTTTCCGACAGGGGAGTTGGTTGCAAAGACAATTCTATTGTCTTTGATGGATACGTTGGCATATTCCTGATCTTTCAAACGCTGCGCAGCTGGCTTGTTTGCAACTTTTTTCCCAGCACCGTTGACTTGATCCACGACTTCCTGAGGTATGGAATTTATCAGCTCTACTTGATCATCACTAACTCCCAGTGATTCTCCTAAACAGCACAGAAACAAATCTACGGCAGAGTTGCGCAGAATATCTTGTCGGCGCTTGAACCTTGAAATTACATCGTTTTTCCTGACAACCATCTTCTTCAAAATCTCTTCGTCTTCTTTGTATTGGTTGCTTACAGGCCCAGAGGGTCCCACATTGTTTGGAATTGACTTTGGAGAAGGACTTTGGTTCGCAGTGACCGCTTTAGTGGCCATGGGAGATACGCTTGCCAATCCCACATTAGCAACACGAGGAGTGCCTGTCCGGCTTGAGACAACAGGTCCCATTCCGGTTCCTGGTGCGGGCGTACTTGAGGGCATAACAGCAGAAGGAGTACCTTGATTTGAAGCCTGCTTGAGTGTCATTTTCTTTCTCATCTGAGCCTGTTTCTTAGCCGGCGAAAGGCCACCTTGTTGTGGAGATAACTTTGCGTTCAAAAGCTCTGGAGAATTTAGGAAATCTACCCCCGACGTTGTCGCGCGCAAAGTCTCCGGCGCAGAATGAGGCATCAAACCAGGATCGCCCTCAGCAGTTTTCGCAGAAGCAGGTCTTGGCCAGTTATCTATCTGAGAAGTAAACTGTTGGGCCTTCTGCTGCTGGTGCTGCTGGTGCTGCCGCATTTGCATCTGCTGCTGAATTTGTTGGAAGGAGCCTTGGATGCGTTGTTGATTGAATGTGGGGTCTACTTGTTGGCTTGCCGTCCTTGGGTGTGTTTGTTGCTGCTGCACTTGTTGCACCTGTTGTGTTTGTGGTGCGTGTTGCGTTTGTTGTGTTGGTTGTGTTTGTTGTTGTTGCTGCTGCTGCTGTTGCTGTCTTGCTGCAATGATCTGCTGATGGCGTCTCAGAACCTGATCTTTGATGAACTCGTAATATTTCTGGTAACGAAAGATGACCTTGTCTACCACTTCCGGTGGGACAATAAAAATACCTCTAGACGCATGTTCTGTAATCTCCTTTGTAAGCATCCTAATCTGAAGTAGCTGGCGAACGTTTTCCTCATTCCGTGTGATCATGTATAAGGTGGGAATAAAGCTATCCACGTTTGTGAACAATTGTCTATTCAGCTGCAGTTTATTCCTTATCGATTGTTTCTGTTCCTGCGAAATTTGATTGGTAATATTTGACAGCCTTAAATGAGACTTTTGTATCTCAGCAGAGATCCTACGAAGAACCATTAGGTCTTGTTCTGTAGGTCGAGGAAGTGAGAACTTTGGAGGTGGTTGAGATTGTCCAGGTACTTGAGAACCAGTCTGGGATTGTGTAGGAACTTGACCCTGGGGCTGAGGTTGAGATAGCACAGTTTGCTCCATATTTTGTGGAGGACCCTGAAGTTCAGAAGCTGTAGGGTTCTCATTAAACGCATTAATATTGGAGTTTGCCCCACTGTAGGGCCTCCTAGCAGCTAAATTGGCTTGCGAGCCCCCACTGTTAGGCATAAATTGGCTCATCTGGGGCACTCCAGTTCCAGAAACGGGAGGTACGGTGGCTTGCTGACTCGAAGCGTTAGCGGTACCCATTTGGTTTCTTGCAGCTTGCAACTTTTTTAGTGCCATTTGATTAATGTATTTTTTGATGTAAATAGCTTGCTGTTGTGGAGTGAGAACAGCCGGCAGTCTATTCGTTCTCTGCAGATCTGCGATCAGCTTTTTCCCATTTTCATAAAGAGCTTTCTGTTCAGCTGGAGTAAATATTTGGTTAAGCCTATTCAGTACATTGGGCACCTCCTGTGTTTGGGCTTGCGTTGGTTGTCCCATTGGCATCTGCTGCGGCTGTGACTGTTGGACGATCTGCGGCTGTTGCATCTGTGGCTGAGGCTGATGCGGCTGCGGCTGCTGAGGTTGCTGCAAAGCAGACTGGCCCTGATGGGCTTGAGATCCGGGACCCGCACTTGGAACTCGAGAGTTGGGTCTTCCTTGGGGAGGACCGCGGTTGTTAGCATTGACCTGTTGAAGCCTTGATTTAAAAACAATTTGTTGATGCATTTGGTAAACTTGTTTTGCGATTTGAAGATCTTTTGGTCCCAAACGTTTTTGCTGGGCCAGCTCCGTTACTTTCTGCCAAGTGTTGACACCTGGCGGTAAGTTGGGAATCCTTTGCAACAACTCTCTTGGAATTTCAGCGCCTTTCATTTCATTGATTAGTTGCTGTTGTTGTGGAGTAAGCTGAGGCCTCGCTGCATTATTTGAAACAGGTGCGTTACGAGGTATGCCACCACGGAGTTGCTGGGCAGCCTGCTGTCTCAGCTTGGCTTGCTGATTGAAGAACATTTGCGAGTTTACGTTGTTGCTACCTGGAGGATAGTGACTCGGAGGAGCCTGCTGTTGCTGCTGTTGCTGCTGCCGTTGCTGCATTTGCATCTGCTGTTGCATCTGCTGATTTGTCATGGTGGACACGTCATGGCGGCTTTGGGCATTAGATGAGTTTTGCTGCACATTCGCTATAGCCTTTTTCCTTGCAGTATCCATGGCGGCGATTCTCTTACGCATTGAGTCCAAATATAAATCTTTTGATGAGCTGCTCGCATACAGATTCTTTTCGAACTGCTCGGCCGTCTTCTTCAGTTTCTCCAGATTAAAATTACCACGATCGCCACCATTAACCTGACTTATCTGAGCTAAAATTTGAGCCAGTTCTGTGATGTACTTGGAGCGTTCCTGGTTCGACAGAGTCGACCTCCAATCAGCGTCCATACTTGACGGTAACTTTACAATTTCCTGTCTGTTATTAGGTTCCAAACGTTCCAATGAGCGCTATCGAAAGCTTTCTACAGCCAGATCTCACTATTTGACCAATAAGGAAGCCTCTCGATTTTATTCACAGTCAAGCTGAACCCTCCCTAGAACTCAATAGATATTCAATACTTTCAAGTGTTGGACTGAATAAAAGACTCCTTCAAAATTCCTGCCTTCAAAGTTTGATAAAAAGAGCCCCCACAGAAATTAGCCACCACCAAGCGAGAGGATAGACCTTTCAAGAAACGAGTGATTTAAGTTTCTTTGCGTTAAAGTACTGTTTCCAGATGGGGATCAGAGCTATAATATGATGAAAGAAGAATGGTCATTTCAAACGGAAAAGATAAGTAATCCAAATGGAGCACCGGCGGGCCGCTATGAAGGCTGCAACGAGGACATTGTGATGTCGATTAGGGTGCTTATACTACACTATCCAATAAAACCCTAAAATTTACTTAAAAGCCAGCGATGGCATACTAGTCTTTGCACAATTTAGGTAAAATACAACGGTCGCAACCATAACTTAAGCCAAGGTAATCACATCTAGAATAGATGCAATTGATTCACGAGTTATCAACCATGTTAAGTTTATTGGTTTTCCTCGTAGATAATATCCTCTAGAATGTCACTGACCCGACTCTCGAGGGCTTCAGTGGCCTTCGTGTCTTCTTCACTGATATGTGTGTCAAGGGCAAGCTTATTCTTCGCTAACTGAAGAATCTTCTCTTCAATCGAGCTACGGGTAATCAAAGTTGTGATATGGACAGTTTTCGATTGTCCTACGCGGTGCGCACGGTCTGCAGCTTGCTTGTCGTCGTGGGGGTTAAAACTTTGGTCGAAAATGACGACGTGGTTTGCACACACCAGGTTTATCCCAAACCCACCTGCTTTAGTTGAAAGAATAAAGACCGGGATGTTGTCGTCGTCGTGGAACTTATCTATTAAGGTCTGGCGGTCGTTGACCTGAGTCGACCCATCAAGTCGCACAAAATTGATGTTCAGTGTAGTTAATGCAAGTTCTAAGATATCCAGCATTTGTGTGAACAACGAGAAAACCAAGACTTTTTCATTTTTATTCTCAATGATATCTTTAAGAATTTTACCCAGCGCATCGATCTTACCAGAATTCATCCATTCGTTGTTCTTAAGTTGAAATTCCCCCAACGTCTTGGGGAATCTGAGACACAGCCTATGAAGCTCGAAGTCCGTCATGTAGCTCATGTCTTCTTGGATGTATTCCTTGTTGCCATTCTCGGCATATTCAGGCTCTTTCAAAATGGCAAGGCTCATTTTATCTAAAACTTCATTGTCATAAATTTGTCGGAAGAGGAGTGGGTGCAAAGAAGCTTTCCGTAGAGACATAATTAAGTTCTTCGAGATGTTCATCTTGGTCTTCACAGGATTCCCATTGTTTTTACCATTGTTTTTAACGTGGCTTGAGCTTTCTTCCTCCTCCTTCAACTCAGCCATTTTTTTCTTATGCTCTAAGACAAGCTGAATTTCACGATTGTAAATGAAACGTTGAGCTTCGTTCATGTCACAATACTCGATCTTCGAATGCTTGCGAGGTAAATGCTTTAAAACCTGGTCCTTCTTCCTTCTTAGGATGAAAGGCTTCATCATAGTTTTAGCTCTGGCAATTGCCTCCTGGGCTAAAAGTGGGTTATAGTCTTTGTTAGAATCTGATGTCCTTGCCCTCTGCCTGAAGACGGCTGAAAGGTCATCCTTTTTCGAAATGAACAGTGACGGCATTATGAACTCCAACAGAGACATTAACTCTTTCAGATTATTTTGCAGTGGGGTCCCGGTTAGTAAAAGCCTGAAATTTGCTTCAATTTTCATTAGTTTAGAAAAGCGTTCTGATAGCGAGTTTTTTAACATATGGCCCTCGTCATATACTACCACATTGAAACCTCGATTCTTTAAGAATGAAACATCATATTTGTTGCCCGACGCGAGATTATAAGTCGTAACGACTACATCGTAATGCCCTTCATTATCCTCCAAAATGTCGCGTAATTCTGCCCTTTCCTGTTGAGAACCATAATATGGTTCAATTTTCATTTCGGGACAGAATTTGGCAAACTCTCTCAGCCAATTTTCCAATGTCGATGATGGTACCACCACTAAATGAGGACCAGGCTCATTCATTTGCTTCAAATATGCTAAGAATGCAATGACTTGACACGTTTTTCCAAGCCCCATTTCATCTGCTAAAATACAAGATAAGTTGTTATGATACAATAGGTGCAGCCAGTTGATACCTGTCTGTTGATAGTCCTTGAGTGTAACCTCCGGGGATAGAAGCTTCGGTTTCTGTCTGAAAAATTTGATTTCTTTGTGACTGGGCTTGCCTCTGCCGCGCGCTAGAGTTCTAGATCTTCTGCTTGCCCGATATTCTTCATCCTCACTTTCTTCGTAGTCCTCTTCATCATCATCAAAGTCGCTATCATCGACTTTCCGTTCTGACTTTCCGGCCTTGGGTATAGCATCACCACTTATCCCAGACTCGTTGTTTTCACCAGATAATTCGTCCTCACTAGCTGCACTTTCATCTTCATTGCCAATATCAATAAAATTGAGCTCGCCATTTTGGATATCTTCGACGTTAACTCCCCATTTTTCAATCTGTGAGGCAATGGAAGTTCCGTATGCAGAACACCTTTTGATCAATGAGTCAATGGCATTGTAACCTCTCATGGTTTGAATGACCTTGTCCAATAGCTTCTCGCCGTCCTTTTTTGTTTGGCCACGTCTAGTGCTCTTCTTTTTCTGCTGCTGTTTAATTTCCTCTTCTGTGACAAAATCTGCTTCAGCGAATGAAGCTAAACTTTTGTAAGGACGATTCTTGACAACCATACTGGCTTTATCAAAGGAAGTATCGGCCAGATCAGCTATGTCCTTTTCATCTGCACCATTTAGAAACTTCAAAATCTCTTCATCAATATTTACATCTGGCGTGGCTTCTTGATAATCTTCCCCACTGATGTTTTCATCTCCACTGTTATGCTCGTCAGCGCTTATTTCGTCTTCATCTTCATCAGAGAGGGATACAGAGCTCTTTTTTACACCGGCAAGCGTCTCTCGGGAAACGTTATCAGCACGAACCAGCTTACGCCTCTTCCGCGTCGTTGATTCCATTTGGGAAATAGTGGAAGGATCAACGACAACAGACTCCATGGTGG
This sequence comes from Lachancea dasiensis, assembly GCA_900074725.1. Taxonomy (NCBI): domain Eukaryota; kingdom Fungi; phylum Ascomycota; class Saccharomycetes; order Saccharomycetales; family Saccharomycetaceae; genus Lachancea; species Lachancea dasiensis. The sequence goes on from LT598458.1 coordinate 691,342, forward strand.
GCCTATGGCGTTGGTTCATAACATGCGAGTACCTATCAAATATCGAGGTCTTTTGTTTCTCCACAGTAACCTTGGATGATCGTTCTGGTGAAGCCACAATGCCCGCACTTCTAGTATATGCTGCCTCATTGTCGTTGAGCCCAGCTGAGGACGAAGATCCAAGCGTCATCAGCCTGCTGGTGGGTTTTTTCTCACCGGGGCGCCAAGCCCATGATCGCGAACTTTTCTGTGACTGGATTTTCTCCAGTCTTTCCCTTGTTAACCCCAAGTCGTATGAGTTTGATTTGAAGACTGCTTTGATCAATGTTTCGGAAAAATCAGGATATTCTGCAGTGAGGGTGGCAACTTCGGCATTCATATCTCCATTTACACCCGCCGCTCCACCGGTGTGACCCAGGCTAGGCTTTTCGGCCGGCTTGAAGACAAATCTGTCTCTCAGAACCGACGTCTGCGTGCTCTCACTTTTTAGCGGCGAAGAAGACGTGATTTTGGTCTCTTCAGCAGGTGAAGACTCGGGCACTTGAACATCATCACCTTTTTTAGGAGTTTCACCGCTCATAACTGAAATTAGCTAGCACTCTGTCTTGCGAGCCAGAGCCTTGGAAGTTGTTGAAGCTAAGTAAACTGCTTACGTTCTTGAATTTTTTTAATTAATTAATTAATATTTTCGTGTTGCGCATCAGAGGAGCACCTCAGAGATGCACAACAAATTAGGCAGATAGAATAAGTTCAATAGACACTTAGAAGTAGTGCATTTGATAATAAAACTCTATAATATCTTCCGCTTTCACTTGACTGTGTTGCTTTCGTGTTTTTTGGTCAATTTTAGATCATTGGGATAGAAAGTAAACCAGATCTACTCATCTGAATCAACTCCAAGCAACTAGCGCCACACCACGGTCAATTTGAATTACCTTTGGTTTTGCTGAACTGCTGAACAAACTAATTTTGATAGAATCTATAGTGTAGGTATCAAAATGAGTTTCGAGGTTTTGGCGTTCGGATCCAATGGTTGTGGTCAGCTTAGGCCTCGGACATGATAACGACATGTTGGTACCTCAAACCACTTTTAAAAGCTCTATCAAGATTGTGAAAATAGAAGGAGGTGGCAATTTTACAGTTCTATTGTTGGAAAATGGCTGGCTTTATCTTGCGGGAGATTTACCCTTGGAATTGGAGTGTAATGGTGACAAGAAAACGTGGAGGCGGGTCCCTGGATTATACCGGGATGTAGCATGTGGATGGAGCCACATAGTCGCAATAACAGTCGAAAATTTCGTTGTTACGGGTGGCGTCGGCGAGAGAGGAGAGCTCGGGCAAGGGAGCAAGAAAGAGAGCCCCTTTCTGAATCCGATCATGCAAATTCGGCACCCACTAAAGTCGCAGGTTTTGGCTTGTTTTTACAACACCTACGTTCTTGATGGAGGCCAACTTCTTGGCTGCGGATCAAACACCAAGTGTCAGATACGAGAGCCCAAAGAGCGAATTATCGACAGCCTCGTAAATGTCTGCGAAGCTTCTGTTTCCCAAGCATGCGCCGGCAAAAATTACGTTTTTTATCAAAAGGCCGACGGCCATATACGCCTCAAGGGATCAATAAGCAATTCCGAGACTCATTTGCCTCCGATGGACCAATTTTCGGCTTTCGAGTGCAGGAGTATGTGGACATCACTTCTGACATTTAATGCGAACCAGAAGTTTCAGTTCTATGGACAGGCTAACCAGAAACAGGATGCAATTATAGGTTTTTCTTGTAACGGGCCGGTGACCGCGTGGAGCACGGGGAGTGAGCACGGTATCGTTTGCATCGGAGGTAAGCAAGTGTTTTGTTGGGGGTGGGGCGAACACGGAAACTGTGGCAGCTTGCCAACCTCTCCTACACCAGATGGCGTGAACGATCGCTCCAACATCAACAGCGGTGTCAACCTGGCCTATAAGGTTGACTCAACAGATGTTGCAATATATACCTGTTTTGGGGGGTGCGCAACATCATGGATATGCGTAGAAAGGCTAGGTTCTTAATGAACGTTGAAACGTCAAGAGTCAAGATAAGAAACTTCTACAGGATTGTGGACACTAAAAAAATGTTAAGAAGTACCTTTCCAAAGCTCATGTACACGCCAAAGCCGTTTTATCGGTCTTTCGGCGTTTCACAGGGGAAATATGTATAGACTTCTTGATCATTACTCTAGAAAACGCGTATCGAGAAACCAGCAGTGAAGACTCTTGGGCCGATGAAGGCTCAAGTCTTGCTCGTCCTTTTCTTTAAACGTTTCCTTGGTTATTTATACATATAGGTCTGAGATTGCAATTTGTTTCGCAATTCGATTTTATACAAAAAAGCTCTACTCACTAAACACGTCAGAAACAGTTTCCATCGATGAGCGTTAGGGCATTTAACAAGGAAAATGAGCTGGTGTAGACATGAAACCCAAAAGTTTTTCCTCTCCTCTGCTGCTGTGCTATCTAACAATTTTTATGCGCTAAAACAATGGGTTTCTAAGGGCACTGATGTCTTTATTGTTGCGGTACAGCATCAGCAGTGTGTAGCTTATTGATTTATTCTTTTCAGCGGTTCAAGGGCAATCCGACTGTAGTTTTCAACATCTGATACCTGTTGGGAGTCGTATTTGAAGCTGCAAAGTTGAATTAACCACTTGTAAAAATCACAGGTTGTCGCAGAAAGGTGAAATTACGAGCAAAGCTTTCGGCGGAGCTCCAGTAATATCACAAAAGACCCTGAAAGCAGCCAAGAAGGCAATCATACTACTTCCAGAGTGCTGCTCCGCGTCAAGCCAATATTCATGCGCAATTCTATGATTATACCTCTGTTGTTACGGAACGACTAATATCACTTTATACAATAATGTCATGTGCTCCTATCTCGAATACTACGTAGTGCTATATCATACAAATGTGGAGGATTACCTTACACCAGCCTCGACTTGAGCCCCAAATAACCTATTCTCGTCACCTATTGTGGTCTCCGAAAACTTGAAAAAAAGAAGCTGCATATCAGCCAATTATCTTGTGAAGAATGTTACCTATGACACAATGGGTCGTGTTTTCAGCTTTACACAGCTTACCGCTGTGTAAAGCTTCAAATCTCACTGCCACCGGGGCTTAAGTTGTGTTAAATGATATGCATTGGCTCCATTCAATATTACTCAAATTATAGCAGAAGCTTAGCGGGATGCCTGAAAATTTTGCGCCCTTTCAGATTACGGGACTCCTATTCAAAGCCATTTTGGCTAAAATAAGGCGGTTAGTCGGGCTTGAGGCTGGCATTCTAGAGAGCCTGAAGATGTGTGCCAGGGTCAGGCTCATTGAGATTGACGCTATGTCACATGATCTGTACTCGAAGTACTCACGCACGTAAATTTTGGCTCCTCATAATTTTAAACTTGACAACAACTAAGAAACGACAAGATAAATGCGCAAACAAAGCGTTGAAATGAACAATTCGGCGCCACTGATGGGCTACTCCGGGCTGGCAGGACAGCCTGGAGCAGTTCAGCCGCATATGCCGTCTGTTTTAGGAACTCCAGGCTCTCTACATCAGCAACTTCATTTGCAACAACCTCATTCACAGTTGGGACCTAATTCCCAATTGGTACAAGGCCAGGCAGTCGGCCAGGCGCAACAACAGCTACCACCAGGATTGATTGGAGCACAGAACGCCGCTGGCTCTGCTTCAAGTGCTTCAGCAAATGCTGGAAACCCGCTTTATCATCCTCACCAAGGTGACCCTTCGCTGCTCCAAAATCCAATCTGGAAGCTACAACTCCAACTTGCCGCTGTTTCACGTCAAGCGGTGGGCCAAGCTAATGTCTATGCCCGCCAGAGTGCAATGCGGAAGTACTTGATTAACAAAAATCAAGGTACCCCAGGGGTGGGTGTAGCTAATGCAACCAACCCACTAACTGGTGCCGCCAGTGCTGGCACGCTCAATGAGATGTCTGCCTCGCTCGTAGATAACACCAAGCAATTGTTATTAGATATGGCTAGTGATCCATCTGCTACGAAAGCTCAAGTAGCCTCATCTAGTGCCATATCTACACCAATAACGCCCAACGCAGAACTCAACGGGGGGGTCAACCCGACGACGCCATCTTTGCTTCTACAGCACAAGAAACTTTCGCAGTATAACATTGACGAAGATGATGAAATAGAACATCGCATGGGCGCACCAACGGGTGCCAAATATGATGATCAACTTTGGCACGCTCTAGATTTATCAAATTTACAGTTATTCAATTTGAGCAACTCGTTGTTCAAATATGAATTTCTAACGCGGCTATATCTTAATGGTAACAATTTAACTTCTTTGCCTAAAGCAGTCAAGCAGTTAAGAAGCTTGAGGGTGTTGGATTTGTCCCACAACAAGTTGACAGAGCTTCCTTCAGAATTGGGCTTATGTCACGAGCTGAAGTATCTGTACCTATTTGACAACATGGTATCCACGCTTCCCTGGGAATTTGGCAACCTTTATAACCTCCAGTTTTTGGGTCTCGAGGGTAATCCTATGGATCGTCAATTAATAAAGATCCTGACAGAGAAATCTGTCACAGGTTTAATATTTTATCTCAGAGATAACGCTCCTGAGGTACCCTTACCCCAAGAAAGGAAATTTATCGAAATTAACGTCGATGGCGAACCAACAGATGCGTTCAATTCCTTGAAGGAGTCCGAACAACACCTCAACCGAGAGACTTTGAAGAAATCCTTCACCGTTCTATCGTACAATACTTTATGCCAGCATTATGCCACCCCAAAAATGTATCGTTTTACGCCATCCTGGGCCTTGAGTTGGGATTTTAGGCGCGAAAAGCTTCAGGAGCAAATTTTGAATTACAATACTGACATTATCTGTTTGCAAGAGGTCGAATCTAAGACGTACGAGGAGTTTTGGGCCCCACTGCTCCGGGAACACGGTTATACTGGTATGTTCCACGCCAAAACCAGGGCACGTACGATGCAGGCAAAGGATTCTAAGAAGGTGGATGGATGTTGTTTTTTCTACAGGGATTCGGATTTCAAGATTGTGTACAAGGAAACAATTGATTTCAGTAGTATATGGATGAAACACAAGAAATTTTTGAGGACGGAGGATTATTTGAACCGTGCCATGAACAAGGACAACATCGCCATAGTTGTCAAACTACAACACCAGAAAAGCGGAGAACATGTATGGGCGGTAACCACGCATTTGCACTGGGACCCTCAGTTTAATGATGTTAAAACTTTTCAAGTTGGTGTTCTGCTAGATCACATGGAGAAGACGATCAAAGAGCATAGCGGCGGTACCAGCACACAAGAGCTGAAGAAGGTACCGGTGATCCTCTGTGGTGATTTAAATTCGACGCTTGACTCTGCTGTTTACGACTTGCTACGTACTGGTGCCGTGCGCGACCATCAGGATATTGAGGGCCGAGACTTTGGCTTCATGTCTCAAAAGAACTTCGCTCATAACATTCCCTTGAAATCAAGTTATGAGGTAATTGGCGAGCTTCCTTTTACTAACCTTTCACCACTTTTCACCAGCGTCATCGACTACATATGGTATTCCCCGCAAGCTCTGCGTGTACGTGGTGTTCTTGGCGAAATAGACCAGGAATATACTTCAAAGTTTATCGGGTTTCCCAATGACAAGTTTCCTAGCGACCATATTCCGCTTGTTACTCGGTTCGAGTTCACCAAGGGGGTTGGAGGGAGCAGAAAGGCGTAAAACCACACTTCTTTCAAAAGCTTCTCACGTTTAATTCACGAAATCACTCCACTGTACCATATCATAGACAATATTTAGGCTATAAAACGTTCAATACTCGTTTCGGTTGGCATTTAAAGCTGGCACTATTAACGATCTCTATTATTTCAATATTTTTGGTAGGCCATAAAGATAGCTGGTCGACTCGCTTCGGCTTAAGAGCTATACTGAAGAGGTTTGAAGGTGGAGTATGGCCTCTGTCGATCGTCAAAACCTCTCTGAAGAATATGATCGACACCATGGTGAAGAAATATACCTTGAGAATGCGCCATTATTGGAAAAATTGAAAGATCTGAGTTATGTAACTTTCATGTTGATTGGGGTGGCATTGCTGTGGCCATGGAACAGTTTTTTGAGTGCTTCACTCTACTTCCAGCATGATGTTTTTCATGATGACACTATTTATGCCAGGACATATATAAGCACCATGATGACTATATCTACTACATCATCTGTTATGTTCAACCTTTGGCTCTCGAAGAGACAGCACAGCTATGCGGAAAGAGTTGTCAGAGGGCTTATTTGGGAAGTGGTCGTGTTTGGATTACTTGCCGTTTTTGTTTTAGTCCGTAAGGTCTTCCCTGACTGGCTAAACTTTTTGTTTTTGATGACAATGGTGTTAATTAGTTCTTGCGGAACAGCCATGACCCAAAATGGTGCCATGGCTCTGGCCAACGTCTTTGGGCCTCAGTTCAGTCAAAGTGTGATGATGGGCCAGGCTGTAGCTGGTGTACTGCCATCTCTCGTACTCTTCGGAGTTTCCTTCATTGGGGACCCTCGCAATCAAAGCGTTGGTGGCATTTTCGCGTATTTTTGCACCACGATTGCTGTCTCTGCCAGTTGCATTGTCCTATATCGTATCAGTGGTATCGGAAGCGCAGACAAGCGGGAACTGCTGCTAAACGAACAAACTGACGACATCGAGGATAACACCGTATCGTTTGCAGTACTGTTCCAAAAGCTAAAGTATTTGGTTTTGTCCATTTTCACTACCTTTATCGTTACGCTCCTGTTCCCGGTTTTTGCTGCCAACACGTTCGTAATGGGACTACCAATGCACAATGCCCAATACATCCCATTTATCTTCACAGTATGGAATCTGGGAGACCTTTATGGGAGAGCAATTTCAGACTACCCTGTTTTTCAATCCGCAAACTTTACGCCGTTTAAGACGTTCTTGTATTCTATTGCTAGGGCCGGACTTGTCCCTTTATTTTTCTGTTTTAATTTGAACGATAGCAGAAAGCCCTCCGGGTCGGTTCTGTCCGATTTTGGCTACATTTTGCTGCAATTTTTGTTTGGGGTGACCAATGGCAATGTCCTTTCAATAAGCTTCATGAAGGTGAGTCCCCAGCTTAGCTCAGACAAAGAACGCAAAGCCGCAGGCGGTTTCACGAACATCTTTCTGTCTTCAGGGCTGGCTTGCGGCAGTCTAGTAAGCTACGTGTTTGTGTATATCGTAAGCACAATTGAAATGGGGCGTCCATAAGAGAGTATGTGACAGCAAGTGCTCAAATCACTTGCCAATAACTACAAGGGCATCGAATGCAGTCGAAAATCATGGGTTTTTGTGCTCTTTCCTCCAAGTGTCCTGGTCAACTTGTGCAATTATTTAAGATAAAGCAGTGTATATAGCGCGTGTTTACTGTCAATGTTTATTTCGTGTCTGAATTTGTCACGACTCACTGTAGTAAACGACTTTTCATTAATTTAATGAGAGCTAGACTCAACGCCACTGATCCTAGACTAAAGTGATCTTTCGCAGCTGCATGAGGCCTGTACACTCTTGCATTGTGCCAGAATGAAAGTGACCGTTTAGGTTTAAGATAATCACTATTTTATACACAGTCATAAATCACGTGAGGAACAAAATTTTCGAATTCGCTGTTATGCCTAGCGTGTTCTTTAAAGAAACTACTCAGGAATCAAATTCAAGGTCACGAAGGGTATTGAGAGCATAACGCCTACCTATTGTGCCAAACTCGTTAGCCCAATATGTCTGCTTCTGGGTTTCAAGAGAACCAGGAGGATGCAGCCTTGAAACGGCGAATTGGCTCCACCGACGCGATCTTTACAGTTGCGGAGAAAGAGTTGGAGGACGTGTCAAAGTGGGAAAAAGTTCAGACAGAGGAAAGCCCATTAAATAAATTAGAACGCCTGTTGATGCCAATTGTGTTTACGGCTCTAGCCTTCTTCACCAGGATGTACAAGATTGGCGTGAACAACCATGTGGTATGGGACGAGGCACACTTTGGTAAATTTGGGTCTTATTACTTGAGGCACGAGTTCTACCATGACGTGCACCCCCCGCTTGGTAAGATGTTGGTTGGCCTATCTGGGTTTTTGGCCAATTATAATGGGTCGTGGGATTTTCCATCGGGTGAAGAGTATCCAGAGTACTTGGATTATGTCAAGATGAGAATCTTCAATGCAACTTTCTCCGCCCTGTGTGTTCCAGTTGCTTATTTTACCGCGAAGGCCATTGGGTTTTCGCTGCCAACCGTTTGGCTGTTTACTATTCTGGTGATATTTGAAAACTCTTACGCGACTCTTGGTAGATTTATTCTGTTAGATTCCATGCTGCTCTTTTTCACAGTTGGTTCCATCTATTGTTTTGTTATGTTTCACAACAACAGAAAAGTCCCATTTTCTAGAAAATGGTGGAAGTGGTTATTATTTACTGGCCTCTCACTCGGATGTACTATATCGGTCAAGATGGTGGGTTTGCTGGTCATTACCTTGGTGGGTATCTACACTGTTATTGACTTATGGAATATGCTCGGTGACAAACAGCTTTCCAAAGCCAATTACGTCTACCATTGGCTCTCCAGAATTTTGTGCTTAATTATCGTTCCATTCTTAGTGTTTTTGGCTTGCTTCAAAGTTCACTTTGATCTTTTATCCCATAGTGGAACTGGTGATGCCAATATGCCATCACTATTTCAGGCGGGTTTGATTGGAAGTGATGTCGGCGAAGGACCCCGTGACGTTGCTTTGGGATCATCGATCGTTAGCATTAAAAACCAGGCCCTGGGAGGTGCATTGCTGCACTCTCATGTTCAGGGCTACCCGGAAGGCTCTAATCAACAGCAAGTTACCTGCTACGGCCATAAGGACAGCAACAATCACTGGATTTTTGACAGAATTAGACCTTTACCTGCTTGGACTGACGATGAAAAAGACATCGAGTTTCTAGAGGCGGGCGCTGCATACAGAATTGTTCACCCAAATACGGGTAAAAACTTGCACACACACCCTATCCCCGCACCTTTGTCGAAAGCAGCATGGGAAGTTTCTGGTTATGGTACAGCAACTATTGGAGATCCTAAAGATCATTGGATTTTGGAAGCTGTCGTGCAGCATGGATCAGAAAATGCATCCCGTATGCATCCTTTGACGACCTCTTTCCGTATCAAGAACGCTGAGCTCGGGTGTTACTTGGCCCAGACAGGTAATAACTTGCCCGAATGGGGGTTCAGACAAAGTGAGGTGGCCTGTTTGAAAAATCCTTTTAAGAGAGACAAAAGAACTTGGTGGAACGTCGAGACACACACCAACGATAAATTACCAGAAAGGCCAACTGATTTTCAATATCCAACGTTAGGTTTTATGAAAAACTTCATTCATTTAAATCTAGCAATGATGGCTACGAACAATGCTCTGATTCCCGATCCTGACAAATTAGACAACTTGGCATCTTCTGCCTGGCAATGGCCCACTTTGAATGTCGGGATCAGATTATGTGGTTGGGGTGATGATACTTTTAAGTACTTCTTGATGGGTTCTCCTGCATCTACTTGGCTGTCAACCGCAGCTGTTTTGGCATTCATGTTGTCAGTGGTAGTGTTGGTTCTCAGGTGGCAAAGACAATACTCCGATTTATCAAGTGCTCATGACTTCAACCTTTTCATGATGGGGGGTTTCTACCCTCTCCTAGGCTGGGGTTTGCACTATGTGCCTTTTGTCATAATGAGCAGAGTGACGTATGTCCATCACTATCTTCCTGCTCTTTACTTCGCATTGTTGATCTTATCCTATCTCTTCGAAGCTGGTCTACAGGGTCTGAGCAAAACAAAGACAGGAAGGATTACTAGGGCAACAATTTACGTTGTCTACTCCTCGGTAGTCATTTATGGGTTTTACTATTTTGCTCCCATCTCCTTTGGTATGGAAGGCCCTTCCAGTAACTACGCTTACTTGAATTGGTTAAAGACGTGGACAATTGCCTAAGAGAAAGGCGTACAGGTGAGCTACGGACTCACACTTTTGGCTACAGTTTATATCATTTCTACTAATCTAGAGACGTAAATATGCCGGATGACAAATAAGTAGTTGTCTGTCGAGACAGTACCTGTCTTTATTGACCGAAAAGTAACCTATCTACTGAGTTATCCTATCGGTGTCCAGTAATTCTGATAAAGCCGGCATGCGAATCTCTTGTGTGTTCATGGGGGTAAGAACGTGAGATGGCCCAGCGTTTCCTTGTATGCTAACAATATGGTTCAGAAGAGGCGATTGGGCAGGCGTTAAATGCTGATCGGAGTCACCGTGCGAGTGAGCTTGTGGGGGAGGTAGAGGCATTTGAAGGTCAACCCGATCGATTCGATCTTCAAGGTCGTCCAGATTATCAGTTTTGGCTGCCTGAGTTAGAGAAGTGTCCTTTTTACTCATTGCTTTGGAGTAGCTGGGAGGTGATAATAACCGAATATCTTGGTACGTGGGTGGAACTTCATCATCCCATGAAATGCCGAGTCCAGACCTTTCTGTAATGACCTGCCTAAACTGCATCCTCAGGACTCGAGCGGCACCAGTAGGTAACCCGACTATACGCTGAGCAGCAGAAACCTTACTGTTGCCTTGGGATACGACAGGCGTTAGGTTGTCGTCATTTTGTGAATCTGTGGGAATCGACTGTGTATTGCGTGCAGCAAGAATAGGAGAAACCTCTGCTAATCTTTGATCAGAGCTAGCAGTGGGCGTAAGTCCACTAGAGTTAGATCCCGTACCATGACCAGGATGTAAAGGTTGTCCATTAGCATATTGCAGCATCTCTTCAGCAACAATAACTTCCAGTATAAGGAGATGTTGGACATAAATGCCCAGATGCGAGTCTTCAACATCACATGCAACAGTTACAGGTTGCTTAGAATGATCGGCCATCGAATGAAGACTGGAACCTCTTGTTACAGGGTTACTAACCCCAGAGTTGAGGCCCATACAATTAAGCTCTGTCACCATCTCAACCTTGCCTTGACCACTAAAGTCACTCTTCCAGCCGCTTTTGACCTCTCCATGAGCTATAGTGCGCACCTCTTCAGTGAAAAGGGCAGTTTCTTGAGATAGGTCTTGTTGTACTATTTCATTGCGCATTCGCTCTTGCTCAGCAAGGATTTCTTGACGCATAGCATCGTCACTAGGGTGAACCAAACTGTTTGCATCATTGGTACTCTCCTCTTCATTTGTAGCCGCATTCTGTGGGACATTAGCATCCTCAGGTGCGCGAGTAATCGAAAAAGCTTCTTCAAGCGTGCATACCGAGGTTGTTACTTGAGGAGCTGCGTCATGTGTCCTCTTTGAAGGCTTGCCTTTCGCGGAATTCTTGCGAGTCTGAGAGGCAGCAACGTCCTTCTCCAATGACTTAAGTTTCGACTTGTGGACATTGCAAGTATTGAGTCGCACACGTCCCCTCTCCTCGAGTTTCCAATTTAGGCGACGCATTCTCCATCTTCTTCCCTCGGAGGAGATACCATCCAGCTTCAGCTCTAATGGGAAAGTTGATTTGGGATAGATGATATTGGGGAGAACAGCTGTGACAACCAAATCTGTTGGTGGAAAAATTCTCATGGAGTTTCTGTCCGGACCCCGCAGTATACTTCTTGTTATAGGCACTGGGAGCCTCAAAATTGCTCTATTCTTAGAATTTACATTGTTGTCCTTGCCAATCACTGGCTTGTAGGTAGCTTCGGCAACTAGTTCGTATTTTACTTCTGTTTTAGAGTCAGAGCCCAGAGATACAGTAACCGGTACTGATCCCGGGATTAAATGGGAAAACGGGTAAACATGATCGCCGATTGGAATTTTAGTTTCCTTGACAACAACGTCCCATCTTGCGAGCTCTGTAACTTTGGAGCAGCAATCCTTGCACGACTGAACCGCAGATAGTTCTGCAACAAATGGCTTAGCATACTGGACTCTCTGTATTAGTGACAACGAGACACCTTGGACTGCGATTTCTGAATATTTAAAAGATGGCGGTGTCCTTGGGAGCTTGGGCGATGCTGATGGGCTCGCTGATGAGTTCTTGATAGACAGACTCGAAAGAGTTTGGGAGAGACTGTTCAAACTATGCACACTCTTTTTCTTATGCCCATGCGAGCTAACTGGTGTCAGTGGTTCGCTGTTTGCAATCACATCATCTGGATGTCGAACTCTCAATTTAAGGAGTCCACTCAGTAGCGTACCTGTGGATTCCATAGGGGGACCGTACAGTACACATGGCGGGGACTCGACATCTATTAAAAGTTCTACGAGACCTTCATTTCTCACATTACCTTCCGTGACATCCTTGGACGAGGTGGATGTCGATTTCTTATCGCTCAAATGGCTCTTCTTCAAAAAAGTCATTGACTCACAAATCTCTGTTTCAGCCGAAAATTGCAGAACCTACAGCTGCTGGTGGATCAACAGTTGAATAAATGCCCAGACCTGGTCGCTTGCACTTTTTGGCCCTTTATAAACCAAGATAGGATCTCAACTGTCTGATGAGTTATGGTCATCAAGTTCAGATTGTTCAAGCTCCTGCGAACTTGAAATTAAACGTAGATAATGATCCAATTGCAGATCGCTCAGGGTCAAGTCACATTCACGAGAAGTATATATAATTTTACTTGAAGATAATACCATGGAGGTTTATCTTTGGATCCCTCCTCTCGATCGAAAAACGCCTGTATCCGTCTAATTGTAAGCGGATCCTTTATATAAAGTCTGTCCATGTGTAGTCTCCATCGAGCATATTCTGTATAGTTGAGTCGTCATCAAACAATAAGATTGGATTTAAGGACTGGTCCAATGGGTTTTCCGGGACCTGCAGCATATTCGTGACTGAAAAGTCACCCGTGGTAGGGAAAAATCCCTGAGATTCATGAGCGCCGAGAGCCGCGCTCACGAAACCAGAAAATTTCTCCCAGTCTGCAGTGGAATAGTCTATACAAGCGGGGATGTCGGTCACATCCATCATTTCATTGAGGCGACTGGAAACACCTGGGTTGATTTCATTCCGGATAATCTGCATGGCATATTCGAGGAAGAGAAACTGTTTGAACGAGGTGAAATACGTGTTGGAAAGCGTGTTAGATCCCAGGTTGACCATTTTTTGAACATATTGGAAAATAGAATACGAAATAGAGTCAATGATAGAGACTTTGTAATCGATCTGCCCTTCAAGACTGGGCCTATTCTTGGTTTGCCATCGGAATCCCTTAAGCTCTTCTTTGACACGAAGGACAGTGAGGATCACCCCGATAAGGTAATAAGCAACTCGGAATACACCATTTTGGACTAGTTGATTAATAATATAACGATGGTCGGGTAGCACTCGGCCCTCGTTACTGTCACCAGCTGTTCTCATATATGTTTGCAATATGTCGCCTAATTCAAGTGCACTTTCGAAACACTCCTCTGTGACTTTCCTGAATGTCAGACTCAACCATTCCGATTTCCCTATTGACAGCCTTATCTGATCTTCTATGTTACAGACGACAGATGCCCGTATTGCCAGAAAATAGATTCTTGCTATGACATTCACTTTGAAATACAATGCATTACGCATGCCTTGAAGCACCTTTCGATCAGCATGTGCGCCAACCAGGCCATTCACCTCAGAAAGTGGGCAACATGACTGAAGCTCATACTCCAGCCATCGAATCTTCGGATATATATCATCAATGTCACTTCCCTCCCTCAACTGAAGGGACAGCCTGTCAAGCACGCTCATCTTGCCAAAAATATGCAATTGCTTGTGGAGCACCTTATGAATCTCAATTTCCGTATCGTCCTCATAGTATTTCTCGATGTCTTCTTCCTTGGGAGCCATATGTGCATAATCCACACCAAGGAATAAGAAATTTCCCCGTAAATACATATCGGATCGTAGTAGAATAAGCGTGCCCATCCAAAGCTTTGCTCTGAAGTGGAGAAAATATCTGGTTCTCTCGTCAGTTCCCTGATGATGATCGGCCTCTATACAATCTCGATATAAACCGATCTTGAATGCATGTTTTATAATCAATGTCATTAGCATATCTCTTATCGAGCCTGCCATCACATCTCCCTCGGTTGGAAAATATAACAAAGCCCATCTCATGAGAATAAGGCATGATAAGATATCCTCATTGGTTTTGTGCGAGAGAGTTATCAAATGCGCCAAGCACTTTTGGGCAATTCTAATAAAGTGATTTGAAATCTCAACTTCAAAGCTTATATTCACTAGCATCATGGCGGTGTATGAAATCCGCATGAGGACCAGAAGAATTGCGAGACAGCCGGTTTTGCGAGCAAAATCTTGATGATCACCAATGTTCAATCCAACTACCACACCAGAAGGCGAATATTGAATGCTTTGTAGAACAGTGCTCAGTACTCGAGTCTTATCAATGTAAGGCACTAAGGGATAGACATTCTCCATGTAATACGAAAGTAGACGATCAATGTTCTTCTTCGAAGGTAAAATATTGATTATCTCATCAATCAACTCTTGTGGGGTGGTTTTTGAAGAGTGAAATTCCAAGTCAATTGGCTCGAACAAAGCTTTTTTGCTAACCCCATCGCCTTTGCCTAAGAGACAGCGCCGAATTGCATCCACAGCCTCCGGCGAGAGATCCTGTGAATTCATGGTGTTCTTTCTGAGTATTTCGCGAATTTCTGGAGCAAGAAACAAGACCTGAACAACAGAATCTAGTTCGTCGGAGTGCGGATCGATGTCATCTCCAACCGACTGGACAATCTTCCCAACCACGTAGTTCAACGGTTTATAAGATTTCGTCACAAACTTCAAAAAATGATTCAATCTCTTGTGCTTCTGGATCATACCCATGTCGGAGAATGGTTTGTGGTCGCACTTGAAAATGCTTGTCAGCGAATTGGGCTGTAAACCATCAAAAAAGTTCACTTTAACCGGCTGCTTGTAAAGATCATTACGCCAGCCTCTGTTCCCGAGCTGCTCACTTTTCAAACCCTGACGTAGGTCTTTAAACTTATGCTCGAGTTCATCCAAGCGTTCACCCAGTGAATATGCCTTGCCGACTGAATATCTCTTTTCCAATTGATCCGCGTAATCGTAGACGCATTCTGCATGTAACTTTGCACAGGTCCCACACGTAGGCTGTACTCTATCGCACTTGATTTTGCGTCTGCGGCAATTTCGACACACCAACGATAGTCTGACTCTGGTCTTTCTAGCTTTGCGAGCGGGTTCCGAGGATCTGGTAGAGCTGGGACTCTTGTAGCCACTATCTGTCATTGCGCGAGCAACTCAAGCGGAAGAAACTAAGCCGTGGAACTAAGAGGGCCAAATTAGCTCCTGGTATTATGTGACTGAAACACTAGAGTTACTCCGAGAGTGTACTCATACCAGCAAAAAAAAACACAACTGGGCAATAATATGAATGAGTTACTGCATTTTTTTTTTCGCTGCTCAGACTGATAGCTGTTGGGTTTCTTTCCAATCTTTGATCTCGTCAACTTGATAGAAAATGGCTCCGGTTAAAGGTTATTACATATCCGTTGCCATTTTAGACGAAGTCTGCATAGAAAACCGGGGGCAGAAGTGCTCTCGTAATACCTGGTCCATTATTTTGAGGCCTACTACTGATCTACATTTACGTCTAGTTCAATAATTTTAAAGGGCTGATGGACTGCGTAGAAAAGTCACTTCTTACTTCTTCGAGAACAAATCTACAGGTAACAATTTATTCCTCGATTGTAAAATCATGCCAGAGAAGGTCTCATGATCAGTGAATACTTGCTCTTCATCGCAGTGAACGCTCATGCTACCTTTTCTGGGCACAACTAGACCTACTGCGCCGCGATTGAGCGTTGAATCCGAAAAACACATCTACCAAAACTAGAACTCGAAATTAATTTGAACCATGGCCTGGAGCTCCATATTGTTTTGAAGAATGATGCTTATTTGAAGAACTTCACTGAGTTCTAAACTTATGGCACGAGATGCTTGCTTAAACGTGTAAAGAGATAAAGGTATAGCGGTAAACAGTTGTAGTATGCTCGAGATCAAGAAACAAACATTGCTTAATACATACGCGTTTAGCGCGAGGGAGAGAGAGAGAGATATAGAGAGAGAGAGAGAGAGATATAGAGAGAGAGAGAGGAAAGAGAGAGGAAAGCCCGACAGCCATTTTAACTAGTATCCTGAACATGGATCAACATGCCAGCCCCAATAAAAGAGGAGATAGCATGAATGTATTCAGCCAAGCAGAATATTACCCAATGCCGAGTGAATCCAAGATCAGCTATTCACGAAGAAATAATAATAATCTGATAATCCGCACAGACTTGCATGCACTGATCGTTAAGCTAACATCTCCGGTGGATTCTATAGACTATCCGTTTTTGTCTGATTTTTTTCTGTCCTATAGAAAATTCATAGCTCCGGAGGGCCTACTAAAGCTCTTAGAGAGCAGACTTAAGTGGGCTTTCAATGAATGCATGTGCACAGATGGTGACCGACAGAAGATTGGCAAGGTGGCGTCAGTACGAACGTTTGTGCTACTCAGACACTGGCTCCTCAATTACTTCGCCCAGGATTTTTTGGCAAATGCGCCTTTAAGACGACAATTTGTTCGAGCAGTTAATGCACTGCGCTGGGATGAATCACTCAATACTCCAAAACTCATTCATGGTATTGTGGTCAACATAAAAAAATCATGGGTGTTTTGCCTGAAGCTTATGTGGGAAGATGTAGCCGAAAGCCATTGCCCACAAAGTGCTGAAGAATGGCTCGATTTTAAAATTCAAAATATTGAGTCAGAAACCTTCGCAGGTAATAACGGCAAAAGACTTAGCCTCTACGCTCTACAGAGCTCACAAAATCCAGAGTTCCGAAACCGCAGCGTTTTGTCGTTATACACTGGCCAAGATAAGTTCCAACTTCCAGAGTCAAATACCAACATGAATGCTAAGGTGGGCTTTAAAACCAAAGATCGGACGGCCAGCATGTTTCTATTTCCTCAGGACAACTTGCTGTCAGCAAAAGTGAGGGCCTCAGGCGAAGACGGTAATCAAAAACCCGGGAATACTGGCCTCGTTGTACCCAATAGCACTAGCGTGTCGAACGTAATCAAAGATCTGCATGTTCCCCCAACCCCTTCTGTGGACAAAGTTATACCGCCCACACCGGCCAAAGATGTTGAGTTTATTCTTAGGTCTTCATTTCTTCCGTCACAGGGCCCAAAAAAAGATAATATCACTGCCAAACACAGCAACCCAGCTCCCGGGATGATGGGGCTTCTTTCCAAGTGGAGGCGAAATCACAATATTCGGTCAGCAAACTTGAAATTAAAAGAACAATCACCTAGCCTTGAAATTGAGAATTTCATCAAGCTAGTATTTTCTATAACCTCTCTCGAAAACAGGGAAGAAGAACAGAGTAAGCCTGTAGTCAGTGATTCTGCCAAATTTGATATTCTAAGTGCGAGGACCATTGATGAGGTAGAATTCTTCATTACTGTCGAAAATGAGCTGCTTTCGAAGGTCTGTAAGCACGATGGTGGGCCCCCATTTCAAGAGCAAGTCCCTTTTAGTCGGTCGCCGAGTAGCGTCGAAGGTGTGAGTGTTATGGATAACTTGAATCTTTATAAAACAGTTAGTCACATTGCTTCATCCGTTGTCTCACTGTCAAAAACTTCACAACAACATCAGCTCACTTCACCGTCTTTTGCGGCTAGAGAAAGGCGATTGGTGAACAGTACTGATTGTTTCTTCAGAAATGATAAATCTGCCCCGAGAGTTTTGGGAGGACCTCTGCGATCAAATACAAAGTCACCCGTGGACATCGAAGATCGGCCCCGGAAACTGGTTTTTCACGAGACAAGAAGAGACGGGCCCATGATAAGAAATGAACCCAGCTCACAAATTGGCACAGACAATCGAAACATAACAGGGTTAGGTATATCTGATGCTCAAATGGTCCCCAATTTCTCTAGCGAAAGACGAATATCACCATCTCGGCCCATGCGGATATCATCTAGCATTGCTGAGGTTGATGACACCTTCTCCCAACAAAATCAATTCCCAACCTTAGATAATAGCAATCATGAGATTGCTGCTATTGACGACTTTCCAATCGTCAAGAGGAAGGAGGGCGTGCAAAATTTACGAGAGTTCAATTTTGAAGAAAGTACTGAATCGGGCATCGAAAGAAAAGAAATCTTCTCCAGTCCAATTGAACCCCAGTCTGGAGAAGATGCCATTCAAGCTTCAAATGGACCGCACGATTTGGGTGATGGCAGTGATTTAGATGAGGATACTTCTAGCTTTTTCACCTCCAATGATGAAATCAGCATACGTGAGGAATCCAAGCACTTTACTCCTGCATCTTCCATGGGCCAAAGGTCCGTTACCAATAGCAGTGGTCGTATTAGTATCATGGGGCATAGCAATCGGAGCCATGGTAGATCACCATCAACCGATCAACACAACTTCACGGTCAAGTGTGATGCCTATTCAAAGCTAGAAAATGTTTTACTGCTTAACGAAGAAAAGGTCCGTAATTTACAAGTAGAGACTGGTCGACTAGCAACTGCAAGCGAAGAGCAAAATGAGCTTAGAGAGTCTACCTCTTCGTTGGTTTCATCGGTACCTACCGAAAAGTTATTCTTACCTAAGGACTCAAGTCCGCGCACAACACTCGCAAAGGACAATCAAGTCGGGGAACCCTTAACTTTTGAAAGTAAAGTTATTCGCTTGTCATCAGTTCCGAGCATCCGCTCCATTGTTAGCGGTGAATCAATTACGTCTTTACAGAGCGCGGGAACGTTTGATAAACAAGATGGCAAAGTCAGCCGAACTTCTGGCTGCCTTGATTTCGTTCAAATCAACAATTCATCTCTATCGGCTCCTGATGGTGCTGGCCCGGATACCAACAAGTATCTTTTCTCACCTGACTCAGAGAGTGTGGACTATGCCTCGCCAGAAAAGAACGTTAATAATCTTAGAAACAAGTTTATCGGCTTTAGGGGTAGCCAAACGCAATCTGATGGCGAGCTGAAAACCAACGAAGCTGATGAACAATTTGAGGAACAACATTTAGACGAACTTTATCAAGAAAAACACGAAAACGAGCACCATAGGCGCACTGTAACACCGATAGTTTCACCTTACAAAGGTGAGGATAGCCGCATGAACAAGTTCGCCGCGATCACAGACGAATCACTTCACGGAGATCCCATTAATGTGGCCTTAATGAAGCTTGAGGGAACGTTCCACCGTCAACAACCCAAAGCAGAAGAAGAAAATGTTCAAATAGAAGAATTATGTCGCAGGAGGCTATCCGATTTGACAACAAAACAACGAAACTCTTTCTTAATCACAAGGCGGCGACAGGTTAAGAGCGAACTGCCAGCTCATTCAAATGTCGTTACTGTCGATGCAGACTCAAGAGCTACCGAGGTAAAAGTTACAGAATTATTACAAAAATACCGGTTACAGGACAATAGACTGCTTGTCTCAAATGCCGACCAACATATCCCTTTCATTTTGATGTACGACTCCAAATCAATAGCCGAACAACTGACACTTATAGAGAGGGAAATTTTGAAGGAAATCGATTGGAAAGATTTGCTTGATCTTAAAATGAGTCGTAAAAGTCCAACTGTCACAAGTTGGCTTCAGTTGTTGTTGAAAAATGTCGAGCTATCTGGGATTGATTTGGCTATCGCTAGATTTAACTTAACGGTGGATTGGATTGTTTCTGAGATTGTCCTGACTACCGATAATAGGCTCCGGAGAAATACTATTCAAAGGTTCATTCACGTTGCTGATCACTGCAAAAAGTATCAAAATTACAATACTCTGATGCAAATTGTACTCGCCCTGAGCTCCCTAGTTGTACAAAGTTTTAGAGACGCATGGAGGCTCATTAAGCCTGGAGACGTTTTAATTTGGGAGTCTCTCAAAAAAATTCCGTCTTTGGAGAAAAACTATCATCACATTCGGATGCTTCTAAATGATATTGATCCTATAAAGGGCTGCGTTCCATTCATTGTCGTGTACCTTTCTGACTTGACACTTAACTCCGAGAAGAACAATTGGATATCACAGGATCAAGTGCTGAATTACAGTAAGTTCCAAACAAACGTTCAAATAGTCAAAAATTTCATACAACGCGCTCAGTGGTCGAAATTTTATGACTTCAAGATAGAGGAGGAATTGTTAAGCAAATGCGTTTACATAAGTTGTCTTTCACAAGATGAAATAGCACATGTTACGCAAAATTTGCTTTAATCACCACATATGCGACTTGAGGCCATCAGAAGTTAGTCGCCTAGAGTTTTGGTAGCCATAATATGCTCGTTTTGAAATATACTTCAAATGCTCAATATATTCTGGCCGCTTGACTCACAGCTGATAAAATATCGCGTTTTCCACATTTGCATCATCTCATCTCATCGCATCGTTCTACTTTATCATTTTGTTTTTCACTGTCGTCCATAAATTTGAAAAATTTTTGTTAAAAAGCAGCGATCCGATGAGATGAGCTCACTTAACATTATTTGAGCGACTAAAACTGAGATAGTCCAAGAACAAAAGGAAATCCTCATTAGTCTCTCGTTGTTGTGTTTTATAAGAGATGTCGGATGAAGTTATTTGGCAAACTATCAATCAGCATTTTTGTGCTTACAAGCTGAAGACTGACAAAGGTCAGAATTTTTGCAGAAACGAATACAACGTCACAGGGCTGTGCAACCGGCAGTCTTGTCCGCTGGCTAACGCGAAGTATGCCACCGTTAAGAATGTAGATGGCAGACTGTATTTATACATGAAGACTGCAGAGAGAGCTCACACGCCAGCAAAAATGTGGGAAAGGATAAGGCTCTCAAAGAATTACGCCAACGCCCTTAAGCAGGTCGACGATCATCTACTCTATTGGAACAAATTTCTAATTCATAAATGTAAACAGAGGTTGACACGGTTGACCCAAGTGGCGGTTACTGAAAGACGTATGGAATTGAGAGAGGAGGAAAGACATTATGTGGGGGTAGCTCCAAAGGTAAAAAGAAGAGAAGAAAATCGTGAACGGAAGGCCCTGGCCGCTGCTAAAATTGAAAAGGCTATCGAAAAGGAGTTACTGGAGAGGCTAAAGAGTGGGGCATATGGGGACAAACCTTTGAATGTAGACGAAAAGATTTGGAAGAAGGTTCTTGGCCATGTTGAAGACGACCAAGAAGATGAAGACCTGGAAGAAGAAGAAGATGAGGAAAGTGATGCAGAGATCGAATATGTTGAGGACGATGGTGATGACGAAGAGTTGATGGACGTTGAAGACTTAGAAAGATGGCTCGATGATCCTAATGCTTCCCATGATGAGGACAGTGGAGATGACGACTCGGAAGAAGACAGCAGTGACGATTCAGACGAAGACGACGACACTAAGGATCAAAAGCGCAAGAGAAAAACTACTGCCGCTAGAAAGAAGCGTCCCAGAGTCGAAATCGAATACGAGGAAGAAACGAATCCAGTACAGCGTGAATTGGCACACTGACGCCTCGGATCTACGCATCAATAGCATAATTAATATCTGTTTAGCGCTGAAACCAGATGTATATATAGACTCCACAAGGACTTTCATTAGGCCAAAGGCGAATGGGTGGAATGTTGGAAAACAGATGTTGCAACTTGATTTGACGAAAAGGCAGCTTCCTCGGCAAGAGAACCAAGATTAGGCACCGAACGAAAACTTGGCGCTACACGCGGCAGACTGCTGAAAAAATAACGACAATTGTCAAGAAATTAACACGTTCACAGGTAGCCATGAGAAAGCAACGCAATCATTGCTTGTATAAATCTTCATCTGCCAAAGACCCGAACTTTTCGTACTCTAATGCGTTGCAACTTGACCTCAAATATAAGAGTATGGAACAACTTTCCTTCTTTTATCGAAACCAAACCAACAAGTAGCTTCAGAGGGTCACGAAAATAGTACAACTAATAATCAACGATTATACTAAATGCTCTTCTTGAGGTTTTACGAATTTCATTATCATGTTATGTGACACTCATGTTATGTGACACTGGACCTCTATAGTGAGTACTTCCTGATTTCATTCAATTGAAGTACTCATCTTCATATATGAAATTCCAAAATTATAATTATAATACCTTTGAAGGTTGGTGGGCTGGTGTATCCAAAAACCTTCAATAGCGTTAACTCTAAATCACCTTATAGTTATCAGGACACTCACATTGGTGAAATACTGAAATGTCAGGCAATCGTCGAAAATCAACAGAGGATACGCTGTTTGACATTGATTTCATGGATGATGAGTTTCCGCTCAACAACGCTGGTCAATCCAACAATCCCTTTGTCGATAGGCAAGTTGTGGACCCCGAGTTTGATTTGCTGGCTGATTTAAGACATGGGGTGGTACGGCAAGAGACTATGGATTGGGATAAACCGCTTACAAGAATGGAGCGGGAAGACGACATCGAAAACGACGTGGTGGAGAACCCATTCTTGAACGAAGAACACACCTACGAACTTAGCCAGCAACTGCACGCACAACCATCTCAACCCAATGGTTTCAAAAGGGCTGTTCAAAATATAAAAAGCGGACTGGGGTTCAAGAGTAAGGGTGCGAGCAATGCCTACCAAGGGTTTGAAATGCACAGCTACGACGATTCAGGCCACGACGATAGATATGCAAGGTCGAGAAACAAGTTTGATATAAAAATTCTCTTCAATCGCTATATCCTTCGTCGACGTGGTGATCAAGAAGGTGACACAAGCGCCCCTCGCGTAATTTTCATCAATGATCACGAAAGCACCGCGGCCCAAGGCTTTGGTGATAATCATATTTCCACCACAAAATACAATATGGCTACGTTTCTACCAAAATTTCTCTTCCAAGAATTTTCGAAATATGCTAACTTATTTTTTCTATTCACATCGGCTATTCAGCAAGTTCCCAACGTCACACCAACTAACCGCTATACCACCATTGGAACGCTATTGATTGTTTTGATTGTGTCCGCTGTTAAAGAAAGTGTTGAAGATTTGAAGAGAGCGAAATCTGATAGAGAATTGAACGACTCGAGGGCAGAGGTCTTTTCTGAAAGGCACAAGCAGTTTGTCACCAACAAATGGGTCAATATTTCTGTTGGGGACATCATAAAAGTAAACTCAGAAGAGCCCATTCCTGCTGATATAATAGTCCTATCGTCTTCGGAGCCCGAAGGGCTTTGTTACATTGAAACCGCAAATTTAGATGGTGAAACTAATCTTAAAATCAAACAAGCCAAGGTAGAGACATCAAAAATCCTTGACACTGAACATCTCTCTAGATTAAAGGGAAAGCTTCTCTCGGAACAACCAAATTCTAGTCTATACACCTTCGAGGGGACGTTAAGTCTAAATGGTAAAGATTTACCTTTGACCCCAGAACAACTGGTATTGCGTGGTGCAACGCTTCGAAACACAGCTTGGATTTATGGGCTTGTCGTATTTACGGGACATGAAACCAAGCTTATGCGCAATGCTACTGCTACTCCTATTAAGAGAACCGCTGTCGAGCGAGTCATCAACATGCAAATTCTTGCCCTATTTGGAGTTTTAATCGTTTTGGCGCTGATATCTTCTATAGGTAACGTTATCAAGGTTACCAGTGATGCTAAGCATTTGTCATATCTCTACTTGCAAGGTACCAATAAGGTCGGATTGTTTTTCAAAGATATTCTAACATATTGGATCTTGTTTTCTAATTTGGTACCCATTTCTTTGTTCGTCACCGTCGAAATGATCAAGTACTACCAGGCATACATGATAGGATCAGATCTTGATTTATACGACGAATCTACAGATACGCCAACCGTGGTACGTACATCTTCTTTGGTGGAAGAACTTGGCCAAATTGAATATATATTCAGTGACAAGACCGGGACTCTTACCAGAAATGTTATGGAATTCAAATCTTGCTCCATTGCAGGCAAATGCTACATTGAAGCTATTCCAGAAGAAAATAATGCGAGAATGGAAGATGGTATAGAAGTTGGGTATAGAAAATTTGATGAATTAAAGGTCAAACTTGAGAATACCAATGACGCTGATTCGCAAGTCATCAATGAATTTTTAACTTTACTCGCAACCTGCCACACCGTAATTCCCGAGTTCCAGGAGGATGGGTCCATTAAATATCAAGCGGCATCACCTGATGAAGGTGCTTTGGTTGAGGGTGCAGCCATCTTGGGTTACAGATTTATCATTCGTAAGCCTAGCTCCGTGTCAATTATAATAGAAAGCACTGGCGAAGAACAAATTTACGAATTGTTGGATATATGCGAGTTCAATTCTACGAGAAAGAGAATGAGTGGAATTTTTAGAATGCCGGACGGTAAGATCAAGTTGTTTTGCAAGGGTGCCGACACCGTCATACTTGAAAGACTTAGCCCCGAGAAGAACCCATACGTTGAATCCACTATGCGCCATCTGGAAGATTACGCCGCAGAAGGGCTAAGAACGCTATGTCTTGCAACGAGAACTATAACTGAGACAGAATATGTTAAGTGGAAGGCATTATACAACGCAGCTTCTACCACGCTCGACGATAGAGCGCAACAAATGGAGAATACTGCGGAGCTTATTGAAAAGAATTTGACTCTAATTGGTGCCACAGCCATCGAAGATAAGCTACAGGATGGAGTTCCAGATGCAATACATACATTGCAGGACGCTGGAATTAAGATATGGGTTCTGACCGGTGATAGACAGGAAACTGCAATCAATATTGGCATGAGTTGTCGGCTATTAAGCGAGGACATGAACTTGTTGATTGTGAACGAGGATAATAAGGAATCCACTAGGAGAAACTTGACGGAAAAACTGAAGGCCCTTGGCGACCACCAAATATCTCAGCAAGATATAAATAGCTTGGCTCTGGTAATCGACGGAAAGTCTCTAGGATTCGCTCTTGAAAGCGATCTAGAAGATTACTTCCTTGCGCTTGGAAAGATCTGTAAAGCAGTTATATGTTGCCGGGTTTCTCCTCTCCAAAAAGCGCTTGTTGTAAAAATGGTAAAAAGAAAGACCAACTCGTTGCTACTTGCGATTGGCGATGGTGCAAACGATGTCAGCATGATTCAGGCAGCCCATGTCGGTGTTGGTATCAGCGGAATGGAGGGCATGCAGGCCGCGCGGTCAGCAGACTTTGCCATTGCTCAGTTCAAGTATCTGAAAAAGCTGCTACTAGTGCACGGATCGTGGTCATACCAAAGAATCTCGCAAGCAATCTTGTACTCTTTCTACAAGAATATTGCATTGTACATGACTCAGTTCTGGTACGTTTTTGCCAATGCCTACTCCGGACAATCGATCATGGAGTCTTGGACTATGACGTTCTACAACGTGTTTTTTACCGTTCTTCCCCCTTTCGTTATGGGTGTTTTTGATCAGTTTGTCAGTAGCAGGTTACTAGACCGATACCCCCAGCTTTACAAGTTGGGGCAAAAGGGTCAATTTTTTTCGGTGACCATCTTTTGGGGTTGGGTGGTCAATGGGTTTTACCATTCAGCTGTGACATTCCTAGGATCTTTTCTCATCTATAGAACCGGTAACGTTTTGAATTCTCACGGCCAGACAGCAGATCATTGGACGTGGGGTGTATCAATTTACACCTGCAGTGTGATAATTGTGATTGGCAAAGCCGCCTTGGTTACCAACCAATGGACTAAATTCACTGCATTAGCTATTCCAGGTTCTCTGGCGTTCTGGCTTGTTTTTTTCCCAATATACGCGAGCATCTTTCCCCATGCCAACGTCTCAAAAGAATATTACGGGATCGTTTCACATGTTTATGGGTCGGCCACATTTTGGTTAATGTGCATAGTATTGCCCTTTTTTGCCCTGCTTAGGGACTTTGTCTGGAAATACTACAAGCGGACTTACACCCCGGAAAGCTACCATGTTGTTCAAGAAATGCAAAAATATAACATCGGTGATCATAGACCACGCATTGAACAGTTCCAAAAGGCTATTCGCAGAGTAAGACAAGTTCAGAGAATGAAGAAACAACGAGGCTTCGCATTTTCCCAAAGTGAAGTGGGAGGGCAGGACAAAGTAATAAGAATGTACGATACAACTCTGAAAAGAGGTGTTCATGGCGAACTACAAGATGCGTCTGCGAACCCATTCCATGATTGAACGAGACACATAGAGTTGAACAGAATCGTGTAATTATTTAAATCGAATGTCACCGGCATCAACTTACCCCGTCATAGCTGAATACCTGTTATGTCTAGGTTTTTATGAATGAAGGCCTTATTGCCCCCTGAGCCAACGTAATCACTAGCAACTTGTCCGCTACCTCTTAGCTGATACTGGTAGCTCACAAGTCCATCCAGGCCCACAGGGCCACGTGCGTGTATCTTACTGGTGGAAATTCCAACTTCAGTCCCAAAACCATATCTAAAACCATCTGCAAATCGTGTAGAAGCGTTCCAGTAGACACCGGAAGAGTCCACTCCCTTGAGAAAAAATTCCGCGTTCTTCTTGTTCTCAGTAATAATGGCGTCGGTATGCTTTGAGGAGTGCACGTTGATGTGTGAAACAGCTTCTTCGGTAGACTCAACAAATTTTACAGCACAATCTAGAGACAAAAACTCCTTGTCAAAATCACTTGACTCGTCAATATCGACAATGAAGGACTGAAAATAACCACTTGATTGACTGTCTTCATTCAGTTTAGACAGATATGCATCTTTAACATCTTTTGTAACATGCAGTTTGACGTTTCCTGCTTTAGAGAGATTTTTCAAAACCTCCCACCATTCAGGCATTTCTGGATGAATCAATATTGTTTCCACTGCATTACAGCCTGCAGGATAAGACGTTTTAGCATCAAGAGTTATGCGTTTGGCCACGTTCAACGATGCCTCGTGATCTAAAAAGATTGAGCAAATTCCGTCAGCATGGCCTAGAACTGGGATCTTGGTGCTCGACTTGATTTGCCTTACCAATGCATTCGAACCTCTTGGAACTACCAGGTCAATATACTGGTCTTGTTGTAACAAGTCAGACACATCTTGGCGCGTTTCAATCAGTTGAATTACACCGGAGGGAATACCCAGAGCGAGCTCATTCTCTGTGATAACAGAGTTGATGATACGTGATATTTCTCTAAACGTGTTGACAGACTCCTTACCACCTTTCAAAATGGCTGCGTTGCCTGACTTTATAGCCAACGAAGTGATATTAGCAATGACTTCTGGCCTTGATTCAAAAATTACCAAAAGAACTCCGACAGGCGCAGTTACTTGATAGAGGTTCAGTCCTTCGTCAAGTTGTCTGGCCAGCTTCACCTTTCCAACTGGATCTTCCAGCTCAGCTACATCTTTGATACCCACTAGCATAGTTTCGAATTTATCTCCTTTAAAAAGGTCTAATCTCTTATAAAGCGAGTCCGCCAATTGACTCTTCTCCGCCAATTCTAAGTCTAGTTTGTTAGCGGCTCGAATGGAACCTGCATTGGCCTTCAAGCCATCATGGATCTTAAGAAGTAGCTTAGATCGACTTTCATTAGAAATAGTTTTGAGGACGTTGCCTGCCAATCTTCCCTTTCTTGCAATAGTTTCGGATACTGTGTTCATTGTTAAACAATTTCTCGCAGAGGTTACCGAGCCGATATAGCCTTAGCAGCCCAACTGCTTTTGGTTCAAGTTCATTTACTCACCTAATAAAGTTAATGAACATAAAACTTTGTCTTGTAACTTTTAACGTTCTTAATATGGGCCCACCGCGTGACTTAATCCACCAAACTGCTGCTTTTCAAGTTTCAGTGCTACGAACACGCTTGGGTCTCCTGAGCACATGTATTTCGATACAATTGCCAAGGCTTTGTAGCTGCTGGTGAGCAAATTTGAATTGCGGTTTTTTCTCTTGAGAAGAGGATTTTTCGGGTCCAGACATAATTGGTGCGACCGGCGTTTCGCTACTTAGCAAAAACTCATCATCATCAAGTTCCTGTAGAACTTCTGGTTCACCCTGTACAACTTCTTCTCGGATTCGCCTGAGGAAATTCATTCCCGATATACCCACTTGAGGTAAATCGGTAGAGCGTTCGCTCCAGGAATGGGACGATAACAGGCGTAGTAACAGAGTGTTCCGTATTCTTGTGAGCTTCCTTATGTCTGTGATGAAAATGTCCAAGCCCCAATTATGATCATAACGCAGTTTGTACTGATATTTGGCAACACGTTCAAGGGTCTGCAAGTGACAGCTCTTGATGTCCAGGCCGATCGTAGATTTCAGTGCTGGCACTCTTTCAAAAACTTCTTCGAATTTGACAAGGTTGCCGATCTTGAGCTTCCCCACTACTTCCTCATGGACTTCCCTCGCTGTAAGCTCAAACAAGATGAGCGTTAAGTCATGTCTGATCTCTTGACAGAGGCTCCTTGAATCGGCGTTTGAGAGGTAAAGTCGCACAAGTGGAGATCTCAATCTGATGATGGAGTTATTTGATAACAAAGGCGTTTCAAACGACGATTGAGCTGACGATAATAACTCAGTTAGCAAGAACAATTCCGGATCCCGCACAATTTATATACATACACTCTTGAATGTTCTTAGCAATTTGCTTGCGGTTAACAAATATCCTAATTGGCAGGACCACGCCTGGTATTATTTGCACCATTGCTTGACTGGACGCTTGGTTAGTAATATAGAAAACCATCGTTATAAAGCTAGGCTGATGTTCCCAACGTACCATGGCGCCATTTGAATGCCTTAATAATTTGGTAGTGGATGAGATTGCTGGAAGGCCTTAGCAGAGTAAACTTTCTCACTGCAATTGATTATGTTCGAGGCAAAGTTATTATTTACAGAGGGACCTTAATTAAGCATTGATGTCACGTCAGCCGTCTAAAATAACCATTGGAACCTCGAAATTTCAATAACTGCTAGCATGAGCGGTCAGAACCAGCTGCCGTTTCTACCAGATGGCTGTTTGATATCTTTTGGGCATTAGGATACGCTAGGCGGAGATGTCAAGTGAAAACATGTCGTAGAGTAAACACCGATGCAAGAAGTAGAACCAATGCCAAAAAGTCCACGATTATGCCTTTGTACTCCCGTAGACGGTCTAAAAGACGCATGCTACTTTGACTATCGCGAAGCATTTCGTTAAGTTTAATAGTTGTCTCTAGCTTGTGCACCGTGGCCTTGTGGTCAGTCAATTCAACCTTGCACTTGCCAATATGTCTCTCGAAAACCTCGAGGTCCTCGCTGCAAGAAGAAACAGTTTTCGTAAATTTTCCAATGAAGGAATTCGCATTTTCGCTGTCGAACGAAGATCGTACGGTTTGTAATTCATGTTCGGCTACGTGTGAATAAATCTCCCGCATTGCTTCTTGAGTCTTGAGAACATCGCGATACAAACAATCTAAATCAGCCATGGTCTGGCCCATAGCAGACTCTTTGGCCTGCAGATTTGCTAATGTGTGTCTGATAGTGCAATCAAACTTCGATAACTCAGTAG
This sequence comes from Lachancea dasiensis, assembly GCA_900074725.1. Classification (NCBI taxonomy): domain Eukaryota; kingdom Fungi; phylum Ascomycota; class Saccharomycetes; order Saccharomycetales; family Saccharomycetaceae; genus Lachancea; species Lachancea dasiensis. Next base: position 720,865 of record LT598458.1, read on the forward strand.
CTAAGGTCGGAGGAGATCCATTGGTCGACTGAGGACAAAGCAAAGAAGGTTCACGCAGGGCTGTCGTGTCCTTCAAGTCATAAAACATCTGTTGCGATAAACTCTCATGCTGGGAATTGAGAGAGATGGAGGATCGCTGGGAAGCGTTCAACGCTTCTACATCATGTTTGTCCGGGAACTCTTCTTCAAGATTTAAAAATTGATTCACAAGTCTTTTGCTTTCATCTCTGTCTGACCGCAGGGATTTTATGGGCCTGGCACCGGCTGAGTGCGCGCTTTTAGCTAAATGGCTGGAGGAGGGGCTACTCAGGCCCGGTAAAGATGAAGACGATTCAAACCGCGGATTTTTTTCAACATGTAACGAAAAATCACTCTTGGAGGACAGTGGCCTCGTCACCTTGTGCGCTTGTTTCTTCTGGAACAAACACTCGCTGAATTTGCCCATCGCGGCAGCTGTAAAGTCGGTGCCGTTCATTGCGTGCCTTTCAGCATCACGTCCATAGTGGAACGATTGCTTCGGAATGTCACCGTGACGATACGAGTATCTCGCCTTCTGTAGATCCTGCCCGTATGGAGAGGTTGGCGGAGTTGCTCGCATCTTGTATTTATGAAGCGATATTCGTTCCCCTGTGGTATTCCACACACACCTACTTACACATATGTCCTTAGATATATGCCTGATAATAATAATTATTGTTATACTTATTGAATGCGGACTTTCGAGCGCGATGCTACGGCGACAATTGTGCCAAGGGCGAGGGCAAGCGATCGCTTTTGAAGCATGACAAGAAGAAAACTCGAGCTGTCAGTGATAAAGCATGTAGTGCATTGCATTTCTCAGCCGGAAATTATCGATGGGAGGTGGGAGTTATGCGTTCCATGGTGCGCGATAGAACAATATACTTAATGGACAGCAACTGCCTCAACACAGCTCAAATTAACAGATGTTAAAATCTTGCAATCTTAGCTGTAGCGATAAACCGTTCCATTTCATGTTACTGTTGTTTTTTCAAAAATAGCTCAACAAGCGACTGAAACAGTCGATCGATTCTATAAGGCAAGGCTCTAATCTGTCAGAAAATACTAGCTCTATGTAAACATCAAAAAACTTGACAGAAAATGCCATGGTGTGTCCTCAAGATAGGTTGACAGCTGACAGCTGCCCATCGCACAGATTGCGATTAGTTTTTGCCACACTTCGAACCTCGGCTTATAATGTCCTGAAATATAAGGAACAAGACACACACATACAAACACACACACAAATATATACATATATATTTAGTGCTGAATAGACAATCTACTCACCATAATATCCTTTCGAATAATTATCTGCCGAGTTGTGCGTTGTTTCAAGTTTGGCGTTTCGTTTGACTCGAGTTCACCGTGTCTCTTAATAGAAAAAATGTATTTGGGTAACACAAAAGACAAGTCTGATCTGACTTTCACTCTTACTAGAAACTTAAAAAAACACGAAAATTGCCAGCTTTCAGCCTAAAGCAGTGTATTTGAAACGGTAAAGAAACGTACATTAGACTTCTAAGAGTATTGATTGATTTTCTAGCATTCCTTTAGTGCAGTTTTCGAGCTTTTTAGGACCCAATTTCATTGAGCAAGTTTACAGGCATTAAGGCTTTGTTAGCGTGTTAGGGTCCTTCTCAAGTATGTCATACGAGGTCGGAACCAGATGTTGGTATCCAGATAAACAAGAAGGATGGGTGGGATCGGAAGTGACCAAATTTTCACATCCAGAAGACAACAAATATTGTTTGACCTTAGCGTTGGAAAACGGGGAAGTCGTTGAGATCGAAACTTCCTCATTGGACGAGCACGAAAGTGACAACCTGCCGCTTTTGAGAAACCCACCAATTCTCGAGGCGATCGAAGACCTGACGTCTTTGTCGTACCTGAACGAGCCTGCCGTACTTCACGCGATCAAAGCCAGGTATGGACAGCTTAATATATATACGTATTCCGGGATTGTGCTTATTGCAACCAATCCCTTTGATCGTGTCGATCAGCTCTATTCGCAGGATATGATCCAGGCATACGCTGGCAGTCGCAGAGGCGAACTTGAGCCGCACCTATTTGCCATCGCAGAAGAAGCATACCGGCTAATGAAAAACGACAAGGAAAACCAGACGATTGTGGTGAGTGGTGAGTCTGGTGCCGGCAAAACCGTATCGGCAAAGTACATTATGCGCTACTTCGCGTCTGTTGAACAGGCAAATCAAAGCTCTACTGCAATCTCAGAGAATCCACACCACGAGATGTCAGAAACGGAGCGCCGAATTCTCGCCACGAATCCTATTATGGAAGCATTTGGTAACGCGAAGACTACAAGGAACGACAACTCGTCTAGATTCGGCAAATATCTCGAGATTCTGTTTGATTCTCGCACTTCCATCATTGGTGCTAGAATCAGGACGTATTTATTGGAACGGTCAAGACTGGTTTTCCAGCCGGAAGTAGAGAGAAACTATCACATTTTTTACCAACTTCTGGCAGGTCTCTCCGATGATGAAAAATCAGCATTAAAACTGACCAAAGTAGAGGACTACCACTACTTGAACCAGGGCGGCGACTACAAGATCAAAGGTGTTGATGATGCAGCAGACTATCGTGAAACAGTAGATGCATTAAAGATGGTTGGTTTCTCTGATGGCACTCAAAAACAACTCTTTAAGATTTTGGCCGCTTTGCTTCATATCGGTAACATAGAGATCAAGAAAACTAGAAATGACGCATCTTTGAGCTCAGACGAGCCTAACCTGCAGATAGCGTGCGATTTGCTGGAAGTCGATCCCTTCACTTTTGCAAAGTGGATCACCAAGAAACAAATAACAACTCGTTCTGAAAAAATCATTTCAAATCTTTCCTATAATCAGGCTGTTGTTGCTAGAAACTCGGTTGCTAAATTCATCTTTACAGCCCTTTTCGATTGGTTGGTCGAGAATATCAATACGGTTCTTTGCAACCCTGACGTTACAAAGCATATCAGTTCATTTATTGGTGTGTTGGATATCTATGGTTTTGAGCATTTTGAGACAAACTCTTTCGAGCAGTTTTGCATCAACTACGCGAATGAAAAGCTTCAACAGGAATTCAACCAACACGTCTTCAAACTAGAGCAAGAAGAGTATGTGGCAGAACAAATCGAATGGTCTTTCATCGAATTTAATGATAATCAACCATGTATTGACTTGATTGAAAATAAGCTTGGCATACTGTCCTTGCTAGACGAAGAATCTAGGCTTCCAGCTGGATCAGACGAGAGTTGGACTCAAAAGCTTTATCAAACCTTGGATAAACCTCCTACTAATTCCGTGTTTTCCAAGCCACGATTTGGCCAAACCAAATTTGTGGTATCCCATTATGCACTCGATGTCACCTATGATGTCGATGGTTTCATAGAGAAAAATAGGGATACTGTCTCAGATGGCCACCTTGAAGTGTTGCGAGCAACGAACAACAGCACTTTGACTTCTATTCTCGGTGTGATCGACAAGCATGCTGCGGCTTTGGCCGAGAAGCAAGAAGCTAGTAGAAAGCCAGGACCAGCGCGGATGGCAAACAAGAAGCCCACACTGGGATCTATGTTTAAGCAATCCTTAATTGAGTTAATGGGTACTATTAACTCAACTAATGTTCACTACATTCGGTGCATAAAGCCTAATGAAGCTAAGGAAGCTTGGAAATTTGACAATCTCATGGTGTTATCACAACTGCGGGCTTGTGGTGTACTTGAAACGATTCGAATTTCGTGCGCAGGCTTTCCATCTCGGTGGACATACAATGAATTTGTGTTGAGGTATCATATTTTGATTCCCTCTGAGAGCTGGACCAAAATGTTTACAGGTGGGGCCTCCGAAGATGACATCAGACATATGTGCAGGCAAATTTTAGATGTAACGGTGGAGGATAAGGAAAAATATCAGCTAGGAAATACCAAAATTTTCTTTAAGGCGGGCATGCTGGCATATTTGGAAAAGTTGAGAAGCACCAAAATGCACAATGCTTGCGTGTTGATACAGAAGAAGATCAAAGGTATCTACTACCGCAAGAGATACGTTGAGATTCAAAGCGCTATTCATAACGTACAGGCACTCATGAGCGGCTTGTCCGCACGTCATAGGGCCGATTTCCAAATCAAAAATCTAGCTGCAATTACACTTCAAAGTCTGATCAGAGCTGTGAACCAACGCCGCCAGAGTAAAACCGCCATATTATCCGTACTCAAGCTCCAGTCGCTGGTTAGAAGTAGCCTTGCTCAAAGGCAACTTTCACAGAAACTAGAAGCAGAGGCTGCAGTACACATCCAGAAAAAGATTAGGGGATTTAGACCTCGACAGAGCTTCAATTTAACCAGAAGCTCTTCGATTCGGGTTCAGTCTCTAATGAGGAGAAAATTGGCTAAGAGGCAATTGAAACAGTTGAAAGCCGACGCCAAATCAGTCAAAAACTTACAGGAGGTTAGTTACAAACTAGAAAACAAGGTCATACAACTTACTGAAGGACTGGCGGAAAAAGTTAAAGAAAATAAGGAAATGACTTTACGCATTTCTGAATTGCAGAAGTCACTCAACGAGTCTGCTAACATTCAGACGATCTTACAAGCCCAAAAAGAAGAGCACACCCGGGACTTGAAAGAAAAAGAGGAATCACATCATGCAGAACTTGCCGACAAATCGTCAGAACTAGTTAGCGCTCGCGAAGAAATCGATGCTGTCAGAAAAGAAGTTGAAGAGTTACTTTTGCAACAAGAGCAGTTGAAGAACGACGTTCGCACAAAAATACAAGATCTGCAAAAGGCTCAAGGCGAGGTTGCAGATGCTCAAACTCAGAATTCGGATCTAAAGAATGAAGTAAAATCATTGAAAGACGAAATCAGTCGGTTACAGAGTAGCATCCGTAGTGGCGCCAGTACTGGTAACACGATGGTCAATACACCTATCAAAAACAGAAGGTTCAGCAGTCACAGCAGCATGGCTGATGGTGCTTCTCCAAGACAGCTCAATGTTGTTTCTATGAACAACGGTATGGAGGATGATGTCAGATCAACAGCGAGTGCTCTTTCTCAAATTAATGACGAGCTATACAAGATACTCGAAGACACAAAAACCCTGAACACCGAAATAGTGGAAGGTCTGCTAAAAGGATTTAAAATTCCAGAAACGGGAGTTGCTGCTGAATTGACAAGAAAAGAAGTTTTATATCCTGCCAGAATCATGATCATTGTGTTGAGTGACATGTGGAGACTTGGGCTCACCAAACAAAGTGAAAGCTTTCTTGCTGAGGCAATGTCTACCATTCAAAAACTGGTCACCAATTTGAAGGGCGATGACATGGTATGTCATGGCGCCTTTTGGCTAACTAATGTCAGAGAGCTGTATTCTTTCGTGGTGTTCGCACAAGAAAGTATTTTGAATGATGATTCTTATAACAGTGGCTTGAACGACGATGAGTACAAAGAATACGTGACCTTGGTTACTGAACTGAAAGATGACTTCGAATCTCTAAGCTACAACATCTACAATATCTGGCTAAAGAAATTACAAAAGGAACTCGAGAAAAAGGCAATTTCTGCTGTTGTAATGTCACAGTCATTACCTGGTTTTATTGCAAATGAGTCAACCCAGTTCTTAGGTAAACTCTTCACTCAGACGAATTACTATAAAATGGATGACATTCTCACTTTCTTCAATAGCATATACTGGTCCATGAAGACGTATCATGTGGAACAGGAGGTGTTTCGCGAGGTCATCATCACTTTACTCAAGTATGTTGATTCCATTTGCTTTAATGACCTAATAATGAAGCGGAACTTTTTATCATGGAAAAGGGGTCTCCAATTAAACTACAATGTTACTAGATTGGAGGAATGGTGTAAATCTCATCATATCCCAGAGGGTACCGATTGTTTACAGCATATGCTACAAGCTTCAAAGCTTCTACAATTGAAAAAGGCCAACCTAGAGGATATTGATATCATTTGGGAAATATGTTCGTCGTTGAAGCCTGCCCAAATTCAGAAGCTTATCACCCAGTACGCAGTTGCTGACTACGAGATTCCGATTCCGCAAGAGATTTTGACCTTTGTAGCAAATAGGGTGAAAAATGAGTCATCTCTGTCGTCAGATGGTAAATCTCAAGTGCACAGTAGCGATATTTTCCTCACTGTTGAGAGTGGTCCTTTTGAGGACCCATTCAATTTGATAGAGACAAGGAAGTTCGGAAAAATTGAAGCTTATATTCCTGCTTGGATGAATTTGCCTGTTACCAGGAGGGTTGTTGAGTTGGTCACTCAACATGTTACGGTGCAGGAAGTTCAAAGAACTGTTTAATTTGCAATTCAAATACACACAAACATATATAAATTTTAGAACACAAGCTTTCCAAGTTTAGCCCCATAATATGGCAATTGTTCTTGTATCGATAACTACAATGGATAAATAAGCGCAGGGTTGACCATCACCTGCCAATTAAGGCGCAACATACATGTTTCTACCTTTTCATTCAAAAATCATAATGGTAAAATTAATGTACATACAGTTATCGAGGCCGTTGTGTCGAAGCAGTCTTTACGTACTCTCGGCCATTTTCAGCCTCATTCAGCTAAAATGGACGGCGATCGGAACAATGATAACCACCAAAAGGATGATTACGACGAGAACAAGACAAAGCCTCATTTTCAAGTCCTTCCACCACATTTGCTTTCTTACTCTGTTTGCGCCTCTTTTGAAGCCCTGCGCGGAAACGGCCAAGTTATCGGCTTTGTCTTCAATAGACGTGAGCCTTTCACCACGCTCTGCAACCTTATTGATGTTATCTCTCATGATACCGACAGTATCATCAATTTCCTGTAGGCGATATTGTTAGTAAAGGGTATCCTTGACTCACTGGACACCGACACCGACGACGGGACCTCAATTCCTCGGATAGTAACTTACAGCTTTCAGAGCAGCTGCTTTCGTCTGAGATTGCGACTCTTCGGCAGGAATGTATGGATCATAGGGTACTGAGGATGACATTTCAAATGTTGATGCCCTGGTTGAAGATAGTTGGAGGCCTGAAACTTCAAGTTTGTATATATATAGTAGCCGAAATTATAATTGTCAATCACGAAACACGAAAGTCTGTTAACATGAGGCCGAATCGAACAACTGGCAAACACAGAACGATCATGTCATGATCGTTCTCAAGTTTCATTAGGATAAAGAAAAACACTTTGAGACTATCGATAGATACCAGAGCTAAAAATTGCCAATGGCCCCGCTGAACGAATCTGAATTTGTTTACTAACAAAGTACTTGCTTTATAAAATATATGCACTGAGTATTTTCTTGCCTGTATGTCTTCACTCTAACCGTGAAGATGCAATTCTCGCTTATGATCTTTCGTTTTAAGCCCTTGCACTGAATTGGTTTACCAAAAATTCATCTCTTATAAATATTCTGCAGCTGATCAACATGCGCCTGTAATGCATGGAGATCTCCCAAAATATCTTTTGATTGAAACCCACCTTGCACTTGTGCCGGGGTATAGTATGGCATTTGTGGAACGGGGGATGGAGTGAAGCTATGTGTCTCTCTTGGTTGAAAAAAGTGATTTTTATCGCTGGGATAAGTTGAGGAAGGACCGGTATGATTAGCATGCATGTAAGCTGACCTAGGTTGCGGTTTAAAATTAACATGGTTACCTTGAGGAAATGGCCCACCACTATTCTGACCCAACATGCCAGCTCTTGTTTGCTGTAGACGCATTGCATCGTTAAAGCTAGACATGTCCATTGATTGATTTATGTGCATCGGGGAAGGTGAGCCAGAAGTTATCGTTTGATACTGATTTCCATAATTAGTTGTCAAATAATCTTGGCTTGTATTCTGGGGTGACCTGTTAAGCCCGGTGTGTTGCTGTTTGTTTGTACCCGCATCAAGGGAGTATGAATGTGAGTACCGATCTGGAACCTGCAGATGGTTTTGAGAATTTGATGCTGTTTGGTAATGAGGTGGTTGGGAAGTACCGTAGCCATTTCCTGCAGAAGCGGGTGAAAAGTCTACAGAAGTGGAATTGGGTCTGTCAAAGTCAGAATCCGCTGCGTGAGAGTCTTGATTCAGCGTAGAATCACTTTGGTGGCGGGAACGGAAAAGATTATTTGCGGATCCGGTAGCGGTGGGCTTCAAGGGCTGAAGGGATTGTTGTGCTGGAGGCGCAGGCTGACTAGAACGGAAAAGGTAGTTGGCTGAGCCCGTGGCAGTTGGCTTTAGCGGTGCTAATGTTTCTTGACTAAATGAAGGTTGATTGGAACGGAAAAGGTGATTAGCAGATCCGGTCGCAGTTGGCTTTAACGGCTCCGGTGAGGTAGTGTTGCTCGCTTGAGTCGGAAAGTGCTGGCCAGCAAGACTTCCTTGAGCTACACTATCGACATTGTGCAGTTGCTGAAAGTGATTCAGTGACTCCTTCATATCTTCAAGAACTTCTTTTTCTTCCTGACTCTCGGGCACTTGCTCAGAGGGAGGTTTTGAGACTAGAGCCGAGTTTTTCTTTCTAGCAGCCAGACTTTTTAACAGTTGATCCATCGGCAGCGACAAATCTAACGGGGCATTTGAGTCAGAAATCTCATCATCCGAAGAAAAATCCTCGCTTGGTTGAAGTAGTTGATCCTGAAAAGTGACCAAGTTTTCTGAGAATCGAACTTTTTTCATCTTTTTGACAAAGTTAGTGATTCTACGTCTCACTCGCTTCTTCTTTTCACCTGTGAGTAGTAGAGCTGCGAAACTGTCAAAATCAACTGTCGATTCGGGTCCAGCCTGTGTATCTTCCACCTCCTCGTACACTTCTTCATTTCCGGCAGCCAAGATCGGTTTCGGCCTGGGGATGGGAGTTGCTCGTAGGATCATCTGCCTTGTAGGCAATTGGTTTTCCAGAGTTGCGTGAGAAATCAGCCTGACAACGGCAAAGAACTGCCCAATGTTCAGCGCATTTCTGCAAGAACTGAAAATGTGCTTGAGTCTGTCCTTCACCACCGGGGCAATGGGAAAATTGATCATGAATTGAAATACATCATCCAACTTAATCAATTTTGTGATTTTGCGCCGCGATATATACCCGTACCACCTCAGGTATGTCTTCAGCTCTTCTTTCGTCAATTGACTCCTAGTCAGTGACAGCGGCGCTTGTAAGTCCTCCTTTGTCTCAACGTAGTCAGCCCCTGTGGCATTATAACTAGAATCAACAACACTAGCGTTCATATCCAGATGAGAAGTAGATTCATTGTTTTTGATATCGTCGAACTGACCAAAATCGAAAGATACCGGGGGTGGAGGTTCCGACGCATTGGTTTGTTCAGCATCGCTACCTGAAAGTCCAGGAACATTTAACCAATCAAAAGACATTTTAAAATCCAAAATTCGAAAGAGTCACCACCTATCGGGGCCAGCTAACTTATTTTTTGTGTGGTTTTTAAGAGAACGCTAGTATGCGAATATGAAATACACTATTTGAAGTTGAAGATCCTTATTAGACAGTATTTGGTAGGTAAAGAAATTCTATGAAGAAAAGGCAAGGAAAGAGAGCATTTGGTGGCGGTAATGACAGTTCTGATGGAAGCGATGACGAACAGGGCTTTAAGCAATACGTTCAAGAGAAAAGGGCGAAAATTTCACACTCCTTACCGGAATCGAATCAAGGATTTGAAAATGGAGACTTATATTTAGCTCCCAAAGAAGTCATCAAGGAGAGAAAGCCTAGCGTTTCTAAGTTTATAGGAAACTTCATGGCTGCCAAAGAGCAGAGGAATCTGGATAAATTATACCATGAGTCCCTGAGAGCCGAGATGGAAATTCAAAAATCGGGGACTCCCCAAGAGAGATACCTAACCGAGAGCTACAAAGATCGGAGACAGGAGATGGAAGATGCTTCGAAGGCAGCGCGTCAGGAAGAAGTGCAAGAAAAGCAGGATATGACTAGAGGAAGGCCCTTGCAGACTTTGTTGATGAACCAAAAGGTGGCTGATGAGCCAAGGGAATACGATCAGCAAACAGACGTCAAGAAACGAACGAAAAGCTATGGGATTAATGGATTCTACAGAAATGATGTTTATATTGGAAACGGTCCAAAACACGATGTGAGCTCCGTTCCTGAACGCCTTCAAACTCTTCACAAAGAAGTGTCGCAATTGCCTCAGAATAACCGCAAAAAGCTCATTGAACTGTTTTTGGTTTCCACAAAGTCGGCAGGAGAAATTGAACGTCAGAGAAGGCTCTATCACGAAAGGGTGGGAATCAAGAGTTGACATTTCGATATTAAGCTATGGCTTTTAACCTCTCCCTCGCATTTCCGAAGTGGTTTAGCTTAGAGCTAATTCCCCCCCTCAGCGTGTGAGGCAACAGAACGCTTAAGTTCACAATTTTGTCATATCCCTCCCGTATTATTCGACTAACTTAACGACTTAAAGATTACATTTTTTCTGTTACTGGTTCACGGTCAGACATCGGGGGTGGAAAATGTTGGTTCCCTTTTTCAAGCATATACTGGGATACAATTTTCGAACCCCGTCTCTTAGGCGTGTTGCTTAGGTTTGTCTTCGTGCGTCTCGCTTTGGTCTTTGTCGCTTTCTTTCCGCCTACAACATTTTCAACTATAGCGTCAATATCGATACGCTCGTCCACAAATTTTTTTTGTCGGCGCTCTGCAGCACCTCGAGAAATGTCGATACATTCATCGAATAATCTATAAGCTGCACCACGACCCGAAAAGTTCTTTTTAAATTCCTTAGTCCGTGTTGGAAAAATTTCTTCACCTTTGTTACCAGCAAGCTGATGCTGAAGTTCCAAACTTTTTTGGTATCCCACCTCATAGGGAACATCTGTAACAGCCTCATTACAGCAGTGGCTCATTGCATCATCGTCCCCCATGCCGCCCTCAGAATTGTCTGACGGACTTGAATCGCCAGGGACTAAAATCTTGTGCTTTGGTCTGTGATATTCGCCTGCCTCTTTAGCATCCACATAATCCATAACAATGTTGGACAAATCTTGTGTGTGGTTTGTTTGATGCACTTTTCTCAAGTAGTCTACCTCCAATTCATCGACCTTCCATTTTGCTGACTGAATCTGCAACCTCAGAAAAGAGTCTAAGAAATCTTTGTTGTGCTTTTTATCTTGTATTGAAAAAACTGTTTCCCTTCGCTCATATGGCATCTCAGAAAGGTCAATGTCAGTCGTCGGAGCTTTAAACTCACTGGCCGGGAGAGCAAGCAGCCTTGTTATATCCAGACTCTCACCATGAGGTATCGGGTTCTTATTTGAAGGCGTGATACAATCCATGTCAACCTCCTTTCTTAGTACGTGATCAATATCAATAGCTGAGAAGAAGGCACAGTTTTGAGGAAGCTCATTGATTCCCATTTGCTCGCAAAATATTGCTCTCGTCCACAGATTACTTATTTGCAATGCCAAAGCGGTTCTGTATTTGTCGTCCTCAGAGGTTAAGTATCGAATTTCGTCATGGATCGAAATAGAAAGTCTGGCTTTAAGACCATACTTCTTAATCAAGTAATTCATAGAACAACATAGAAGATGCAAGTAGTCAACACCCGAGGACTGGATGGCCCAATTGATGCGCGAGGGCAAAAAAGAGTTTGAGCCCAAATTTCCTTTCATTAAAGAATGAGTTATACCAGCACCCAGTACAGGTGTTTTAGGAGCCTCTTGTTCCGCAATGTGCTCCAGCTTATTAAACAGAATAGATTCTGAACCACCATACCAAAATTTTTTGAAGTTTTTCGAGTGTTTAGCTAAGCCCTTGGTCGAGCCATAAAGTTTCTCGGCCATATTTTTAGCTTCACTGTCTGTGAGATTAGGATTGAATTTCTTCAACAATCGAGTGGCGAACTTTACTCCAGCGCCGTATATTCTTCCGTAGTTAAATATCTTGGCTTCATTTCGTGAACACTGAAGTATCTTTGCTGTCTTCGTATGTAAGTCAGTTCCCTCATTTTTTGAACCTTCCAGACACATCCATCCAATGGGCGTGCCTCCGTGGATCTTGAAAACAGAGTCGCTCACCAAAGAAGCAATCCAAAGCTCTTCACTGTCAACGTCAGCGCCAACAAAAGCATAACCAGGTGGAGCCATGATTTGAGCTTTCAATTCCGACCCAATTCTAGTTTTTTTGGCATTAGATGCGGTCAGCCATGTTTTCTCAACAGAACGACGCGTTACCGTCCCCATAGGTATTACAGCTGGTAAAATTATGCTAGTGTTATCATCTCCCACTCTGTCGCCGTCTAAGGCCCTGAATTGAAGTGGAAAGTCATTGGCGGACACAACAAATTGCGACATAACACGTTCGCGAGCAGAAATCCAATAGGAGCAAGAAGAATTAATTCCCAAGGCTTCTTTTGCCAAGTCTGAATGTGAAGTCAAGATGCCCTTTTCAAAATACTGGATATATTGCTTACTCAACAATGTCGTGCAGTTGAAGTCAGGACCATTGGGGTGTGGAATTTTGAAGAGCTTATAGCCAGGTCTTGAATTGTCAGCAGAATTGGCGAGAAAGTAGTTCTTTTCCTTCATCTCGTCAAGGCGTGCAGCTGGAGCTTCAAAGCACCATCCATCAGATAAGGTCCATACTACAGGTTCACCTTCCCAAGAAAGTTTGAAGAAAAGAGGAATTAACCTATTCCTCATCGTGATGTTAGGAAGTTTTGTATTTTTCGATGGGAAGAGTTGTCTGTACCACTCAGGGAATCCTGGCAGCTTTTGACCCCTCGCCGGTATTCCCTTTTTGGTGAGACGAAGGGGCTTCAATTCCCAGTCAAGTTGGTTCAGCCATGGGTCGGTTCGAGCGCTTGTAGGATTGTCTTTGAGTTTTACCACATCTTGAACTATAGTCAGGATTTTCTGCTCGATATTTTGTTTGCTGCTTTGATATAACGATTCTGACCGCGCTATGTAATCATTCCACGCATTCCGTTTTGTCGGAAGGATGGATGTTGATAATAGCCTAAGCCCACCAAAGGATACAGGATGGGGGCATTTTTTTAAAAACATTGGGAAGACAACATCAAAGACCCTACTTGTTGCTTCCACGTCTCTGGCACAATAATCGGCCATTGTTTTGAAGTCATTTATAATGTCATTTTTATTGCGAGTAGCAAAAGAGTCTCTTTTATCTTTGTCCAATTTGATCCCACAATGCAATAATGCAACATCTTGAAGGGAGTTGAGAGCGGAGAGAGACGTCCACGGCTCTTCATCTTCTGCTTCCAAGAGTAAATCCGCTTCATTCTCAGTCTTTAAATCCTGTGCCTTTCGCTTCTGCATCCATTGTGGTCGCTGCCTGGAACACATACCAGAAGTAGCAATGTGTAAAGACATTGTATCCAAGAAAAATGCTTTAGATTCTTGGCAGTTGTATTCCTCCAAAACCCTTGCACGATCATAGCCTACATTGTGACCAATCACCAACCTCGTTCTAGTTAGCGTATCAAGTGGGATTAAGTGAGTGGGGTCATCGGAATCAGCACAAATGTATGGAGAACACCAACAATACCAAGCTTTGTCAGAAACGGCAATCGCTAATGTTGGATAGGGTGAAATCTTGTAGAGTGTTTCTACGTCAAATACAATTGTCTCCTCACGAGGAAAAGAAACAGGTTCGGGTTTTTCATTCGGAGAATATCGAATCCATCCAGACTTCCGTATCCAGGTTTTTGGTTTTGGGGGGAGTTGAGTAAATTTGTTGCGGGCCTTATTCAAATATGGCTGTGATGCATACTGTCCTAACCTCTGAAAATGCTCATCTAAAGATTTGCCCTGTAGCGCAGGCAAGTCAAATGAAATAGGCTTTGACACTACGGTTTTCTTACCTAAAAGGCCATGTTTTTTTAAAAACTGGCGGGACAAACGAATAAGCGCCTCATCAGTTTTTGCATTCTCTTCCTTGATTGAACCAAAGACCTGCGCATGTAAATGCTCGCTTAAATGTTGCACACCTACAGGATTTATCCTGGGCTTCTCATCCACGGAGTAGCTTCGTACTTTCCGCCATACCCTAAAGCGTAAGGATATCCTCGCAGTTCTCATCCAGAAGTCAAAGACGCTCAAGACCGGGGTAATGGGGGGTTGGCTTCTCAACGTCGCTCTTCCGATGGCATTGTTTATTGACACTATATGATGCAGTTAATTATGTTCATTCGTAGAATGCGATCTCTATTTGCAGACCAGAAAGTCTCTTAGCAATGGTCACTAGATATTAAATTTCAAATATAGAAAGTGCATGCTTCCACCACTTACTATCGATGCTTGCTAAAGTTAGGTGCTGACTTGCTTTATCATCATCGTAGTCAATGCACGAAAGCCTAAAAATAGAGCCAACAAATCGAGGATGTTCGCATAATTTATCTTGTCAGGAGCATCCTTGCCGAAAATCATCGAGCATATCATCATTGAAGTCATAGACTTATCCAAACTGGGTCTAAAGTACAGTATCATTATGCATCACTTTACACTAGGAGGATTCCGAGGCTGTTCTGTTTTCGTACATAAGTATACACCTCTCATGAACATTTTCAGACCAACTTTCAATCTTGTTCCCCTTTAAACAGCTGTAGATAACGGATAAAGCGATATTCAAGTCTCATCGAAAGCTCCAACTGGCGTCCGTAACGAGATCAGCGGTGTGTGATCGTATTTGAGCTGGTTAATCTTTTCTTTTGGATATAACCTCTCGTTAAATTGGCAAGTGCTCTAAAAAGTTTTTTGGATCCTTTCTCGAAGCTGTCATGTCGGCTGCAATCACTTCTCTAACACCTTCACAGGTCAACGATGAGCTCAATAAGATGCAAGCTTTCATCAAGAAAGAAGCAGAGGAAAAATCGAAGGAAATCAGGCTAAAGGCGGACCAAGAATATGAGATAGAGAAGACTGGTCTTGTGCGTAACGAGACGGCCAACATCGATTCTGCGATGGAAGACAAGACCAAGAAAGCCTCATTGAAGCAGCAGATTACCAAGTCGACTATCGCCAACAAAATGCGTCTCAAGGTGCTGTCGACTAGAGAACAGTTGCTGGACGACATCTTTGAATCTGCCAAGGCTGAGCTGAAGACTATCTCATCAAACAAAAAGAAATATGAGCCAGTCTTGAAGGCCGTGATTTTGGAGTCGCTTTACAGACTTCTTGAGCCTAAAGTGGTGGTGAAGGTTCGTGAAGAAGACAGAAGCATCGTTGATTCTGTTAAAGATGAAATTTTGAAAGAGTATGCCGATAAAACGGGCAGAGAGACGGACATCAGCATTTCATCTGAGTATTTGAAGAAAGATGCCGCTGGTGGTGTCATTGCCTCTGACGAGAGTGGTAAAATTGTTGTCGATAACACTCTAGAGGAGAGACTAACCATTCTAAATCAAGAAGCTCTTCCAGCCATTAGACTTGAACTTTTTGGCATCTCAGACTCTAGAAAATTTTTTGACTGAAGAATCATTGAGTAATCAAGGTTCGCTCTTCGTTACAAACGTACGTATGTGCTTACACAATTGTTCATTCTTACAATGTACAGCTGATATAATTAAAATCACCTCTTGCTTGAACCATCATCGTGGCCCGGTATGCTGCGGCTGTTCAATCGATTACTCAATGTCTTGGCGGGTTGTGTCATTAATACCATTCTTTCGGGCCTTTTTTTTTATTGTCTTTGGTCTAACCATACTTTTGCATGTGCGCTAGCGAAACGTGAGTTTAGTCCAATACACGACACTCGCCGACAGAGCATGATACTGCGCTTACATGGGTCGTTCAGATATCCTGTAAAGCTGTTTTGCCCCTTGAAAAGATGTTATAGCCAACTTTTGCCTGAGCAGAACCCTCAAATCTTGACTTTGAAGCCCATTACGCCTAACGATGCGTTCGTTAGTTGTACAGTCTTCAACAACCAAGGCGCAGTTTCAGCGGTGTCACGGAAGTTTCCTAAGTGGTCCTTCTTACAAGATCACTACTTGTATCCCAGAGATCTTAGAAAAATTGATGCTACGGCCGTGGACGTAATCCCTAGCATTATGGTCAAACCTACGTGTATGCTAATTAACCTGCTGCATATCAAGGCAATGATCCAAAAAGACTCCGTTTATGTCTTTGACACCTCAAACTCAGAAGCCGCGATGAAACTCGGTGTACTCATGTATGATTTGGAGTCTAAGCTTGCCCCCGGGGCTGGCAGCCACCTGGCACAGCTATACGAGCACCGTGCTCTAGAGAGCATTTTAATGAACGTTATGACATCTTTGGAAACAGAGTACAAAATGCATTATTCTATCTGTGGTATTATACTGGATGACCTTGAGGATGAGATAAACAGAGACAAACTGCGAGACTTGTTGATCAAGTCTAAAAACTTATCTTCATTCTACAAAAAATCATTGCTGATACGTGATGTTTTGGATGAGCTACTAGAGAGCGACGAAGATCTTGCTGGCATGTATCTCGGCATTCATAAAACCGAGCATGACGACTTTGCTGATTTAGAAATGTTGTTGGAAACTTATTACAAGCAGTGCGATGAATACGTACAGCAGGCAGAAACTTTGATACAAAACATCAAGTCTACTGAAGAAATTGTGAACATCATACTTGATGCGAATCGCAATGCACTTATGCTCTTTGAGCTTAAAGTCACTATCTATACCTTGGGGTTTACAATTGCAACACTGGTACCAGCCTTTTACGGTATGAATTTGAAAAATTTTATCGAAGAAAGCACTTGGGGATTTGGAAGCATTGTCGGATTTTCAGTTCTTGCAGCTCTGGTAGTTACCTGGACAAACTTCAAAGCTTTGCGATCAGTGAAGAGACTGACCATGATGAACAATCATTCTGGTCACAGCTCTGCCAAACACGTAGCAAATGCAGGCGCTGCCATAGATTCAGAAGTACCAACTGCTATGAAACGATGGCGTAGTGCCCTGCGTACGTTTTGGAGGGGGAACAGCTACCCAGTCCGTAACAGCAAGCAAAGGGACATGATATGGAAATGGCTAGTGGAAGGCAAGAGGTAGAATACAATTGAAGTACCGGCCTCACTAAATTACTAACTCTTTATGTGATATACTGCGACTCGAGGACTGATGGGGGCATACAGTTGCTGGCACTGACGCTGACATTCCGCTTTCTACGATCGAAGTTTCTATCACTCTACACGCAGAATTTTATATTAAGGTGAAAAGATACGGGTTTCCTTTAGTGGACAGAGGTGGACCAAAATCGCGATAATACCCAGACCTCATCTGCAGCCCACAGTAGTCGCTCAATTAACTTTGATTCTCAATGTACGTTAAAGCTGCTGTGTCCGCTACAAAGCCACCTGCGAAAGGAGGGGTTTTGCTCGATCAGTTTGACGTGAATCTAATTAAATGTCGTACTGTCGTGTTCCGACTAACGGAGTTTTTGAGAATAATGAAAATACTGGAGGCTACGTTGAAACGCAAGAGCGACACTCGTGTTATAATTCCTCTTATGAACTATATCCTGGCGTTGTGTAGTGGTTCAACCCTAAATTTATCTGAGGAGCTACGTGGGAAATTGACGGACCTGGCTGAATTCAAATGCTGCAAAGCCCTCGATATGGTTGGTCCGACGACTATTGGATCACTTGAATTCTGTTTGAGCTTTCCAGATGTTGACTTGGACTCCACGCGTTACAGAAATCATGTTTACGACGCAGAACTACAGGCAAAACTGCTGCAGCTCTCGATAAAGACGATACAAGCCGCTCTTCAACTATCTGAAAGCAAATACAAATTTTGTGTGAAGGAGCGTAATGCCAACCGACCTACTGATCACTCCGGGAGGTCATCCTTATTAGACGAATCCACCTTTGATGAGCTTATTCAACCCACGGAGCTATCGATGGCTTTGGACTTTGCCGTTTTAATTAAGCATATTCAAAGCGACACGTCTGAAGCGTCGTTTCGAAAACTTAATCTTCAAGTCTTGACAAAGTTTACAGACCAAATGAACGAAAAAGCCTTACGTCCGATCAAATCTTATCACACATCTTTATTTCGGTTTTCAAAAGCATCTTCGATCAGCCAATCGAAAATAATAATGAACTTACCGCATTGGCAATATACAATGCATCGCATATACGCGTTGATCTTAAGGATACTGTTTATTCTTACCATATCCAAATCACTTCTCAAGCAGATATACCTTCCGAACAAGCAATACTTTATGGCACCCCAGACACAACTACGTTCAACCAATATTTACGAGTTACGAGAACTTCTGCATAATCTAGACCTGATCTGTTCGGATTCCGGAGACCTTGATTTCTTAGTCCAGTCGTTGAACAAATATAGTAGCCGAAACTCTTCGTTCACGGTTCAGCCAACGATTATCTCTGAATCGTTTAGCAAAGACGTAACTCCAGCTGTGCGCAAGTTGCGGTTCTATTTTCAAACTATCGAAACGTGGGCTTCGCAGTGGAAAGCGATTCAAGAGAATAACACGTCAGATGAAACACTCGATGCATTGGATAAAGCTGAAGTGCAAAAGCTAGCCAACGAAAAGTTTGAAAATGACAAACTTGAGCATATCGAAAGGACGAAGAAGGATGCGGCGGCTAAGAAGCGGAAAGACACTACTGATGGAGTAATAACTTCTCCAGAGGCTGGTTCAATAAAAACAATCTTTAGAAGATCTTCCTTACAAAGATCTAGACTTTCTCCTATCTCGAGCGGTGCTTCATCACCTGGTTCCCTGTCACCTGCCAAATTGAGTCGATCGCCATCGTTGAACAATAAAAAGGTTATTCATCCAGGTAAATTTAATGCGAACGGCAGTACGTTGTCGTCACCCCTCGCCTCTCGACGCGGCTCTGTGACAGAGTCTCATGGGAATGCTAGAAAGCCAATACGGGAAGTCCTCTCTCCAAAGCCAATCAATGGCGACACTAACGAAACTTTGCCTTCTCCTCGTAGGAAGCGCTCTGCTTCATTACAGTCGGCGGCACCTCCACCGTCAAACGATCCGAAAACTGACACTCAGCGCTCAAACTCTCTCCAAGTTGGGGCTACTTTGAATCAGGAAGTGCTGCGAAAAAAGCTCTACCAGAAACCCAGAAGCACGTCGGGTAACAGCAGCCCTACCCCTAACTCATCGAAGCCCAATGGGACGCCAACTCCTGCAAGTTTTTCCTCCAAGCCCATACAATCAAATTCACCTTCTCCCCTTCGTCAGAAGAATCATTTAACAGCCAGGTTGCCTGAAGTGCATGATATCGCCACACTTCCTGACATGGACTCACTTGTTTTGGATGAAGAGAAGCTAAAACTAGTGATAGACACAAAAACTTCAGTTGAGCAGCACGAAAGTACTGTTGGAGCTATTGCTGAAATGGACAACGATAATCAGTTGGCCTGTGCTCCCAAAGATGAAAATAGTGAGGAGGAGTTTGCGACAAACAAAGAGTTTGTCAAGAAAGTTCGCTTTACCGGCGTGCCGCCCATGTCTCTAAACGAAGACCCCAGGCCAAAGAAAAGAGGATGGTATAAGAAGCCAGCGGTGTTGCATTACCCACCTCCTCCCCCTCAATCTGGTGTTCACCAGTATAGGCTTAGACAAGAAGGGTTAACGTTCCAGAGCACACTGCGTGAGAAAGACCCAGATGCGATGCAAAAAAGGTCATCTCTCCTTGTGGCGACCGAGTCACCGGCAGTCTCAAGTTATAAATTTTCTTCCAAGCTGAGAGATAAGTTGATTAGATAATTATAGATTCTGTCTTTCTGAAACGAAATGCCCTAAATTTATTTACATAATGGCCTCATAGCCTTTTCAAGTAGCTCAGTGAGATAAACATTCAGTAGAGAAAACTCTTACTTCGTATTATTATCGTCCATCGTCGAGTACTCGCCTGGAACCTAGCTTTTTATATGGTACTTCTGTGATATTCTTCCTCTTACTATGAGTGGGGAAGTCATCAGAACTTCTACTTGACGAGCCTGACAACGACCGAAATTGTTTGCGCCACTATTTATCTTCCATTAACTCTTGGTTAGCGGCGTAGTGATCGTATGCTAGGCTGTCCACTTTTAATCCTTGCCTGCTAATTTGTGGCATCTCTACAGGACTCGAAATGGATCGAAATAATCACAAGCTACTTCATGATCACAAACGAGCTCTCAAGGTGTATTCACGTCCTAGTTGCACTGATCACCAGACGTGAAGTCTCATCGAAATCATTGGAACGTCAAAGGCTGCAACATTCACATTCAGCCTAGTTAAACAATAAAATGGATTTAATTAAGAAGTGGTCTCACTCATCTAACAACTTTGGCGAGATTACCAAGCCTCGGAGACTGGATTTTATTGCAATCATGGAGCAGGCACTCCAGCTTAACGCTGAGTCAATGCATAGTTCAAGATACCAGGGGCACAGGATATGTTATAGGAAGAGTAGTCTTTGGTTGAATGGCATTCGCCTCTGCGATTATCCGACGTCTTCGAAACGGCGAGGAACAGTGCTGAATGATGCTCTGAAAGACCTGATGTCGACTTTACAACGGGTAAAGAGGTCAATTTCAAATTGGCACACGCTCGATAAAAGGTCTCTTTTCAAGCAAAACAAACACCAGCAAATACTACACAAATGTTGGAGCAGTTGCTACACTACTCGAACGCCAATGCTTCAATATGAAATTATCATCGGAAGTTAACCGGATTTATACCTTGAACGACAAAAATCGTATTACAAGACCAGTTTTATTCAAGGCGATGAGCATATAGCTTCAACACTTGTAGCTTACAATCTACAAACATATAGGACATTTATCAAGATGAGTTCTTCTAAATCAATAAGTGCATTGCTACCACCTCCTCGTCACTCACAAATCTCGAGTAGTAACATTAGTATCAGCAATGAAGTCCAAAAGCTTGTAGATGTCACCGCAACATCGGATGATCACAGCGACGAAGATCAACTGTCAGGGAATGAGAACAAGGGTGTGACATTCGAGAACTTTTTGCCCCTCAGGAACCATCATCCAAATTTAGAGTTACCAATGCCGACTGATCATGAAGTTCGTACATCCTATGAACGGACTAAAGCTGTTTTGGACAAGGTCTTGAGCCAAAAGATCAGTCCCCGGGGAACTAGCATACCGCAAGGAGCGAAACAAAAAGCTAATGTCAAAACTATAGAGTATCAAGGGCATGGTGGTGGCAAAACTAAGTCAATTCAAATTGTAGATAAGCAACTTGACCCTCTACAACCACGAACATTCAAGTTAAAGAAAATGGTAGCTCCACCACCCGACGAACCATTTGCACCAGTCCTTCATAAGACTGATGATAGCTCCCCACAGCTTTCCAAAGAAACTCGCGATCAGTGGAACATTCCCTCTGCAATATCCAACTGGAAAAATCCAAATGGCTATGCGATCTCGCTGGACAGGAGAGTAGCTAGCGATGGTCGCTACAACAAGGGTTTGTCTGGAAACCAGGATATCAGTGAGAAGTTTGCATCTCTGTCAGAAGCTTTAGACGTGGCAGAAAAGAAGGCCAGAGAAGAGGTAATGTTGAGGGCAGATGCGAAGAGAATGCTTGCCGAACAAGACGCTAGGGAGAAAGAAGAGAAACTTAGATTACTTGCATTAAGGGCGCGTGAGGAAAGAAGGCGTCAGGTGAGTAGGTCGGCGGACGCGGAGAGCAATGAAGCATCACTTGCTAAAGAGACAGCCAAGCGAGAACAGAGGCGGCAACTTGAAAAGGACGTGCGAAATTCAAAGCTTAACACAGCAGATCGACTTAGAGCACTTGCTGCCAAACAAAACCGGGAAATTTCAGACAAAGTTATATTAGGAGCTGCGAAGGCAAGCGATACATCAGGAATTCAGTATGATTCCCGACTTTTTTCAAGAGCTGCGAGCGAGAATGCTCTGGGAGGGGAAAATCGGGTTTACGATAATCCACTATTCGTCCAAGAAGGCATCAATACCATTTATCGCCCAAATGTAATGCATTCCGCGAGTGGGAACGAAATGGTCGATAGTACTTTGCAGTCTCTCAGCGGCGAATCGAGCGGAAAACGGAGTCGCGAGGGCCCAGTAGAGTTTACTGGGGCCGAAAGAGAGCAGCCGTCTGTGGAGAGGAACGATGATGGTTCTGCAAAAAAGCACCGTGCTACTTAGTTTTTTTAGGCTATGCTGGACGTAGGTATATAAACTTAGACACACTAATCTTGGGCATCATCGTCGCTTAATTCGTTAAAATCATCTGTCCACTGCTTACCTTTTATTACTGCGAGTAATCTTTCATTTCTTCGAATGGCGTACTGTTCAACTCGCTTTATGGTACCGCTGACTTTTGTAGGATTAACCACAAGGCCTTCAACGTCGTCTATCCTGTTTATGAACATAAGTGCGATAAGCACCAGGTCGTATTCCTCGCGGCTACAGCGAATGATGCCCGTTGAAGTGCGATTGGAGAAATACTTTATCTGTAAAAGAGAATTGACTCTTCCTATACCATAATCTCCAAAATTATGCTGCAGTGTCCTTCGCAGCTCTTGTATTATGGTTTTATGGCTGATTTGTGCTGGGCTTGCTCTATGATGTCGTATTAAAATGTCTTTTCGTGAGTTCGAAAATGGTCTCTCCTCCGGGCAATCCGGTGCCGGATAAAGAACCTCAAATAATATGTACCTGCTTTTGAGCCGAACCATTGGTGATCAACTAAATGCCGGACCTGGGTAATGTTGTAGGCTTTTGTTTTTGAAATCGTTTTGACCACCTACCCATGTTAATTAAAAAAACATGCTCTCCGCATCGGACGTTTTTGTGACTGCCATAGCTTGGAACCCAAGCTTGACACGATTACAAATCAAAGAGGTAATTTCCAAGATAAACAACTCAAGAGAATACTACTTAATGCTTACTTATATCATGAGCTTGGATCTGAAAATATCTTCAACTTCGTTTACGGCTTGGGCGATACCCTCTGGCTTATCACCAACACCTTGAAAAACATTCTTCTTACCACCAGCTTTACCTCCAACGTTGTTAGAGATAGCCTCCAATAGCTGGGCACCATCTACGCCCTTTTCAAGTGCGTAGTCAGAAATGTAACATCCATGGGCGACCTTTTCGCTACCATTCAGCAGATAAATGGACTTATCTTTTGCGGATGTCTTGATGTATGTCACAGCTTCAGTGATTGCCTTAGGGTTAGTTGGAATGTCGATATATTTGACGAAAAAATGAGCAGATTCGTTGTTGTTGAAAAAGTTCTTGACTTCGTCCACAGTTTGTTTGATCTCCTTCTTCGCTCTAGTTCTAATCTCATCCTTAACCGTCTTTTCGATCTTCGTAAACTTGGCTTTGAGTTCATTTTTAGTAATCACGGAAACCTGGAGTTGACCCAGCTTTACACCTAATTCCTTTAGCTTTTTTTCCTTCAAAGGCGAGAATGGGAGGTTTTCAGTTGCTGTTAGATCGTTATCGAAGCCTAGAGCAACCCTTTGAACTTCGTGAGCTTCAGCACCTGAAACTGCAACGACTCTGCGGATACCCTTAGCGATACCACTCTCTTCGACTATGACAAATTCTTTGATGTCCCCAGTCTTGATAACATGAGTACCACCGCAGAACTCAACGGAGTACTTTTGCCACTCTTCGCTAGAAGGATTGGCTAGCATGTCGTCGATCGGTTGACCAACAGAAACAACGCGAACAGGGTCTGGGTATGATTCACCAAAAACAGCACGTACGGATGAGATTTTTTGAGCCAATTCGAGTGGGACATTCTTGTAGTAAACAGGAAGATTAGCTTTGATTTGTTCGTGACAGATATTTTCAATTGCCTGGAGTTCTTCTATGCTCAAGCCTTTCTTGTGAGAGAAATCGAATCTGAGTTTCTCAGGGGCAACTAGAGACCCCCTCTGATCAACCTCGTTGCCCAAAACTTCTTTCAAAGCAAAGTTCAAAATATGAGTACCCGTGTGATTATTTTTGATAGGGAAACGGCGAAGTTCATCGAAGGATGCAATAATATTATCCCCAATTGATAATTTTCCTTCGGCAAGAGAGCCGGTATGAAAGACGTAACCATTGTACAGCTGAACATTTTCAACCTTGAATTCAGTCACACCGTCAATAACCAAAGTACCCATATCATATTCCTGGCCACCTTGCTCGGCATAAAAGCAAGTTCTGTCAAGTATCACACCATATTGTTTACCAACTTCAGTCATTTCGTCGACGAATTTTTCACCATCATGAATTTTCAAAACAACCGCCTCTAGATTGTCAGAGTCGTACTTGAACGAGTCATTGGTCTTGAGAGTATTTTCGGAGTTCAAGGTGGACAACTCGTGAACATCTAGCTTTATTAGATCTGAAGCACCTTTTTTGCCGCCTTTCTTCGAGGCTTCATAAGATTCTTGTTTGGCTTTTTCGAACCCAGGACCATCGATCTTTAAGCCTTGCTCCTCGGCCATTAGTTCGGTCAGGTCCACTGGGAAACCGTAGGTGTCATATAGTCTCCAAACTTGTACACCATCCAAAGTTTTATTTTCACTTTGGGATGCAACTTGGGCGTATTTTTCGAAGAGCTTTTCACCTCTGTCCAAAGTCTTGGCAAAAGAAAGTTCTTCTTCGTCAAGAATTTCGAATAAGTAGCTGGGATCCTTGGCAATTTCTGGGAACATCTCCTTGGTCTGTTCAATCAGAGTTGGTGCCAAGGTGGAAAAAAACTTGCCAATTGGGAAGTTCATATATTTACGAGCATAACGGGCCCCCCTTCTCAGAATACGTCTTAAAACATACCCTCTTCCTTCATTGTTGGGCACTCCGCCATCAGCCAAGGCAAACATCAATGTACGAACATGATCCGCAAGGACTCTGTAAGCGGTATCGATACCATCCACGTCCTCAGCGCCGAATTTGCCAGTATAATGCCTCACGCCCGTTATCTCTTGAATGCGCGCGAATAAGGGCTGGAATACGTCAGTGTCGTAGTTAGATCTAACATCTTGCAAGACGGAGACCAATCGTTCAAAACCCATACCGGTGTCGATGTGTTTTGCAGGAAGAGATCTTAGTTTGCCGTTTTGCTCACGATTGTATTGCATAAAAACAATATTCCAGATTTCCAACACATCCGGATCGTCCATGTTCACCAAAGAAGCCGCGTTTCTGCCCCCAATACGGTCATAATGGATCTCTGAGCAAGGTCCACAAGGACCCTGGTCTCCCATTTCCCAGAAGTTATCCTTGGCGTCGCCAGTCAGGATGTGATCCTCCAAAACACCAACTTGAAGCCAAAAGTCACGAGCCTCCACATCTGCATCAAGCCCCTGCTTGGCATCGCCCTCAAAATAAGTCACATAAAGTCTGTCAGCTGGGATGCCGTACACCTTCGTCAACAAATCCCACCCGTACTGAATAGCCTCTTTTTTGAAGTAGTCGCCGAAGGACCAATTACCCAGCATTTCAAAAAAAGTGTGGTGATAAGAGTCCCTTCCTACGTCTTCTAAATCATTGTGCTTACCACCCGCTCTGATACATTTTTGAGAGTTCACAGCGCTCTTCAGGTGGTAGAATTCTGAGGATGGGTCCACCGTCCCTAAAAAGATGGGCTTGTACTGGTTCATACCAGCGTTAGCGAATAGCAACGTTGGGTCATCGTATGGAATCACAGGAGATGATGCCACAAACTTGTGGTTCCGCTCTTTGAAGTAGTCTAGAAACGTGGTACGGACGTTGGCCGCTGTCCACTTCTGCTTATCTCCGAGAGTCATTTTTCTAAAACTATAAGAAAATCTTCTAGAGACTGACCTGGAATACACTTTAGAAAGTGTCTGAGACAATGTTCTAACGTCAAGTTCAAACTGCTGAAGAGGATGACTCTAAGCAAGATAACGAAGTCTCATCATACACTTTTCGCATCTCGAAAAATTTAGAGGCCTCTCGTATTCCCGTCACTAATGACTTCAATTTGAAGACTTGGATCTTGATTATATGAACCTAACGTTAGAGGAACAAGCGAACGACATGGATACACGCCTCATCAACTCTAGAATATACAGGTTCGAAATCTTTCTCAGGGCAAAACTCACACGCAACTAGCTGTCTGTGATGAGCTATCATCTTGATCACTTTATCACACTCTGTCGCATCTCAGGATGTTTTCCAAAAGCGTTTTCCCCACTGACAGACCAAAAGACAGAACGAGGTGTGAGCTCTAATGGTAGATGTATCACTAAGTGTTTGGTCCCACAGTTGGAAATGGAGGGGTTTTTGTGCCCATGTTAGCATCTCCAAACGCTTTCTCGTACAACGTTATTCATCGGTATAATATGGGTTTAGCGCCTTAGGAAGCTTCAACTAAGAAGAAGTGAAAACTTACTGTAGCCCGACTGGAAGGAAGCCTGGCCATGATACGTTTATTCGGCATTATCCTCCTTGCCAATGTCGTTTGGGCAGTGGGCATCACGATGCCCAACGCAACTGGCGGAACTCGTTTGCGTGCCTGGAATGCAGTAAAGAAGTTGACTGATGATCCGACCGCACTCCAGAAACTGTACTTTCATATTGCGGGTGTGGACGACCAGTATGAAGACCAGTACCCTGCCATGTCAGAAGACTCATTAATTGACCAAGTTACGTCAATCTTGGGAGTGCACGATACAGATGCAGCTGCCCTCTTCCCATGGCACTATGCTCTCGAGACAGGGTTCAGCATGGACACGTCGGACGAAAACTATTTTATCCTCAATGGCAAACGATTTTACTCCCCGGACGATTTATTCTACTTAAAAAGCACTGATTTATCCGCTCAAAACTCGATTCCCAGAAACTCGTTTTTGAATCCAGAGGATGTCGTAATAGGCGAAAACAGTAACGCCCCGGTTGTGCAATTTTACGGGTGCGACAGAGTGGCGGAGTGGGAGGCCTTCAACCGTAACCTGCTTGTAGAGTCGCAAGCCGGGAAGTTAAGGTTTGTGTGGAGAAGTACGTGTCAGAACAACCTACCGCTGAATATCGATCCTACTGCGATAACATTGACGATCAAAGATTCAACTGGAAATACTCCTATAAGTCTACCACTTGATGTACCACCGGAGTTTGCCCGTCAAGATGGCGTGTTCTACGCAAACCAGCTGGACGAAGTCTCATTGAGTGATCTTGATATGAAGGTTACAGCACTAATATGTGACTTTCATGCAAGAACGAATAATTTTACAAAGACCTTAACCTTCATGAGACAGGTTGTCAACAACTTTCCAGTTCTGACCAAGGAACTCTCAAGGCTGCCCGGTTCATACGAACAATTAGCCCAGGCTGCAGACTTTACCGCTGAACAAGGGATTGATCACAGCATGTTGGGACTTTACATCAATGGCCAATACCACAAACTGTCTAGTCTAGATGAGGGATCCGTAACGCGCGCAATCACTTTGGAACTTCAGCAAATTCACTTATTGAGTACATTGTTGCGCCAATATGAAAACGTTAGTGATAGAGACTCCATTCACTTGGCGAAAAAGGTACTAGGCACCTTTTCATCTCTTTCTTTGAAGACATTGCAAAATTCTCAGCCAGTAAAATACGATCTACACCGCATTGCAGGATTCTCAGAGAGCGTTGTGTACTTTAATGATATCGAAAATGATCCACAATACAAGGAAGGACTCACTGACAACATTGGTGAATTTTTTAAGCAGTCTGAATATGGCCAGCTGCCTGCATACAGAGAGAATTGGAATGAGGTAGTGTTTGTAATAAATTTCTCTGACTTAGAGTCGAGGGATACTTCTGAAGCATTGAAGGGCCTTTTGCGTGCAGCTGAAGTTGTTAGTAACGGGCATCCTCAAAGAATTGGACTTTTGCCGTTCGCCACTGACGATTTCGGTATGGAGCTGGTACAAAAAATTTACGAAACCAAAAGAGATGGCCTTGAGCATGTTTCGAGCTATCTTAAGCATATTGCTGAATCTGAAAGTCCCCACGGCTGTACTTTTGGTCCAATCCCTCCTGTGTTGGATATATTGGAAGCAAAACTAAAAATCTCAGACACCTCAATCATTGTGAATGGTGAGATTTATCCATTCAAAAGCAATTTATGGAACTATTTGATTGCCAAAGTTATAAAAAAAGATGTATCACACATTAAAGATGAGCTGCGTGCGATTAACTCGGCAGATGCCTTAACGGCCAGAGAAATTCTACACAAAAAATCATTCGCTGAGAGAAATTTGAAGCTTTTACCGGATTACTTCGAGGATTCAACTTACTTTGCGTCTGATGTGAGGGTTCTTGAAAGCCTTGGCTCGCGCAAGCTAGAGTTAATGAAGAGCCACAGTCATAAGCCGTTGCACACTATCACTATTGTAGATGACTTCGATACACGCACAGGATTGGAAAGGCTTATCAACTTTCTAAGAATTGAGCTTCTTGGTGTAAGACTTAGAATTATACACGCTGGTGTTGACAGTAAACAGTGGAAAAGGGTGAGATCATTGGCGGAAAAGTTCGAAATGGTTAAGCTCGAAAAAACTCTGCCCAAGATCAAATTAAATGACGCTGCCAATCTTGTTGACCATTCGATCATAAACAAGTGGCTACCAGAACTTCCTTACGATAGTCAATATAGGACTTCTTTTGTGACACTCAATGGCAGATACTTTCACCTAGAGAAAGATGAGATTCTCACGTCTGGGGATTACGAGATGGTACTTCAACGTGAAGCAGTGAGAATTTTTGACGCAGCTCGCGCTTTACAGGAAGTGTTTCCCGAGTTTCTCAAATCAGATGTGAACCCCGATTTCGTAGAAATGGTATCAGGAATTTTAGCAGCGATGTTTTACAGTGGTCAGAATACGCACAGCGGAATAGATTTTACTGCGGAGAGTACTATCTCGAGACTTAATCTGGGCGAGTTCATTGACGTCAACGCCTACAACACTTTGCAGATTTCTAATGACGACCGTAAGGTGGATGTTGTTTTGATCATTGACGTTTTGGAGGAACGTACACAAAAGCTTTTGAATTTGGCTTCTAAACTAACACGATTAGGTTTCGTAAATGTTCAAATTCATCTTTTACCCACAAAGGACCTGAAGGTCTTTCCCATCCACAGAATATGGCAAGACACACCTTTAGACTTTGTTTCTGACAGTTCATCGAGTTACTACGTTGATATTGAATCCCCTTCACACTGGCATCTAGAATTGGAAGCTAATGGGAACATTGACTTTAGCTATATGCTCTTGGAGGTTAATGCATTTGAAACATCTGAAGTTCCTTCAAAAACTCTTGTAGAAGGACAAGGTAATGTCTGCCTTCAGTTGCTTGATAGTGACAATGTTGTGCTTGATACAACATTTACGTCGGAAACATTTGGGTACGCTCAATTTAAAATTAAAAATTTTGGAAGAGGCTACAAAATTCAGAGTTGCTCGAGTGATTATGAGGTGAGCTCTTTCTCGTTGATTGCCAAATCTGATTATGTTCCTGTTGATGTCATGAGTCTGACGGATCTTTCACCATCGCGAGCATACGTCAAGCTTCAAAAATCACACAACGATAAACAACCATCAAGAACAAATTACCTTAACACGATCAATGTACTCTACATCATTGAAAGCCAGAAGCATGAAGATAACTTCAAGCTTTTGGTGGCAAATTTACTAGAATCGAACCCGAATCAGGAGGTAAAATTTTGGTTGCTTATGGGGGAAAATCCTACTTCTGCTTTTAAGCCGTTCTTGACGTTTCTAACGAATATCCAGGGCAAAATTAGCTTTGAATATTTATCCTACGATTGGCCACGTTGGCTGCGCCCACAAAGATTTAGAGGTCAGGAACTCTCTGCAGCCAAGGTGTTGCTATTAGATTTCCTACTGCCATCGAGTGTGCACAAAATACTCTACATAGGCCCGGAAGCCAGGTTAGATAACCTGGAGAATCTCTGGAACTTTGAGTTTGACACAGTCTTTTGTTTGCCTCGTGCTTACCACTCTGGTGGAACACCCTATTGGAAGGAGGGCTATTGGTTAAACTTTCTCAAAAAGCACAACCTGAAATTCCATTCGGTTGAACCAGCATTTATTGTGAACCTCGCAAAATATCGAAACGACCATGCTGGAGACAAGCTTCGCATTCACTACCAGCGCCTTTCGGCTGGAATCAACTTTTTAGGGAAGCTTGATCAGGATTTGATCAATGATATGCAGCCGAGCCTTCCAATATCGACTTTGAAAGGTCGCTTAGTTGCAAAAGTTCCTGTGGAAGAACAGTTTTCTAACAAATTACTTGAAATTTATGAACGAAAATACCTGAGTGAAAAGGTGACTCCTCAGTCGACCATGGCCTCTATAAGTCACGATGAGTTATGAGTATTGAGAGGATGTTGATGGATTCTGTTCACTTTACCAACTTGTTTATCAGCAAGGGAACTTGAAGGTTTACTTCATGTCCCCAATTATCCCATAACCACGGGAGGGACTAAAGCGTTTTTTTTTGAGAAGTTACCGCGTTTTTCGACGATTACATTCCTCCTTTCCCTAAAACCGGCTTTGAAATAACATACAGCTAAACTAAGTACATATATATCTAAATACAAATCACTGCATAGCTAGCCCACAGCTTCAAATTCATCAAACAGTAGAATACGTGAGCTCCAAATCTGTCAAATTTGTCATTGTATCAGAACGGCGACATAATGGAAAATAGTGACTTAACTTCTTGAAAGTTGTTCAATACTCAAAGACGCTCAGCTCATCGGACTAGAGATATCAACATTAGTTTAGGAAATAGCAATCAACAAGTTGGAGGGCCTAGCTGTTAGACACTTTGATTAGTTGTTATGGATGGCGCTTCTCATGAAAAGGAATGCTCATTAAATAGTGGTACTGCGCCAATCAATGAACAGCGGTTAGCATCCAATGATAGCACCCCACGACGTAAGAGGCTTGCGTGTACCAACTGTCGACGGAGGCGTAAGAAGTGTGATCTGGAACATCCTTGTGGAAATTGCGTCAGGTTGAATCTGGAGTGCATTATGAACGTGGAAGACATGAGGAAGAAAAGGCACGCTGCGAGTTATGTTGAAACGCTGGAATCACACGTTGCCTTGCTCGAAGCCAAAGTCAAGTTATTGTCAGATCGGCTATCTCTAGTGGATGGAAGTGGCGTTGAGGATGTAGACTTAGAACTGCGTCACCCTCAGGACGGTCTAAACCTTAAGGCTTCGAGCCGTGATCTGGACAGTGCCAGAGCGGGGAGTCTCGTAGGATCAACCTACAGTGCATCTAATAGTAACCATGACGATGGGTTGCGTAAGAAGGGCTTTGTTAAGGGCAGTATATACCCTGAAGGGCCAGCAAGTTATAAGCCAAAGAAAGTGGATCAGACTATGTCTAACCCGAAGCAACGGATTGCTGATCTGAAGACGGCAGTAATTGTGCGTAAAAGTCATGAGGATGGAGAAGCTTTAAATGCCAATGAGGATATTTTGAGGAGCCTGTCCAACTTCTATATCTGGTTGTACCCGGGTCATTTCGTATTCGTTCATCGAGAGAGCTTTCTCTATGGTTTCTTCAACCATAGCGAAGATAATTATGAGAACTCCCAGTACTGTTCTGAAGAACTAATTCATGCAGTTGCTGCTGTAGGTGCCAGATTAGTACCAGAGATGCGAGCACTGTCGGATAGCTACTATCACAAGGCCAAAGAGAAGCTTCTACAGGTTGTTTTCGATGAGCAAAGTATTGCTAAGATTACTACTGTACAGGCACTCCTATGCCTGGCTTTCTATGAACTAGGAGATGGAAATAACCAGATGGCATGGTACTTTTCGGGCCTGGCAATCCGGGTGGGATACGATATGGGATTCCAGTTGGATCCTCGAGTATGGGTCACAGATGAGTCCAGTTCCAACAAGCTTTCTCAAAGCGAGCTGGAAATCAGGAGCAGAATCTATTGGGGGTGCTACATTGCAGACCATTTCATCTGCTTACTGCTGGGAAGATCTTCTACTTTAAGCGTTTCAAACTCAACCATACCCGAAAGCGATGAGTTACCCGAAATGAATGGAACGGAGGAGTTTCGATTTCTAAGTCAGCATATTTTACAAGTATCGTTGCCCCTGAAAAACCTGTTGATCCTGTCCAGGATTGTACAGGTTTTCACGGCCAAGATATTTATAGAGCCAAGCAGCACTGCACAACGCATTGAACACCTTACTAAGTTTAATTTGCGTGTTTACAAATGGCGGCAGTCACTTCCGGAATTCTTGAAGTGGTCAAAAAGCGTGATCGAAAACTTAGATCGCTCGACGGATCCTACGATATCTTACTTCTGGTACCACTACTACATTGTCCTGCTGACATTCAATAAACCGTTTATGGAGGATTGTAGGGAGTCCGAGACACTGGTGCTGGAGGTGTTGAGCGAACTGAAAACCATGCTTTCGAATTTCGAGACCAGGTTTGGCAGCTTTGGGAAGGGAGGTATCTACCAGCTCTACAGCTGTTTGTTGTCCGTGGCGTGCTCACAGAAACTCTCGAATATGAACGCTGGAAGCGAATCCGCGAGAGATTTGGATTTCTTCAAAAATGTGCTGCAAAAATTCAGCAGCAGCTACGACCTGCCCCGTAGACTGCTTGATGAACCGGACCTAGAAATGGACAAGGACCCCATGTTCTTCAACCAGCTGAACAGTTTAACGTACACCTACGACTTTTCCTTGAGCGACGAGATCGACGATCTGATCAAACATGTCTTTGGGTTCGAAAACTGGACCTTCAACTCGAGCCATTCGGTGTGAGTGGCGAAACCGCGCTCTTGAGTCTGCCGGGCGCCAAGCGTCAAACGCCGAGCGCTACGTGCCCACGCCGTCCTGACAGTCCATTGCCGGGAATACTAAGGGTTACCCAGCCGCCGATCGCATAGCGTTTTTTGTACCTTCCCAGCCGGTGAACACCAGAAGCTCAGCCGAACTTTGACGCAAACAACCTCAAGTGTCCCCTAATGAACTCAGGGCTCGAGCACACACCATGGCCAGCTTGTCTTGACCACTAGCCCTTGGTCACACGTAGGTGTGAATCGCGTGACTGATAGGTGTATGCGTGAATGTATCTTTGCATTCTAAGCTTTCTGTACACCCACCCTGCCTATACACGCCATATCGTCGAACCGCTGGCTTACGTCACCTTGAACCATGCATGTCTTTGCATGACACATTCTGACATAATCACTGTCATGTGGCAATCACGTGTGTCTCCGCTTTCTTTTCGGGACTTCTTTTTTTTTTCTTTTTTTGGTTTCGATTTCCTTCGCTGCGCAAAAAGAAAAGCGGCCCTCTTAAGAAAATACCGCAGCAGCGGTTTCGGACTCGCAGCAGCCCTCATAAAAGCTCGCAGGGACGCTGGAATGGGAGTGCCGGGATACGAAAGGGCAAAGAGAGACTGCTAGATTTGGAGCTTATAAAACTAATGCGATGAGCTGGGAGATGGGCTGGGGGTCGCCCGATGAGCTTACGAAGATCTTCACCAGACCAAAACACGGAGTAGAACAAGAGCATACTCACACAGAAAAGACTTCGCAGTAGACGCTATCGGTCAATTGCAAAGAACACGCTTCACGCAATTCGCTATCTAACGGTTTTTCTCGCCTCTCCATTGCACAAAAACCAATAGTTTTAGACAGCGAGGCACATACACGCACAAACCCCAATACAGCACAACACAGCACCGTACTTGAACACCGACTACTGCCGCATGCTAGAAATAAACTCCCCACGCCCAGAGCATGCGCAATTGGGGTGCACTGGTGTGCACCCCAAGGCCGCAGCCTCTGGACTTTTGACAGCCCTTCACCACCAGGTGTTGAATGCCACGACAAGGTCGAGAAATGGCCACGACGTGGGCAGCATTGACGCGGCCGTATTGGAACCGGGTGAGGCGCATCTGATTCCGTCGCCGCCGCTTTCGCCCAAGCTAGGAGCTGAGGACCGGCTTAAAAAGCGAGTTCCTACCTTGCCGTTCCAATTGCCACCCTCGACGTCCGAATCAATGGTTGTGAAGGCCGTCTGTAGTCCGCAGACCTCTGTTAGGAGCCACCGCGTGGCGCTCGTTGGGTTTCTGTCGCAATACCGGTGCCTTGATCTCTCGCAGGCTCGCAACAAGCGATTCAGCCACAACAGCAACAATGGTGGCCATAACAAGAGCCTGCGCCGCACCACCGCTCGCAATTACACGTACTCATCGGCCACTGGCGGGAACTCGAACTCGGATTTTGAAAGGACGTATCGTACCAGACGGGTTACTGGGCGCGTTGACAGCCATTCTCAAAGCTCGGGTGCTCAACATCGCGCAGTTCGGCCAGCCGAGTTTTCACCCGATCACACCCCAATTTCAAGGCCCTCCACCCCGTCGAGTCGACACCGCAAGCCTGTATCAGTCTCCTCTCCCTTGGCCTCTGCAGCAGCCGTTTCCGC
Organism: Lachancea dasiensis; assembly: GCA_900074725.1. Classification (NCBI taxonomy): domain Eukaryota; kingdom Fungi; phylum Ascomycota; class Saccharomycetes; order Saccharomycetales; family Saccharomycetaceae; genus Lachancea; species Lachancea dasiensis. Next base: position 755,361 of record LT598458.1, read on the forward strand.
TCCAAATATGAGCTGGGAACGTTTGCCAGATTTCAGTCCTCCATTGTCCTCTTTGCCTGACAACAATAAGTGTTTGAAAGTGGAATGGAAGGGCTCATCGATGGACCTATCCGGCGATCCTTTAAAGGAATATCTGCATTCTGCTGAGTTGCAGCTCGCACAAATATTGAGATTGCCTTGCGACTTGTACTTGGACTCGAAACGTAGACTTTTCCTGGAGAAAATGCATCGTTTGAAGCAAAACCTTCCATTTAGAAGGACAGATGCTCAAAAAGCGTGTCGGATTGATGTCAACAAAGCTTCCAGGCTTTTTGCAGCCTTTGAAAAGATCGGTTGGTTAGAAGACGAAAACTTCACGAGATTTTTGTAGCTTTCAGGAGGATACGGTATATTTGGGCAAAGTGGAATTTGGAATATGAAGCCGGGAGTTTTGGTGAATTTAATATATTAGGGTTCAAGCCCATGGTATGGGTACTATGGCAAGGGGACAATGGTAACAGACCTTCATGGACAAATAGGGTTTTGGGACATATCCCAAATCGTTGAACAGGTGTTTCAACTGTCTTTACTTTCATTTATATTTTTTAATCGTATACTTGAGTGCGGTCAAGTACTGCTTGACGTATATATTATACATTATTAGGCTGTTATTAGTTGAATTTCGGGCAAAAATGGCAATCTAATATACAAGCAGAGTTGCTGCCTTGTAAAGTTGCCAGTATAGGTGGAGATCGGTCGACGCCGTCAAATACCCCTGCATCTTGTTTGTCAACTTCTCCGCCATCACCTAAAATAAAAGTCAATCATGTAACCAAGCTTAATCTTCGATCTCCTCATAACGTGCGTTCAATTTTTTTTATATTCATGCATATCATTGTCCCACAGTTCAGCTGCCACCGCGTTGAGGGGCGAGCTGTTATTTGGCTCCTCCAGCAGTGATTGTAACGACAAAAGAATTGTCTGCACATTGTACACTGCAGACCACTGGTCTTTCAAAATGTCTAGACAAATATTTCCACTCATATCCACATTTGGGTGCCACATGGGGCTCACAAACTGTACTTTTGGCGCAGTATAAGGATATGTCGGGGCGAACTCCAAAGCGATTCTGAACCGCATCCCCTCGTATGGCGTACCATCAGGACCCGTAATGATGCCACACCACTTCGTCAAGTCCTCCTCGCTCTCTGGAAAAGCGCTAAGTCCGGGCGATGGCGCCATCATCAACTGAACCAGCTCGCTTTGCAATCTTTTTACCACTGAATGTCCATCGGGAACTTTTGATTTCGAGCTTCCTTCCATCTTGACTTAAGTTGTTGAAATTTGATCCCACGAGATATTTGGTCTAGTGACTAGTGAGTTAAGTTAACGATCCTGATCGTTGGCCTCCACTTCTTTTAGCAGCTAGACACAAAATGAATAATGATCAACTTGTGGTAGCAGTACCAAAAAGAATATTTCAAAACAATTGCCAGTTTCCGACGTCCCGTCACGTGCTATCTTTCAATGAGGACCAATCTGGATCTGAAAGAGGGAGCTCAGTGAATGGAACTAGCGGTAATGCTTCATTTTCTTGTAATGTTGCTTTAGAAGCATTCGCAACTTTGAGAGCTTCTTGCGAGGGTGTCACCAAATTTTGTAGTTCCAGTTGGGTGGTGTGCGCCAGGTAGGCGGATCGTGACGAAAAATCGGTTCTCATGGTCCGCTGTTGGTCTCTAAGACTTCGTACGCGATCCATGGAGCACTCGTCATTGGACTCGATGTATAGTTGGCGCATCTGCGTGGTTAAGAACTTGACGCTCTCGTTGACGGGAGACAGGGACTTCAGAATGGTTCTCTGTTCTTCGCTCAGGCTCGACTCATTATGCAGCAGTGATTCCACTAATTGCTTGTAGTTTTTAACCCTTGCTATCACTTTTTGGGTGGCGCGAATCTGTCGACGCAGTTCGGAGCTCAACAGTAGTTGCTCACGAAGTCTCTCTATCTTGTTTTCAAGTTGTCCTACCAGGTGTTCCTCCTGTGCAGGATCCTTCAAAACCAAGGAGTCGTGGTGTCGGAGCCTGAACGATCCGCTTTCAATTAACTCTTGAGGAATATGCAAGACGTTTCGCAGGACATACAATTCTAGTTTGTCAAAACTTCGGTCTATAGAGTGTTCCCACAAAGTCTCCAACTTCGCGATTCCGACTTTGATTTCATCTGTATAGTCCTTCCCAGCAATCTCATGACGCTCCAACAGATATTTTTCCATGGCCTGGGTACACTTGTACATCAATTCGTTAACCGCGTTTATGATATCATCAATGAGCGAGATCGGTGGGTATCCTAAATGCTCGGTGAGCAGTAGGGTAGTCCGCATAGTAGGTGCCGACATTATCAGCGTACAAGTGCTTTGCTTGACGTTAGTCTATGGTAGTATTTCGGTCGGTGGGCGGAATTCGTGTTTGTTTGTTTTTTGAACCGATCTAGTTTTCAAAGATAATTACAAAACACTTGATGGCGATGACACTGAATTTCAATAATACTGATCCCAAGCCCGCCAGTACTGCTTCTTAAATGCAATGTTTTAGTTATATTGGTTTTTACACGCTATTTTACAAGTGATAATCAGGCTCTATCAACTAAAGTAGGGAACTTTTATTCGCTATCGCTAGACTCGCTACTACTAGAGTTCCTTTCGTAAACAATCTCTTCGCCATTGTCTTCCTTGACCCGCTTGGACAGGTCCAAATCCTTGTGGCTCTCTCTATTCTCAGTCGAAACCTCGTCATCAAACACAATCTTTTTATTGGAAACCACAGGCAAGTTTTCGGCAGGGGAACGAGCCTGGCCCGTCTGTTCTTCCAGTAGAGAGCCTTCTAGGGAGACCACCTTGCCCGTAGTGTAAACGTTTCTGACAGAGAATTTCAATCTCCCATCTAGCTGCTGGCCATTTTCGTCTACCCAGTTACCAAGTGACCGGGACTTATCAGCACCTTCTTCGCTACCTTCACTAGTGACGTTATCAACATCTTCGTTGTGTATGAAGGTCCACCCGGCTGGGATGCTCGTCTTTTTTATGCTTGCGTTAAATGCATCATGAATCAGTAGCCCAATGTGGGAGGGAGATTGTATAAAAATCCAACCCTCGATCACGTCACCAACCTGAGGCTGCCAGACATACAGATCTACGCTACACCATGTGAATCCGAAGGGAGTGTCAGCCGTCATTTTAACGAGTTTTTGGTCCTGATCGTCGTCATCCCCACTGGCGTCTTTGATTTCCAAATTTTCATAACCCAACACCACACCCCCAACATCGCTGCTGTACTTCATCACCATTGGGTTCAAGTGCTGTTTCTTAATACCTTTATTTGGACAGCCTAGGTAAGTAGGTGCAACGGAAACATACATCGACACAGGAACTTGGACAATGCATTTTGATATACCGCTGGCCTCGTCCACGGGATTCTTGTAGACCTTTCTATGTCTTTTTATAAAATCGAGTTCCTTATATTGCTCTGAAGGCCTTTTAACACCAGACATGTCCAAGATTGCACCAGTTTGCCCGCTCTTTGTTGATCCTTTGCCAATCGATGAGATGAGCATCTACTATATTATTTGAAGTGTAATAAAATTTTTCATCACTTCATACTATAGTGACACTTAGCTCATCACTCTCATACCAGACAGAAAATACCTATCCAACTTCATATGATTTACAGCATTCGCTGTGCAACTCTTCTCAACGTTTGCCAGGCGGGAGGTACAGAATCTTTGAGGACAAGCTTTCAAACTGCTGGTACGGTAATAAAGAGGCAGCTGTTAAGACCTGATTAAAGTATCCTAGCCAAAGTAGCCTGGTTCTCCGGATGCATTTTAGCTTTAAGATCCTTTTTTGCTCCCAATGTTGGCATTGACAGAAATCTTGACAGAAATTTTCTATCTATTATAACGCAGAGGCTGCTTGATGTAAAGAGAGCGCGCCACAACCCGGAAGGAAAAAGATGGTAATTTGTTAGAAATAAGAATTGTGCTTAAGATGAAGTTCTCTAATGGATTTGAATATGGCCCTATCAGATCTTAACGCTATTCACCCTATTGGCAAAAGGGGCGAGACTAAGTACGTTTTTGCTACTGAGGCGAATCTGATTCATAAGTAGAAAGCTTACTAAATTTGTCTTGTAAGTCGGTCATAGTCATTGCGAGATGAGTAACTTAGATCTGGGAAATTCAATTTACTCTCCGTGATTAATTTAGACATTAGAGTCAGTTCAGTCACCTGAACGAATGCCGGGTATTTATACAATTCTCGCCCGGTGATTCTGAATAACACAATTATAAACCACCCGTTCTAGATCATTCTATTATCGATGGATTGCGACTCAATACCGTACAGTCCCGAAAACTTATCAATCGCCAATCCCATTGGACAACAGTTGTTGTCTTTGGCTTGTTTTAAATGGTAAGTCGATTTGTATGGCTCTGTTGTGTACTATCATTCTGTACCGCTGTGTCACATATTTCCTGACGCTGATTATGCGATTAGGCGCACATCACCTTCAGTTCTCACATTATTCCCAACATTTGCAGAGTCTCCCTTTTGTAGATCGAGAGGCGTTATTTAGATAGCCATCAATGTTGTATGGATCCATGCCTTGACCAGGCTTGACCAAGATTAAACATTATATTTGTTTATGACCTCCACAATTTAGAGCTACCAAGGAGGGGAGCACTCGGCGTGGGTTAAATCTCCGTGATCGAAACCTGTCCGAACTTAGCAACTTCTTGAACCTTCCTAAGTGCACCTATTGAACGTCCGAATTTTATTTGATGACATGAAAACATTAAATTTATACACTGTTGTACGAAAGCCTAGCCATTATTTGTCCATTTGTTGCTTAATTTTGGCCTCCAACTTACTGCCTTGACCAGAACCCAACACACTACTTGCAATTCCTCCAACTCTTCCAAGGTGAAGCTTGTTACCTGCGTCAGATCCAAGGACAGCTCCGGTTATGGAACCTGCCATGTTACCTTTATCATGAGATTCTGCATTCTTTTCCGACATGATTCAATGTTGTGATAGATTTAACTTTGCGACGTACGACTGGCCCTGTAGAACGTGAGACTTTAGGCAGGATCATGGGGAAGCACCTTCACCCATTTATATCTATTTGCCAAGCCCGGGTTTGCGGTGACAGAAGCAAAGAAGCGGGCACGTCACCATCATTAAGCACGTCCGGGACCGTCCCCTATAGTGCTTTTGCAATAGGGAAGTCGACTCACGGCAAATTGTGGGAAGCTCTCAACCGACGCAATCAGTTTCTTTGCCACGATGTGGAACCTGCAAAGTTCTGGATTGTGGCTACGTCACGATGATTTTCAGCTAAATGTCGGGGACTCATCATCCTGCGCCCCTGCGAAAACACGATAGCCTCGTGAGCTGCAAATTCCAAATTGGCCGCTCTCGCAAATGTCCTAGCTACATCTCGCGTCTAGCTCATCAATATGTCTCCCGCCCTCTTGCAGAGCTCCAGTGTAGAGCTGTAGTTAATGTGTACTACCCTGATGTAGACCATGGTAGACCCCGAGGAGCGGGAATAGAATCGGGTGGCACTTGGTGAGCATTCCAGTATTAACCATTTAACGAGAGCCGTGAACAGGATTTCTCGGCATCAGAGCTTGGGCCGTCTGAATAGCACGAAAGGTGTCCTTTCATTAGGTAGCTGAAAGCTGGTGAACAAAGCCAACCCCCTTGAAGTTCGCAAAGGGTGTCGCTCCGAATGCTCCAAATAATCGTTCAAATAGTGTAGACTCCCAGATGTTAGTTTGAACAGCAGAGGGTTCTATAAAGCTGAACATCTAGGTGTCAAATGAGTGCGAAGTGATTTGGTCACGTTAGCGAAACACAGCTGCACAAGGTGAATAACCATCCAATGGGATTAAGAGGTACAGCGATTACACGTTAATGTTCTGACCAGCCATTCTAACCACCTCAAACCCAAATATCCTCTCTAAATGGTAGAATTGTAGGACACTAGTTTCAGCCTTGCTGAATCATTCTTACCACAATTTTGTATAGAGACCATACCGGCTGTGCGCTCCATTCGTGACCAAGATGTAATGTCCAAATATTTTACAGAAAGTCGAAAAGAATACGCGTTATCCTTCCCGACAATACCGTATACCCAGAGTATAATCCACAGCCACCAAAGATTGAACAAATAGCTTTAGAATTTTGACCCTCGTTGGCGCTGACTTGTTCCTAGATATCAAATACTATGATTTCAAATACTATGATTTACCCAGTCTACCACACTAGATCAGATTGGAAACATTGCTTGAATTGGGACACAATTGGAAAAACACCAAGTCTGCTTGTTCGGAGTGAAGATACTTTCTGGTAGATTTTCGATCTCCAGAGGCTGCAAGCAGATTTTAGAGTGTTATGCTTCAGGTAGTATAGCCGGCCTAACCATTACACCGTGTCCAAAGTCTTCAAAGCTAAGGTGCTTCGAGTTTCGTGTATTATCAGAAGATGAGATCTGTTCTTTCTGGATGAGCTCATTGAATTAGCCGCCAACGCAGAGAGGCATTTACACTCATTGAGTACGGCGACATTGTCGTTCGAAGCGATCACTGTGATCTAAAAAATTTTCTAATTGAAGGACCAGTGAAAAAAAACTCAACTCATCTCATCTCATCGCATCATCTGCCAGGACACTCGACCAATAGAAGAGATATAGAGCTGGCTTCCAGTCTACCACGTACCTCACTAACCAAAGTGTGCAATTATATTGTCTTATATTGGTGTAACTACACTTGTGCGGAGGTGGATTGAGCTTGTTGGAACTGGTGTACTCATTTCCTTTCAGCACACTTAGTCTGTAACAAACTTTCTTTTCAGGATAGACAAAATGGATATTTCGAAGCCAGTTGGCTCTGAAATCACTTCTGTGGATTTCGGTGTCATGACCGCGCAGGACATCAGAAATGTGTCGGCCATGCAGATCACCAATCCCACTGTATTGGACAACCTAGGTCACCCAATCTCAGGAGGTCTTTATGATTTGGCTCTTGGAGCCTTCTTGCGCAATTTATGCGCTACTTGCGGTTTAGATGAGAAATTCTGCCCGGGCCACCAAGGTCATATCGAACTTCCTGTTCCCTGTTACAACCCGTTGTTTTTCAGCCAGCTTTACATTTACTTGAGAAGCTCGTGCCTATACTGTCACTCTTTCAGGTTGAAAGGTGCTGAAGTTCACCGCTACAGCTGTAAGCTGAAGCTGTTACAGTACGGGCTCATCGACGAATGCTACCTGCTTGACGAAATACAAGTGGGAACCTTGGACAATGCCGTGGAGGAGGCAGAGGAAGTTGACGGCGAAGAAAAACCATCTACGTCGCTTGACGCAACATTAATCAGAGAGCTAAGAATAAAGCGTAAAGAGTTCGTGGATCTCTGTATTGCCACCGCGCTCTCAGAGGGCCGCACCACTCACAAGGGCACTTTCACTGCCACTGTTAACGATGAGAGGAAGAAATTGATTCATGATTTCCACAAAAGGCTACTTTCCAGGCCCAAGTGTGACAACTGTGGTATGTTTTCTCCGAAATTCAGGAAGGATGGTTTCACAAAGATCTTTGAAACAGCTTTAACTGAAAAGCAGCAAACCAACAACAGAGTTAAGGGTTTGATCCGTGCGGATGTCGTCAAGAAGCAGCAACAACGTAGAAAGTTGGCCAACGATCAAGGAAGAACCATTGAAGATCAAATGGACGTGGACGAGGATTTTGCCATACCCACCGACAATCATCCTAGACCAAAAACGGGCTCAACATATATTCTTTCGACTGATGTGCGCAATATTTTAAGAAGTGTCTTCAGAAAAGAGCAAGAAGTGTTGCAATACGTCTTCCATTCAAGACCAAACCTTTCCAAGAAGCTAGTGAGGGCTGACATGTTTTTCTTGGAAGTCGTGCTAGTACCCCCAACACGTTTTCGTCTCCCTTCAAAACTAGGAGAAGAGATCCATGAGAATTCCCAGAACCAACTTTTGTCGAAGATTTTGACCACCGCATTGCTAATTAGGGATCTTAACGAGGAGATGTCAAAGCTCCAAAAGGATAAGGTATCTGTTTCAGACAAGAAGATAATTTTCAACAGATTGATGAATGCTTTTGTCACGATTCAGAACGATGTGAATGCTTTTATTGACTCCACCAAAGCTCAAGGGAACACGGGCGGCAAGGTACCAGTTCCCGGCGTCAAACAAGCTTTAGAAAAGAAAGAAGGTTTGTTCAGAAAACACATGATGGGTAAACGTGTCAATTATGCTGCTAGATCGGTCATTTCCCCGGATCCAAACATCGAAACTAATGAAATTGGTGTTCCACCTGTGTTCGCAACTAAGCTTACTTACCCGGAGCCCGTCACGTCCTACAACATTGCAGAGCTCAGACAAGCTGTTATAAACGGTCCAGACAAATGGCCTGGTGCGACGCAAATACAGAATGAGGATGGTTCTCTAATCTCGCTCGTTGGGATGACCCTAGAACAGCGTAAGGCGCTTGCCAACCAGCTGCTGACGCCCTCTTCGCATAGCTCTACTCACTCCCTGAACAAAAAAGTTTACCGTCACATTAAGAATAGAGATATTGTTATCATGAACCGTCAGCCAACCTTACACAAGGCTTCCATGATGGGTCACAAAGTTAGAGTGTTACCAGGTGAAAAAACTTTGAGACTACATTACGCTAATACAGGTGCTTACAATGCTGATTTTGATGGTGATGAAATGAACATGCACTTTCCTCAAAATGAGAACGCTAGAGCCGAGGCTTTCAACTTAGCTAACACCGATTCCCAATATTTGACACCAACCTCGGGTTCTCCTGTTAGAGGTTTAATCCAAGATCACATTTCGGCTGGTGTGTGGCTGACAAGTAAAGATAGCTTTTTCACGAGGGATCAGTACCAGCAATACATTTATGGATGTATTCGCCCTGAAGATGGACATGCAACCAGAACCAAGTTAGTTACTGTTGCACCTGCCGTAATTAAGCCGGTCCCACTTTGGACTGGTAAACAGATAATTACGACTGTCTTACTTAATGTCACACCCCCTGATATGCCTGGTATCAATTTGAATTCCAAGAACAAGATCAAAAGTGATTATTGGGGCAAGGGCTCATCTGAGAACGACGTTATTTTCAAGAACGGTGAGCTACTTTGTGGTATTCTCGACAAATCTCAATACGGTGCTTCCAAGTATGGTGTTGTCCATGCTTTACACGAAGTATACGGTCCAGACGTTTCCGCCAAGGTCTTATCCGTTCTAGGCCGACTGTTTACCAATTATATCACACATACTGCTTTCACCTGTGGTATGGACGACTTGCGTTTAACAGCAGAAGGTAACAAATGGAGAAGTGACATTTTGAAAACCTCAACCGATGTCGGTCGTGTGGCAGCGGCAGAGGTTACTAATTTGGACAACGACGTAAGTTCAAGCGAGTCGGAATTACTGAAGCGTTTGGAGGAGATTTTAAGAGATGACAACAAGTTAGGTATTCTTGATGCCGTAACCTCTAATAAGGTCAACACCATTACTTCTCAAGTTGTCTCTAAATGTGTGCCAGGTGGTACAATGAAAAAATTCCCTCTAAATTCCATGCAGGCAATGGCCTTGTCTGGTGCTAAGGGATCTAATGTCAACGTATCTCAAATTATGTGTCTGCTGGGGCAACAGGCCCTAGAGGGAAGAAGAGTTCCAGTTATGGTATCAGGGAAGACTTTGCCGTCCTTCAAACCATTCGAGACGGATGCGATGGCAGGTGGCTATATCAAAGGCCGTTTCTATTCGGGTATTAAGCCCCAAGAGTATTACTTCCATTGCATGGCCGGTCGTGAAGGTTTGATTGATACTGCTGTCAAAACATCAAGATCTGGTTACTTGCAACGTTGTTTGACTAAGCAGCTCGAAGGTGTTCACATCTCTTATGATAACTCTGTTAGGGATGCGGATGGCACTCTAATTCAATTTCTGTATGGTGGAGATGCCGTTGATGTGACTCAAGAATCGTATATGGCACAATTTCAGTTCTGTGCAGAAAATTATGATGCTTTACTCAAAAAGTACAATCCATCGGCCTTGATTGAACATCTCGACGTTGAGAGCGCCTTGAAATACTCGAAGAAAGCCTCCAAACACAGGAAGAAGAATTCTAAAATTCCTCATTATTCTCAAAAAATCAAATACGACCCCGTTGTTTCTAAGTATAACCCTTCAAAGTATCTGGGTTCAGTTTCCGAAAATTTCCAGGACAAGCTAGAAGGCTTTATTTCTGCAGAAAACGAATTTTTCAAGACTGGAGAGAACGTGAATGAAAAGAAATTTCGCGCTTTAATGCAATTGAAATACATGCGCTCGTTGATTAACCCCGGCGAAGCAGTAGGTATCATTGCTTCGCAGTCTGTCGGTGAACCTTCAACTCAAATGACTCTGAATACATTCCACTTTGCTGGTCATGGTGCAGCCAATGTGACATTGGGTATCCCACGTATGAGAGAAATTATCATGACAGCCTCTGCTGCGATCAAAACTCCTCAGATGACTTTACCTATCTTGCCGGACGTGTCCGATGGCCTAGCTGACACCTTTTGTAAATCAATCACTAAGGTTATGCTATCGGAAGCAGTGGATAAAGTTGAAGTTGTTGAATCGACTGGAAGTGCCGGAGATGCGCAAGGTTCTCGTTCTTACAGAATTAACATGAAATTTTACGGAAGTGACGAATACGGGGAAGAATATGATGTCTCCAAGGAGGACCTCCAGGAGGTTATTGCTGGTAAATTTTTGAAATCTTTGGAAGCTGCAATTGTCAAACAGATTAAATTGCAAAAGAAAAACGCTTCTTCAGAAATTGGCATGGCGCTACCAAAATCACAAACTGCCTTGGGTTCAGGTGAAGGCAGCAAGATCGCTGATGAGGACAATGATGAGCACGAGTCACGCCAGAGAACCAAACAAGCGGTATCTTACGATGAGCCTGATGACGAAGAAGTCGAAACAATGAGGGAAGCTGAGAAATCTTCAGATGAAGAATTAGATTCGGAGATGGATTCTGACTCTTCCTCCTCAGATTCCGAAGATGACGACAGCGACGAGAAAACTCTGGCGGAAAAGCCAAAGAATGAATTGACTAAAAGTCAGCGTGATAGACAGTCTGCTATTATCTCATCTCATAGATTTATCACAAAATACAATTTTGATGATGATGAAGGAACATGGTGCCAATTTTCTATTGGACTAGCTGCAGACACCGAAAAGCTGCTTATGGTGAATATAGTGGAAGACATCTGCCGTAAATCTGTTATCAGAGAAGTGAAAAATATCGACCGCTGTGTTCACCCAGAACCTGAAAATGGCAAGCGCATTTTGGTCACTGAAGGTGTAAATTTTCAGGAAATGTGGGACCAGGATACTTTTATCGACGTAAATGGCATCACTTCAAATGACGTGGCTTCGGTCCTGAAGACCTACGGTGTCGAGGCTGCAAGGAACACTATCGTGAATGAAATTAATAACGTGTTTTCTCGTTATGCTATTTCAGTTTCCTTCCGTCATTTAGATCTAATTGCCGACATGATGACTAGACAGGGTACCTATCTGGCTTTCAACAGACAAGGCATGGAGACTTCCACTTCCTCTCTGATGAAAATGTCTTACGAAACGACTTGCCAATTTTTGACTAAGGCTGTTTTGGATAACGAATCCGAATCGTTGGAGAGTCCCTCGGCCAGAATTGTTCTGGGTAAGCTAAATAATGTCGGAACGGGTGCTTTCGATGTTTTGGCCAAGGTTCCAGCTACGCATTAACACTTAACATATACATATAAAATTCACACTTGTAAATTATTTAACTAAATCTTGATCAAATTATATGATTCATCAAACAGGCAACAAAAAATATTCCAAGCTCAATAATTGAGACTTGAGCAGATTCAACAACTACCTCCTACAGGACATGATGCCCCCAGTTTCTAGTGCTTCAATTTGATATTAACTGCTTTTTTCAAAAGCCAGCGGCGCGGTTTATATAATTCAAAGCTACCTGGGAGTGCTGTTTGACTTAAATGCTTAGTTACTAAAATACAAGTTCCAAAAATCTGTGGTCAGACAATGAATCGCGTGATTTATCATTCGATACCAAAGACAGTTTTCATTTTACGCAGCAACAACCAGTCAGCTTTACCAACTTGATCTCTGAATGCTGCGTCCTTCAAAGTGTCAATAGATCTTCTGGTGATCAAAGAATAGAGCGTGTCTTTTTCATCAACATGACGGCCCCAAATTGGCTGCTGTCCGGATGGGTCTTCCAAACGCATGGCGACACCGGCGGCAGTTTGACCCTTCTTAACTTCGTTGTGGCCTTGATGATTGATCTCCAGTGACACAACCTTACCCAACAACAAAATGTTCTTTTCCTTAGTGGCAGGATCTGTTTTCACAGTGCAAATAGGCGTTCCAATACGAACAGAACCTTCCATGACGTCTACACCGATAATCATCGGACCACGCTTGTTGATGATCTGAAGAGTATTCAAAACACATGGGAAGATAGCTTCATGTAAGAAATCCTTACGGCGTTGCTCCATCAGCTTTTCTTGGTAAGCTGTAAACGCGTCGAATAGATGGTAGATAATATCGGCATTGAAAATTTTGACACCTTGCTCTTCAGCATAATGTTCTGCTTCCTTGTCAATTTTGACATCAAAGCACAGCATGACGGCATATTCTTTGGCCTTTTCCAACATTGCTGTGGCCTTCATAACATCTCTCTTGTAGACGGGACCCAGACCAATAGACATGACAGGAATTTTCATATCTTTCAAAAAATCTAGCAAGGCTTCCAACGAACCAAGAGTAGATGCCTGTACCACTACACCACGTCCGGAAGTATCAACTGAATCTAGAAGGCCAGTCAAATCATCCATAACATCATCCATCATTTCCTCCTCATCATCATCGGGACCGACAACTAATAATCTGGACCCAGACACGGCCTTTTCTAAATCGTTTGCAGCAATTTTCACACCAAGAGCTGCTTTAACTTCTTTGTTGTGAACGTATTCAGATTTCAAACGCAGTTCGCGCAAAGGTTGCGGCGTCAGAAGAGCTCTGATGTTAGTTACAATAGGACCATTCAACCCACATAATACAACACGATCACCTTCTCTTAGGTACCCGTTGGACAAAATTACGTCGATAGTAGTACCAAAACCTTCCACGACTTTCACTTCTAATACGGTCGCAGCAACATGAGACAAATACATCAACTGTTTCGACATCCTTTTTTGTGTCAATTCAAGTAGCAGCCACAACAAGTCAGGAACACCCTCACCTGTAACTGCGGACGTTGGCACAATAGACACATATTTGGCCATGTTTTTATTTTGGAAATACAGCTCTGAGTTCAAACCTTGTTCTGCAAGGGCAACCTTGATGGCTTCCAACCTTGTGGCAAATTCCTGTTTAACACCTCTGGTCTGTTTCTGAAAGGTGCTTCTAAAAGAATCGTTAGGTGCTGCATTCCAGTCATAGAGCCTATCGATCTTATTCAATGCAACCACAAATGGAGCCTTCCTATCTCTCAATAATCTGATGGACTCAATTGTCTGTTGCTCCAGCCCGTGCATGATATCGATAACCAAAATGGCGATGTTACACAAAGACGAACCTCTAGAACGCAAGTTTGTAAACGATTCGTGGCCTGGGGTATCGATTACAAGCAAACCAGGTACATCGAAAGTTTGCTTCTCAAATTGGGCCATTGATTGTGTCTTGGTCTTAACAGCTTCGATGGGAAAGTAGGTAGCACCAATCTGTTGGGTGATACCACCAGCCTCACCACCTTGGACGTTGGTTTGTCTGATTTTGTCCAAAAGTTTGGTCTTACCAGTATCAACATGACCTAAGATACAGCAAATTGGGGAACGCAAATCTTTTTGGGGAGCCGATGGGGAAGGAGAACCCCTGGCGATTGAGGCTGGAGAAGTTGAACGTTGGATAGTTTCGACTGCAGTGGCTTTTGATTTGTGCCCTTCGTCTTGTTTCTGTTCTCCCTCTTCCTCTCCCTCTTCCTCTTCCCCATCCTCGTGGCCCTCTCCCACTTCAGACGTGGCATGCTCATCTTCATCTTCCAAGGCTAAGTTCTCCCAGTCATCGATGAGAGCCTCCTCTTCCTCGCCTTCGGCATTTGCGGCAGCTTCAGCGGCTTTTTTGGCCTCAGCAGCGGCTTGTTCTGCCTCCTTTTCTTCCTGGCTCTTCTTCTTCTTCTTCCCGTAAACGACCTTCTTGGGCTTACTTTCGGATTCGGCCCCTTGTGTCTTATTCAAACCAGCGACATGAATGTTCCCAGAAGCCAACAAAGCAGCACGTCTCTTCTCTTGGAGTTTCTTTTCCTCCTTCTGTTTTTTCGTCAAAAGCTTACCTTCAGCCTTCAATTTATCACGCTTCAACTTGTCCTTTTCACGCTTCTCACGCTTAGACTCTTCTTCAGCTAGCTTTTGCTGAGCTTCGCGCTCCTCTTCTTCTCTTTCCAGACGCTCTTCTTCTTCTCTTTCCAAACGTTCCTGTTCTTCCAACTGTTTCTTAAGCTCCAGCTGACGTCTCAAAGCTGCAAGCCCAGCTGGAACCTTCTTGGCGTTCTTCTTGGGAGCCTTGGCAGGTTCAGAGGAATTGTCGTCGGTGCTCACCTCTCCGCTTTTTTTGGCTTTTTTGGCATCGGCGGCGGCTTCGGCCTGTTGTCTGTTCAATTCCTTGGTTTTCTCCTTTTGAGCCTGTTGCTGGGCCTTCTTCTTTGCGGCTTGCTCCTTCTTCTTCTGCTTTTCCAGCTCTTTCTTCTCCTTTTCCTTCTCCTTCTTGGACTTGATCACTGGCTTCTTCTCGTCTTGTTCTTTCTCCTTCTCGGAAGCCCTCTTCTTCGAGCTCTTCAGAGCAGACATGAAATCCTCTTCCACTTCCTCGGCATCAGCAGTGGAGTCTGGCTCTGGCGTGGCACCAACTGACTCGTCTACTGCAGAGTCCACAGCGGGCTCATCGGCCCCACCCTCCACGGCCGGGACGTCTTCCTCAAACTCCTCATCCCAGTAGTTTTGCTGAGACTTCTTAGATTTCTTACCCATCGCTTAATTGACAAATAATGAAGACTCAAAAGACCTGGATCTAGTTAGCAAAAGGTCAAGCTCCTAGCTCAAGCTCTAGTTTTAGAATGGCTTCCGGGCCTGATTTCTACTAAAAATTTTCAAATGATTCGATCAGGTGATATTCGTGACACATGACCAATGAAATTTCAAAAAATGTCAAATATCCCGTTCATGATGACATTCGATTCAAATTTTTAAAGCATGCAATGACTTTGATGCCAGCTAGAGAAGGTTGACTTACTGTCGGAATTCTAACGAAAGGTCCTCGAATATCCATTTGTTTTGTTATCATAAGTATTTCCAGCAATCATGTCGACCACTGTGGAGAAGATCAAGGCCATCGAAGATGAGATGGCCCGTACTCAAAAAAACAAGGCCACGTCGTTTCATTTGGGCCAGTTGAAGGCGAAACTGGCTAAACTAAGAAGAGAAATCGTCACTTCTGCCACCCAGGGCTCTGGTGGTGGCGGTGTGGGTTTTGATGTTGCCAGAACCGGTGTTGCTTCTGTTGGTTTTGTTGGGTTTCCTTCGGTGGGGAAATCGACATTGCTGTCAAAGCTGACAGGTACCGAATCCGAAGCTGCAGACTACGAGTTTACGACTTTAGTTACGGTTCCAGGTGTTATTCGTTACAAGGGTGCGAGGATTCAGATGTTGGATTTGCCGGGTATCATTGACGGTGCCAAGGACGGTAGAGGTCGTGGTAAGCAAGTCATTGCTGTGGCCAGAACTAGCAACCTGTTGTTCATCGTTCTGGATGTGAACAAGCCGCTGCACCACAAGCAAGTCATCGAGAAGGAACTGGAGGGGGTGGGGATCCGTTTAAATAAGCAACCGCCAGACATTTTGATCAAAAAGAAAGAAAAAGGTGGTATCTCCATCACAAATACAGTACCTCTGACACACCTGGGGCCTGACGAGATCAGAGCTGTTATGAGTGAGTACAGAATCAACAGTGCCGAAATTGCGTTTAGATGCGACGCAACAGTAGACGATCTTATTGACGTTTTGGAAGCGCCTACCAGAAGATACATGCCAGCCATTTACGTGCTAAACAAGGTGGACTCGTTGTCAATAGAAGAGCTGGAGCTTCTGTATCGTATTCCCGATGCGGTCCCCATCTCGTCCGGAAGAGAGTGGAATCTGGATGAACTGTTGCAAGTCATGTGGGACAGGCTGAATCTAGTCCGCGTCTACACCAAGCCCAAGGGTGTGATGCCAGACTTCTCGGATCCGGTGGTGCTGCGGTCAGATAGATGCTCAATTCGTGATTTCTGTAACCAAATCCACAAATCGTTGGTGGATGACTTCAGAAATGCTCTTGTTTATGGTAGTAGTGTGAAGCATCAACCTCAATACGTTGGGTTAAACCACGTTCTGGAAGACGAGGATGTGGTAACCATCCTCAAGAAATGATTGTGGGGCCCGACGTCGGTTGAACCCACACCAGCACCATCATGAAGCTCCAGATTTTGGACGGGCCACCTTGGTCATCGTTTTGGAGCAATAAATTGCATATCACTCACGCTTCGTTGTATTTAATAAGTTTTTAGCTAAGTTTCAATAGAAATCGTTAAGACTTGTCGTTATTTCATTACTTGATGTACCATACCTACCTGTCGTGTACCATATGTGTGTGCGGCACCGCTTTTGTTTCAATTCGTCTCACCCAATAGTGCCTGATTGGTAAGTAGCAATCCTCCGGGCCTTTGGAGTTCCAGATGCAGATCTGTCCACTTGAATGCTACCTGTCGTCACGTTTGTGGAGTCCGAATAATCATCCTCATCGTCGGAGGTAATATCGTTCCGCCTCTTGGTTGCAAGGCAAACTGCGTTGGGGCTTAACACGGCGTTGGTCGGGGGGGCCATAGGGCCGGTGCCGAAAATGGAACGGGATTTCAGTATGTCTTTGAATTCCGTTAGACCCTCGCTCCAAAACAGTGACTCTGGCTGACACTGGGTGAGAGAGGGCCTCAGCGACTTGATGTATTGGAGGGCCTCCATGAGAGAAGTTGACGGATTTGTGTGAAGAATATGAGAAATTAAAACGGTAGCTAAATCCCGTTCATTGCCGCTGGACGAAAACACCAAGACATTGCCAGCGTTCGAGAGTTTGAAAATCGTGAGCAGATCATTGAAAATCTTGAATTTGTCGACACCTTGCGCGGTTACAACGTTACAGTTGTACGTTGGTGCTGGCAAGTAGAGTGATTGGTCCAGTTCTGGCTGTGGTGTCAAACTGCGGCTGGGGTATGTAGTTTCCATTCCGGCACTGACTTTAGCGGTCAGCAAGGCCAGAGACTTTGACTGTGTTTGGCAATACAGCGACGTGGTGGTAGTTTCCGACGCGGAAGCGGGCGTGTGGGGATTGAAAGCGCTGTCGAAATTAACCACCAGACTGTGCTCTGCTGACATGCCACTGCAATACTGTGCAACACGCTTGGTCGGAATACCCACCGCTATGAAGAACTTGATGTTGTGAGATTGGAGGAAGCTGTGTTGGGATAGCGAGTTCAAAGGCCCGAAGAAGACATCATTGGTCAATTGCTGTGGTATGAGTTGGTTTTTACAGGCCGCCACGGCGAACTGGTTGTGAAAGGACATCTAGCAGCGAATCTGACTGGGCAGCCCGGTTTTGGAGTCACGATAAGAGCTCCCAACACTGGGCGGGTAGAGGAGCAAGACCGATGTCTGGGGACAGTACCATACTTCTTCTATACTTATAATAAGTCTCTAGAAAAAATCAAAAAAAAAAAAACTACAGGAAGCGCCGGATCATGTGCTGAGCACGTGAAAGACACAGGTCACGTGGGCTATGCGCATCACGTAATTAGCACGTGGTATTTATCTTGCACGTGGGTCTCACGTGGGGTGACATCAGTCACGTGGCACTGGCGATGGCCTCGTCGCGCCGATTCACACCAAACGCTCCCACCACACCACGCTGCACCGGTGGTCCAGCCTACAGGTATTCCCCATCCATATTCATTAGTCTATAAACGTTATTTGTCGTCACAATCGCCGAGCAGAGCGTCCCGAGGGACTCGCCGGTCGTTTTCTCTAAAAAAAAGAAGCATCATAAAATGGGTATCCTAACAGAACCCGAAAAGTGTCTTGTCTATCATCATGCAGCGGTGCGAGCTGGACTGCTCCCCGCACCCGCCGTTCGTAGCGTTATATCGTTGTCGTTGAAAAAATCTGGTCATGCTAGCTGTCGCGCTGCCTGGAACGCTCCAGCTCCTTCTTGAGTCTCTGCACCTCCATCTCGAACAGCCTCTCGTTGTTTTGCAGATACAAAATGTAGTCCACCGCCTTCTCGAGAATCATGCTCTTGTTCAGCTTAGGCGTGGCCAAAACGTCGGTGATCTTGCCGGCCAGCGCAGAGTCCGACCCGCCGTAGGGCGTGTCCGAGCTGCACGAGGAGCCATTGGGCGCGGCGGCGGCGGCGGCGGCGGCCTTGGCCGCGCCGTTGCTGCCCACCTCGAACGCCGTTTCCTCGGAGGCCACCCATGGGATGATCTGCTGGAGCTTGGCGATCTTGGTGTTGATGTTGATGCGGTAGCGCTTCTCGATCTTGTTATGGGCCTCCTTCTGGTGGGCGGTGAGCCGTTTGCGAGGCGCGCGACGCTTGCGTTGTTGTTGGTGGTGCAGGTGCGGTTCGTGGTGCTGCTCCTGCTGCTGCTCCTGCTGCTGCTGTTGGTGCTGCTGTGGTGGCGGCGGCGGCGGCAGCTGCTCGGCTGCTCGGCCCGACGAGCCGCGCACCAGGCCGACGGCCTCCTCGAGGTCTGCAAACCCGTCCAGCTCCGCCAGCGGCAGCAGCGGCGGCTGGCGGCCGTATGCCGCGACCTCAGCGCCGTCCTCGCGCTTCACCCGCGCGGGCGAGCCGGAGTCGCTTGCGCTTGCCGTCAGCAGCGCGTCCGAGTCGGAGCCCCTGCCGTCGAGGGTGATCGCGGTCGCGGCCGCGAGGCCGCCGCGGGAATCGAACAGCGACGAGAACTGGTCCAATGGCGAGCCCGCAGGCGTCGTCGTGGCAGACGACGACGCCGCCGCGGGCTGCTCCGCGGAACCGCTTCTGCTTCCGGAGCCGGGGCCGGCCGCGTACCAGCTGCCGCCCATCTCCGGGCCCCAGCCGGGACCGGTCCCGGCCTCGGCGGCGGCGCCGGTGCTAGTGCTGGGCACGTGACCCGCGCTCGCTTCGCTGCCAACGCCGCTGCCAACGCCGCTGCCACTGCCACTGCCTCGGCCGCTGGGATCTGGGAAAAACCACTCGTCAAACCCGGCGCCCGTGTTCGTCGTGCCCACGCCTCCGGTCATCATGGTCATGGTTCCCGATCCGTTCATCTTTGGTGAGACAAACAAGAGGTACAGATATAGAATATGTCGAACGCTCGCTGCTGATGAGATACAAAGTCAGTACCGTACCCTAGAGCTCAGCTCTGTGAGTTATATAACTGAAAACTATACGCATACACCCATACTACTGCTAAATCGCAATTCTATCCCCACCGCTTGCTGGCACTGGCTTTTATAGAAACGGCCATGAATGTTTTTTTTTTCGCCCACGCCATGGGCGAATTTTTTTCCTTCGCCGTGGCACCACCACTGCTGCGACCGTGGTGGTGTTTGCTTACCGGCTGGTAGTAACTCGCACCATCACTGCTATATTCCACTCGCACATGTAGTTGTCGTTTGCACGGATGCTTTATTCGGGTGCTTCGCTGTGTGTTCTGGGCAGAAATGGGCAATTTGCTTGCGCTGTGCGTGGGCACGCAGACCCCATGTACCGAAGCTATCGGCACGGGGAGCGGGTAGCGGTTTTCCGGGTGGGCTGTTGGAAGTGGTGGGAGCGGTGGGGGTGCCTTTGCGATAGATAATAGGTGGCAGAAAGCAGAAGTGGGTTGGACCGGAACGACAGGGTGTCAAACAAAAACAGGCGCGGCACGGGCGGGTGAAGTGTGGGTGCGTGGAGGGGGCGAACGTGGAAAAAAGTTGGTGGGTATTTCCCGCAAGGCGTAAGGACGAAGGCACTCCTCGCTGGGTGGCTGGGATTGGGAGGGGGAGCGGGTGCGGGCGGTCGTGCGAGCTGGGTGCGCCAGCTACGCGGTCCTCCGGTCGGTCCTCCGGTCGGTCCTCCAGTCGCGGGTGCACGACGCGCACGTGGCTACCTGGCACACACCATTCGACGTTCCTTCGAGAAACGTGATCAGAGCTGCGGCTCACTCTCAGGGCGACCACGTGCCACACCCCGTGGAGCTCTGGGATACTATGTGTTTTTCTATCCACTCCCTCCACAAGACGGAACCGGCTTAGGAGTGGTTCTTATTCGGCGGCGCTGCGGGCTTCTGCATGGCTCGTAGCCCCACCCGTAAGCGTCCCCTCGTGCTTGTAGATAGTCTCATCCGCTGTAAGTTCAAATACGTCGCTATATACTAGATAACTTGGCCCATCTTACTGCGTCTGTGGTGCACTGGGACGCCGTCCTGTGGCTGAGCTACTCACAGGCCATGTGCCAGAGTGGAGTTACTTTAGCCAGCTTCGGTCTAATCTGTTCGCAGGTTTCTCTCTTCCCTGGGCGTTTTGACGCGAACTGCCACAAAGCGTAGATTCAGATTGCCAGTGAGTATACTATGTAGGTGTTGTAACTCTAAAACACGGGTGGAAATCGGATATCAGGTGACAGCTTTTTCGGATCATCTCAATCGGCACTCAAGGCCTGGTCGTATCCTTTCCCCGGTCAACGGCCAGCCGAATGTAAACTGTAGCGAAGCGCTGCGCATGCCAGGCCCGAAAAATTAGCTGGAAAACAGACTCCAAGCGGGTCCCAAGCGGGTCCCAAGCGGGTTCCAAGCGGGTCCTAAATGGGTCCTAAATGGGTATCCTAACGGTCCTAAATGGGTACTATAACGGGTCCTCAAACGGGTTCCACCTGGTTCCTAAGCAATTACTTTCCGGATCATGTGCCGGATCAAAACAGCTCCGGCACCTTTTGAGATGTCTTCCCGGACGAAAAACTTACATCTCGACCCCGCCTATCTTATACCAACTGCGTCCCACACTGATCCAACACAGGCTGCGCAAAGCTGAGCCATCCTAGTACATGAATGAGGATGAGTTGGCAGAGCTTCTAAGCAGTTCGGAAACGAACCCCAGTTCTTTCCCGCACACCCCCCGCCGACAAGCAGCCTCGCCCGAAGCGGTCGGATCCCCGGATAATGGGGCCCTCCACACGCAGGAGTCTCCCCTGAGCCATTATTCCACGCTCAACGACACCACCGCGCTAGTTCATACCCAGCAGCAGCGCATTTTATCCACGCTCGACGATGACTCCTTGCTGCAGCTCGTCAACTCCTTCCACAGACCCGTGGAAAGACAGCCCATACTCGGAGACGAACCGGACAGTGGTGTTGGGTGGGCTGGCGGCGCGGACCCCGCACTCTCCACTGCAAGCAGTCCCCAGAGCCCCGAAGACGCGGACAGCGGTCCAGCGGTCTCCCCTCCTCCCAACACCGACTACGCCAGCTACGGTGAATACTTTGCCCACAAGAAAAATCAACAGCAACATCGCGACGCCTACGTCAAGCGGCTGTACCAAGACACCCTCAACAATGGCCAAGAGTTCTCCCCCATCTTCAAGGACTGCATCATCTACGTCAACGGGCGTACCGATCCAGATCGCCTCCAACTGCACCAAAAAATCATTTTGCATGGCGGACAGTTTATGCATTTTCTCTCGGGAAAGACCAGTGTGACCCACATTGTAGCCAGCAATCTGACTTCGAAGAAAAAATTGGAATTCGCCAAGTACAAAGTCGTCACCCCAGCTTGGATCGTGGACTCAATAGCTGCGGATAAAAGGCTACCCTGGCAAAAGTACGCTTTGATCACAGGCGATGAGGCACAGCCAAAATTGACCCTCAATAACGGCAACCCTCAGAGAAAAGACTCGCCGCCTTCAGACTCTGCTGCGACTTTCACTCTTGATTGCAAACATCCCAGTTTTCTGGAAAGCTTCTTTGCCAAGTCAAGGCTCCACCACCTTTCAACCTGGAAAGCAGACCTGCGTGCTCACTTTTCCGACAAGTTCGTTGAGCACGGCAAATTGCAACGAGTCTCCGAAGATGACAACGTCGCCATTTTCCATGTAGATTTTGATTGTTTTTTCGCCACGGTGTCAGCACTCAGCAACAACTGCTACAATCTCCATAAAGACGCTCTTGCTGTTGCACATGGTACCAGTACCTCGGAAATTGCAAGCTGTAATTATGTAGCGCGCAGTTTTGGCGTCAAAAACGGAATGTGGGTCAGATCTGCCCGCAGGCTTTGTCCACAGCTTATCTGTATCCCGTACAATTTTGAACAGTACGAAATTAATTCTAAACTGTTGTATCAAATACTGGACGAAACAAGCTCATTTGATATGATCTTGCCCCTTTCAATTGACGAAGCAATTTGCGTCAAGAAATTGCACAGCTCTCCGCACTTTGATGAGGTGCAGACTGAATGTGAACAAATTGCTTCAAGTATTAGGCAACGGGTACTTGAGGTTACGGGCGGTTGCACGGTTAGTATAGGATGTGGCGCGTCGTTAGTGTGTGCCAGGCTTGCTTTGAAAAGTGCCAAGCCTGATGGCCAATGTATTGTGATGAATATGACGGATCAATCGCAAATTGATGACTTTTTATCTGGCGTTCATCTCAAAGACCTTCCAGGCATCGGAGCCTCCATTGTGGATAAAGTTGTTCGTCAAATTTTGCCCGAATATGTGAAAGTTCCCACGATAGGCGAACTAAAGACACATTCATCCCTTCAACTTTTGACCTCAAAGCTGGGCGTGAGGACGGGACGAAAGGTGCATCTGTTTTTATCGGGCAAGGACGATGAGGAAAGCTGCCGAATTTTGAGAAATCCTATTGACTTTTTCGCACGAAAGTCTATATCCGTGGACATCAATTATGCAATCAGGTTCGATACAATCCATGAAATTGACGACTTTATCTCTCGCGTCTGTGATCATTTATGCTCCAAAATTATGGATTTAGGGTTAGTGACCCCTCAGGTTACCTTAAAGATATTAAGGCGGTGTGCACACGCACCTATTGAGCCAGCGAAATATCTAGGATGCGGCGAATGTGATAGCTTCAGTAGAAGCAGCAGGTTCGGTTTACCTACAGATCAAGTGGGTCTAATTGCCACGGAAATTAAAAGTTCCTTTCGAATGTTGGCTTGTCCTCCTGCGGATTTGAGAGGTTTGGCCATTCAACTTAATCAATTGGAGAAGAAGGCGATCCAAATAAATCAACAAAGGCTCCCGTTTGGGGGGCTGTCTACCATTCCGAAGCCCGTTCTAAAGCCCGATTCTTTCAATTCCTTACCGCCAATATTGAAAGAAGATGTCCGAGCTGAACTCAGTAAAAGACGGATCGAAGTGCCGCAATCACCGGCAGGAAAAAGAAAAATCTCTTCACCTGTCAAGGAATACTGGGACAGGTTTCATGGTAAACAACAGGGTACAGGTGAACAAAAATTACCAAGCAGCCTGGATGAGGATTTTATGAGCCACCTTCCTTCGCAGATTCAACGGGAAATTAGGCGAGACCATGCGATTGTTAAAAAAACACGTAGCTCGGTTCGGAAGAACCTTGTTCATAAAGAAGAGATCGTTGAGACGCGCAAACCTTGGCTCGAAACTAGATCTACCTTGAACGAAATCGATACCTTTCAGACATTAACGCGCCCGCGTGAAGTTTGTACCCTGATAGGCGCTTGGATAGACCAGACGGTTAGCATTGGCCCTCACAAAGATGATTTAGACCTTTTCGACAACTACCTAAAAAAGCTGGCGAGCAAGAACCGCACTCATCAAGTTCTACTAATTGCTAAACTCATGTCATCTAGGCTAGAATATCATTCCACATTCGCCCCGTCAAATCAGCGTGGCCGTCAGGAATGGGAAGAATATTTATTGAGGCGCATGACTGCCATCTTAAATTCGAGCACCAAGTACCCCAGGGTTTTCGATATATAATAATATCCTTACTTTCCACGTATTGATGAACTTTTGCATCATCATCATAAACAGATTTGAACTTCTAAGAATACTTCTTCCTAAACGTATATATTTATAAATGGTCATTAAAGGTACTTTAGACAGTCAAAACACGCAAGGTGTTGGAGTGACCGATACCGGCAGCGAAACCTTGGATGGTAACGATGGTGTCACCCTCTTTCAACATACCGAAGTCCTTAGCCTTTTCAATACCGAACTTCAAACGGGCATCAACATCCTTGGTCCAGTCGTCATCGGCATCCTTTTCGTAGACGAATGGGAACACACCTCTGGACAAGTGGGAGCTTCTAGCAGTTCTTGGGTTTCTAGTCACCAAAACAATTGGCACATTAGGCTTGTATTTAGAGACCAATCTTGGAGTTGAACCGGTGGTAGACAACACGATGATGGCCTTAGCCCTTTGTTCAAACACAGAAGACACGGCAGCAGCGGCAATGGTTTCAGTGGTAGAGGTTGGCTTTGGAGTACAGTTTCTCAAGTCATCGAAAGCTGGTAGGTAAGGAATGGCTTGTTCAGCCATCAAAGAAGTCTCAGCCATCATTTTAACAGCGTTGATTGGGTAGTTACCCTTGGCAGTTTCACCGGACAACATGACACAGTCAGCACCATCCAAAACAGCGTTACCAACGTCGGAAACTTCGGCTCTGGTTGGTCTTGGGTTGTAGGTCATCGATTCCAACATTTGAGTGGCACAGACAACTGGCTTACCAGCGACGTTACACTTGGCAATCAATTTCTTTTGGACAGCCAAAACTTGTGGGGCTGGGATTTCGATACCCAAGTCACCTCTAGCAACCATGACACCGTCAGTAACAGCCAAAATCTCGTCGAAGTTATTGACACCTTGCTGGTTTTCAATCTTGACAATGATCTTGATGTCCTTGCCGTCTTCACCTAGAACTTCTCTGATGGTCTTGACATCGTCAGCGGATCTGATGAAAGAGGCGAACACCATGTGGACACCGTTCTTGACACCGAATCTCAAGTCAGCCTTGTCCTTTTCGGACAAAGCTGGCAAATCGACATCGGTGCCTGGCAAGTTAACACCCTTGTGAGAGCAGACCTTACCAGCGTTTAGAGACTTGACCTTCAAGGTCTTGTCGTCAACGACTTCGAGCACCTCGAAAGACAAAACACCGTCGTCCACGTAGATGACTCTGCCCTTTTCAATCACAGTGGTGATGTTCTTGTAGTCAATGTACATGATTTTGTCGTCACTGGCCTTGGCATACTTGTCGTCAGTGGTGAAAGTCATTTCGTGGTTTGGAGGAATTGGGTAGTCCACTTCATTAGTGGTGGTACCAGTTCTGATTTCTGGACCCTTAGTGTCCAAAGCGATGGCTAGTGGTCTGCCTGGGTATAGTTCCTCGGATTTTCTGGCATTGTCGATGACAGATTGGTGGTATTCGTACGAACCGTGAGAGAAGTTCATTCTCACAATGTTCAAACCAGCCTTTCTCAAAGCCACGAGGGTCTCTGGGTTGTTGGTCTTTGGACCAATGGTACCGATGATTGAGGTTCTTCTCAAGTTAGAACCGGTGTCGGTTTGCAAGTTAGACAACCATCCTAGTCTGGATTCCATGTTTGATAAAATTGAGTTATATGCGATGAGCTATGAGCTGTGATAGACTGGAGAATCAAAAACGAAAAAGATGAGCAAAATTTCGATAGCTGGGCCCCACCACGGCTCTTTGTACCCTCTGAATTTATACTTGGAAAGCCATTATCTCGGCGAAAAAACTGGGTTCAAAAAGGCGGACCCATTACTGTCACGTCGTTCAGACTCTCATGGGACCACCCACCACTTGTGGACTGCTGTGCATCCTTTTTTTTTTTTCACGCACGATAGGACGCGCTCGCTCATAGTTTCAACGAGACCGAGTATTAATCGCCACTGATTCTATGAGACCACTTCATCCACACGGTTCTACGTGGATCACCCAACGTCGGTTATCGCTGGATTTTCTTGTCAAAATGTGTTTAAATCTTTGTTGAGACGTCGTCATTAGTATAAGATTGTCCATAGTAGCGAATCATAGACGTCTCAGAACGCTGCGGATCGGTGCACCGAGCGTCCGCCGGCTTCCGATAGCTGTCCTAACAACAAGACGCCAGCAGCTCAACCAGCTTCCAATATAATCACGTGCTTGGACTTCCTGTAATTTGGGAAGCTCAATATATCACGTGCTAGCTATAGTGCGGGTAAGTAACGGCTGGGCGGCTAGTTGTTTTCGTCCATGGTGGCGTTTAAAAATGTAAACAATGGTCTTCCTGAGGGCACGAAAATGCTCTTCGTCCTGACATTCTAGTTGGTGGTGTATATCATTCTGTGGTTTAATGTGTATTGTGAGCGTCTCTGGAACCAGAACTGTTTGGAGGGGCCTTTAGAAAAACGAGAGCTGCCGGTTATAATCGTATTTATTCATTGTTTGCAAGGTTCAGAAGATGCAATTTGAGAGATCAATGATCAAGCTGAGAAGTTACAGGTGGAATGTTTGTATGTCTTCCAGGTAGGTTTCTAATGAGGTTCTCTGCGACTGTCTGATTGTCCCATGATTATTGCAGAATGTGGCTGGTATTAGTGTTAGTTTTTTGAATATTGATAATATCTTAATGTCAAGTAAGGAGACAAAAAATGTGAAGTAACGCACCAAGATGAGACAATTAAGGACGCATATGACCTAGTGTGACTTCAAATACTGCATTCTTCCCTCCAATTTGTACTTTTTTAGGTTGCGGGACCTAACGCGCAATGTGACAGTGATGTTGTCCCTCCACCAATGTCTATTCCAAAAAACTTTCAGAGGAGGCCGTGGATACCCAAAATGAGATTTGGATGCAAAAATGCCGCTATCTCTTTATAGCCAAGTCTCAAAATACTTGTGGAAGCATGTAGTGAAGGGCATCAAACAGCACCGTCAGAATAGTATAAAATGATATAGCCTTTCTTCATTGGCCAGTTTGGTATAGTTTGAAAGCCAGCTAGAGCGGATTGTTGGAAGACGAGGTCAGCGCATCGACGACGGCCTAGTACTGTACCATCACCGATTATTTGTTTTTTGTTGTCTTGAATCGTCTTCAGCCGCTTATCAGGGTTGAGTTTCCACTATATATTATATGTGATGATCTTCGAAATGTTGTCGCGGAAAACAACCTTCCAACAAAGGCTAAACCAAAATTGTCACACAAGAGTGGTCGTCACTTGAGCACCTGCGCCAATCTCTATGAATGCCAACAATGTGGAAGGACTGCTGCTTAGGATAAAGACGGGCGTTGCCACTCTTGATGGGACTCCCGAAGTGATGGTAGCTATCGATCATTTCCAACAGGACTCATCTATACTCACTGCTCAACTAGGGGAGCTTGTTGAAACCCTTACAGGTAACTTCTTCACGTCAAGCACACACGACCAGTCGATTATTGGCAGCCTCTTTTATTCTCTCTCCAAAGTATGCGGGATCAAGAGAACAATGAAGCATATGCCTACGGACATATTTTTATTATCCAAGGTCATGGCTCTACTACAAAGGAGCGATCAGTGCGACCAGTGGAAACTGGCATTTATGTTATTAGCATGGTTGAAAATGGTACTAATGTGTCCATTCAAGCTGGATACAGACGAGGAGATTGTAGAGTTTACTTCACAATTCAAGGCGTCCCCGGTCCTAAAACCGCTGGTAGCGGGAGTACACTCTGAATTGTTTTCCAAGAATGCCGCATTATTTCGGAAGTGCCACATAGGTGGACATGTCGACCTGTTGACGCTCAATCACACCTTGAAAGCCGTATTACTCCAGAACGATTCGAAACCGTCCTGTTACTTTGTCGGCTCATCCAGTCTCGCTGAATTAACTAAAACTTGCCTAGCAAGAAGAGAAGACCTGAACGACACGGATGCAGCAATTTTACTCAAAATTTTACCGAAATTATGTCGATTGCACGCTGCTCAAGAATCGTGGGAGCCCATCGAAGAAATTACGTCGTGGTTATTGAATAATTTGGCACTCAGGTCAACTGATCTTAGATTTCAATTAGCGCATAGCTTTGCCAAGATCATTCAAGTGTTGGCAAAAGTAGACGTGGACTCTGCGATTAGTTTGGTCGAGGATATTCTGTCAGATGTGACAACTGACATCCATAACACACCCATCAACGCTTTAGATACAAACAAGTTGCATTCAGAGCTCTTAGTGATCGCCGAAGTTGCGAGATTAGGAGTTTTAGTATCTGATCTTATACATAAGTTTGCTAGCAGCATACTACCTGTCACGATCAAGTTTCAACAGCTACGCATCAGTACGATCACGGGCCATCAAATTCGAGACGCAACCAACTTTATATGCTGGTCAATTGTTAGGAACTGTGATGTGACGACAGATTTTGAAACAATATTCTTCCACTTGCTAATGTGCTCGATGTTTGATCATGAGTTCACCATAAGAAGATCGGCGGCAGCAGCCCTCCAAGAGAGCCTGGGTCGATATCGTGGAGGCTTGTTAGACGATGCGAGCACTATGATGATAATAGAACTTCCAATCCATAGCCTTCAAATATCGTTTCAAGAGAACGTTCCTAAGCTATTCGCAATTTTTTCGAGGGCTTCTCCCCAACTTGTTCGTCCCTTGCTTAGGTGGTTGATTTTCCATAACATTTTGGAAAGTAATGATTATAAGGTTGTTGAGCTGTCTTCAGCGTCTGTCAACAAACTAATGCAATGTGAGGTTGATCAGCAGTTGCCAGAAGTATTACTGTCAATGGTAATTTCCGCTTTTGAATGTGCGGGGAAAACCACTTCCTCTAATGCCAGGCTGGTGTTCCTAACGGCAGAACGCCCATTTCTCCACCATGACTTAGTCAGCAACCGTGCTCTCTCTTGTTTTCATGCGATTACACTGGATCTCAATGAAAGGTCGAATAATCCTGACGAATTGTTTAAAGTGTTTGCTTTCATGAAGGCTCTGAAAGTATTCGCGTCTGACGGTTTCACGACCCAGAAAGTAGACGCGGACATCTTGGACACCCTACTCAGAATAATTCGCTTTCGCTCACCTTCTGACGCTTACTTCCCTGAGATCGAGAAGATGTTCTTACCAATTGCCGCGAAACTTCTTTCGAGCGAAGCCTGTTTTGTCCATCATACCCTCTTCAACGAATTTACAACCAACTTCAAGAAACTCACCTTATTCAATAATCCACTGTGCTGCGCAGGCATGGCGTATATGCCAGCTGCAGAATTTCTGAATGAATTTACTACTGTATGCCCACGACTCAGCTGTGAAGCTCGCTGTTACGTAATAAGAGCTTTGCTTGGTCAGTCAGTCAGGATCGTCAGGTCACAAGGTTTAGGAGTGCTTGATGTTATTGTTGACTTATTAGACGATTATACGATCACCAACCAAGGCGACGTTGGTAGCCTTGTGCGAAAGTGCACGACTGATCTTATTCAAGCCCAGTTTGAACTCTTCATGGGATGCAGCGTTGAAATGAAAGAAAGAACCAACCAGAAGCTTGCGCGTATCGCTGCAGAACCAACCAACGATTTGCGGGAAGCTGCCTTCAGCATACTGACTAAACAATATCGTTTTGAGTATACCCCCAAAACAAATCACTATGAAGCTATTTTCCGTTTTTATTCCATTTATAGAAATGAGCTTGGGGATGCCCTTTTGGAAGGATTTGTCTTTTCAGCCGGTGCAATCTACTCTACAGATCAGCAAATGCGTACCAGTATGGATTGTTTCATAAAATATTACAATTCTATCCAAACGACCGACAGAATCGAATTGCTATGCTCTATGCTGCGTATTATTCCCTCCTTTAGGCAACTACAGTGCTGGCAACAGACAACAGCCCATGTAAACACCCTTGGGTGTCAAAAAAGGGATGAAATCAAGTTCGCCATAGTTTGCGTCAACTTTTGGCGTCGTGCATTTGAGTCAGGAGTGTTCCCAGACCACGATTTCAAGATAAGGGAAGCCTTCGCCAAATTTTACAACCTTCATTTGATTAAAAACACGGCTTTAAAAGTGGCGGTTGTGAAACTGATGCCCTACATTGCTGTGACGTGTTCAAATTACTGCTCATATGAGTGGTTGCTTGTAAAGGATGAAGTTGTAAGGCGATTGAAGGTCTTGGCCGACCGATATAAAAATGACACAGACAAGGCGACAAACCTGCGTCAACTGGCATATGAGGGCTTGGCAACCGTACACCTTGCATTCAATGAATACGATAGCCTGGGCGACATACAACAAGCGGGGTCCGATGATGAGTGCCAAAAACCCTTTTGAGATCCCTACATCTCGTTCGACGCTGCCTGTAGATGCCGCAATGTTATTCCCATTCGCTCAACAGTATCTAAATCAGCTATTAGAGAATATTCCCCGTCCAACGGGTCATTTGGCTGCTCTTGCTCTAAGAATTTTTCAAGGCCCGAACCTGTCACTCCACAACGATTGAAAATGTCCTGCACCTTGTCCTGTGAAATTTGACATCCCTTAGTTTCTAGCGGGAAATTGTTCACGTACCAATCGCCAATTGCACGAATATTATTCAAGAAAGCACCATCGTCATAACCGCTCAGGTGCATAGTCTCCAGCAGCGATTTGAAAGAAGCGCTCAAATTCCACGTAAGTGCTTCAGGGCCTACTTTAATGCATTTCCCCCCAAAATCAACAAAGTAGTTGTACAAATAGTAGTTCATTATAATCGGATTGGATTTCTGTGTACAAGAGCGCATCAGGTTTCTATAGTCCGTCTCTGTAAAAATAAAACAGGAGTTGGCCGATTTTAAAAGCGCGCTTTGTTTTAAAAACCTGAAAAGTTCATAACCACTTAATTTAGTAGAAGAGGACGTACCGATTGCTCTAATCAATATGTGAAAACCACTTCGATGTTGGCTCAACTTCAATCGGTGGGTATCCATAAAAGCTTTCTCAAGACCATGGTCCGTTATTAGACAATGCCAAAGAAGAATTATGAAACCTGCCGATCTATGCGCCGCAACATGTGTCAGGATCAGATTCAAATGAAACGCTAGTAAGGAAGCAGGAGCTGTCTTCGGCGGCCTCGTCCTTTCGAAGAATTGACACCACTGCTCCACTGACAAATGTTCATTTGGTAGCTTTGTGAGTAAAAAGTCCAGCGGGTGCTCTTCTTCAAAAAGATTAAGCCCAATATCACTTATCAACCTAATGTAGTCTTCATATAGATGATCATCTTGGAAGGTTTTCCGGTGAAGGCTGGTGTTTTGATGGTGTTGATGATCTCTCTCGTCAAGTACCCGCTGAAGGCCAAAGGCGCCGTTTCTTTCCGTCGAGAAGTAGACATTGGATAATGTATTGGCAGTTTGATTGTAGCTGTCTCCGAAAAACATTTTGGAAATATGGATAGCCTCTTTTTCGAGACCTACAGACGCAAATGTTAAGAGGGTTTCGCGAATGATGGGCCCAAAAAGATCAGGAACTAGTGGCGATTTTAAATGCTCAATTGATTTGATTGATGTAAATAAATTTGGATGTTGGCTGGTTCGAAGATAGAACGCAGAGTTTGCGTAAACAATCAAGTGCTCGTCTTTAACTAGCTCGTTGAAGCGAAGCAAGTATCGGATAGAGCTCGTCTGAGCACAAACGTCGGCGCAATTCCTCCAAAAAAAAATATCTGGCGAAATTTTCTCCCTACTCTCTAATACTATAGCATAGTTCTCGAGAAGGTTTATGGCAAACTTGGCTAAAATAAAATTGTCGGCTTGGTCTCGAGTGGCTATACTCTTGAGGCGAAGCATATGGGATAATTCTCGATACAACTCAACAGGTTTTTCACCTGACATCTGACTACCTGACCTTGACACCCACCGTATCTGGCTTGACTGCAGACGATTAAGCAAAACAAAATACTCATCAAACTTACTTTTAAGTCTTAATTTGCGGAGATAGCTCAAAATTACGGCTAGAGAAAGCTCTGGAAGTGCATCCGGTTGACGAATATTTTGCAATGCAACTTGATCGCGCCGATTTATAGGTCTTTTTACTAGTGCTTCTCTCAACCAAACGTCAGTTTGTGATAGGACATTAACTTTACTTTTGTTGAGTGAAAGTCGATCAACTTCTTGAACAAGTTTTTCCCCACCCAATATCCTCGCCGTTATCGCTTGCAAGGGGCCAGAAGAAGGCTTTCGCGGCAGCATTGAAAATCTGTGGGCTTGATTTTAGGATGATGCAGAAAAACAGAATTAATTAATATCAATAGTTATGTCAGAGCGAGCTATTAGTTGCACCAATATTATTGAGGCAACAAGAGAGCCTCAAGGGTAGTATATCGTGACCACCAATTACAATACAATATGCGAAAATCTTGAGGCCCATGTAATTCCAGAAGTAGCCCTTTATGTAAGGAGCTTAACTTGATGCAAAGCAACATTCAATACATGCGTCAGCGGCAGACAAAGTAGGCGATCATGTGTTGGGCATTGCGCTGAAGGCAGTTAGCAGTTTTCACATATCTATCATGCTTAGCTTTCTTGGCACTGCAGCTGGAGCTACATTTATACTTTGTGGCACCTTGCGTTTCCAATTAGGCTTTTCGACACGGGGCAGCGAGTAATCACAATGGAGAATTTTCTTGTGATATATTCTTTCAAGCTGGCCCCTGTGCTTTGCAATCCAGAGATGAGTGAACGCTACTTTACTATCCAAACGTTTGCTTACATCTATCTCCAAAAGGCGACGAACAAAGCTCTTTGCGTTATCTGACACGCTTGACCATTGCTTAGCGCTGAAGTTGAGATTACCCATTTTCGCATTGCGAATGATGCTCGTTTCTGAGCCATCACCATAAAATGGGGAAATTCCGGTCAAGATTATATGTGCAATCACCCCAAGCGACCACAGGTCACATTTGGCATCATATCCATGTTGTTCGATAGTTGCAGCTCTTGAGAATTCTTTGTATGCTGCTCTGTTTGCCTTGAATCCCACTTCTGGTGCACAGTATTCTGGAGTTCCGACAACGGTGTGCATGCGCGACCGTGACGACGACAAATCTTTGGCAATGCCAAAATCTGCGAGAACTATTCTGGTGCATGGCTCTGGAGTGCATAGCAAAATGTTATCCAGTTTCAAGTCACGATGGACAATTCCTTGCGAATGAAGGTAGCGAAGAGCTTGCAGAATTTGATAGATAATTACTAGGGCCTCGGTCTCAGACACAGGGGAGAGACAATCGGATTTAGCCAAATATGAGAAAAGATCCCCACCCGCTATGAGGTCCTGAAAGATATAGAGGTTATCCTTTACTCCCGCATAAGTTTTATGCACTTTAATGATATTGGGCTGGGAACGTTGTCGTTAGTATCTCACCCTATTACTAAGGAATTCAAGCCCGAAAACAAATATGATACTGCCATGCAGCTATTAGAGGTTGTGATCAACGTCCATACGTGTGAGAGTTTGAGGAGTATTTTCGCTTCTTTGTCCAATCTGTTAGGCTTCATTTTGATAACCTTAACAGCGTAATTGATTGGATGACTATCTTCGACAAGACTGCCTTTTTGATTGGCTACTAAAACATGACCAAATGTGCCACTTCCCACTACCTTGGACGTGATATGCCAATTATCAACATTCGACTGAAATCCTAATTGTTCGACCAGGTGGCTGGCTAGCAGCTTAATCTTAGTAACGAATCGGTAGGAACCTGCGTTTGGAATTGTAATTATGTCGCTGTCTTCAAGCAAGTAAGTCTGACCTCGGCTCAACGCTCGATCATTTACCACAATGCCGTTCAACGAGCAATCCTTAACATAGCACATTGGAACACTGTCGTCATCAAACCGTATGGCCCACACCATACAGTGTACACTGGAGACTGACGGATGACGCAAAAGTATATCACATTCGCGATCATTCCTACCCAATTTGATCACTTTGTTCTTGGTTATGGGCACGGCGGCTAAAACATTATGATTCTCTTGATTTCCTTCTTCAGAGGAAATTGGTTCTAAGATTCCAAATACTGTTTTGAATTCCATCCCGATGGCTCCAGATCCTTCTTATAGTGTAAAGCCCCCAGAATCTGTTGACAGTCTTGAACTTCACCTTTCGCCTTGACCATGTAATGTGAAGATACCAGTAGTTCGGACACTAATTAATATTAATTATTATATTACTGTAAAAGTCATTGAAGCAGGCAAAGGCGAAGGATATCCATCCTAGCAAAGTGATAATACAGAGAACTTAACATTAATGTTTACCCCTGAGACTCCTCAACATACTGGGGCAGATGAGGAATTGAATATCGACGATATTAACGAACTAGACGACACTGATGTCCAAGGCCTGAACTTGGACAGCGGAAGCGAATCAACGAGTATATCCACCGACAAACAGCAAGGTCATCAAAAACAAGATAGGGGGTTGAAACGCAGCAATTCACCAGAACTCAATACTGTACAAGATGAGGGGTTCGACCAAAAGGCTGACTTTTTGCCGCGTGTAAACATGGGATCGCCGTTTTCGTCCGGGGTTGACATAACAAAGGCTAAATCTTCTACCCAAAGCCATGACAATCCAGTGGCCAATCAGCGTAGGCTTTCAATGGCGCAACAATCCAGATTTATTTCGTATTGCGATGATAAGCTGATGAATATTCAGAGGAAATTTGTTCAATCAAGAGGACTGGCGGAAGAAAATGGGTATACAGGACTAGCACCTTTGTTGGAGGACTTGAAAACGGTACTGGACTTTTTGTGGTATTCGATCGAGGGTGTAGCAGCTACAGAAAGTCTTTTAGCAGTCGATTTAGACTCGCTAACGCACGAACAATACTCAAGTACAGAATCAACTGACTTTGGGCAAATGCACTATCTCTTGCGAGTGGCAGACGATTTTTTAGATTACTTAACCAGATTCAATCTCAATTCGCTCAGTCAAGAGGAGCAGCATAAAGTTTTATCCAAGGCATTCAAATTCTTGATGATTTTGGACAAGATATTTGCTCGTTCACTTGAGGGATTAGTGCCAGGTAATACTAAGATGACAGGCACCGAAGTGGTCAGAATCGCTGGAATTGCCGAGAGGACTCGGATGGTCGTGCCGCGTTTCCTGGAGGAACAGAGAGTTCATGGCTATCACTTCGAGGTAAGCAAAATTTACGAAGAAACGCTGGAGAGATGTGCCTGATATGTGAATTGTCTTTATGTAAAAATAGGTTCGAGTTTGTAGCAACGGCTTTGGAAATGGTTGATTATCAACAATTCATATTTGGTCGAACGGGTTAGGGGCATGTCCTGATACTAAGGAAGGCGTCGACAAAGGCGTTACCAACAAAAAGTTTTGACTATCATCGCTTGGTGCAGCTGAATGTGAATGTGGCGCTTTCGGTAAAGCCGAATCTGGCGCCTGCTGCTGGGGCTGTTGTTGCTGCTGAGACGCCTGTGAAACACTCCTATAGGAACTTAAGTCTAAAATTACAGTGACATCCTTAGTAATCTTTGCTAGGGAAGCCAAGTTTGGCCTCACCTCGTTCAAAATAGGCAAATCTTTCATAATGATTTTTGTGTTCGCCAAAATAGAAATGATAGATTTCAAAAAAGCGTTAACGCTTTCCCAGGTTTTGGCCTTTTCTATGGGTGAGGTGTAATTCTCAGGTTTGGTTTTGGAAACAACTGTGAGCCTTTCTTTTAGAACTTTTGACAATTCCATTGATTGAAAACAAATGTCAGTTAAGTCCTTTATCTTAGATGCTATGCTGCTGGTTATGCTTGCAATCTCAGTCCCCTTGGTACTGGCTATTGCGCTCTTAGTAATAGCGGATGTCAGTTGAGCATATACCACGTTCACCATAGAAATAACCGTATCCAGTGTATGATATAATTGAGCATCAATATCAGGATCTGCAGTTTCTTCCATAGCATTCTTTGCCGGACTCGAAGACAGGGCCGATGGTGCACCCTCTAAAAAGGTTCCTTCAGCTTTTCGCCTATTGGCTTGTGGTGAAAGGTGAAGTGGTTCTGTCTTTGGTCTAGGAGAGCCTTCGTGATTTATTCGACTTTCAAAACCCATATTATTTTGGGGAGGCGGTGGTGTTGTGGTCAAAGAGGCACCAGTGGGGCGATTTACCGCTGGTTGCGGCATAGATGAGGAAGAGGAAAGCACCGGGTTACCTGTCACGGACCTTTGAAGCGTGTTACTTCTGGCTCTCGGTATAATATGCTTAAAGCCTTGCGAAACACTCAAAGAGTGCGTCCTGGAGGGCCGTTTTTTTACGGGAGTACGAACATCTTGCGGCGAAATTAAGCTCCAAGCATTGAACATTTCGGTGTATGAGCATAATAGGTTCATGTAAAATATTCTTGCGAAACAAATGTCATTCCCTTGAAAGAAGGCCTTGAAGTTCTTGCGTAGCAAAGCAAAGATTTGTTTGAAAATGGAAATAATGGTGAGACAAGGATTTACCATCACATCATTTCTCGACGATGTGGGATTTTCTCCCTGCTCTAATATTTCCAACAGATTATCAATGTGCAACCTTGCACTATACAGAAGAGACACTGAATTTACTGCGACCGCGTTATCTTCACAAAATGAAGTTACTTTCCTTATACTCTGCTGACATTCTGTGAAACTGAAAAGAAGTTTTCGACATGCTATTAAAAGTTCATCGTGAGTCACCCGTTGGGATGCAGTTTCTTCTGGTAATACTGACAGCCGTTTGAAATAATCATTGTATTTGTTGTTGCTGTATATCTCTTCTCGACGATGCTCTTCGTCAGTGACATTGATAAAACCACGCCTCTTTGCAACCTTACTGACTTTCGAATCCGAAAAATGTTTTCGCAGAGCGACGCACCAGTACTCTTCTGGTGAGACGCTATCTGGGAGAGATGAGAGAGGTATTTCGTTCTGAATTTGTTTCAATTCTTCCACCGGTATTTTATTACCTTCAATCTCCAGGATCTTGAGGCTTCGCAGACTGGTTATAGCCGAGTAAAGGTCTCGGATCGATTCCACGTTGTTGTTTTTTAATGACAGTACCTTAAGGTTCTCGCTGAATACAGGTGGAAACTCAGCGGGAAGGCTCGCAATAAAGTTCGAGGACAAATCCAGGATTTCCAAACGCTCACATTTGAGCAAAACTTCTGGAAATGCTTCAAGTTTATTGCTGTGCACATCTAGATATCGCAATTCTTGTAATCTGCTAAAAGATTCAGGTAAGCCCGTAAGCTGATTCTTTTGCAAAGATAATCTCTCCACAGGAAGTAGTAAATCAATAGTTTCTTGAGTAAGGGAAACAATCCCCAAATCCACCAACTTGATGGTTGGATCCTGTTGAGACAGTTGTTTGGAAGCAACATGTGCCAAGGTTGAGCGTGCATCACCCATCTGTCTCATACTGAGAATATTATCACCTCTGGGATCCATGGTGACTTCAATTTGAATTCCAGGCAAGAAGGAATCGGGATCCTCACTAGAGAGACGGGTTTGATACTATGTGATGTGGTATAGTCAAGAGCACCAGTGTACTCGAACTTCAATTAAAAGTATTCAGCATTATAGACGAGAAGACCACGCCATCTTGACGGCTGTCTCCTAAAATGAACTTGACACTAACTGGCAGCCCCCATGAATCGGTCTGGACAGATGCCACTTAAGACTAGTCGTATTTGTAGGATCTGAGACCTCAAGTATGCTGTATCCTCTAAATTCGACTGAGTTTCACTGCCTAGCCTGAACGGCAATATCTGGAAACTTTAATTCACATCAAGATGAACTGTAAGAGCTATCTAGCCATTATCTAGAAAGGGGGATAAGGGTGCACACTTATAAGACCCCTATTTGGATCAGCGGAGTTTCCGGACACTTTCTATTACTACGGTGTTTGAATTCTAATATGAACCTTCTTGCAAAATCTAAAATTGTATCACCTACCTGTTATATTTTAGAACTTCAAATAAAAGGAGATTCTACTGTATGATCTTAGTGCTTGAAGCCTTATCTCTTATATGACTGTCCTTAAAATTTTCTCAGGCTCCGTTGTGTCACCTCTTGCCAAGTAGCAAGCAAAGTACACATCTCAAACTCATTGATGCACAAAAAGTGACACAACTCACAGCCCAACTGTATGTATAAATAATGCAATTCGATATACGTCCTTGGGGTGAAGTTCAATGCCCAGTGGCTCCTACATATGGCTGCTCAATTAGCATAGGCATAGGTTGCGACAAAGAATTTGCGGCTCACCTTGACATTAACAGCTTTTGAAGTTGAAGCCCCAACGCCGGCTCTCTATACTGACTTTACATTATTGGCTTAGAAACCATCACTAAAGACCTTTCAGCGACTTTTATAGTCGATTATCTAGTCCTTTTTATAATCGTTAAGTGGAAAATGAAAAGTTTATCAGGCGATGAGGTGAGTTATGAGTTATCTCACCAGCATCCCAACACATCTGTTGAGCAACTGTGAATCCACACTACGAGGGAAATGGGATGGTTTTGGGCTGGTAAGACTGAAGTATGTTTAACGAAGAAAGTTTTCTGATCACCGATTGGCGTTCTAACACTAACAACGTTGGCAGGCTCCCACTTGCAAAAGCAGCGAAAGCGATAAGACATCTAGATGTCCCGTTAGCCACTCAGGAACCCAAAAGACAAGAGAAACAGAGGGATGTCCGGTTATGCATGGATCTAAGCCCCAAGAGGGGCTTAACCCTCTGAATCACATTCCTGCCAATCTCTCGCACGAGAGACAACTGGGGCAGAAACTAGATTTGCCCAAGGACCGCACCACCAGCTCTATACCAAAGGGTAACGCTCAGACCAATGACTTTTGGGAGTATCCTTCTCCACAGCAGATGTATAATGCTATGGTCCGCAAGGGCAAGATAGATCCCAACACGGGAGAAGAAATTCCCGAAGACGCTGTGGAATCTATGGTATTCGTGCACAACTTCCTGAATGAAGGTTGCTGGCAGGAGATCCTCGATTGGGAAAAAAAGTACACTGAAGTTACCGATATAGAACCTAAGCTCTTGCAGTTCATGGGCAAGCCCTCGCAACTATCACCAAGGGCACGCTGGTTCAGTATACTGGGAACTTTATTTCCGTCGCAATTTTCGCACGAGTTGCCCTTTGACAGACACGATTGGACAGTTTTAAGACCCGATCCAACCTCAACCAATACAGAACACCCTGGTTACAAGAAAGTTCGTTACGTGATTGACTTTTATAGCGGCCCAGATGATGAAGATGGACTACCAACATTCAATCTTGACGTTCGTCCTGCGCTCGATAGCGTATCAAGTGCGAAGGATAGATTTACTCGGTGGACAGAACCTGTTCTTTCAGAGTATTTCGGGAGCGAGAAGAAGTAAATAAAGGACGAATCAAAGCAGTACGTCGGCCGGCCTTCAGATTCTTGAATCCAGATCGGACTCTAAGGTGTTGAATATAAATATATATATATACTTGTAATCTAGTTAGAAACATGTGTTAGCGAATCAATGGTTTATCTATTTACAGAGACAGGGAGTCTATTTAAAGCGTACTTTTGGGGACGGAAATTTTGTTTTGAATGAGCACGTCAATATCCCTTTTAGATGGCGTGAAATTCTTCATTGAATGGATATCTTGAAGTAGTGCCATGAGAATATCGTTTTGTTGGGTAGTGAAACCGCCATGCATCGTTTTGGAGAGAATAGCCAAAGTATGAAGAATCCTGGACGCAGCTGCAAAGGAGAGAGACTTTTGAGCACGCTTTGCAAAAGTGGCGTAGATATTGATTTTCTCCAATTTGGCTGCCGATTTATCTTGTATACATTGTTCACAGACAGCATCAATAATTGGGTCCAGAATAGACCTAGTGATGTTGTTCATGCTTTTTGTATCTTGTGCAAACCTTTTGAAAATATCTTCACAGGCATTGATATTTCCAGCTTTACTTTCTGCGGTAATCATGTACCCATATTTCTTAGCATCAAGTGGGGTTTGTATTTCGTTGAAAAGTGCGCGTGTCACTTCGATGTCGGGGCAAATTTCGGAGAACTTTTTGAAAATTGCACTAGTCGCTCTTACATCGTTTTTACTTTTTGAGATACTTCTCATAAATTGAAATTCAGCATCTTTGGTGTAAGTATAATTGCTGTACATCTTCAGAGCTAATGTAGTATCATCAGCCTTCAGTGGGGCATCTGGATCAGAAAAGTGCTTGCGATAAAATTGATTGATGTCGGCTTCAAGACGCCTTTCCTCGATCATTTTGAGGAGCACTTGATTGGCGAGCTTGATGGATCCGATTTTCTCCGGGAGTTGACTTTGAATCCCTTCTAAACTGAAATTTTTGCGATAAGATTGGAACAAAAGGTACGCTTCCGTCAAGGATTGATCGGACTTCAGTGCGATAGGAATTTCATTGTTCCAGAGTTGTTGCATATGCTGAAAGTTACGACTTTCACCTAAAGCTGTGACAAGCGCAATATAAGAGTCCACTCCGATAGCTCCAGACGATGTTAAAATATAAGTGTTCCAAACGGCTTCAATCCGCTTGATCTTCTGTTCTCTAACATCACGCCCATAGACAGGGATATTCGCCACGGCGACGAGAAGGGCGTTTTTCAAGCTTATGTCGAGAATACCAGCCTCTTTGGCGGTATTGAAGGCAGCTATGGCTTGTTGAGGTTTGTTCAGTTCAATAAATTTATTCATGAAGGTTGCAAAAGTGTCCGTACTGAGCTGCTGACCAGAAGCTTGGGCAGCTGTTTTTAAACCTTGAAAAAGGTTTTGCACATCCTGCACTTGATCAAGTCTTTGCAATTGTTTTTCAAATTCGAGTTTACACGTCTGAGAAAACTCGAGTACCAAGCGAGAAAAGCGCTCTTTGGCGTTCTTGCGCGTAACAGAGTCCATATTCAAGGTGTCAATGATGTACCGTATCCTTGGAAGTGGCAATTGCTCCGTTTTTTCGCCCAAGTTCAAAACTTGGGCTAATTCTGCTAAGTTGGGTGAGTTTCCAGGAAGCATTAGATATCCGATAGAAGCTAACGCCAAGTTATTTGCGTGATGATTGGCATATGTTGAGATCACCATCTTGGGGTTTTCAGCGAGAGTTTCGAGGTACTTGACCCACAAGCCTAAGACATCTTGAGGAGCATTTAGGGCGATCAAATGTTCGAAGACGATTTGGAAGTGGGAATCACGCGCCAGCCCGTACTCGCACATAAGACAGAGAATTTCATATGGATTAGGAGGCAGTTGACTGTCATTTTCAGAGGGATTATTCAGGTCCTTCCTAGATGCTTGTAAAAGCTGAACTAGGACGGAATTGAGCCCAAAGGATCTTTGCAAAGTAAAACGGGTATCCTGAAGGGACTGAGAAACTTCGTACAGCCTATTTTTGAAAAGATTAAAGGCTGATAGAGAGTTCTGATGCGCTTTCAGTTCGTTAGCGAGTTCAATGCTCAATTGAGAGACAGGATGTACTTTACGAGCAGCATTTGCAGCAGCAGTATTCCAACGAGCCGCAAACCGACTGCGTACTAGCAGTATATTTGTGGTGTTGAAGGAACTGGTCTGCATAGGTTACTAGTACACTCGCTACCTCTGTAGGCGTGCATAGCCGATGATGCCTTATAGATATTCAAATTTTCAAGAGCTTTCGACAAGTCGTTCTAAGTTACCTAGACGTCAGGCTAATATGAATGGATCTACTGGCGAAATGACTGAGAAAGGCATTTGGTCATTGCGCGCACCATAAACCATGGACTCAACGTACTGCAACTTTGTATTTCAAACCACTATGAAGGGTCCCAGAAAGCTATAAAAAACGCTTGTGATCTCGGATCTGCTCCAATAATCACTCTGAAGTAGATACACCGTAAACCTGCATCGACGTAACAGTATAAAGTTTGGGCGCGTTGAAAAGCCTGATCTGAAGCGTAGAAAAAGTGTGGCATCTGCAACCGGGCTTTGAGCAAAAGTACTTCTTCGACTAGCGTGGGTGCCTAAATGACCATGTTGGCTTTTAGTATGGTTGATCTAGAAGTATTGACTCTAGTATCCAAATCGAGGGTTTGTAGAGTCTCGGCTTGTCTCCAATCAGTCTACCTGCCCACCCTCAATGATATGCTACCAAGCGACAATGCTGAGTATTCTTAAGAGCACTTTATATACTATCTAATAAGCTCCTGCAGATGTGGCCAGCAACATACTACGCCCGTTCTTTCGCAAAGGTCTCACAAAGCGCTTCACAGTTCATTAGTACGACTTACCCAGCAATGCTCAACTGTGCCAAGATTATACAGTGACAGCACAGCTTGCCATGTGCAGAATGGACGGTCCGATAACTTAGGGTCACGTTTCGAAGAACTGTAAGTACTTGATTCTTTTGCATGAAGCAGCGAACACACGAATAGTTCCCGTTTGGCAGACTTCAACAAACGACGTGCTTTCAACTTAGCCATAGTAATTAATGAAACACAAAAGCTTAGTTTATAGCCAACTCCGACGACCCCGACTCGTCACATCAGAACTCCCAGGGCGAGGCCAGTGGAGTACAAAGTGATCACAACTTAAGGATGTGACGGAGCGACAGGAAAAACATTGATGGGATGCAAGCCAGTGCATTGCTGACTGGCGAGATGTACTTTGAACTACATAACATGGACAGTCTCTGGAACTGCCAAATAGTGCGAAAAAACTCAGCGTGGCTCGTTAACGAAAACTCATGGGCTCTAGTCGATGAACGCGACAAACCGGAGCCCTGAACCCAGTCTGCACGGCCACAACTAGCCCAAGAATTGGATCTCCTTCCAACTTGTCCATCTTCGTTGAAGGACGCACATCACTAACGACGTTCCGTCGTCAAACCATCTCCGGCCGCATTGATCCAGTTGAGCGAAGAGCCTTCGCACCAAGCTAACCGTTATAATCGATGGCCTACAGCTAGTTTACGCCCTGTATAACCACAGAACATATTCTACTTCGACAATACTCTACAGTATTTCCATCGTTGTAAAATACTCATAAAAGACCACTTTTTTTTTGTCACCACTCCAGCCTTAGCATTCCGTTCCAGCTGCTCACAGTCTGCTCCCATCGCTTCTTTCTGCTACTCTGTGGACTCATTCAAGTCTGTACCTCTTTCTTGGCTGGTCATTTTACTCAAACTATACTCATTTACTTACCACAATTTTCTCATCCTCATCCCACCAGACAAAATTTGACACCGGCACCAATCTACTCGCATGTCGGTTTCCTCCTCCACTATTTCAACACCACTTAGGTTCTCCGACTTGCAATTGGCAACGGCAAGGACTATTGACGGTCTCCGTTGGGAAGGCTTTTTGGCTGAGATTATCCGGCCCACCCCACACCTCATTCTCGTCGTCTGATTTGGCATCTGTCCCTTGAACTCCCACAAATTGCGTCATGGGATCCATGAACAATATGAACAACAACAGCGGAGTGCACCAACGAGGCACTGGAGATTTGCATGCACTGAAGCGGGACAAGCAAAGTAAAGGCCAGGACCAAGCGTTGGATCCTGATTTTGAAGTACTTACGGGCCAGCACGGGAACCAGGTGCGCCCTGAGGAAATGTCACTTGACCCGGTGCTGGACTCGGTAGCGTATGGATTGGCAGATTCAGTAGCACTTCAGGCCAGCGGTGTAGCCCACGACAATGTAGAAGACTTTTCGCGGGAGTCATCGGGCCGTTTTGTGCAGAGTGGGCATTTTGGCCATAGTGAGCGATTCGAGCCGGACGAACATTCGGAGCAACGGTTGCCATCGCTGGCACAAGCACATCAACAGCTCCAGAACGAAGAACAACTGCAAACACACCAGCTCCAGCAGCAGGAGCAGCAGGAGCAGCAGTTACAGCCGGGGCAGCCACATTCTCATCAGTTCTTGTTGTTCAATCAGCCTCGTGCCACACAGCAAGACTCCAGCCGGAGCTCGTCAGACCCTGCCTCCAGGTCGTACTCGTCGAATGGGTGGATGAACCGCTCTCGGTTTAGGCCGTACTTCAAGATCTCCATCTCCGGGGACGCTAAGATCGCCTCCTGTATCTACTGCGGAAAGGAATACAAAGAGGGCGAATCGACAGGAAACCTTTCCAAGCATATAACCAACAATCACGCAGCAGAGTACAAGTCGCG
This sequence comes from Lachancea dasiensis, assembly GCA_900074725.1. Taxonomy (NCBI): domain Eukaryota; kingdom Fungi; phylum Ascomycota; class Saccharomycetes; order Saccharomycetales; family Saccharomycetaceae; genus Lachancea; species Lachancea dasiensis. Next base: position 799,772 of record LT598458.1, read on the forward strand.
CGAGCGTGCTGCATCCAAGGACACCACCCTGACTTCGCTAACAAGCAAAGAACGTTCGCTGCGACTTTCGCCAAAGTTTGTATCGGAGCTCAACCGCGAGAGTGGAACTTTTGCGTCGGTGGTGCTGATTACCGAGACGCTGGTGCCACTCTACGTTGTGGAGTCCATGGGCTGGAAGATCATCAACGGGCTGGTGCCTGACGTTTCGCTGATCGAGACCCGCAAGGCCGTGGTAGAAAAACTCGATTACTACCGTGAGTGTCTAAATCAGTCTCTAAAGACTAGCTTAGAGTCTTCTACGTTCCTCAGCGTGCAATTGTACGTCTGCTCGCGGGAAAATGGCTTGCGATACCTCGCAGTGTCCGTGTCTTTTGCCCCCAACATTTTGGACCACGAACGGCTTTCCACTATCCAGACTCCAGAGCTGCTCTTGAATAATACGGGTGATCCCGTTAATGGCCACTTGCTTGATGTGGTGGAGTTCAACGACAAAGCTAGCGACCATCCTCTTTTGGCTGAAGGTGTTTTGAAAATTCTGGACAGGTACAACATTACGTCCAAAGTGGCGCTGGTGACCATCGATCAGCTGAGTCATAAACTTGGAATTCATGACAGTTTAATGAACGCTCTAAATTGCAATCCGGACTCCGTGGTGAAGAAGTATCTGGGCAACGTTGGCCTAGCCCGCTGTATTAACTCGGGCCTTGAGGTCCAGTTTGAAAGAGTAGCACAGGACCTGCTGCGGGACGAAGATTTCCAGCACGAGTACCAGAAGATAGAAAAGCTAGCAGAGTCGTGGAACAACATTCCAGGCCTGAAAAGTTTTGCAGACGAGTTGGTTTCCCCCCCAAGGTTTTCCAGTCAAGTTAACGAGGCTCGTTCCGTTTGGCGCCAGGTAACTAAATTTCTGCGTGTGCAACAACAACTCAAAGATTGGCTAGACAATGCAGAACACGATGCGGAAGCATCGATCCTGAATGAATTGAGCGCAAACATTTCCCACACGACACGAGCACTCGAGTTGTTTCGCTACTACGTCGAATGTTGTTCAGTTTTCGATAAACTACGTGGGTCCATGTTGACTGATGGCATTTGTTACTTGCCAGAGGGTGTCTTCATTTCGTATAAATTAAATCAATTTTACGATCTGTGTGAAAGTGCCCAAAATGGCGAGTTCATTCACAATGAGGAATTTGCGTATTTAAACGGATCCGATAGCCTACTACCCGAGCACAAGCAACGAGTTCTCAAGGCCGTGTTGGCCAGTAAAAAGATGTTCAAAGGTTTTTTCGATGGTGTCACAGAAAATCTTACGTTCTATGTTTCTGTGGCATTAGATCCTTCGTCCCGGTTTGAAAACTTGCGACAATTCATCTCCGAGGATGAATTGAACGGCATAATTGGCAAAGTGGAGGTGTCAATACAGGAGTACTTGTCCAAATGCGATCTGTACGATCACAGCACTACCAAATCTGGCGGCCAAATGGCTAACCAGACTAGTAAACGCAAGCGGCTTGGTGAGGGGCCCTCTGAAACTGGCGTGTTTTCCAGCAGCTATGACGAGTGGACACACTACAAAAACGAAACCAAAATACTGTCTAGGTCACGTCGCAGTATCCTGCAATGGTGGTATGATCGACGGGCAAAGTACCCCCATTTATTCAGGCTGGCCGTCGCGCTACTTTACACGCAGATTAGCTCCAATGAAACCGAAAACATTTTCTATGTCACCGAGCACACGCTAAAGGTTTACCAGAGGAGTGTGGGTAGAATCAACACCCAGAAAGTTATGCTACTGAGAAACCGATTCAAAAATTTCGGCCTGTACAATCAGGCGCTGCGATTCGTCAATCCCTCCATTGATTGACCATGGTCATGTCTATCCCGTAGAGCAACAACAAAACTCGGCCTCTCAAAGCCAGAAAAGTGCAGCAGCCCTTTTCAAACTAACCTACAATCTACTCGCGCGCCGAAGCCTATTTGTTCCCGAACGCCTAGTGTTGGACAAACATCCTCAGCGCCAATATGTAATTGCGTTCAAAGTGATATGCAGGCACACCTTTTCGAAAAACTCCGAAAATTACACAAAAACACGGTGTCACCACGTTTCGTAAATAGTGAAGATATGAATGAGAGACCCGGGCAGATGAAAATGCCTGGGTGTCTCAGGAGCTCTCTGCCTACGGTACGTACAACAATATGCAGTATATTCGTCCGATCACCATTTTCGAACCGAACCATGGTACGGTTTTTAAAGTGGTTTGCCTAACCTCCGTTATCAGGTCAGCATTCCTAATCTTGTCGGTAATCTCCGCCTTATTATCGTTAGTCCTGCAGTAATTAATACGAGCGGGCATCCTTCTACAGGACTATGCAGGCTAGTCAAACACGCCCACACGCTGCAATCGGGTGAGCAGGTTAAGCCATTGTCACGGCTAGTAAATGTTGCCTTGTGTGGGCATATCATTTGGTTTTCTTCGTTCACATGGCCCAGTTGTGATTTCCCAAAAAGGATGTTGTTGAAGTGGGGGATAGGGTTACGAAGCTTGCTAGTCCTGCAGCGGTGCTGCTCGCGAGAATCTACCAAATTGTTAGTGGAGATACCTCAATGATTTTCGAAAAACTCCCGAGGACGGTGAATTTTTCTCTCCATGTTTTTTTTTTTTCTGGGATCTCTTCTGTTCGAACGGACAACTTGTATGGCTGGGTGCGAAAAAAATCCCAATATGGTCCATGAGATCCAACATTCTCAGAATGTGGCGAAAGCCTCAGCGAGGAGCGACCTGCCGTGCTGAAGGAACCTAAATGGAATGATGATTTTCTGCTCCGACCGGATTTTTTTGAGTCTCACGCTAGCATCTGTTGGGATCTTTAGATCTGGCCGCCGCAGGCTCTGTCCACACACGGTGCCCGTGCTAAATCTTGAGGAATCCGTAGGGTAGGCTGGTGGGCCCAAGATCGGATTAGGCAGAGCCTGATAGTAAGGTGTTCAGTACCGGAAAAAAAAAAAATTACCCTATTGGCCCAATGTCTCTCGAAATGGTAATTTTCCGTCCGTTCTCACGGTGCGCGGCAAGCACCCGCTTAATCTCTGGAGCTTTGGTATGCGGGCCACTCAGTAGCAAATCCTATGGCCCCGATAGCACTCTCTTGGATGTCCTGACAATTTTTTTTGAACTGTGTATCTGTCAATCTCTGTAGGTGTCTCTATCCCAGCCCGATTGTTCCTGCGAGACGCAACAGGCATAGCAGATTTTGAAGATTTTTGGTTAGATTTAGGGCATGTGAGCGGGTCCCAGCGTGGGTGGGTCATATATATATATATATATATATATATGAAAGGAAGAGAGCCCAAACATCTTTCAACAATATTTCTTAAAGCCTTCTTTCTTCCACCAGAGTTATCCCTCGCCTCCATTTGCATTCGTGGTGGTCAATTGCATCTTAGCCGTGCTCTGCCGACCCACTAAACCACCACCCGGCTCCGACTCCGCGTATTCCTACTCTGCCACCTTACGTTCTTTCGCATACAGTGCAATAGCCAGCAGGTCTAAGCTATCGACACTCCACGTCCACAGTAGCGGTGAATACAAGTCTAAACCCTCGAATTTCAGTCTCCATCGAGCTTCGAGCCGACGACTTCAGCACTTCACGTCATCTCCCACGGAATTTTTCACCCGATTGGGATAAATTACTAGAGACGCCAGGTCTCCAGATCAGCCTATCAGGCAGTCCCTTTCACTCTTATTCTCGGCCCTCAAAAGAGAGCAGGAACAAGAAAGAAAGAAAACGCGAGTCTCAGTCACCAGGCAATCTCCCAACACTTGATACAGTTGCCTCAGCAGCCGGCATAATCTGCAGCATAATTCGGAGCCCCCAGATCTAGTTAATTTGCGGTAGTCCCAAATTACGGCAAACCTCATCTGTCGTTCTCAGAAAAAAGCGTCTGTTGTTGCTTGGGTCTTTTTACTTCATTATCGGAGAAAGTGAGGGAGGAAGTAACCTATTCAGTGTTCGCTTTTGCCTCTATTCCTTTTCTTCCGAGCTTAGGACAACATCCTCAAATCGATTTTAAGGCGTGTTCAGAAGATCCTTAGCCGCGTATCGTTTTGAAGAACTCCTGGTGTTGTCTTCTGGATCAAAAGTTTCGCGAAGTGGTGGCGAGCGGTAAAGAAGGACTGCAATTCGTTGTTTTTCTTTTGCAGCTGCTTTTAAGCCTCTACCCCATTCCGTTTGTACGGCCTACAATCCCCTGTTCATCCTCACCTGTGTTTGATATAACTCTGATATTCAGCTTTTGAAGGGTTTACTTCAGACGCCATCAGTAAACCGAGACCATACAGTACAGCCCGGTCCTTCTTCTCACACTTCTGTTACAACTCCGTTACACTTTTTGACCCCTAACCAAGGTGATCTCTCATCAACAGCATATTGAAACTATCTGGCCCTTCGAAAAAAAATTAAAGGCCAGACGTACAATAATAGGATTATCTGATAAATCCTATTTTCTCGAATTTCATCCTTTTTTGCATCTGTCAGCCCAAATGGCTACTTCCCACCTGTCGGACATGGCGTCCATTCGGCGCTCTGTTTGGAATTCGCGCGCTGCCCATCCAAAGGTGGTCCAGATGGAATTGTTGGCACATCAGCTGGCTTGCCAGGATTATAGCGTTGATATCCTTCGACATCTTATCGACATTGAACAAGAGAGCCGTCCGTGCCTTGCGAGCTTTCAAGCTCAACCGGAAATAAACACTCACATGCGCTCCTTGATCTTTGACTTCACCATGTGTTGCCACACAAGGCTGGCCCTCTCGTCTTCCACCTTGTTTTTGTGTTTCAGCATTATTGATCGCTACTGCAGCCGCATCATTGTGAAGAGCTCTACTTATCAACTTGTCGCGCTTTGCAGTCTTTGGCTAGCATCCAAGTACACCGATAAAAAACCGCGGGTGCCGAGCTTGCGTGCCCTTCAAAGCCTGTGCTGTAACCAATATTCCCGCTCCCAATTCCTCGAAATGGAGCTTCACATATTAAAGGCCCTTAATTGGACTCCATGTAACGCCCCTTCTCATGACGTTTTTGTTGATATCCTTTTGAAAAATAAAATCAGCTCCTTGAGCTATAAGGGGCTGAATATCAACGACTTAAAATATGCTAGCTGCGTATTATGCGAGTTGGCTTGTTTCGACCATGTTTTAGCTTTTGATTGTAATGCGAGTGCCGTGGCCCTTGCTGCTGTTACAGTTGCCACTCACGCCCTCAGGCTCTCTGTCGACAATAAGTTCATGCACTATGGAGTCATGCTCAAAGATGCCAACTTACAGCGCGTTTGCGATTTAATTTTGAAAAGACTTCGCTCTCGTAGCTTCCCCTCAAGTTTCAAGTTAAAATACTTGGGTCAAAACACTGTAGAATCAAATCCAATTCTGAAGAGTTTGATAGAGTATGATCTAATGATTGCTCAAACTCAAGCTCCGCCTATCACAGTCAATAGTACTTTGCTATCGCCAGCGTCTCAACAAGGCGAAGGTAACTCTGTCAATGTCAGCCCTGCCTTTGGCAACAATAAGAATGAGTATCCTTCTATGCATCCATTCAGATCCCCACGCGGCCGTATACCACCTACGCCCAGTACTCCGTTGTCCATGGGAATGAAGATCAACGTCAAAGCTGGACCTGGAATAGACACACCCCAATCCGCAGCTTTGTCAGAAGATCCATCAAAGTACATTGCAGACGGCTATTCGTCTCAATCTGTGAAGTCGAACATTTCTCGGCCAGCTATGGTCAAGAGATCTGAGTCAAAACGGAAGTCCGCTTGTATGGATATGGATTACTTTGAATTCACCGAATTTCCCTGTAAAAGGTCAAGGTAACAAGGGTCGGGGCCACGGACATGAAGCTTTGAGTGTTAATACTGCTATTGTCCTCGCCCATGATTGACACGGCTGTGTGGCTAATGAATCTTTTTTTTAATGACCACCCTTACGAAAATCTACCAAAAAATTTAAACCGTCATGTCAACCTTGTCAAAGTAAAGCCAGGGTTGTAGAGAACGTCGCCATGGAACGGCAAGAAGTCCATTTTTGCTACAGATGAAATCGTCTTTTGCTTCTACGTTCTCACAAACCAAATCTCTTTTGCATTCTGTGAATGTCGCCCGGAGTTTAAGTCCCTCCGCCTAATGTTCCCCTTATTTGCATGCTTAGTTCCCTTACCATCTTTAAAAGCCTATCTCAAATATCAAATGCATTTCATACTTCTAATCCAAGCGTAAAGTTAAATACAACCCTTGTAGCATTTGTTAAGTAATTCCATGTAAAAAGAAAATACACGCAAATGCTCGCTCGAAATCAATGGGCCCTGCCAAACCTGCTTAGTGGATTCACTTTTCATCATGCATAAATGTGTCAAATGACTTCCCTTAATCCTCATTGTTAGCTATGCTCGGACTTCGCAATGGATCACTTCAGTCTTTACTGTCGTCCATTTCATACCTGTCGTTCAAAGATAGGAAAGGTCAAGATGACAGAGTAATGCCAGTGATCGATTCCAGATGGTTCTTCGGTGGAGTTGAGGTTGAGACTCAAGAGGTGGCTCTATTATACGGAGAACTACCGGAAACTTTTTCTTAGTCGCTATCAATTCATAGATCTAGAGGGAGAAGCGTGATTGATCCATTTATTACATCTATGTATTTAAATAAGTCAGATCACGATCTACCATGTAAGTCGTTACTAATGACCAATGTCGAAAAAGCCAACGAACGTAATGAGCATTGGCCATATCCAGCTCGATGTCTAATGAACGCAGCATTTCAGCAATGGGGAAACGATCAAACTCTACTTATGTCGGAAACGCGGCTAAAAAATTTGAGTCCTTAGAGGATAGTATTTCAAATGAATATACCAAATATTGTCCCACCCACAATCTTGACGCTGTGGACACCATCGCCCTGCCTGAAAACCAAGACGAGATCGATGCATTCTTGAAAAACTATGTTTTGGAGCGTAAACCTTGCAAAATAATTGGTGTGGAATCACAAGGCTCAATTATCAACGAACTTGGAGTAAACAACATTTGCGATAAATTTCCATCCCATGATATCTTACAAGTGGAAAGAAAAGTCGAAGGAGGATTTGGAAGTGGGGAAAAACGGCTCCGGATGACTTTTCAAGAGTTCATGGGCCGTCTCAAGATGGGGGAAAGTGAGCTGTACTTAACAACCCAATACGGCGGCGACCATGAGAATTCGGACGTTGACCATGACGATGAAAATGAAGGTGAAGAGGAGGACTCTACTGCGGAAGAGTTGGGTTCAGAACAAGCCTTTTCTAAAGCTGCTGATTTCTCAGACACAGAATCTTTCATCATGGATGATGCCCATGATGATTTCGATGAAGTGTTTTCATCAGGACAATACGAAGAAGCACAGGAAAGCGATACCGACGCAGAAGAAGAGGAAAAGCAGGGGGAGACAATCATTGCAGAACTGCCGTCAGGGGCACTTCGAGCCACCGAGGCTAATCAGAGGGTAAAAGAACTGTATCAACCCCCGATGAATAGTATTATTAATATCTTACCGGAAACTCCTAGTTTTGTAGGCGGCTTGATACCCCAACAAATCAATCTATGGATAGGGTCAACTGCTGGAAACCAGCAAAGCGATGATAAGAGCTTTCTCTCTAATTTCGACCCAACCGCGACGAACTTGGGTTTGGGCAGATTTGTTCCCGGCGGCGGCTCTTCTTCTGGCTTACACCACGACCATGCGGATAACATCTACATACCAATTAGTGGTCACAAGAGGTTTACTCTGTTTTCGCCAAAAGATGCTGGTAAGATGTACACGCGGGGTGTAATTCGCAAAGTATACAATTCTGGGGTTATAGACTACGCTCGATGTGAAAAATCCCCTTTTTGGCGAAACTTGAGAGATGATGGCGCCATAGTAGCGGAAGTTGCCCACTTCGAGCTGCAAAATAACCCTTCTTTAGCGGATGCGGATAAAGAGCGCTTGCAAAAGATAGTCGACCAGGACGAACGTCAGATCGATGCAGCATATGAACAAGGCAAACTAGACCCACCATCTTTTTCCAGTATAGTTCCTGCCATCATACACTTGGACAAAATAGAAGATGGGCTGGTGAGAGATAACATATACAATAAGGCGGTTGAGCATTGGCCCTTATTTTTCAAGGCGAACCGAATTGCGGTTGATTTGGGGCCTGGTGAAATGCTTTATTTGCCCACAGGCTGGTTCCACGAAGTAACATCCTTTGGCAAGCAAGGCAGCTCCACACTGGAAGATCAAATTCATGTGGCCGTGAACTACTGGTTTGCGCCCCCCAATGGTACCACCACCGACAATTTGTACCCCAACAAGGATAACTACTGGTCTCTTGACTACGAAAGGACCATGACTGCTGTGAGAGCTTCGAGAAATGGACCCTGAAGTGATTTCAGTTGCCCTTAGGGCTTCTCTTTAGGGCTTGATGTCCGTAATTTAGCCTTTGACTGCCGTTATATCAATAGAAGCCACGAAAGTGATTTGGAGCAGAACAGGTTGAGATTACTAAACGAAGATAAAAAACAGCTTTATAGGTGACCCCATTGATATGTGGTTCTCTATAGCCATGCTATCCATCGGTGGCTGGTTACTTCCAAGCCAATTAGTCACGATGTTTCCTACGCTGTCTTAATCGTGTGTCGCGATCAGAATCATGCTAAGACATATTTCGGCAATGAAATTACCACCTGTTAACTTTAGATATGCAACACTGAAGCTACGCGCCAAATGTATCTTTAACATGTTCTAATGCTGACTTTAACTGATTTTGGTTTGACCCTTGCTTAAAGTCAGAAATGGCCGTACAACAACTTTTGAAATCATATCTATCTTTTCCAATAATTTTTCACTTGCGTTTGGAGTGATAATCAAATCTTCTCAATATCAATTCTACCCCAGCTCTACCTTAGATCCAGGTTCAAGTTGTAGACCCAAAGTACTCCACCGATTTTGATATCTTTCTCCACACTTTACAGCGGGATAGCGTTATTCTGGTGAGTGGTGCCTAAGTTCCCTTTTTTTTTTTTTTGGTTGGGTTAAAAGGAACTAACCATTTATCTTGGATAATAGCGGAACAGAACTTAAGTTTACAGATTCGCTTAAGCAGCCGCCGAATTTGGGTGAATACAGGTCAAAACTCCAAGCCACTCCTTTTTCTTGAAAGAGGAACCCAATATCCTGAATTGAGCGATACATGTCAAGATAAGTGGGACTGTCATCTGCATCAAAGAACAAAAAAGTTGAAGCGGGTTAGGAACGTCAACCAGCTGGGCAAAGTACTTCGCTGAAAATCGGGTATTAGGGCTTCTAAGCATTCAAGAGCCCATATTTAAGACGATTTGGTACTGTGACAGCAATGGCCCTCACGAATTCAAGGCCCTTACAGATCCCTGCACTGGAAAGCGAAAATTTGCATAACTCATCGTCACCAGTCTTCCAACCAAGCTCGCTCAGTAACTCCTCTAAAAGCACATCATTCGAAAGTCTGGCAGAACGAAGCAACTCTAGCCTTACATCTGAGGGCAGTAGTGACCATGGAGCTTCGGATACTCCAATGTCTAGAAAGGACCTTTTGTCGCTAAAGCGTTCTGCAACCGCATCTCCAGTGCAATTTACTAGTTCTGGCGCTGGCACTGGAACTGTTTCGGGTGCTGTTTCCGAGCTTTCTAGTATGGTTCCGGTGACAGGACAACGGCCCAAACCTAATAAGAAGGACCTTTCTATGGATGATGACGTTTTATTGGCAATTTTCGTTATTCTTTTCGAAAAGGATCCACGACAAAAGGGTGTTACTGTCAAACAGCTCTGTGACTATGTCGCCGAAAAGCATCCCGACATGGCTGGTGCCTCGACGAAGCTTTCTAATCTCATTTCCGCCAAGCTCAATGCATATGTGAAGAAAGTTGAAAAAGGGGAAAAGACATTGAAGTACGCTTTATCAAGACAGTGGTCGGAGGGTTCGCCTCGTAGAATGGTTTACGTTTATCGTGGCATACTGGCCCCAGACTACAAATCACACACGCAGTCCATGCTAATGCAGAGACAGGAGTCGAAAACTAAGGTGGGAAAATCTAATGGCAGCTCTAAGAAGAGTCAAAATAGTGCGGCCGCTGCTAACGAGCCCAACTTAGAAGCTGCATCTACCGACGCTAAGAGTGCGAATCAAAACGGCCGTCCTTTCGCAATCAGCAGTAGCTTTGCGGTGAGTTCTTTTGGAAGCGATTTTAATATCCCCTATGCTGCATCACCAGTGACCATGAGGCTTGCTCCCGGCATGCTATCCCATTCAGGGGAACCTGCCAAAGATGCTCAGCCTATGCCGGCTTCTAATGAGCCAGCTACTAATGAGCCAGCTACGAAAAAACAAAAGACATCATCAGACTCACAGCCAGTTGTTGCAGCCTCGATGCCCTACGTTACGGCCGCTGCTGCTGCTCCGCGTCTAAACAAATCGACGCCGAGGAAAAGCGTAGGAGCCCAAGAAGCTGCCAATGCTGCAGTGGCTAGCATTCAAAAATTCATCGTCACTCACAAGCCGGTGGAATCCACTTTGACCAAGTCAAACAGCAGCTTTGCGAATGGATGCTCAACAGGGCTCACGTGCGGCTCATGGCTTCAGACTGTTCGTTCAGGCTTTCTACTGGAAGAAATAGACTCTCCCGAGGCTCTTTCCGTCGAAGACTTTGAAGGCTTTTTCAAATGAGCTAAAGAAATTTTGGGATTGTAAAAACTACAGAGGCAAATCTCAGCAAGGGGAAGCAAACCACGACGGCAAGGACTAACGCACGGAACCAGACTATCATTAATCTTTTTTTTCGCAACACCATCAGGATCTCGGAGTTGCTCGATCTGACTACATACAAATCACATATATATAAATATATGTATTTCGTAGACAAAAAGTTTGTAACACTATTGTAATTAAAAGCGGAAGCCTCATCGGAAGCTCCCAAACTTGCTTTGATCTAGCAATAACTGGGCCCATTGTTTAATTGTGCAGTGTTGATTGTGAGATTGCACCTGAGATCACACTTCACTAAATGTGGCGAAAAATGGACTCTTCCCTCTGTCAATATGTGTAAATTGACGCTAAATTGTAAGTCATCACGCAATTATGAAAATCTGAATATGTCCATAAAAGCCAGTCAATTGAGTCGCACGTTCTTTACTAAAATAGCTGTTGGGTCCTGAGATTGTATACTTGGCCGTAGCAGCTTGTTATTGCTTTAGAATTTGACAGACACTTCCTTTGCACAGACCAATGATTGGTAGGGTTCTGCCGAAAGCACCATGCTCCATGGTTCTCAAGCTGGCCAATCGAAACTTTGGGACTAAGAGCGTCAACTCAAGATGCTTGGCATCGCTATGCTCACGTCAAAAAGCAACCCGGATTATCGCCTGTCGTCGTCCCTTGTCCACGGGGTTTGTAACCAGGACTTCCTCAGAAGTTCCTTTTGACAAGCTCAGCAAGGAGGAACAAGCGGTGATGACTGAGGAACGGGCTGTGGATAAGGTGGATGTGTGTATCGTAGGTGGTGGACCTGCCGGTCTGGCATCTGCAATCCGATTTAAACAATTGGACAACAAACAAGGCACAGGAGATTTGCGAGTTGTAGTGCTCGAAAAAGCGCCAGACATGGGCTCGCATATGGTTTCAGGAGTGATAATGGAGCCTAGAGCTCTCAGGGAACTTTTTCCAGAAAGCGAATACTATGACGAAAATGGCAATGGCATACCACTTCCACCAGATCTAGTCACACCGGTGGCCTCTGGTGAATTACGCTACCTGATAGGAGATCTAGATCTACCTGTCCCCGAACCACCACAGATGTCGAACGAGGGCAATTATATTGGATCGCTAAGCCAAGTTGTAAGACACCTTGCCGAAAAAGCTGAAGAAGTTGGCGTCGAGATATATCCTGGCGTCGCCGTGTCAGAAATTTTATATAGTGGCGACGGAAAGACGGTCACAGGTGTCGCCACCAAAGATATGGGTGTTTCCAAAGAAGGCAGGCCGAAATCATCTTTTGAAAGGGGTATGGAATTCCACGCCAGACAGACCGTGCTGGCCGAAGGATGCCATGGTTCCCTGAGCAAACAGGTTATCAACAAATTTGATCTGAGAAAAGGTAAATGTAATCAAACTTATGGTCTTGGTATTAAAGAAGTGTGGGAAGTCAAACCGGAGAACTTCAAAAAGGGTTTCGCAACGCACACCATGGGATACCCTTTGTCCAATGATGTCTACGGAGGCGGCTTCATGTATCACTTTGGCGAGGGTTTGGTAACTGTGGGGCTAGTAGCCGGTCTGGACTACAGAAATCCTTATATCTCACCCTATCAAGAGTTCCAGAAGATGAAGCACCATCCTTATTATGCGAAGGTTCTCTCAGGTGGTAAATGTATCGAATACGGTGCTCGCGCTTTGAATGAAGGAGGCCTTCAATCTGTTCCGAAACTAAACTTCCCCGGTGGTGTCCTGGTTGGTGCATCGGCGGGTTTCATGAATGTTCCTAAGATTAAAGGTACGCATACAGCCATGAAAACGGGTATGATTGCTGCTGAATGTATGTTCAACATCATCTCAAAATTGCCTTCTATTGAATCCTTGGAGGAACGTGGCATTGAAGAAGTTCTAACGTCTCCAATTGACTTAAAATTATATGACGAAAAGTTTAAGCAATCGTGGGTACACGAAGAGCTTTATGAAGTACGCAACATAAGACCCTCCTTCGGTCATCCTTTGCTCGGTAGACTAGGTGGGATGGCCTATTCTGGACTGGATTCTCTACTGTTGAAGGGTCAAGTTGCTTGGACATTCCAACACCACCAATCTGACGCGGCTGTCACAGACACGGCTGAAAAATACGAGCCCATAGACTACCCCAAGCCAGATGGCAAGATTTCATTTGATATACTGACGTCCGTGTCGCGCACGGGAACTTATCACGATGAAGATGAACAGTGCCATTTGAGGGTTCCTGACCAAGATCTCGATCAACACGCTCAAAAAGCCTTTCCAAACTGGCAAGGAATTGAGTCGCGTTTTTGCCCAGCAGGAGTCTATGAATACGTTGAGGATGAAGGCTCTCCTCTCGGTGTGAAATTCCAAATTAACGGACAAAACTGCATCCACTGTAAGACTTGTGATATCAAAGTTCCTACGCAAGACATTAACTGGGTTGTGCCAGAGGGTGGCGATGGGCCAAAATACACATTAACGTAACGAGAAAAGTTGTATCTATCTATTTATTTATGTTGAGCCCATGCAGGAATTCACGTTCAACAATTCGGGGTTTTAGAATACATTGGATCATAATGGGTCGAGATCCTCACACCTAATGAAATGCTTAATCTGAAGTATGATCATCCACTGCAAATTGTGTGTCTGTTATTATCATGTCAAGAACGGATGAAGAGCATCCCTCCTCTCCACTGAAACGTCCTCTAAGTGACAATGAAAATGGAAATTTATCTGTAATACATGTTAAGTGCCAGCTAGCAAGTGATTGCAAACCCTGCTAAGCTGGATGTGTGGTTCGTGCCGCGGAACTTAATCTCGTAAGAAAAACGCTCTCATAAGCCTCTCGAATCCGTGCGGGGCCTTCAAACACCTAGTTGGTTGCGTTGCACATAAGTAATGAAAAGAGCACTAAGCAAACGCCCATACATTCAAGATGCGCTCATTGCTTTCCTTGAGCATGTCCTTTACCACATTCCAATCTTCCTCACTTTCGAGCATAACGTAGTCACCATCTTCGTCTTGATATTTTACTTTAGTAATATTACCTGCGTGTGTCAGTTTTCGTCTGACCATCTGTAGGAGGTTTTCGACTCCTGAGCCAATCTCAACTAAAACTGTATAGAAATCGTTTTGAAAAGAGATCCGGATCAACAGAGTTGTCTCAGGTATCGAGGCTCTGTAGTTCTCAGATATTGATCGGTACTCGTTTTCAAATGACTGATACCCATGATGTTTCGGTAGCACATCCGATACCCTCCTACTTTGAATGCCGCTGAGAGAAGTTATACTGTTGTGCGGATAGTAGGTGCTAGATGAAAATGACGAGCGATCGCTATTGCTATTGTTGCTTTTCAGTGACTCATTCCGAATTTGTCGCAGGAGTGTTTGAAGGCAGCTATGCCAATTGTCTCGGGTTTCTTCGTTCTTGAACTTGAGCACAAAGTTTCCTTGTTCTTTCGGAGATTCCCAGGTAATGTTTAGACCACGATTATCCATTGGATTGATTTTATTCAAGTTTACAATCATGATTCGGCCCCGGAGATCCAGCTTCGCTTCTGTGGGATTGGCACCGGATGTTGATGTAGCACTATTCATACCGCTGAGATGCAAGGTAGACGCCGAGTTGGTACTTGACTTCTTTTTCAAGGATATACTATTTGGCTTCTTCTGCGTCAACTCGCTAAAAAGAATGATGATTTTCTCGAAAAGGTACACCTCAAATTCATGTTCAGCCTCATTAGGGTTTCCCGTGGAGATAAATACCTTGTCGTAGTACCGCAGCTCGCCAAATTTAGCTATCCGGTAGCCCTTCCAATTTACTACACGGCCATAGAGTTTTTTGACTACCTCATGATTTTCAGTTCTTCTTTGGTTTTCGTTTATACTGCGAGTTGTACTCTTTGAGATCTCCCATGCCATCTCCAGTTCTTTGTAATTAGTACTTCCAGCCGATTGCTGAATTAGTTCTTTTAACAACAGCGGGTATTTGCATAACCTCTGTACAGGTTTCAGTAAAAATGATTGAAGCTCTAACTTGTTCGCAATAACAAAATCCGATCCTTGCATCTTGTCGAAACTCGAGGATATGAAATCTATGGCTGCATTTTGGCCGATTGACCACGGCTCATAAAGCTTAAAAAAATGCTTTGAGTGCATGAATAAAGCACCTATTCTCTGTTTATAGGGTTCAACCTGACCATTGATCTCCAATGATATCAAAAAGCGTCTTTGAAAGTCAATGATGTCGTTAAGGTTTGGAAAAAGCATGTAAAGTTCGTCAGAGCTTATAATTCCACATTGTAGAAGCTGGTTGCGATACTGGTTCAAAACTTCTAAATCGCACACGTATTTGCGTTCTGTTTCCACAAATTCCCGTACTATTTTACCATGTTCTGTATTGGACCACTTGACATCCTCGACCTGCACTGGTGGAAAAACCTGTGGTGCCGCATCGAGAAGTGTGGTCACCACATCAAGAACCTTGATGAAGTCGTCTGTGGCATTCGAAAACACGTCTGAAATGGTGAAAAGTTCCTCATCGCTGAAAGTGAAGTAATTTTTGCACGCTAAAATAAAATCATAGATGGACTTCTTGCAAATCTTTAAGTCATCCGACGAAACCACGGGAAGCTTGAACTGTGGTTTCACAGCATTGAATATTATGCATAGCGGAGAGCCCTGTTGAAAAAGATGTGACAGCTGAGTGACTGGGTCGCAATCCATGGAAATCGGCAGAATGCCCATGCTGAAAGTTAATACTGTCTCTTCCACACTGAGACTCGAAGCTTCGGTATCATCGGCATAGCTGTTACTCGATGCCCCACTTATCCGTCTGTCATAGATATGTTTCGCGCTGTGCCCGCCCGAGGTACCGCTGATGCTAGATCCCACGCTGCGATGCTGTTGGCTTAACTGTTGCTTCTGCGAGAGCAAAAGGGCCTGACGCTCGCTCAAAAGTTCACTGCTAGCGTGTGCAAGGTTGATATAGGGCCTTATCTGAGGCAGGAGCTCCAGTCGTCTCCTTATGGTCAAACATATATGGTATAATGAATCCTCGGTAGAAACGCGTCTGTTCAACAGGCTTTGGGTCGATTGTGTCACCGAGGTTGGCAAAGATACATTCGACTGTGAGGGGTATGCCATTCTCGGGGCAAAAGTCAAATCTGAGTCTACCAACTCTGGCATGGCATTTCCTTTACATTCGGTAACGGCCAAAACATCCAAACAAGAATTACGAGCCTTCAAAATCTAATCACATCTTACGTCTGGTGCTACTATTCAAAGTAGCATGGTCGACATTCACGCTGTCGTCGGTGCTATTCCAAAGGGAAATCCGATTAGCTCCTAGCCCATCATCATGTATCCTTGTTTGAAACTTTCTGTATAGAACAATTGGCCTTATGATGAATATATGTTTTTTCTGTCTGCGTTTTTTGGACAATATTTATATACAAGTCGACCTACTCCGGAGAGCCAGAGAACCCGCTGGCAACCTTAGAGTTCTTTAATATCTTGGTGGAAGAAGACGCACATTAGCTTTTTTTAATTTATCAAATTCTGTTCCTCTTTTGGGGTTGTATGGGATATATCGCATCAAGTGCTCTTCTTTCCCCAGATCGTTCTCTGTGCCTTGTAAGTAATCTTATCGACAACAGTGCCTACTGCAAGAATTCCCCCGATGCTTGTTATGCAGTTGAGCAGGAATCCAGACCATGATTGAGCGTATTGTTCTTTGTTGATGACCTTTAGTGGAGACATCTCGAAGTAAAAGTAAAGACTTGGGAACCCACCACGACTGTGTAGGGTATTGGGGTGATCAGAGTCAGGCCCTCCACGAACGGGGCGGGAGTGGAAGGTGGTACTGAACTGAGTGGTTTCTATCTTCTCGCCGTTTAGATACTCAAAGCGGGTAGGAACGATTTTGGCAAAATACGAAAACTGGTGCGCATGTGTATCAAATTCAGGTTTCACTTCCTTGCCGTCTAAAGGAGCCGTTGAGATGGGACTGGATGGAGAGCCTTGGATTGGCTTCCCGAAACTTAAATGGTGAATTATGTGGTTGAAGTTTAAACTTGGAGTCCTATCGTACAAGGACGTGTCGTGGAAGTGGCCCTGTCGGTTGCGGAAGGCTTTCCCCGGAGCGAAATGGAGGTTGCCCTCGATTCTATTCAGTTTGGCCATGCCCTTGATCCGACATCCCTCGTTTATATGCTTGTTCACTTTTTCAACGTAGCCTTCGCGTTCGCATTGCTCGATATTTTTGCCGTCAAAAAATGCCCACTGAGCATCGACATATGCCTGACGAACGTCTTCGCATGTTTGGCAACATATACGCTCCTCCCTCGGCTTCTGGTCGTTTTGAGACTGGTCTTTAGCACCGTAGCAGGGACCGCAATAATTTTCATCATCTTGCCCCGTTGATGTGACATCATCGCCGAGCTTAAACTTCTCGGTCCCTAGATTCTGGCCTGAAGAGTCCAGGCGCGTCTTACTCCAGCCACTCTCCAGCATATCTAATTGCAGCTCTCCAGCGCTATCCAAAATGTCCAGATCCAGCAGATAGCATGGGATATGTGGAAAAGTAATATCCATATTCAAATCCAGTTTCAAATGGCGATCTCTATCTACTACAAGCTGTGGTCTAGTGACAACCTGTTGTAGTTGTGTCCACTCGCTGAGTAACAACAAAATTGTCACCACCACACAAGATAATGTAATGATACCTCCGGTCCTGGTTCTGATGCGCACATCCTCCTCAGTTTTAGCAAACGCATCAATTGACAGGAGTGTTGATTTCTTCATGCTTGATGCTTGTAATCGCTCAATACAAGGTTCGGTGTTGGGACGTTCCGTTAAGATTAACGATCCAAATTTTTCAGTTAGTATTCAACCACGACCAGAATCTAGAAAAACAGTACGTAAAAGCGCTATGTAAAATCTCTAGAGTGATTATGAGTGGCTAACGATTTGCCTGAAGTTCCACGCAGTAATTTTCTTCACATTCGTAGCTCTTGTGTTATGGCCGTTGGCCCCACCTGGGCAACATCCCATTACTGATGATATCAGGGTGTGAAAGGATGCAAGCGAGAATCCAATGAGAGCATTTCTAACTGGTCCTTAGAGAGTCTCGCCATAAACACAGCATATTTCTATCCCATAAACTCTTCGTTTTCGATAAATCGTACCAGGACTTTGGACCCACTCTGCAAAAGGGGATGGCCAGCAACGGTCACCATCCACTTGTTCAGCTCCTGCTTGCGCTCCTCAATAGCCTCGTCACTAAACCGGTTTCCCAGAATGATCTTTCCGGGCAAGTGAGGCACAACGACTTTGGGGTGGCTTGAAAGCGACAGCTCCTTGAGCAGACACTTGCGGAACAACTCAAATTCGGAATACCGTCTTCTGACATTGCTATTTCTCCCGCTAAAGGAGGGCAAATTGGTTCGACATATTATCTCGTAGTCTGTGTACATGCCCCGCTGCTCGGAGTGCGGGAAGTGGGTTCTAGGGTTGGCAACTTCGATTTCTAGGAAGTTCTCGGGCTCGGCGTATATCTCATTGGAAGTCGGCGGTTTATGAGGTTGCAAGAGACTCGATTCTACACTTGTACTGAAAGACTGAAATTTTCTCATTACACGGCTTCGAAATAGCCTTCCAGGCTTGTCGTTTGAGTTACAGTTTTCACTTTACGGGATATTATCTTGCAAACCTATAATTTCGACAACAAATTCGCACTCATCACATACTACACCTTGTAACAGATACAAGTAACACAGCCGCACGGTATCAGCGGTGATGGATCAAGGGTCGGAGGAAGAAGAGATTGACGTGTTTCGAAATGTGGCCCAAGGTTTAGTTGGCAGTTATCTCGAGATAACAATACAATACTGGCAAGAACTAATCAACGAGATTGAAATGACCAATGAACCAGGCAGCGAACACCAGGACGACTTCAAATCACATTCCTTACCGCTCGCGCGTATCAAGAAAGTAATGAAAACGGACGAGGACGTGCGGATGATCAGCGCAGAGGCTCCGATTCTGTTTGCTAAGGCGTGCGAAATATTCATCACCGAGCTCACACTGCGTGCCTGGTGCGTCGCAGAGGAACACAAACGGAGAACGCTGCAGAAAAGTGACGTCGCGCAGGCGCTTTTGAAGAGTGACATGTTTGATTTTCTGATTGACATCGTTCCACGCGGCGCGGAATAACGACCTGGTGGTCACCAGGACCTGACCTGACCTTTTTTAAAGACTTATAAAAGCAGATTAAGCCAGAACATCCACTATGTTGAACAATACCTTACGGCGCGGGGTGTTACTTTATCCTAGTCTCGTAACATTTCGTGTAAGTAGAAACGTGGCATATTGAAAAAGAATATGGACAATACCCTCACCGGATCCAACGCCTTCAACTTTGAGGATGCATTAATTTCAGAGCCCTTACGCCATTCAATGCGATCAGTATACTTATTTTATTGATTCATTACACGTACTATATAGCGACAAGAAGCCCACGCAACACTAGCTTTCATACGCCTTGATTATCTAGCTTTTTTCAAGGCATTCGACATTTATCCTACGGTGTTAGTCTTAAATTTGAAACTGTCGTGGTGTCAATGTATCCAGCCTAATAACGATCAATCATTTTAATTGTTTAATTTGACCAAGTTTCCAACGACTGTCGAAAAAAGCCAAACTTGTCCATCTCGTCACGTAGCTTGCCTAAAGGCATCCGCTTGCTCACCAATGTCTAGCGAAGTTGTCCAATTAGCCCAAGCCAGGGCTCTGGCAATGACCACGAAGCCTGAAGAAATGCTTCCTAAAGTTTTGGAGACAGCTCTTTCGCTCTACCAATCAACAAAGGGCCCATCCGTGGAGCTGGGAAGAATATGTGCACGGTTGTTCACAGACGTTCTAAACCATGAGGAAGTTCCTGCCAGTGAAAAGCCGTTCATCGCATCGCAAAACTTGGTGGCATTATCGCAGCTTTGTCGCTCGTATCAGGACCATTCTATCGTGCGGGATAGCATCCTGGCTTTCAGTAAATGTTACGATTCACTTTTTGATCTGGTGGCTAAGACTTCCAATAAAGAACTGTGGGACACGATGTGCCAGCTCAAGGAATTTATCTTGTCGAAGTGGAAGAGTGTGTATCCACTTACGCCGTCTGAAGACCCGTTGGAAGATCACGGAAGGTCGTTGGGCGTCAAGCTGGCAACTGTGCGCTTTATGTGCACCGTGATTATTGTGCATACACAGGGATCTACAGGCATCAGTATCGCGTCGGTTCCCGACAGCCATCCTGTTATCAAGTCAAAGACCCAGCTAGAATCCGGGGCTAAAAAGTTATTAGATTATCTGTTGAGCTATTTATCAGACGAACCCATGATGGTGTCCTCGTTGTTCATGGGTATCTTAAACTGCTTGAGTTTTATTATGAAGCAAAGACCTCAAGCCACGAACCGTATTCTAAATGGCATCTTGAGATTCAACGTCGACAATAAGTATCAGCAGAACTCGGAGTCTGCTCTGCACTATCGTTTGGCGAAAAGGTTTGTAGAGCGTTGCTATAAAGTCTTTGTTCAATACGGCCTGAAATCTCAGCTTATCAAGAATTCGGGCAGCTCTGCTCAGTACCATGCAAAACTTTCCAAAATATCCCAGACATTGCATGTAATAGGTGAAGAAACGAAGTCAAAGGGTATTCTAAACTTCGACACTAAGCAAGTGGAACGCAAGATGCCTCCGCGTGACAGATCCAAGTTCATCGCTCTCCAGAAAGCTACAGCCAGCCAGCAACCAGTTGCTAAGTCGGAGGCTCAGCAGCCACGACTTTCACCAGATATGCAAATTCTTCATGAGCTGCAGAAGTATGCGATGTCCAAGTCGTCTACTTCTGGATTCTTCAATAATTCTCCTGTCGCCATTGATAACACATATGCATCGGTGTATTCGCTCATGAACAGCAAGCACTCTGAGCATGACGTTTCAAAGCTGTCACCAAGCGTTATGGCTAAGGTCTGTACAGAGTCTCTGTATCAAACCGACACTAACAAGATTATTTCGGGCCTTTCTATAGTTGCATCTCGCTATACTGACCTGATGAATAAAGCGTCCCAGTCTGCTGTTCCTCGAAAACGTTCTCAAGAAGACGAACCCAGCGGCCAGCATGTGGCAAAGAAGCAGGAGGTTGCCCCTTTACCAGAGGACGACGACGTCTCGGAGGAGGAGGACAAACAGGAATTCACTTTGGGCCTTCCAACGCCGATGTCTTCCGACGAGAAGGAGGCCCACTTCTCGCGGGTTCTGGCACACATAATGTCAGTGAGAAACCTGGAGGAAGAGGCAAGCACCCACGACGAGACACACGATAATATACTGCACAAGGTAAGGCTGCTGAGATGGGACAACAAGACATCATGGCTAACTTTGCTAATTCGTTTAGCTACTAGAGGTGTCAGCCGAAACGCGGAAATGAGCAACAAGGCGAGGAACACAATCTACGAGTTTTTTCTTGAAGATTTTGGGAGCCGCATCGACGTGGTCATCGAATGGTTGAGCGAGGAGTGGTACTATGAGTCGCTGGAAAACAAGAGCTCGCCTGTTTACGACGAATGGTCGCTGAAAGTTTTGGATGCTCTAATCCCTGTGTTAGAGCCTTCGCACAGGCGTCAGTTCATCAGGCTGGTGAGTGAAGTACCTCGTCTGACGCAGCACCACATTGACAGAATCAAATCCTTGTGCCTTGACCCACTTCGGAGCTCCCTAGGATTTCAATCACTCAAATTTATGATTATGTTCAGGCCCCCAGTAAAGGCCTTTATCGAGAACATATTGAGGGCCATGCTTGACGAGGACGAAACCGTTAAGGAGCAATGTGAGTCAATTCTCGCAAAATTCTACTGAAAAGAGCGTGCAGCGATTACAACCCCAAGAGGTGTATGCATTATCTTGAGCGTTCACTCGCTCAACAGCGATGCGCAATGTCAGTCCTGGCGCGGGCCAGCATTAGAACAAATTCCTCTCCAACGACTGCGATACAGCTATATAGAATATTAGATTTCAAGATCTTAGCATCCCAATTAACCATGGCTCACTGCTAAACCTTATCCCGATGGTTTGAGTGTCTATATGTTGTATATCCAAGCTATACTTGTCAGTCAGTACTCGAGTACAATTAGTAGAGCCAAAAAAATTTTCTATGAACTGGTCAAGTTTTAAAACACATCGTCTATTTAATCACTGTCCATATTTAAGACTACTTTAACACCCCAGTTCCCACTACCAGGACAATTCTGGAACTTTGAGATACGCTTTGGATCTAAAGTGCAGTCAAATTAAGGTGGCAGTTTGTGGTTTACACACACATCAATCTTGTAAACGTCAAAATCGGAACTCACAACGAAAGTACGCAAGTGTACTGATAGAACGAGGAAAAGGAAGCCTTTGGTTAGCACAAGGGTTTGCCACTGTATTTTATCTCAGCATCGCGCTCGAAAGGACTTCTACTGGTAGAAGCGAGCGGCCGGCATCTGTTCATTTTTGTCCCGGGTTTTCCAGTAACCTTTGTTGCTCGCCAATATAGGTAGTCTGGCTTTGCCTATAGTCTGTCGTTCTTGTTACCCATCGTGTGCTAATTTTCCAGACCAGCATTGGACTCTTTGGCTTTCCCGATGTTCCAGCAAGAGAGTATGGGTTTCCCCACTAGAGTGCACTCTCCGGTAAGCATGCCCAGAAGAGCACACCCAGGAGCCGTGCTTTTGACCCCGCAGTCGTCGTCGATGGCAAATTCCCACAGCGGAGCGGGCGAAAATGGGAATCACTCGCAACATCTGCCGCTTAGTCCGCAGCTTTCCTCTCAGCATCTCTCACTCAACGACCTGTTAGACCAGCAACAACAGCAGCAACAGCAACATCAAACCATGCTCGTTGATTCACAACGTACAGCAGCCGGACCTGCTGTCGTATCTCCACTGTTACAGCCAAGCTCTTCCATGTTTCTGGACTCATTTTCAAGACCTGCAAGTAGCATGGCTGCATTGCAAACGTCAGTTCCCGCACCCCCTCCTACAAATATGGTTAATTTCACGCATGATCTCAATCAATTATGCTCGTGGATGTCAATGTTATCGTCAGCTCAGCAGAACTCTGTTATGGATAATCTTCTATCTTCGTTGAACGAGGAAGTTTTACAAAATACTAAGTTGAAGTTAGACAGTCTGGTGAGCTCAGGTTATATGTCGCCAAGTGTGAGGTCTCCACAGGTTTTGGCACCCATCCCTGACCGGGGCCCCACACCCCAGCCTCTGACGTTGGATTCTCTTTTAAACAACAATATTGGCCACAGTATGAACCGTCAATGGTCTCCAATTTCTCAAAATCATTCAAATAGTCAGCCGATTTATGATTACATCAATGACCTCTCTAACAGGCCGCGCTCGGCTGATCCTCAGCTCAGGAAAAAGTTTGGGACCCCGGGAAAGCCGCCCCAAAAAAAGTCATCTCCTCAATCCAAATTCCATCCAACAAATGGAATGAGCTCTCCTACAGGGTCAACCGGCTCGTCGGCTTCATCCTCCATGAACCCAAAGACACTAACAGATCCGAAGCTCTTGAATAACATTCCGGCTTGGTTAAAATCTTTGAGACTTCACAAATATTCTGATGCACTAAATGGGAAGCCATGGACGGAGTTGATATACCTTGGTGACGACTCTTTAGAGGCACTAGGTGTGTCGGCCTTGGGTGCTAGAAGAAAGCTCTTGAAAGCGTTTGCGGTGGTCAGGGACCACAGGGAGCGTGGATTGATTGATTCTGGTGCATGCTAGTAGTATATAGAATATACCAAGGGCCCAGTTGCATTTAGTACTATATCTTAGATCTTTGGCCGAGTCTTGGGGAATTTAAAACTATTACTATTATACATTTACATCACCATTAATATACATAATGTACTACAGAAGATGGGCAAAGTGCGTCACCTACCTGCTTTCCCAAAACTTCTTGTTAGCTTCGACATTTTGAAGCAGAAACCCAAGCTCTTCAAAACACTCTGCTAGACCGGCGAATAGACGTTCGGCGAAGGCATTAATGAAGAACAATTGACCCTTGGGAATCGAAGGATACTTGGTCAGAATATCTTCCAGAGAATCTGGCAACGGCTCATCAGATTCAGGTATATAGGTCTCGAGATTTTCATCGCCCTGTAACAGCCTTTGTAAAGCCGTACACTCGTTGAATTCGCAAGTTATTAAAACGGCCCATTTAGTAGATATGTGCAAGGGCCGAGTTACATTTGAAATATCTGCTGCCTTGATGACCAAAGAAAATATTGTTTGCTGCTCCGAAAGTGATGAACTCATAAGGTCGACATATTGTGAATGTAAGGCCATATCCGTGGCTCTTATTGTATCTGGAATGACAGTCTGGTTGTCCAAAGCTTCAGGCCAGTGGTCCATTAGAATATCGCAGAATATTTCCGCATGAAAGCGCTCTAGTACAGATTGCTTGTGGTAAATTTGTGCTACCGGTGATAGCGGGTCGCACATCAAGGCGTTATTTGTTCCCGGATGACCTACATCGTGACCCAACGCGGCAAGACAAACTAGCAGCGTGAAAGAGTTGTCTTTGATGTACGCCTTGAGCTTTTGACATAACTGCCACGTCGCTTGCATAACGTCCACGGCATGCCTGAAATTGTGAAACTTATTTCCCTGGTGATAAGAGGTTTCTAGGGTCAACAATAAAAGAAATAGTTGATTGTCTGCGATTTTGAACTTAGCATCAGACGCCAGCTTCTTTAGTACCAAAAAGCTGCACCACACCAGCTCACTGGTCGAGAGACTAATGGCACAAAAATTCCATGTGGAAACAAGATCCCAATAATACTGATCAGAATTGCCCGGCGGTATGTAGATCAATTTTCGAAGATCTATCGCAGGACAAATCAACGAGTAATAACGTTTGCGAGGTTGTGCCCTACTGCGCGCACGAACCTCGGTCAAGTGCGCAAGCATCGTATAGACATTTGCGGAACACGTAGAGGAAGGGTGTTCGCTATGATCTTGATTGTGTCTGTGGCTGTGGTGATCATTAGTGTTCGCACATTGGTTATCTTGGTCTTCATACTTGCAATCATTATACATCCAGCTCGCAACTCTTGTCAAACGGGTAGAGTATGAAGGTTGTAGGGCATTGAGATGCTGTACCGCCTTCAATGCATCCGAAGGCGTGGTTACACTCAGACTAAAGCATAGAAACTGCTTCTGAACAAGTTCGGACAAAGCAGCGGCAGAGATGTTGTCAAGCGATTCTGGATGATCGAGGGAGGAAGCGGCTGACGAAGGTTCCTGATAAACAACAACAGAGAAATCCCGTTCAAAATTGTTGGCATCCGACAGCCTGTCGCGATAAAGACGCTTAAGAAGTTCTGTCGCAGTCGGGATATGGACGATTTCGTACTTTTTGCAGTGCAACAACAGCTCCGGGCTTAGATCCGGACTGTTGACCGCGAAGAGCTTAGACATTACACTGGTGTACTTGTCTATACCTAGACAGATGCAGCTGACGGTTTGTCTGGAATAGTGCAAATTGTGTGGGCAGACAGCTTGAGACCGACTCTAACGCTTTTCCTTCCACGCAAGTAGAACCGGTGTTCGCTCACCTGTGTGATCTGAGTAGAGTCTAACTTGGGCAAGGTTTCCTCGATGGAGTACCAAACAACAGCAGATCAGCCCCGGTTTTTGAGCTGGAATCTGTGAGCTTGGAAGAGGTGGTCAATCAAAGCTTCAGGACCGGCCGCCTTGCTTGTAACGTTTTGCGAGGCCACTGGAGTATGCTTCAAACACTGTCAACAGAATGTGCGTTGACAAACGGTTGTTGAGTGCTCAAGGTGCTAAGTAAGTGCCCGAAGTTAGAAGCAACGTAACGGGGTTCGAAACTATTGCATCAAGAGCCAGCTCTATCGTCAATCAGTAACGGTGCAGCCCGAATCGCCCGGGTAAGAAAAGAAAAGCAAAGTTTAAGCACGAAAAGAAGTGGAAGCGCATGTCCGTGGAACTCGTGCAAGAGAATGGGTAAACTCCTCGGATTATGGGTCCGTTGTCCCTATCCTTACATCCGAATGTGCAAACTGACAAAACACCAGGGGAGGCAGAGCACTTGGCAGTCTATGGTGTCAGTACCGCCAGCGCGCAAACGGCGCAAAGGGGCGTCGACGACGAAGGAGCCGGAGAAGGTGAGAGAGAAAAGCGGACGCCGGAAAAGGCCCAAATTGGGCTGGAATAACGATGGAAAAATCAAAAAAGAAACGCCGCAGAAGACCTGGAACACGATGTTACATGAAAAAAACACCACGCTGTGAAGTTGGGGTCAAAGACGGCGAGACCCGCAGGATCCTCACGTGGACAAGCCCTGAACACCCGTACACCCAAAGAGCTGGCCAGAATTTTTCCGTTTGTGGTGATATATCGAGGTCCGGGTAAAATCACCCCTGAGTGGCCTGCAGATCGATTAATTAAATTGAGCCGGGCTTTACAGTGGGGGACAAGACAGCCTGCGATTAGATTGTTCGACCATAGCCGCGCAGCTGCAATGGTCATCCCGACGAAGGGGCAGCTCGCTTCTCAGCAGCAATCGAGGCAGTTCACAGCCCCACAACAGTGGAGAGTACTGAACAGGAGAACAGGTCCAATCAGCGACTAAAACCTTTCCGAACGCTGCATGCGCGGCCCCTTTGTCGGTGAATGGGCCAAATCTACCGAACTCCGTGATTCACTGTAATGTCAGTATGCTTGCTGCATTTCGTAGATCTAAGAGGTATACACCACCATACAAGCGTCTGAGCTAGACTGCTCTCTTGCAGTTCATTCCCAAGCCTACTGCGCCCATTTACCCGATGAACGTGTTGTCGTTTGTCAAACGAAGGGTTGTTTACCAGGTGGTCCTTATATACTGGTGATTCCCACAGCCGCTCCCCTAAAGCTCATTTCTTGATCACGTTATACGCGTGTAATAATCCGTCGGCAGATGTCGAATAATCCTCGAATCTGACGACGCACGTAGCGAGCCGCACCGTGCTTCACGAAAAGGAGAGGAGGGAGACAGTTCCGGCGAGCTATGTTTGTGTTTGTCCGGAGAGTAAAGTTTTCAGCTGCTAGAACCTCAACTCGGTAGCAATGCTTCTGGGAAAGTTGGGTATGTATATGTTGCCCGCAAATAGCTCTTGATGCTCATTCGATAATGGTCGCTGATGGCTTCGGGAAAAACCGTGGTGATTTGGGTATGTATGAAGTAGCCTCCAGCGGTCAAAGGTGTGGTATGCAGTAGAATTCGTGGTTCAGTATATACGTTAGGGTTTCGGCACCTCCAAAAAGGTCTTTCCGGGGCAGTGGCCGTCCTTACAGGTTTGTACAGCAGCTCATTCTACGTTGGTCTACCTATTTTCATTTTGCAGGCGTTGAGCAAGGGCTGTTTCCCTTTGTTGTTTATGTCTCACCAACTCCGGTGGGGTGCAGAGCCAAAACTCCGATGTTTCGCGCCAAGAAAGACGTCAGATATGATCTTATATCTTGGCAGGCCTCGACCCAGGGAATTCACACTGGCGTCCGCGAACACCACGCAAAAGGAGTAAGAGCAAGCTTAGATACGCTGGGCGTGAGACGCCGCGTCTTTTTGAATGTCTGTCAATAGCGGGTCCAATTAGTTTGGCCATGCATATCAAGATATGTCTTGCATACTGCTGTGTTCGAGTGTAGCCTTAATTATGTGATTTGTAGAGGGGTTCGAGTATTATTTGTTTTTGGGTTTAGCAGGCGGTGTTGCCAGATGTCAGACTTCTGAGTGCTGAGCTTCGTTTCAACCAGCAGGCGCCCTACTTCCAAAACCCAACACACGGTCTACTACTGGAGAGACGCCGGGTGGTCTACAGTGCTGCAGAGAGAAGCTGAGCGAAGCGCTCTGCATGGCTTCAAAACTTTGGCTTTACGCCTGGGTCCTTTTTTTCGCGAGAGACCTCATATACAGATAATGTGTGTGCTACATTTGAAAGAAATCAAGCTAATTTAAGCTACTAGTAGAAGCTCCTTTAAGGTGTATATCTACGTCTGCGTGGACAGCTACTCTTAAAGGCAGACTTATGCTCTTGCGGCGCACGTTTCGATGTTTTTGCCTCGTGTGGGAAAGTATATTGTCAGCGTGACGCTAATTGTGGTCCGATCCACTAGGCGGCTAACTGCTAACGGGCCTCTTGAGTATGGCTCTAGCTCTGAGTCCTGGGATTCTAAGCAACCCACCCAAGGCCGGTTATGGCCCCTGCGCCCAGACAAGCAGCCCGGCGCCAGACCTTGAGCCCGAATGAGCAGAATATTTTGCTGGACGCCTAAGTTTGGGACTGATTACACGCTTCGGGATAATTCAAATGTTTAGTTCCGCACACCAAACACCCATCGGGTGCTTTGCAACCAGTAGACGCATAGAGCAGCACTCTTTCCATAGCGAGCAATCTATCTCTTCAAACCATAGGTCCGAGAGTTTGACAAGGCTTACAGGTGGCAGTCTGAACTACAGGAGCTGTACCACTACAGATCAATCGCCCATCCAGCCACACACAGCGCCCAGGTAAGGTCCCCCGCGCCTTGGGCCTGCTTTCACAGCGCCAGCGGGAAACGTTCCTTCGCGGAAGGATGTGGTCCCACGTGACAGGTGGTCTTGTGGAACGGTCACGTGATAGTCACGTGACCCTTCCACATGATATACGAGGTGTGGATTGTCGTGGCGTCCACCTATCATCGCAGGCGATCCATGGCGGTGAAGCTCTCTCCCTTTTGGCGTATTGTGCGCGTGTGTGTGTGTGTGCTTCCTGGGTTTTACGCCGGCTCTCCCACCCAGGGCCATAGTCGCGTGCTCCATTTTCCATTTGCCCACACGGTGCGCTTTGACTCCGTGCGTTGGGACTGCTTCTTATCGTCGTGGTGTTTGTGTGTGTTTTCACTATTTACACAGTGTTATCAGTGTTGTGGGCTCACACATGCTGCAGTTCCAGATAGCATGATGATCAAAATAGTCGTACCAGGTTCTGGGTCGTTTACTGAGTGAAGTTAACCTACCGTGTGTCGTGATGCTCAGGAAAAGCCTCAACTCAAAACGTTCCAGATGATGCCTACTGTTGCCCCGATCCACTGTTGGTTCTCCCACGGCATTTTCTTTGGCCACATGGCCAAATGATGTGGATTTCATGGTATAGGAGTGTTTGCATCACGCATGTAAACAGCGCTATCAGTAAAAGCGTTCCCAAAGCAGAAGACGAGCAGGAAATGAAATTGGTGGTTAGAGCAAGCGGCATATCGCAGCGAGATAGTGGCGGATAAGCGAGCACGGAGCAGGAATATATAAGGGCAGAACACGGAAGCAAAGTTCAGAAAGGGTTCTTGGGCTGTTTTTTGCCTTGGATATTTCAAATTTCCAGGAAGTTTCAGAAGTACTACTACTACTCACAACTGTCCAGCATCCAGCTATCAGCTTGAGCTTCTTCCTTTGTCTCCTCCACGTTTGATTTTTTTCCCGCAAAAACCCTGTGCATATCATGGCCTCTGCCACTATCGAGAAAACTGCGATCCTATCCAAATATCTGGACCTAGACCAACGTGGCGCTATTATCGCCGAATACGTGTGGATTGATGGCTCTGGTGAGATGCGTTCCAAAGGACGTACATTGTCCAAGAAGATCAGCAGCGTTGATGAGCTACCAGAATGGAACTTTGACGGTTCGTCGACTGGCCAGGCGCCAGGTCACGACTCCGACGTGTACTTGAGACCCGTGAGCTTCTACCCAGACCCTTTCCGTAAGGGAGACAACATCTTGGTGCTTGCTGAGTGTTGGAACAACGACGGTACTCCAAACAAGTTCAACCATCGTCACGAAGCAGCCAAGCTTTTCGAGGCTCACAAGAGCTCCGAGATCTGGTTCGGTCTCGAACAGGAATACACGCTGTTCGACGAGAGCGGCAAAGTCTACGGCTGGCCACAAAATGGTTTCCCAGCTCCTCAAGGACCTTACTACTGTGGTGTGGGTACTGGCAAAGTGTACGCACGTGACGTGATCGAGGCTCACTACCGCGCCTGTCTGTACGCTAACATCACGATTTCCGGTATCAACGCCGAGGTGATGCCATCCCAATGGGAATTCCAGGTGGGTCCATGCACCGGTATCGAAATGGGTGACCAATTGTGGATGGGTCGTTACCTACTGACACGTGTGGCCGAAGAGTTCGGTGTCAAGATTTCTCTACACCCTAAGCCTCTACAAGGTGACTGGAACGGCGCTGGTTGCCACACCAACGTTTCCACCAAGGAGATGCGTGTCCCAGGTGGTATGAAATACATCGAAGATGCCATTGACAAGCTAGGTAAGAGACATATCGAACACATCAAGCTATATGGTGCCGACAACGATCTACGTCTAACTGGTCGTCACGAGACTGCTTCTGCCACCAGCTTCTCCTACGGTGTTGCTAACCGTGGTGCTTCTGTAAGAATCCCAAGATCCGTCGCCAAGGAAGGCTACGGATACTTCGAGGACAGAAGACCTGCCTCCAACATCGACCCTTACTTGGTCACCGGTATCATTTGTGAGACTGTTTGTGGCGCTATTGCCGACGCCGACATGACCAAGGAATTCGAAAGAGAAAGTGACTAATTTATGCCAAGTACGGTCTTCCTTCGTTGTATATTAGGATCCTGGAGATCTCGTTTATTTACATAGAATTATCAAAGTAGCGATACTTGCATCTTCCTGGGCGTTAGAGATGCCAGGCGGTGAAATGAATATCATGATAGAATGCGCTGATAAGAATTGGGCTGTCTAATTTTGGTTAGTAACCGATCCACCTTGGATAGTACTATAGTGTTCAGGTTTTCTTCGACAAAGGCTGTCAATATTATTCACAAACAATTATTCCTAGCCCCATGCAGAGAAAATAGAACTGCATATAGAATGCTCTAATGTACATTTCCTTGAGCGGTTATCCTTAATTCTAGGAAGTGAGTGTGTTTCCCACACAACTGGTAACGTAAAAACATTCGACCAACCTACACACTTCCCAATTCGTCAAGATTTTGAAAAGAACCTTGATGACGAGATGCCGTTAAATATAGTACTTGCATTCTTCTTGCCCACATGTACTTAGCGTGGGTCAATATCCAGTTATTTAGAGTTATGAATCTCTGGGCCCGGCACATCTCATTCATTCTTGCGTTGAGCATACTATAGGGCCCCAAAACCATCCAACAGAAATTTCGCAAAGCAAGCGAGAGTTTTATTCGGATCATATACGGCCATCAGCCCAAGGTCATACATTCGCATCAAAGTTAGGGCCCCACAAACTATCTGGAATGGCTTGAGAACATGATATTGTGCAAATTGTTGATTAACTCTTCAAACACGACGACCCTTGAGAGCGAGGTCCCCTTCATTCAAGAGCATGTTAATCGGTAACCATTCCACTGGCATGGCCACAATTGAGACGATGGACCAGCCGCTATCAATGAACAACTGGTAGACATGACATTATTGTAGATAGTGACTTAGTTCATTTTCCCATTTTAAATTACCCTCTCGGACCCGTTCAAAATTTGCATTCTCATAAGGGTGGTGTAAGATAGCTATCGATACGATAGCTGGTAGACTAACTCAGTGTAGCAGCTTATAAGATTGGGAACCATCGAGGTCTGGGGTTCACTGAGCTGCAAGTTAAGTTTTAAGGTGTTTCAATGACGGTTTCTAAACATACAAAATTGCTACTGGATAGCACTCATTTTAGCGATATTCGCAGCACTGTAGGATCGAGGTCCATTGCATGGGATGCGCTGGCCAGATCGGCAGAAATCAATGAGAAAGATGCCACGGCTGCTAAAAAGCTTGAAAGTGCTTTGATTAAGCATACTGACGTACAACTTGGGCTTTCTGAATGCATTCCTTCGGCCATCCACGTTATAGAAACTATCAACAACACTGAAGTCAAAAAGTTTGTACACAACTTATTGGCAGAACTTTTGACCTCGGAACAGTATGCCGATGCTGCGTTTGACTATTTTACTAAAAACCCGACGGCAGTGAACGACCTCTTCAGCGCGTCATTAACCGGCGACGACCAAACAATCCTGCTCTCCAGCTTCAATTTGGTCTCTTTGTTGACCCAACCCGGCCTGCGCAACTCAGACCTGGCGGCTTTGCTGTTGGAGGATAAGCGCTTCATTGCCGTGCTTCAAAACACTGACCACATGGATACCAGCTACGTCTGTCTCAGACTCTTGCAGGAACTTTCTGCTGTGCAGGAATACAGAACAATCGTCTGGTCAGTACACGGTGCTTTTATGCCCACTCTCTTGGGAATTGTCAGTAAGTCGTTGGAGGCTAATTCGGCAACAAGGGTGGTGCCTACAAACACCAACAACCTAGGCGTCCAGGTTCAGTATTACTCCCTTTTGACCTTATGGCTACTTACATTTGACCACCAAATTGCTTCGCAGTTCGTGACCAAATATCTCAACGATTTCTTGAACCTGTTGAAGTTAGTAAAAATCACAATCAAGGAAAAAGTATCAAGGCTATGTATCGCTACTATCCTGAACTGCGTTGCTCCTCATGTCAAGGGTCAAAAGTTGACTATTCGTCAATTACTGTTGCTAGGAAACGCACTTCCAATTTTGCAATCCCTCAGTGAGAGAAAATACTCTGATGATGAGCTTCGTCAGGACCTTAACACTTTGAAGGAACTGCTTGAAGAAACTTACCAGGAACTAACATCCTTTGATGAGTATGAAGCAGAAGTCAACTCTAAACTTCTTGTATGGTCACCACCGCACATTGATAACGGTTTCTGGTCAGAGAACATCGATAAATTCAAAGAAGACAACTGGAAACTATTCAAGAAGCTTGTCTCTATTTTGACCTGCCCCAACAATGAACCTGCAACAAAGACCGCGATTCAAGTGGCTCTAAGCGATATCACACATGTTGTCGAGCTCTTGCCAGAAAGTGTGGATGTACTTTCTGAGCTCAACGGCAAAGTGTTGATCATGGAGCTGCTCAACCACTCAGATTCGAAAGTCAAATACGAAGCACTAAAAGCAACCCAGGCGTTTGTTGCCCATACGTTCAGCAGATAAAAGTCAACTATTTTTGATATAGCAAGGGTCTAATCTCCAAAACCAAAAAAATTTCTATAAGAATGCAATACAAATGTTCTAAATCCTAGTTCTTTGCCACCTACCCGCTATACTGTTTCGGAGTTCCTCTTAAATGTGGACAGAACTGGGTCGTTGCCTAAGTCACTCATCTTGGAGCCCGAGTCCGATTCAGTTTCACTTGATATCTCTTCATCCTCATCGTAGTCGAACTTGCTCTTGATGTAAAAATTATCAGTAGGTCGTTCTGTGTCAAACTTTTCTTCGTCCTGTTCGCTTACGCTGAAATCTTGCCACTTATTGATAAGCTTATCTAGGAAGGGTGACTGTGTTGGCGACTTCCTGCTCAGGTTTTGGAACTTATTTGCGGTGAGACGCAATCGTGATGGTTTTTCAGTAAGACCTTTATTATCTGTACCATTTGGATTGCTCCTCTGCTGAAAGAAATTACTGATACTTTGTTTACTCTTTATCACCTTGGGACTGCAATTCACATCCTCGATGGTTTGTTGGAGCTTGGAAGTCAGCATCTGGAACTTTTCGGGCGATATAAGTGTTGACGTATCCATTTTGCCAAAATCCTCGCATTCGCGCTGCAAAACGTCGAGTTCTTTTTCTGCTCTTATGAGTTCTTGTTTAAGTTCCACCACTTGTCTTCTTTTTGCCGCTAAATCATATAAAAGACGCTCTGAAAATTTATGCGATTCTTTCGAGTCTGTCTCAGGGCTTGCTACTCCATCAGTGTCCATCCTTAATCGAGATTTGACGGGAGAGGATATCAAAAGGCCCTTCTTGGGTGATTCTTGATTTGATCTAGATTCGTCTTCCTGACTTGAGCCTGGAGAGTCCTTCTGTTTGTTGACAATTGATAGTCTGTAAAGGCCCGTAGACTCGCTGATAACGCGCTGTTTTGACATACTGATGTCTAATATTAATGTATGCTGCGAAGAAAGTAAAACTTGATCAGCTTTTGATCTAGTAGTAGCTTCGTTTATTATATATTAAATTTAATTGATAAAACATACTGTAACGCCCAGAAAGTATCGGCACACTCACAACCTAAGCAATGAATGTGGTTATACAATGCTTTCAGCGAGGTTTCCATAATGATATTTTAGAGGAATTTTTAAGATACAACGCTCCTGTGTCAACACATGGAGTTGTGGACCTCAATGATGTCTACAACGAAAAGCTGAAGCAGTTAATTCAAGTGACGCTATGTATGAAAGAAGAGTACTTGAGCAATTGCTCAGGCACAAAGGTAACTGCTCGATTGTTTGAGTTGAGCAACGAGCAAGTGAAGCTTCTCAATCGCTTAGCGGATGGAGAAAGTGTGTGGATTGCAGAACCATTGTATGTTGGCGCCAAACAGCTCTTCGACATTAGCCGGAAGCTGGATCAGATGGCTGCTGATCCAATGGCTGCAAGCAACGATAAACAGATTATCAAGGGAGATCTAGAACAAGAGAAATATATGGAGAAGTGTGTGAGAACTGTCCACACCAGTTTCAAGCTGTGTCTAAATGATAGAAACCCAAACACACATGAGAATAAGAAATGGGGGGTTTACATGTTCACAAATTTGGAACTGCGAATCTACAAGCTTTTGCACAATCGGGACATGGTGCGGAATTTGGTTAAAGTGATGGAAAGTCGCACGTCCGAACTACCAACCCCGGAACAAGCCCTGGGTACGAAGCACCGTGCGCAGCTTGTCACTTATTATTATTACATGGCCGAATACTACGGGTGTCATGAGGCCAACTTTGATCGTGGGTTTGAGTTTGCTAGGAAAGCATGGCTGGCGTCCAGAGCCGACGCCGGCACCCAAGAGAACATGATTTGTTTACTTTTGGTACCATTTGCGATACTGGCACGCAAAAGATACCCCGATCTCCATATTTTCAAAACCGAGTATCCGGCTGTCGCGCAGATTTACGCACCCGCAATAGAATGCCTTCGAAATGGTGATCTGTGGACGTTCGCCGAATGGATAGAGAGCCACGAGCCCCTGTTGCTCCGCCAAAACCTGTACGTGCCGATAGCCATGAT
Source organism: Lachancea dasiensis (assembly GCA_900074725.1). Classification (NCBI taxonomy): domain Eukaryota; kingdom Fungi; phylum Ascomycota; class Saccharomycetes; order Saccharomycetales; family Saccharomycetaceae; genus Lachancea; species Lachancea dasiensis. The sequence continues at coordinate 834,826 of LT598458.1, forward strand.
TCGGGAACTGGTTCTTCTGAAGCTTATCAAGATTGTCTGCAAACACAGTGGCTCAGGCTCCATTGTGTCTCTACGCTACATAGCGGCCGGCCTGGTCAAGAGTGAGACGAAGACGGGTGTCAAGACGGTTTCGGAAGAAAGATTGGACAGCACCGAATGCGTGCTTGCCAATCTGATCAGTAAAGGCTACATCAAGGGTTACCTATCGCATTCCAACCGCGCCCTAGTGGTGAGCAAGACCAATGCCTTCCCAAGGCTGACCACCACTGATTGACAGGCCCCGGAGTCGCCCACTTTACGTCCATGATGATCTTATCTTACTCACGTGTATTATCACGTGCCCAGGCACGCTGATTAATCTCCGCCTTTCGGGCCCGCGGATGTTTATGTCCGCCCGCATTTTGATATCCGAAGATGTTTGTCATGACCGATGAGCGAAGCAAAGCGAATGACCAGATGTATCGAGCATGCACCTCGAAAAAACGGTGACCTAATATGGTACCCACATTACAAAGGTGGCTAAAGTACGGAATACAGCGCTTAACATCCGCGTGGGTCAGCAGTCATGCAGTGGAGCAGGTCATGAAGATTTACTGAGTAATGATGGCTTTGAATACGCAAGCAAAACTTCATGACCTTCAAGAGGGCCATTCAAGGCCGGGGAGGCAAGTATATAAGCGGGGAAGATTTCTGCTACGATTATCGACTCAGCATTTGGACAATTATCACAGCACCAAACTTTAGGAATCTTCCATCGTTTATCACACAAAACACTTCGTGAAAAATCCATACACCAATCCACACAAACATATCACAATGGCCTTTCTAGTTTTGACTTCCGAAATCTCTGCTCCTTTCGTTATTGCCAGCGTTTCCCCAGTGTCTCCTCCTACCAGCAGAGCTAACAGCACTGTAGCTGTCCAGAAAAACTGAAGCGGTTGCCTTGCTTTCGTTTTCCAAGCATTGGCATTTGGAGGGGGGTCACCTTTTTGAGGATCGCAGGCGGCTTTGAGAAGTAGCCCCGCGGGGGATTCCGCGTTATGAATCTTCGTTTGTAGAGTATATTGAGATTTGATTTTAATTTTGACGTTTACACATTTGAAATGATTGTAGCTCTAGATACATGAGAAAAGCGGCAGTCGACTAACTGTCGGGGCCGATAGAAGGGCGGAGTATGTGTCCGAATCACGAAAGTCAGTAAAATTCCTTGTATTTCTTGCCGTAGTAAGCAGACCCCAGCCCTCCCAGGACCGTCAACACCAATGGGACAGGCTTGCTGAAACGTGAAGGGATACCTCTGGCAAGACCAGTGACCAACATCAATGAACTGGCCCCGAGCGCCAGTTCCAAGCCGTTGTCCGCGTTTTTGCTCAGCAAGTAACCGGCATATCCGTAGACACCTCCGAACACCAATCCGGCAACAAGCGAGGGCTTCGATCCTTTGCGCAAAAAACCCATGGTACCACCCAAGGTGGTCAAAGCGGCTAGCGTATAAGCAGGATGTTCCATATTCCACAATTCAATCGCTACTTAGTGTCGATTATGAAAAGATCTTGAATACTGGGGCCAAGGTCAGCTTGTTCATTTATGGAGGAAAGCCAAAGATTTACGTGTTAAGTGATAAATGAGACGGCATCTGTCGATATGTTGATCGCCACTGGGACGGAAAGCGCGTTGATAATTCAACCCAATCTAGAGTGTATCTATTAGCTTGCGCTTGTTACAAGGGTACTCTTCTTTCCCGTGGGGGTATTATCTGACTTTATGATTACTTCAGAGAGGTTATGAACATTAGGTGCGCGAACTCTCAATCCACTGATCAACCTTCATCAGTCCCACTAGAAGCGGCTCCACATTTCATCACCTCCGTAAACCCTCGAAGTAACCTATTGTTACATGAGAATTCTAGTGTCATATTATACGTATGTGTCGCTGGATTTTAAGGAACATGGTATTCGACAATTTGCATCTCCGTGGGGGTCCCCATCGTGTGCCCAAGCGTCTTTGCTTTCATGCACTTCTATCAATTTTTCGAAATAGGTAGTTGGTTTTGCCGATCGTCCACCCTTTGCTTGTTTTGAGGTTTGATCCTTTTAGAAAATATTATTCCAACTGCAACGCACCTAGGACAAATCATCATTCGTCACATAGTCAGGAGACCAGTATTCAGGCATTTTGCAAGATTTCTTGAATCATAAATTATGTTCTTCTTTTAGCCAATCTTCTCAATGCCCGGGGTCATTCTGAACTTTGCTTGTGCTAGTGTCACTGCAGCATGGATGATCAAAATGTACCATTGAAGATCCAGTATCTGAAACTCAAGCGTATCAAAGAACTCAATCAAAGATTGAAACAAGAACTGGCGCGCGAACGGATTACCGCTTCCAACGCGTGCTTATCAATTATAGATTATGCCACTTCCCACACAGACTACACATTGCCAGAAATATGGGGGTATCCTGCGCCTGGATCCAACCCCCACACGATGCATGGCTCTAGTTCAAATAGACGAGCTCAAGTAAGAGGGAGTGGAGCTGACGGCATCTGCTGTATAATTATGTGATTGCGGCACCATAGAAGACCCTTTCGCTTAGAACTACTGCTCTTTACTTCTCTACGTACACATCGCTGCTTTATAGTAAATTTCTGACTCAACCAGCTTGCTTACCTTCTTTCTGTAGCGATACCATGTTCAATTTCAAGTCTTGGCGAATCTGACCATCTTCATCGCCGCAACCACAGTCGTAATCTTCTAAGATCCGCGAACAATCAAATTGCTCCTTCTTTAAATGCTCATTAACCCGATTGTGCACATGGCATCCCCACAGGGCAGCTGCTGTGCGACTTGATGTCTGTGGTGGCCATTTCTTCAGCATTTGTACGAAGTGGTGCGAACACTCACCGCACGGATATAGTTCCGCATACAACTGCACAAATTGGCCCAGTTTGGCGCGCTCTTCGGACGTTGGCTCATCTGGAAACCTTGCCAACACAGTGTGGAAGTATTTCCATGAAGCTCTGCCTAGCTCTTCTTTGGCCTTCTGGTCCGGCATCGAAGGCATAATCGAATTCATTTTGTCGTCACTCAACAATTTGCCCTGCGCTTGGATAGATTCCTGGCCCTCGGACCTTTGGCTGGTTACCAAATTTACATCCATATCGTTAGGTGTGGTGTATGACAGCTTATTCGAGGAAAAGAAAACCCAAAGGCCGATTATCGAAACAGCGGCCAATATGCTAATCCATCGCTGCTTGTGAATCATATTCATGGGTGTTTGTCATATTACACAGCGCAGAATTGTATTCAAAAGTCGATGAACGTATTCAACTAACTTAATATATGGAAAATTGGAACCTTAGCTACATTACCCTTCACGCTCACTATAACTTCCTAAAACGACTCTGGAAAGGATGGACAACAGAAGAATTCCTAAACATGGGATTAGTATGATTCAAGTAAACCAAGCACGCGAAGCTTTCGCACAAACAGCTAGGGCTAGAGACCCGCGAATTGCATCGAATCCACGACACCAAGCCACTGCAGCACCAATAAGCAACGATATTATCCCCCGTGTCCCACCTAGTCCGCCAAGACACAAATGTAACAACCCCAAGAATCCCTCCTGTCCGCATTGCTCTGCGGTGATCATACCTGCTCCGAAAGCTACACTGCCAGCAGAGGATACACCATCGATAAGCATTGCAGATTGGAAAGTTAGCACTCGGAAGAAGCCGATCCTGAATTCCAAAGAACTGGAAGATTGGGAGGTGATATTAGGTGGACTCACTTTGCCGGAAATGATATTTGGAAACAGTTTTGTTAGAATCGAAAATGAGAAAACTGGTTGGAGCTTAGATTTCAATGCACTGGATGCCCTGAAGGCCGTCAAAATGGAAGATTCGGGTATTCGTGTATCATACGCCAATAAGTGGATCAACTCCAAGAGGGAGCAGCAACGAACATCGGAGCTCGACGAGAATTCTCTTCAAATTGGGCAGCACTATGACTGGACGTACACAACTAATTACAAGGGCACGGTCCGGAATGGCAATTGTGATAAACACTTCATTCAAGACGACTCTCTAGAACTACCTATTGACAAATTAACACGTCCTGACCCTATATTGTTCTATGACGATATGATTTTATTTGAGGACGAACTAGCGGATAATGGGATAAGTATGATAAATGTGAAAGTTCGTGTTATGAACGAAAGAGCATTAGTACTCAGTCGATTCTTTCTCAGAGTGGATGGCGTACTGTTCAGAGTCTATGACACTCGAGTTTATGTGGAGTTCAATGAAAGCAAAGTGTTGAGAGAATATAAGGAACACGAAACAGACTATAAAACCGTTCTGGGTAGGCAAAACTCAGGCCCTAGCAAGGATCCTAAAGCCATCCTTCGTGATAGTAACTGGGTGGTACAGCAGCTGCCACTACTAAGGCGAGAATGCGAAACTATACAGTTGTAATGTGCTGGCTAATCTGAAAAGATACTACCATTAAATATCATTGGATGCGAATTTAAAATACTACAGGTTTTCTAACATTTTTTTAGCCACGGCCACATCGTTCCCGTTGCCTGAATCTGCTATTTGCTTTAGCTTTACCTTAGACAGTTCAAGTAGGCTCGATTTTTTCAACAGTTTCGACGTTACTGCAGTAAAAGCCCAGCCCTTTACAAGATTTTCGGAGAGTTCAACGCTTCTCAGAGCATTGTTAAGCGACTGCTGTAGTAGGGCCTCATTTTTTTTACCTTCGTTCAGCGCTCTGTAATACAACAGTTCACTGAGCTCCGCAAATGCAATATAGTTGAAAGGGGTTATACATAACACCTCTTCTAGGCAGTAAGCAGCCTGTTCCAAGAGATTTAGGGAAGTATACTCCTGGGTAAGCGCGTACCATATTTCTGCATCTAAGGGAAACTTTTCGGACAATTCCAAAAGCTTTGAAACGTACTGTTCCTTCGAAAGCGATTTACGTTGCAAAGATAGTAGCTTCTTGCTTACTAGCGAATAGCCAATAATATCCGTTTCATCCTCCAGATACTCGCTCAAAAGTCTCTCCAGGTACTCTTCAGCCTCTTTATCGCTTTCGTTCACCTGCATGATAGTGGCTCGCATCACAAACAAATATGGCGAGTTAGACCCGAAGCGGTCTCTAAAACTCTTGTATATAGTCTCTGCCTCAATGTCCTTGTCGACATATATCGAAAGATCAAACAACATATGCGTTAGAGACATGTACTCGCTTTCACTAAGGCTACCTTCTCCGGCCCCAAGAAAGGCCTTGAGTTGGGACCATAATGTGACTATTTCCTCGGCAGAAAGGCGAGTGTAATGTTTGGTGGACTGGAGCGTCAGATAGCGAGATTTCAGTAAGTCCATGCCGGCTGTGGTCAACACTAGTGGTATCGTACATTTTTGCCAGTCGTCTGGACTGAGCACCTAACCTATTCCTTAGTCTAGCTGAAGTACACGTATTTGGTGATCTATATAGTGCCGGCGATTAGAGTCCTGATAGTTGCAGTAGATCCCAACATGAACCCATATTATGTGGATATTTCTACGTTAGTTCTTTACGTTTAAACTCTTTCTCTCTTACTTTTATCATGCGAGATTAACCTTGTGGAACGCTAGTTTGTCGAGTACTGGCCTCCAAACATGGAGCTCTGGCGACGAGGACAATGGCTACAACATTGGGATAGCACACAATATATGATGCGGGTGTGATAATACTAAATGTCAACTGGGTGGGACTTCTTTTATTTGAGGTCTAATTCAAAATTTTGCGGGGACACCCTTCGGGGAAAAAAGGGCCATCGAAATCCACAGTATTTCGGATCATGTTAGTCCTAAAACTTCAGTAGTGATTCTCTGGTTTATCGTCCAGACATGTGGTTTGGCCAAAACTGCCGCTCTTATTTATTTCACGGTGTTGTTGTAAGTTTCCTACCCAAAGGGAAAAATGATTAATCTTTGAGCTTCACAAGTAGAAAGAATGGCCTCTAATTCAGGGCGCATTATTTGCTGAGCCCTTTGGAGCTATATTAGCAATTGTACTATCGTGTTTTGCGCTATCAGTGTACTTTCTTTTTGAGAAGTCCGTCTTTCGGGACCGTGTGCACATCTCGAGTACAACAATCTCGGTTCATTCCTAGATAGGTGATGCCGCACATCATAAATCGTAAGACGAAAGGATATTTCACCTTTCTCCAGTAGATGTCACTTAATCTCTTTTTGCACCGGTGGCTCTCAATACCGAATTCGAAGCTCGTTTAAACTTCAAATTATGGACTCATGGGTGAAGTTCGCTAGACATTGGGTCAACTTCGCCATCTTAAGACGCTTGATCTCAGCAGCGAAAGTGACAAGAACTTGAATCAAGAACTCTTGATATCACTGTGTACTAATAAAAGCTTGAAAATTTTATATATTGTAGCACTATGCGGATCCAAGATAGAGCAAACCATCGCCACCTTTTGAGATATAGGAGGAGCTTCCATCACTAAGTTGAACCACAACCATGTCAATCAATATTTGCAGAGACAATAATGACCCTTTCTACCGTTATAAAATGCCTCCTCTACAGGCTAAAGTGGAAGGTAGAGGTAACGGTATCAAGACTGCAGTTTTAAACGTTGCAGACGTTGCTCGCGCCTTGAACAGACCATCTCCCTACATTGTGAAATATTTTGGTTTTGAATTAGGTGCGCAAACGAGTATTTCTGTCGACAAAGACAGATACTTGGTGAACGGTTCCCATGAGCCCGCCAAATTGCAAGACGTGTTGGACAAGTTCATTGCCAGTTTCATTCTCTGTGGAAGCTGCAAAAACCCAGAGACCGAAATTGTGATTACCAAGAACAGTGATTTGATAAGAAACTGTAAGGCTTGCGGTAAAAGAACACCAATGGATCTGAGACATAAGTTGTCTTCCTTCATCCTGAAGAACCCACCAGAATCCATGGAAGGTAAGAACAAAAAGAAGGCTGCCACCGCCTCTGCCAATATTCGTGGTGGTGGTGTTTCTATCAGTGACATTGCTCAAGGAAAATCGCAGTCCTCTGCCCAAGCTGATGCTGAGACGGCAGGTGACTCGGACGATGACGAACTAGCTCGTCAGATCAACGCTGCTGCTTCTAGCTTACAAGAAATTGAAGTGAACAACGATGACTGGGCAGTTGACATGTCTGAGGAAGCTATTAGAGCCCGTGCTAAAGAACTACGTGCTGCGAACGGTGAGGACCAAGAACTGACTTCCTTGGAAGAATACGGTGAATGGATCTTGAAACAAGATGAATCACCATCGGATGTTGATTTATACAAGAAAGCCTCTGAGCTTGACCTACTGCAGGATCCAAAAATTGCTTGCGTGCTTGCCCAAGCTCTATTCGATGAGGACATAGTGGAAGAAATTTCTGAGCACTCTGCTTTCTTCAAAAAACTCTTTGTCTCTGAAGAATTTGAGAATCAGTTTTTGGGCGGTATTGAAAGATTTTTGGGTCTGGAACACAAAGCTTTGATACCTGCATTGCCTAAAATTTTGGTACAGCTATACAACAACGAAGTTGTCTCCGAAGAAGTAATTGTCAACTTTGGTACCAAATGCTCTAAGAAGTTTGTACCAAAGGATGTCTCGAAGAAAGTGCGTAGAGCGGCCAAGCCCTTCATTACATGGTTGCAGACCGCCGAATCTGAAGATGAGGATGACGAATCAGAGTAAGAGCGTTTCGCTAACAGATATCAATAGTGTCAGAATTCGAATATAATATAAACAAGCCAGTAGTTTATTTGTACATAGCACCAAAGCCTTAGGTTACCTACGAGCCAGAGTTTGTCGAGCAATGTTTGTCGAGTAATGTTTGTCGAGTGATATTTGTTTTCGTGAACCCTTCAACTTAAAAACAAACCATAACCAATCTCATTATATACCTTCAAAATTAAGCATTACTTCCGCATAAAGTACTAAGCAAGCCACCCAATGGTGTATTGCATCTCCTTCACTTGCTAACGATGGCTACGGAATTCAAGCGGTACCAGGATCGGTACAATACGTTCTGCCAAACGTACAATATGCGAGGAAAGCGTTGTTCATGGCCATATCGAGTTATTCCAACAAAGGCAGTAGCTCAAATGGGATTTGAGTTCAGACCTATATTCAAAGGTGAAATCCTGAGTCGGGATTGTGTATATTGTAGTTTCTGTGGCTCAGAAACAGATGATTTTCATGACTGCAGAGTCAAACCACTAGCTGGAACTTTATGCAAAGTTTTGGCAAAACATCTACAGTCAAATAGTAGTTGTCTGCATTCTGCTCTTAAGTTGACGCTTATAATGTCCCTTTGGAAAGGTGAGCAAATCATATGGTCAGAGCACCCTCTCTTAGGATCACCACACAGTAAAGAAATGTTCGGCCTACGACGCTGGACCTATCAAGAGGGCTGGATTCATGACAATGAGGAGAACCTATCGATTGAATCAATGGCAAAAGCAGGACTTTTGCGCTATGACCTCGGGCTGGCATCTCCTGAACTACAAGAAGAACATCCCGATGCCACCTATTGCATCTATTGCAGTAAAATAATAGGCTCTTGGGAGCCTTCCGATATTCCTTTATGGGAACATTACGTATGTTCAAATGGGGGACAGTGCCTTTTCTTCGAGACAATGATCGATAATGATGTTGTTCGGCGACTTAGAGCACAGCACGTCGAGCAAGGCCTAAACAATGACGAGAATATATTTCCATCTTTAGACTACTATGAGACATTTGGTACGCAGCTGAAGAAATTTGAAGATCAGACGTCAATTGAAGAGTCTCAGATCAAACGAGGTCGGCCAAAATCTCGCGAAATTAATGGACCACCTAGTGAACCACGTAAGCGTGGACGTCCGCGCAAAGAAAAGCGTATTGAGGACGAGAATGGAAGTTTGGAAGAGAGAATAGATATAGGGGCTGGATCTGGTGAAGTGCAAATTGTCAAACGTAAGCGCGGCCGCCCAAAGAAGGTTAACACAATGATGGCAGAGAAGCCAAAACGTCCGAGAGGAAGACCTCGTAAAGATGCGACCTCATCTGTGAAGCAAGATGGGAAACTGAGCAGAGAATCCCCTCCATTTTCCTCTAATTCTAATACAACAGGCTTAAACGAAACGAACATAGTTCCCTCAATTGCGGCCGATTTTGATACAATACGGTCAGACTCAGCATCGCCGATACCAAGCCGTGCCACACAATCTGCGAGTGAGTCTAATATTGATACGGCACTGTTAAATCCCGAGCCTGTGCCGACTGGGATAGAAAGTGGGGTTTTGGCCTCGCCGAAGCGCAGGATTAGAATCAAACAAAACCAAAAACTCAGCATGGCTGACGATTCAGAGCTTTTTGAAGGTGATGAGAATTCTACCAAAAGTATTGTACTGAACTTTAATAACAGATCTCCGTCGGGCCCTCCAAAAACTCGTAATCCTATTATTGATGATAGTTTTGATGCCTTCAGCTTTAGTGCACACGGCAACAGTGAGTTTGTTATTCCAGACAGCGTCTTTCAATCAAAGCTGAGAGCGAAAGAGCAAAATTTACCAAATTCAAGACAAAAAGCTACATCCGATGCTGGGGATCACCAAAGCGATGGTTCTTCCATTACAGAAAGGAATTTATCCTCTGGCTCAAAGAGTGACAGTTTACCAGCGCGAGTTCTTGACAACATTGACCTAAACGTTGACATTAGCGACGACTCCGAAGAAGAAGCTTCATCTTCAGAAGTAAACGGTGGAGATGCTACTCCTAGACAGATACGGTCTTTAGACCCCGTAGAGAATTTCGGACGAGAAAGTACTGGAAATTTGAGCAAATATCCTATAACTGATCGCTCGAATCAAGCATCGATAAGTGAACCCGCCAAAAATCACCTTGTCCTCCCAGAGCACAGCTTGCATGGCATCGTTCTCGATCCCAACCATTCTCCGATTGCATTAGCGAAAAAATTGACAGAGGACAGCAAGACCCGTTTGGGAACTGGTACCCCTGGCGGGCTAGTGGTCACAGATTATGGAGAACCAACGATCAGCAAAAAGATATCGCAACCATCTAGTGATACAAAAGGAAACAGCTCAGCAAAGCAATCAAGTTATGCTGCTCTACAGCCACAAACTGGCATGTCCACTCCAAATGGGCCTTCGCAAAATTCAACGGGACCTCGTGAACTTTTTACTGACAGTGCGAAAGTACGCGATTCTCTACACAAAGTTGACGAAAGCCGTGGCCTTCTTGCTAATTATTTTCGCAAGCTGCTCCATTATATCAATGTAAATGACGCTACACTGGATAACGAAAAAGATGGAGACTTGAGTTTCTTCGTCCATCATATGCCTGAGGTGGAAAAGAAGCTTACCTTTGCAGCGTGGATTGACATGAAGAAAATGGAGCTCAGAGAAGAATTTAACAGAGACTATCAGATTAAAATTGCGACCATAGAGCAACAGTTTACAGAAGCCAAGAATTTCTTCCTTGAGTTAGACAATGACGACGCTATTCTCAAACTAGCGGAGCTTTATAATATACCGACGACGGAAAAATAAGAAAACGTTTGATTCCAGAAAACGTGTTTCCATAGAATAGAACTTGTGTGTACTAAAACATAAACTATTTTCATGCGTCTTCTAAATATTCATCTTCATCCTGCGAAGTATCAGTTGGTGCCATGTTAGTCGGAAAAAAGGTCTGCATGGGAGGAAGCCCACCTGGTGGGCCAGGAAGTCCACGCAGACCAAACTGTACCATACGCATCTCATTCCGCATCTCAAATCTTCTCCAACGGTTGCTTCCATCACTCTGGTCAGAGTTCCAAGGATTTACCTCAGAAGGAGGAGAGGCTTCATCGCCATCTACCCTAGGTTGCAGATCGGCTGGTATTCGCTGACGAGCGAGAAATAGCTCTCTTTGGCGTGTCAAAGCAGCAACATTATCCCTCAAGTAAAGCCTGAGAACAACAGTTGTGAGCTCATATTTTTCCAACATATGATCAAACTTTTCTTGCCATATGATACGCCAGATGGTTAATCCCTTTAGATTCTTTTCGTCTCCCATTTCGTAAACCCTGGACTGTATTTGGGAAATACAACGGTTGAGGTCAACCATTTGAAAATATATTTGAGTCATTTCATTCAACAATGCACCTGCGAACTGAAATTGAACCCGTACCATGCTTGCCACGTTAACTTCGAAATCACACACGCGCTCTTGCAAGTCATGAAATTTCCTTACCATTTGTGCAAGCTCGCTGTTCAAATCTGCTGACGCTTCTGGTGCCACGCAACCATCGACACCCTCAAATTGTTCGGCATCTGGATCTTCACAAAACTCTTCATCGATCAGGGGAAAGAGTCTATCAACGTCGTTTTCATCCAGTATTCTATCTTGTGGGAAATGATGTAATGCAAAGAAGACATCTTCGAGTCTCTCAAAGTTTATGTTCTGAAATGCGAAATCGTTATTATTCATAGCGTTAAGTGGTGTAAGGCTATGTGTCGCAGCTAGTATTGCCGGAGTCTCTTGATTGAGTTCGCTAGCAACCCTCCGCATTCCAGCTTCTAGATCTTCACCATCCTTAATGAGACTCTTGAGAACAATGAAATTGGTCAGCACTTCACGAACATTTGTTTGAGGTCCGTTGGTTGGGGCGGTTAAACTCATCAAGTAATGTCTTAGCTTATGAACACCTTTCCCTGAAAAAACACAGAAAATCTGCCTCTGATTGTCACTGAAATCTGGAGGTGCAGCTCGGCAAAACGCGGTAATGTCTGACCTCAAAAAAGAAGGAACGGCAGTAAGAGAGAGATGTGATAATTTTGGACAAGCCATTAAAAGTTCGTAAATTGGATAGATTGTCAAATTCGAGCAATATGACAGATGGACCCTTTCTAAGGTGTCGTTTCTTCCTCGAAGAGCCATCATATTTAGCAAACCCTCATCCGTCATCTGAGAGCATTTGACTAAACCAATCCGCTTCAATTTTGTGAGCTCCGCCAACTCATACAGGGTCCGATTAGTCAAGTTAGTGCAGCAGGCGAAATCAACGTACTGAACCCGGGGACAAGACTGAATGAGTACTCTCACCCCATTATCGGTCAGATTGAAGCAGTGCCCAAAATGTATAGTTTGCAAATTCTTTCCCAAACGTGCTAAGTGAATTAAGGAAGTGTCTGTGAGTCTACTACATTTGCCAAAAAACACATTACGCAATTTGGGCGCGAGAGCGACAAGCCTTTCAACACTTTTGTCTGTAATATTTTCGCAGTCACAAAGGTCGATTAATCTCAACGCGGGTAGGTGGTCAACTTTCAAAGAAAGTTCCTTGAGAAATTTGTCGGTGATGTTTGAGTTATGAGTTATTCGAAATTCTCGTAACTGACTCAATTGACAGAATAGGGAGACAAGGCTCTGGTCGTGAACATTAGGTGATAGGGTGATGTCGACCTCTACAAGAAGCGGACACAACGATGCTAGTAAAGTAACGAGGTTGTCATTCATATTGGCATTAGAAGTAATCTTGACCCTCTTTAGTAACGGAACATGCGTAATAAACGTATGCAATGCAGTAAATGAAACATCTCTGGCTTGCGGAACATAGAAACCCTGTACGCGCTGGCACTGATAAGCCAAAGTGTTGAAAATGCTATCGGAAACCTCTTTGATACCCGTGATGTCAACGCTTTGTAAAAATTTGCAACCTTGAAGTACACGAGCTATCGAGGAGCTTGTAATATGCTTGCAAAACACCAGAGTTAATCTTTCCAGGTTAGGACAGCCCACAAATTGTATAAGCTGTTCGTCTGTCATATAATCTCCCACAAATGAAAAGTTCAGTCTTTTCACCATAGCTCTGTAATCGAAAGTAGTCTGGGATGATGGCTTTTGCATTGTAGTCATAAATAAATCGAGCTGGGACTTTTTATTGATGTGGGGTCTGTAGTAAAGCAATTTTACTATAATTTCGGCCCAGAACTTGCATACAGACAGCAGTTTGACAACCTCTGCCCTCTGAGACAGTCTATCGAGCACTAGACTCAAGATTTCGGCAGGTAGCTGCTTAAGCGGGAACTTTCTCTTGACAGGAGGCTCCTGTAATGGATACAGCAGTCGCTCTCTGAGGCCCGTAGTCTCAATCTGACTTGCAACTTCCTCCTTTCCAGCTAATGCCAGCTTCATTCCCGTTGCCAAATATGGGTCGAGGCCACTGAACATGTTTCTTGAAATTGTCAAAGGATTTTCGGCATACTCGCCCCTCGCCTGTGCCATTAGGTAATTACGAACTAGACTTCTGAACTCTGACATCCTATTCTTGAAATAAAGCCTTACCCGCTGAAGTTGTAGTGTTTCCATCTCGATAGCACGCAATCTAACGCGCTGAAGGCGGTTCATGCCGGATATGAATTCGGGATCCGAGCTCTCGCGCCCACTATCCCGTTGTAACTGTTGTAAAAGAACATTATCAGATTCGAACGACTGTAGTAGAACGTCCCGCCTTCCTTCTATCAGCTTGATGCATTCATTCAGTTTGTCGTGAGCCTGCTCTTCGAACCGCTGAATGAGCGCTGTGTTGACTACATCACCACTTTCCGCCATCACGACATCTTCGTCCGTACCACTATCCTTCAATTCCAGCCGAACAGCTGGCTCCATCGTGATTGGACCTGAGTCTCTTTCTCTAATTGGGCTTTGTGAGTCAGCAGTAAGCAAAGGTCTTGTGAGAACAGACGAACTGCCGTCATTTCCGAGTCGAAAAGTATTCCTTAAAGCCATTTCGTTTTGTGAGGCTCTTGATATCTGTAAGACGCGCTCTCGGTGTTCCTGACTCTGTCGATCACGCTCTCGCTGATCTGTTTCACCTCTTGTGGGAATTTCAGATGTGAACCAGCTTGCAGGAAGCCCACTACTCATTATCTAAGCAAATGTAATCAGCTCAGAAAAATGATGGAATCACCAGAACTTTCCACAGGGCGATGTTCAAGTCTTCTGCTACCTACACTTAGAGGTATGCACTCCGAAACCGAACAAAAACAGACAATTAATAATCTGGAAAAGCGCAAAGGGAATGAAAGACAAAACACAGCCACTAGAATCCTTTAGGGGCCCTGTATAATTATGTCGATATACCTCTTGGACCGCTATCCTTTGATCGGCAGGTGGTGGGTTTTCGGAATCGTACTTATTCTAATCATTACGACTAATTACACCATTTTTGTGGGACAATCGCCATATGCAGTTGTCATTATAAACGAGAATGATGCTGGCCCGGATGTCAGTGCCCGGCCACTACCAGATCATTCGAAAGGTCTCATGGAGAAATCAATGTCATTATTCATTAAAAAACGAAAGCCACGAGCAGAGAATTGTAAACCTTTCTGTTTGCTGCGGTTCGCTGTATAATAGTAGTTGTTACTTGTTTAGTTTTTCATGTGTCGTACGGTCGGTAACGAACCAATGTGTACCTTAAGATCCAAACATGCCGTACATGTTGCCGCTGTTGCTGTTCCCGGGCTTAAGATAATTGTTGCCGTTGCCATTTCCATTACTGGAAGAGCCGTTGCTGATACTATTGTTGTTGGTATTGTATGTCCCGCCACTGTTACTCATACTGAGTTGTGGTAGCGAAATTTGAGTTGTGTTCTGTAGGCTGAGCATGTCGAATTGAGATGTAAGGTCATCGCCAACAATTGGCAACCCTCCACGACTGTTGCCTCCGGATACAGGAAACCCCCCTGGATAGTTGTAGAATCCGCCAGGAATGCCTAATTTCTGGTTTTGCGCTATGGGATTTGTTGCCGCAGAGCCTGGGTTGCCCACGTTTTGTAATCCGGCAGTGGCCGGTATTGCACCTAGCGCACTATTCGACAGCGCCCGAGGACGAGAACCAGAGCTCAAATTACTGCCCACTGACATATTACGCATATGACCAACTCCTTCCGGGCTGAAAACATGCGACATACTTGGACGGTGTTTCGATGGCATGGAAACCGAAGGGGCCGTGGATGGCACTACGGCGGTCCCGCCGAGACCAACCTCCTCCATCAAGCGGCGATGCTGGGACGTCGGATTAATCTCTAGTAACGCGCGGCGGAGTTGCTGGACGACGTGCACCCTGACATCTCCTTCTAGCAGCGACATTGTAAGAACTTTGTACAAGAATGTTGGTCCGTAATTTGTATCACTCAAAATCTGGCCTAGGTGAGGTGATGGCACGTCAGATTCCTTCTTACCAAATATTGTATCCAAGATAAGCCTCTTAGCCCGGTCATCGCCCCTGTAGTTCAACACCTTTAACACAGTGAGCGAAGCAAGTTTGTGGCAACACAGTTCCACGATATTAGTAGCAAGCTTAGGGGCTAGTAAGGAGTGCCTGTGAGGAAGAGTGCATGTATCCAAAAACCAAGTCACCAATAGAGCGCCGTTGCTATTCGTTGCTAGATATTCTGTGTAGAGCACGATCATACCACTCAACACAAGCAATTGTTCCCGTGTTATCAAATCGTGAGCCTCTAGGCACGCACGGACAGCTCTCGCGCCATATCTATTTTGAGCAATAGTCCAGAAATTGGAAATTATATGCTCGAAGATGAAATTATTCCATGGAAACCCGAATTTTAGAACGCATTGGGTCACGTAATTACCGAATTGATCGTTGAATAAGGGAGTGCAGTACTTTTCAACACCTTTTACCACTAGCATTTTTTGCCTTGGAGTATTGGCCATGGTGATTATCTTTTGGCAGGCCCAAGTACCATTTTTATGAACACCCATAGAGGTCAGGTATTTGTTTGTTTGTCTCAACATAATATCTTTGACAACCACAGAAGAGTGCTCAAACAACTTTTGCACAATGGTATTACCTAAGTAATCTGAGCACAATTCGGGCAATTCGTCTAGCATTGCAATGACCAGTTGCTCGATCTCTATGTCACTCATAGAATTGAGATCAATAGCCTTGCGAATTTCCCGTAGTTTGGGGGCGTCGAATTCTCTATTAGGCAATGGATCTGGTAGTGGGCCAAAATCGGCGGTATCGGCAGTCCTACGGTTCACGATAGCGTTCTTAACAACTTTTCTGGTCTGGGCCGAGTCGTGGCTGGTGCCAAAAGAGCTTATTGTGTCCTCCAGGGCATGAATGTATTCGGCAATCCCAGGGGGGGGTAAAGGAAATGGACAGGGCTCTTTCTCTGAATTACCGTGAGAGGAGCCAGGATGGTGATTCGAATTTGCATTCGAGCTTGATGACCGATGTTGTTGTTGTTGCTGTGCCTGTAATTGTGGTTGTTGAGTCTGCGAATGGGATTGATTCAAGGCTTGCTGTTGGGCAGGTCCGTTTAGTACTGGAATGGAGACATTCCCCTGCTGCTGAAATGTGACAGAACCATTGTAAAGCTGCTCTTGAAGTAGTGACTGTGGTCCAACGGTTGACCCACTGTTCAACGAATGAGAGGACGACATAGCTTGCTGATGCATTGGTAGCACTTTAGCAAAAGAGACAAAGCTGGGGGCACCAACCAAGGACACTTCTTTGCCGTGGAGTGCATCTTTTGCCCGCATAGCTGATTCGACAGAGTCAAATTCAACAATGGCCATATTTATACGTTTTAAGGTTCTCGCGGAAGTTACATTCCCAAATCTCAGACAGAGTGTTGCTAAACTGGTACTTGTCAAATTGATCGCATTGGACAGTTGTGGTTGTTGCTGCTGTAATGAGTAAACGTTGGATATGGACACAGTGTTGGTTGGGAGAAGGTTAGAAATCTGATTTATAGCAGGAACAGAGGGGTCCGTTGTCACCCAATTGATGGATCTTGGGTCTACATCGTCTATTACAGTGGGGCCCGATTGTATGTGTTGGATGGTAGGCGGTATGGTGTTGGAAACAGCAGGTGCCGGTTCCAGACCTACGCCAAAAGTGGAAGCACGAGAGCGGTTTTGTGTCAAATTTTCGTAGATTGGAGCGTCGGTGTAAATACTGGAAGCATTGGAGTGTGATCTCTGGCGAGAGTTCCAGATACCAGCTGTACCAGCTGAAGCTCCTGGAGCATTTCCGGCTCCCATTCCCGGCACCGTTAAATTGCTGGAATTTTGATGGTTGGTGGGGTGAGCACCTCCGGATTTGGCCATCTCAAAATATGCATTGGATGAATAATCGTTAAGCGGACTGACTGTTGCGGCAAAGGGACCAGCAGGAAGTCCAGAGTTGGTATGCATGTCGTTATGCGAAGGGTTGTTGTTGGACCACAGGTTACCAGACGCCGAGGGAACAGCGGAGAACGAGGTAACCTGAGATGAAACGGTGTTGTTCCTGGTGCGAGATACGGTGTTGGAGGATGATGGGTGTAAAGCATGGCCGTTGAGGTTAAAGGAAAACGACTCTCCGGAATTCCGGCCTGGTGGGGCGGTTGGGCCGAAAAGCGCGTCCTCATGCTGACCGGCAAAATCGTCAGCGAAAGCCTGCGTAGGCTCTGGAGGCGTGATTTGGCCTGAGAGGCTCACCTGGGATTGGCTGGTGTTCTCGCTGGACGACCCACTCAGAACTGTTTCCGGCGGATGCTTAGGTGTACCGGAGGCCTTGCGCGAGTGGTGCAATTTAGCACTGATTGTGGGCAGCAGGTTACTCAGTGTGTTAGAGAACTTCCCGGCCCTGACCCGGTAAGACCCTAATTTCTGGGGCTGGTTGGGGTCTCCGCCACTAAGGTCGTCCTCATATATTGGCAAGGTGATTCCTGGATCAGTGGCTTCGGGAATTTGCGTCAGCCCATGTTTCTGGGACGCCTTGGGTTTCTCCATGGCGATTGATTGGCTAACCTAGCGTTGGAATTAGCCTTACCGTCTCAACGTTGTTGCTTGTGAGTTTACGCTAAATATTACACAGTGGTGAACCTATGCGCTGTCAAACGCTTGATATTTCGAGCGAAATTTGTTTTGCTTCTCGTATCCTGTGATCTTGAAGCCTCTGCGCCCGATTGTTGTTCGTCCCGAAATTCGGTTTGGGAGATGGAGCTCAGTTTAGGCGTAGCTTGTTGGAACGGCCGGAGGCTTTCAGGCTGGTCTGTAGCAAGGCTCTTTTCAAAAGAGGCGCAGAATTAGAGAGTAGATGGAACTCGAAAAACTTCATGGAACCACCACTACAAAAACTTCTGCGATGCGGCGAGCCTTAGGCACTAGGTAACAAAAAGCTGACGTGGAATATTCTACGGTGGCTTCGTCAGTCCAGTTCCCTTGATAGTGGTACGCAAAAGGTCGGATTTATGGTATATCATTCACACGTGACTGTGAGGCTTAGTCCTGACTGACGGTTTGTTTGACACCTCGACGTGATCATCAGCGGGTGCTGGTAGATAGAGTAAGAAAGCATTTAACGCTTGATAGTGTCAAGAAAATTGCAGCGGTGTTTTAGTTTGTGATGTTTATCGTTGTTTATAGTGTGGCAGGTTATTGCCCCGGTTATAAACACTTTCTTGCTGCTGATTGTAGCTGGCGCGGCCCAAAACATTAATTACCTGCCCACAAGGCTGAATCATCCTGAATAAAAAAATAAATGAGAGCTACGGGATTCGAACCCGCGCATCCGAAGATATCAGAGAATCTGACTTATTATGAAAGCTAAGCCTAAATCTGACGCCTTAACCACTCGGCCAAACTCTCGTACTTGTTGAAAGACAGGCTAATATCTTGACACACAACGATAACAGCTTGTCACACGCACATCCACAAGCGGACGGGAGGGCTGTTTGCCGTAGCTAACCCGAGGAACCCCAAAAAAAGGCAACGACGTCGTTGCCGAATTCCACGCGGATCCGTCGCCCGAGGTTTCTCTACCACAAAGCCCAGACAGAAGAACGACGTACCATCGTAGCTCAATGAACCACTGGCGAGCCAGAAGAACGACGTACCATCGTAGCTCAATGAACCACTGGCGAGCCCCGTTCCTCCAAGACCAAGTCTTCAGCTGCCGTTCATAGCGTCAGAGAGCCCGTTTCCGGCTATAATGCAACACCCGTTTTGTCTCCGTCGGATTGGCATGCAGATCACCAAATACGTAAAGAATAGACTTGCATTTTGCTAGATGCAGGAACATGCACAGAAGAACAACTATTCGTCAGATCGCACACGTGCGTTTCGAGACGCTCGAGGAAGTTGATGTACGTTTTTGTAGGTGGATCGTCGTGTTGGTGGACGGTCACTAGTAGTTGCCACCGTACCTAGCACGTAGTTGTTGGAAGAAGAAAACTTCTGAGCAGATCGGTCGCTAAGGGTGCCGTGCGGTTTTAACTTGCTTGAGAACAGTGACTGAACGGTCCGCGAAACTAGACTTACGGTGTAAAAGCGTAACCATAGGCGTCAGAATATTGAAATGGAAGATTCGATTCGGCACCGGGAGCCCGCGGCGTGTGTGTTGACGGGACGGATGGTGGGTTGCATAGGAAGTGGTGAGCTGAAGAAGGAAACAAAACCCCGAGAAGGTGGGGCAAGTGCAGAGGAAGAGGGGTTTGGTAGACAGCTGGTAGGCAGAGGTGCGTGAACCAGTAGGTCTCCAACTGCGCAGAAGAGGCTAGTTGCATTCCACCCGAACCAGCATGGGTTCTTTGTGCAGCAAGGGCCTCGTTATTTACGAGATACAGTTTTCATCGCAGATTTGGTACAGCACATTTTGAGCCTAGGACAGGCCTGGACAACGGCCCTAGCTTGGTTGAATACTTCTGGCTCTGATTCCTCTGAGAAGCTGTGCACCTTTCAAGTTTCCCGCTTTCGGCGTTACTATCTATGGAACTTCAAAATCCAACTTTTGAGCCCTAGAACCTAGTCCGCCTTAGAAAACGCTCAGGTTTCAGATTCCAAATTGCAAACTTCAGATATCTGTGGTAAACTCTAAACTCGACGTTTTAATTTCCCGACTATATGTTCAAACTAAACTCCAAACTCCAAACTCTAAACTCGACGTTTTAATTTCTCGATTATATGTTCAAACTAAACTCAAAACTCTAAACTCTAAACTCTATGCCCTAAGCGTTTAACTTCGGGAAATGCTGGGTGGCTGATGCTATGATTTTCGGGACGCAGCGTCGCTTTGCCAGGGACTCTACTCACCGTGCGGGTCCTGTCGCTCCTGCTGCTGCTGCTGCTGCGACTTCTTATGTATTTTCTTATGCCTCATCAGGTTGCTCTTGACGTTGAAACGCTTGCCACACCCGGCCACGTCGCAGATGTAAGGCTGGTGGCCTGTGTGGATCAGCACATGTGTGTTGAGCGCACTGGGCCGCGAAAACGTCTTTCTACAGATGAAACATTCATGGTGTGTTGCGCTCGGCGGTCGCGACGTATTATTCATCACCGCTGTCCGCACCGGCCCACTGTCTCTGGCCATCCCGCCTCCGGGCAGCTGCGAATGATGCTGGCCTATTTCTGCTACAGAGGGCTTCTGGAACTGCAGAACAGGCCGAATCTCCGGCTTCTTGACCTCCCGCAAAATCTCCGATAACGTTCGTGCACCCTTGGCCGCGCCATTGTTGTCGCTTGCTTGCTCGTTATCCCGTGTTTGTTCTTGAACGCTCTTTTTCGGCAATGACATCCATTCGTACACCTCACACACTCGAGCTCTAAGCTCTCGCAGCTGGGAACAAGCTCGACCGTTTACGACCTCGCTCCTTGTTCTCCGTGTATCCCACCCAACAACACTCAACCTCTTGCCAGGATATATATATATGTGTGAATATATATATATAATATGTGTAGAGTGGTATATAATCTTGCACTGACGTTTCCCTCTCACTTGTATGCTTCCGCATATATATAGATCATACTCAAACGGCACTTTGCTGATTTTAGGATTTTAGTGTCTAATCGCACCACTACATTATACTCCGCCTACTGAGACCCTATACGTCCGAACATTGAATTTTTTTTAGCGTTGGCTTACAGCCCAGCTGGTCCTACCTTACTTCCCTTGGCAGCGAACTGTGCAAATTGCGCGATCCTACCGACGCCCCATTACATAATTCCACCGTTTATGTCCCGACCTTGGATCGTCTAGATTCTTTCACCAGCAGGCAACACACCGTACAATCAAGTGGGACCACAATTAACAATCCTAAAATCTTCAAGGGAATGCACCTACTGTTATCCAGCAGGCAGTTGCCACTCGCATCAAGAATTCGATGCGCTACATAACAAGGAAAAAAAAAGGCTGTAAGAGCAAATCCCGCTACTCTTCCGTGTCAGTCATGATCTCGAAATTCTACGGTTCGTGGCTCATACCGTTCGAGATGGCCACGCCTTGCTCCTGCTGCGTGGGAAATTCTCAGTATCCTATGGCAGTGATAGTGAAATTTTTCTAGGGCTAGTCACACGGTACTCTAGGGCTTTTCGGACGCAAGATTGGAAGTCCTGGAGATAATTCAGCAGTGTGCGGGCAGATAGGACATATCTAGAATTCATAGCAGCGGAATACACAACATTGGGACACACAGCGAGCGGAAAATGGTGTAGACAGAATTGTTCGAAAAATTGCTACAAAAGGTTCGAAGCGCTAGGTTCGGGTCAAAAAGGATACATATTAACTACTTGTGAATTTCGTGAATTTGGTATGGAAAGGAGAGCTTGAGGACTTTTTCCTGCAGAAAAAAAGCCTTCTATGGCGATTGCCTAGTCAATTTTTTATTACATTTATGCTATGCTACACAATACACACACATGTATTTTTTCCCCCATTGTACAAATGTCACCAAATCTTAAGAGTAGGTTTCGATTAAGGTGTCGCGCAGGTTGCCAGAGATGGAATCTGGCTGGGCATCCTGCAGACGGAAAATGCTTTCGATGACACTGAGCTCTGGAGCTGTGGTGTCGAGACCTGCGACGGCCAGGTAGTCGTTCACCACCATTCCCGCTCCGACGACGGCCGACCCACGGTTCACGGTACCAGCTACCAGCGGCACCTGCAGCAGCGACGAAAGTTCTTCTTGGTCTTGGATGGTAGTCTGAGGGTGTACTATCCCGCCCTGGTTGCTGAGCGCGCAGTAGGAGCCCACCAGCACGTTGCCGGAAATGGTCTGACGGAACACTTCAACACCTAGCACGTCTGCAATCAGTTCTTCTGTTTCACGGTCGATGTCCGGGTGGACCAACGCAACGTAGTCGTTGCAGCAGATCACGTTGCCGAGCGCGGACAGACGTTCTTCGACTCTTTGGATCTTCACGCTGTCGGGCAAGCTGTTTCTGAGATGATGCAATTCTTGGTCTGTGGTCTGAGTGGGCACCAGTAGACCCCTGCGGTTACCAGCACACATTCTGCCCACGATACGGGTTCCCGCGATCGTAGTGTGCACGATGGGGATGGCGTCGCCCAACTCAGCTTCGAAAGCCGAGTAAAAATTCTCCGACCCACCTACGGTGACCAAACAATACGAGTTGGTTAGTTTGGAGAATACACCAACCTCATTGGAATTTTCGAATTGGGTTCTGCTTGCCATCTCGGAATATTATTGAGCTACTGAGCAAAAAATGAGAAAGTGGATGACAGTATTGGTATAGGCAGTAGATTGATGGTAACAAACGCGATTCAATACCACACAAATGCTAGACTTATCGGTCTCTTGAGGAGATTGCAGCAACTCTCCTCTTGGATCCGAGATGAGCTTTAATATCTGGAAAATTTTTATAACTACAGCGACACCAATTGCGTTAGAAGTGACCAAAGGCGAATACTTCGGCCGACGTACTCGATGGCATCGGAGCGTTAGTGGCCCTGCTCGTGTCCTGCGCAATCGAAATAGGCTCTCACGGCGGTGGGGACGATCTTTTCACACGCTTGTGTAGCAAGCATGTTGCCGGAGGGAGAGACACACCGTAGTTTTTTTTGGAACTTTCTTCCTGCTTCGAAGCTCGAGGATAGGTTGCCAGCCGTCCGAAGATTGCGAACAACGACGAAAGCCAATGTCCTCAGTCCTGGGTTCGGTTCGGAAGGATGGAAATGACTTTGTCGTTCGTCAATGCAGCTCGCTGCTTCACGTCAAGGTTCTTCGACCCTTCTGACGCTTGCCAGGCTTAAAAAGTTCAGTGTGACGGACTGCCCATCTCTCATAGTCTCGCAAACCATCCCCAGGGGCCCGCGGTCGCAATCTGCACATATCAAGTACTTTGTTAGTTTTCCCAACATGTAGGAGTTTTCCTTCCACGTAAACACCCACTTTGAGGCCGCTTGCTCATTGTCAGAACCCAAAACACTGTCTGGAACCGCTCTGGAGACTCCTACATTGTCGAAATCCCAGATGTCTCCATATACCGAAAACTGTCCATCAACGGTCGTGTTTTCAGAAGGAAGCATGATCTTAAATTTCTTGTAAACATCTACGGGCAATACCGTGCTGTGATCAGCCTCGAAACCGACAATACTTGATTGGCATCCGGGAAACGGGCAGCTGAGTTTCACCATCTAGATAGGTCACTATTTCGAATTACGAGCCCTTCTCTTTCCAATTGTGTATTTCCACGTCCCATTTTTTCACGTTAATTAAGCTTGTCAAAATAATAATCAAATGTCCGTGGCAGGTCTCATGCCACTCCTTTTAAATTGTACTTAGAATCGGATACTTCTATCTACGATCATTTTGGGCATGAGACTGGGTGATTCAAGCTTTTTTGCTAGTCGTTGGCAACTGGACCAGTCATGTCTCCCTTACTTTGGTCAATTTCCTTCGTTGCCAGTTTAGTGACGCCAGTAATTAACTTTGTGTCAGGAAAAGACGATGCTCATTATAAACTTCTGAATATCTTCCTGCTGGGCACTAAAGCTTGGTAACTTGAAGCCAAAATTGCGACTGGGTTTTACTTCAAGATTCCCCTGTGGATTTTAGGAAACTAGACCGGGTGCTTAGGACAGTTTATCACCGATACAAAACACGCGTACGGCCTTCGGGAAGTAAGCCAATACGCAGTGTCACCGTTGAAGTATTGCGGAGGATAGGACATTTATCGATATGGGCGAGAGAATGGGGGCAGAGGATGCTGACTATTCTCGCCTATCACATGGGATCGGTTGCCTAACGCTGAGGCCGCCGAATCTAGAGCACAAAAACAGTGTCAGAAACAGCATAAAATCAGGTTCTTGCGAGTTCAATAATCCAACAGCAGACGTTATGGCCAGAGAATTTTTAGATGTTGAGCAGCACTCCAATAAACAGGTCCTCTCAGGGCTCCAAACCCGAACGTCGCACAAACCCTTGGCGGACTTGAAAAATGAAAACTACCATCTAAAATTGGAGCTTACACAGCAGCGCCAGGAGCTCGACCTACTCTTACAGAGAATTAAGAAGCTCGAGGTGCAAGCGGAAGCCAATACTCTTGAATGGCCAGTGGTCAAGTCGACACTCCCGCCCTTGCCATATCCGGCCGGGAAGGAGAACGTGATTGAGCACGAAGATGGACGTATGCAGGCAAGCGAGTCTCTGGCTTCAGCACAGCACTCTTCGCTAGTGGATTACGAAATAGCTACTCATTTCTCGGGGTCACCATATAAAAGCAACAGTGAGAATATCCAGCAAGACGCAGATTCGCACGCCAGTTCATCTGTCGTTGGACTGCATCGCAACAAGAAGTTCTTCAAAAGTTCAGTGATACCTTTTCTCCAAAAGAGCATAGATACGTTCCAGCATAGCGACGTTTTCGGAGACGACACGCCGATTTTACAACACAAGCTGGATGCCTTCAAAAATGGCAAGTGTACAGGAACAGCCAAAGTGAGGTCGATGATCGAGATTTTAGATGGCATCAATCATTTCCAACAACAGTGCGTCGCGGTACTAAATAGAGAACTAGAAAATAGGAAGGTCTCGTCTGGGCTGGAAAACTTGTTTGGTCGATACTCTGGTTCTCAGGGAAAAAGCCCAAATTGTGACAACGACCCAAAGCATCAGATTCTAAGCCAGTGGTCAGAACCTTCTGGGACAGGCGCTCGGCAACAGAAATACGAGGGCTCACCAACGCACCTCTCGCTCAAGAAATTTCCGCAGTCTTCTGCATTAATTGCGGGAAAACCAGTAAGTCACCCAGAATATCCTTCCAAACCGCCCGTACTGCCTCCAGCTCCATTTTTCGAAGTTAAGTCATCGGGTAAACCGTGGGAAAAATATTCCACAACGCCTAAGAGAGCCATTGAAAAACCTCAAATGTCTCTTGAAGTACTTCCAAAAGAACCGTGCAGAATTTCTAAAGTGACAGCACATAATAGTGAATCGGCGCATGACACTGAGGACTCTCGACCAAGATACCATCGTGACCAGTTGGAATTCATTCCCATCGGCTTTGACGAACATCTGCTTTCCACAATAACGTCTGATCGACACTTCACCATCGGCGAAGAGCAGGGGGTGTCGGCGCGATTGACGCCGTTTGCGAGAGCTGCTCAAGAAACTGAAGAGAACGATTACGATTCATTACAGGCGTATTTCGCTGAGTTTTTTGGCGATTCCCTCGACCAAGAGATCTCACGATCTACAGGTACCAACATGTCCGAATTTGGAGGTTAATAAAGAATAGGCAATGCCCGACTGCTTTACCACCAAGTCGTAGGCTTGACATCTCCGTGAAAAAGATAGAAGTTCTACATAGCTGGCATATATGTAATCGGGATAAGACGTCCATAGAATACACTGTCGACCTGAAATTCAAGGGTATAAAATTTATCGTAGTGATAGTGCGCAGCATATTGCAGTGTGGAACATGGTTCCCTAGTCATAACGACATATAGCACCTATAATGGGACATTTTATTTGAAATTGGGAGCACGAGAGAAGTGAAAAGGTGAGCTTAGAATCGTCTTAATGATCAAACTGAGGTAGGAGATGGTTCTAGTAATCTCTCGTATATCTTTGCCAATTTTAAGCTCGATGATGAATACGGAACGTTTCTTACGAAATTGACGTGAATAATGAATGTAATTTGGTCAACCCAAACGCCAAAAGTTTTGGATTTGGAGTTCATCAAAATGACGATAGACCACCCATTAATATCTGATAAAAGGGTCTGCAACTCCGCGAAGCCTTCAGAGACTGCGTTCATTTTTAATGGGAAGATGGAACAAGAAATTGTGAATTTGAATCTAGAGTCTCGGAATAGCCACGAAGTGATACCTTCCCCACAAGCCAAGGACTCAGAGAAGGTTGAAATAACAAATGATGAGCGTCAAGAAGATCAAGCATATACTGCTAGTCGATCACAAAAGGACAGCTGTCAAACATCTAAGTTGCCGAAGGAAGAAGCCAAGAAATCTCGAGAAGAGCTGAAGCAGCAGCAGAAAATTCAGAGGGAGCTCAAAAAGGAGCAGGAAAAGAGAGATCGCGAGTTCAAACGGGAGCTGGAAAGACGAGAGAAGGAACAAAAAAAGCTCGAAGACAAAAAGCGTAAAGAAGATGAGAGAAGGGAGCGCGAGCTGAGGAAAGAGGAAGAGAAGCGCGCTAAAGAAGTCAAACGTGAACAAGAAAAACAGGAACGAGAGCGGCGCAAGGAGGAAGACAAACAAAGGAAGCTCGAGGAAAAAGCCAAACGCGAAGAGGAGAAGAGGCAGAAAGAGGACCCATCAGGCCAAAATCAAAGCAAGATCGGTAGTTTCTTCAAAAAATCAAACACTTCGAAAAGTTTTGTCTCAACAAAGACCGATTTCGAAAGACACTTTCTTCCTTTTTACGTGAAAGATGGAACTGTAATGGGCAAAAGCTTCGCACTTTCCCCAGACATGCTGAAAGCTTCAAAGTCTGACATTGACGCCAAGCTTCAAACTAGAGGCTCTCAAGAAGATACCGTACTCTGGATGTCATCTTACAAACAGATCAGAGGCTATACTGTGAGAAAAACCGCAGTTGAGTTGGTCCAGTTAATGACCAGCAAGGACAAGACAAATCAGGAGCTAGAGGATCGACTGCGAGAGATTCCCCAAAAATTCATCAAATTTTATGAAAACGTACGGCCACCTTACATTGGCACTTACTCAAAGGACTTTAAACTACCATGTCACGACCCTTTCTCCGTCCAAGAAACCGGTTTTGATTACGATTATGATTCGGACTGGGATTGGATCAATGAAGAAGAGGAAGAAGGCGGAGAGGTGGACGATCTTGAAGATGGAGATGAAGAGGACGAGGAAGAAGAGGTGGAAGATGGAACAGAGGGTGAGTTCGAGGGGTTCTTGGATCATGAGGAATCTCAAGATCCACGAGACGGCAAGAAATTTTTGGGGCCCCTAATACCTGTTGTGAGGATGCGCACCAACCTCGCGGGATTAGATGACGAGGATCGGAATTATTTTCGCATGATTAGTGTCACCTGTCTTCTTCATCAGGGACCCTTTTCCATAGACCCAACTCATATGTCTCCAAAAGCAGGTGCCATCAACAAAAGAACTGCAGCAGAGCTTGATGTCAAGCCTGAACATCCCAAGAGTAGCTCAATCGATAATTTGTCATCTTCTGCTGAACAAGGCTCTTCTCAAGCGTCTCCAACTCGCGCAAAAAAAGCCAGGTCTATAATATCCGATCCAGATTCTCTTCTGAAAATTTTTGCGGAGGTTCACGAAAGCACTTTCTCGCTAGGAACAGTTACTGAGATACTTCAAAAGCAGCTTTCGAAGCATTCAAAGGTCGCTATACGTGACACGATCAAAGAATATACGACTAGGCCTGTGGCCAAAGCAGGAAGCTCACGGATTTGGCTTGTAAAAGATATGGAGAAATGGAATGGCCTCAAGCAGAATATTGAAACCTCTAAACCAGATTCCAAAGAAGTCCATCACTGACGTTAAGCGATTTGGCAGTGAGATTGAGCATTTGGTCTTAATCAGTGGTTACCCGACTACAGGCAAATTACCCAATTTGAAATTCATCGAAAATAATTAATATCAAAACGATACGTTACCACTGTAACGTGTCATAACGTGTCATAACGTCAACGCGAATTGTACAATAAAGAAGATGTCAGACAATCGCAGCTCACCGGTCAGAGATGCTGCATCTTCTCCAATGGCTGCCCCTCCTTCTTCTCTCGGAGGGTCATCCCCGCCTCTGTTTTACAACCCGTCGTCATCATCCCAGCCGGACACGTACGAGAGCCAACAGAGACAGAGGACGGTAGGCTCTTCTCCTTTTCGCCCACAAAGGTCCTCTGAATTTCGAGGAGGGGTTTCTTCTGATACTTTCAGTTCTCAACGCAGAGCTCAGAGGAGAGGTGGACCCGACTCGGGCCGCTTCACAGATCAATCCAGCGAGCCAGATCTGCTATCATCATCGCTTTCAGGGCGCATTTCACAGCGTGCTTCTCAACGTCGCAGTGATTTACATGCGTCTGATCTTTCTTCCCCACGAAGAATGGTCGATTTGGACTCACAGCCTGCACCTAACTCTTCCTCTGACCCTGTGTCAGAAGCAGGTGAACCGTTGCGTATCATCTGGGGTACCAATGTGAGTATTCAGGAGTGTGCAACAAACTTCCGCAATTTTCTAATGTCATTCAAGTATAAATTTCGCAAAACGCTGGACGGAAACGAGGATTTAATAACTGAAGATGAGGATGAAGAATTGTATTACGTTGAACGTTTAAATCAAATGCGCGAAATAGGCTCTCTCAATTTGAATTTGGATGCTAGAAACCTGCTAAGTTTCAAGCCTACAGAAAAGCTTTATTATCAACTGATGAGTTATCCTCAAGAAATTGTGTCCATCATGGACCAGACCATCAAGGACTGTATGGTATCATTGGTGATTGATAATAATCTGGGGTCAAGTTTGGATGAAGTAGAGTCCAAGTTTTACAAAGTCAGACCTTACAACATAGAAACCAAGAAAGGCATGCGAGAGTTGAACCCGAACGACATCGATAAGCTTATAAGTGTCAAGGGTCTAGTTCTGCGGTCAACGCCTATCATTCCGGACATGAAAGTGGCATTTTTTAAGTGTAATGTATGTGACCATACAATGGTAGTAGAAATTGACAGAGGTCTGATCCAAGAACCCTCCAGATGTCCGCGTGTTGCGTGTAACCAGCCAAACTCGATGTCCTTAATCCATAACCGTTGCTCCTTTGCTGATAAGCAAGTCATTAAACTCCAAGAAACTCCTGATACAGTGCCGGATGGCCAAACTCCACACTCGGTGTCTCTCTGTGTGTACGATGAACTGGTCGATTCGTGTAGAGCGGGTGACAGGATAGAAGTCACCGGAATATTTCGCTCGATCCCCATTAGAGCCAGCTCTAGACAAAGAGCTCTGAAGGCTCTATACAAGACTTACCTTGATGTTGTTCATGTTAAAAAAGTGACCCGCGATCGAATGGGAGCTGATACTTCGACCGTTGAGCAGGAAATTTTGCAAAACGAGATAAACCATACCGACATACGTGAGGTTACTAAGATAACCGACGAACAGATACGCAAGATACATGCAGTTGCTTCGAGAGGCGACGTATATGATGTTTTAGCTCGTTCGCTGGCTCCGAGTATCTACGAGTTGGACGACGTTAAGAAAGGAATACTGTTACAGTTATTCGGTGGTACTAATAAAACGTTTACGAAAGGTGGTAGGTACAGAGGTGACATTAATGTGTTATTGTGTGGCGATCCATCAACGTCGAAGTCTCAGATTTTACAGTACGTTCACAAAATCGCTCCTCGTGGTATCTACACATCTGGTAAAGGTTCTTCTGCGGTAGGTTTAACTGCATATATCACGAGAGATGTTGACACAAAACAATTGGTGCTAGAAAGCGGTGCTCTGGTCTTATCTGATGGTGGTGTCTGTTGTATTGACGAGTTCGACAAAATGAGTGATTCGACAAGATCCGTTTTACATGAGGTAATGGAACAGCAAACTATTTCGATTGCCAAAGCCGGGATTATCACTACGCTAAACGCACGGACATCCATTTTAGCTAGTGCTAACCCAATAGGGTCGCGGTATAATCCAAATCTGCCTGTCACGGAAAATATTGATTTACCTCCTCCACTGCTATCAAGATTTGACCTTGTATATCTCGTCCTTGACAAGGTTGATGAGGCAACGGATAGGGAACTTGCGAAGCACCTCACTAATTTGTATCTAGAAGATGCTCCTGATCACGAAAACGCTGAGGATATTTTGCCAGTCGAATTTTTGACCACGTACCTCAACTATGCGAAGCAGCAATATTCCCCGGTCATTGGTGAGCAAGCGAAAACGGAGCTTGTTAGAGCTTACGTTACCATGCGGAAGATGGGTGACGACTCTAGGTCAGATGAAAAAAGAATTACTGCCACGACAAGGCAGCTCGAGAGTATGATCAGACTCTCAGAAGCACATGCAAAGATGCGATTATCTCGAGAGGTTGAACTTCAAGATGTACAAGAAGCTGTGAGATTAATAAAATCCGCCATCAAGGACTACGCCACGGATCCTAAAACGGGGAAGATAGACATGAGTCTTGTACAAACGGGTAAATCCGTCGTGCAGCGTAAAATGCAAGAGGATTTGGCACGCGAGGTTTTGGCCGTCATAGCGGGCCGTCCTAACCATACTGTGACCTACAATGAGTTGGTTCGGAGTATCAACGAACAGTCGCAGGATAAGGTTGATGCCACAGATATCTCAGACGTTCTAGTTCGCTTGCAACAAGAGGACAAAGTCATTGTGTTAGGAGAAGGCGTGAGACGCTCCATCCGTCTCAATGGTCGGATCTGAAAGATAGACTGTGCATGAGGCCAACCATTACCCATTTAGCAGTTTTATTTTTTTGGTGGTAGATACCAATGTACATCAACTACATAATTGGGATCATCACTTCCAGAAAGACGGCCGAAGAGTATGTGGCCAACAGAATTTTTTTCTTCCATGGCCATATTCTACACATCCCGTTAATTAAGCAGTGTGGCACTTCAAAAAACTATAGTATTCGTGTTGTTACAGCCCTCAGTTCGGGCTTTACCCACTCTTTTTAGCGACAGATTTATTTTGTCAGCGGACAGCGTACCTACTCAAGAACCTCTACAACGGAAAACCACGACTTCAAGAAATCGACACAACTTATAAAATGTGTTGTTTTGTTAATTCTAAGAGAAAAGTCATTGCATATTGTCCAGCGACGGGCAGCATTTAAACCTACATTACCAACACTTCTACGTTGCCTAAGCTCTAAGTAGTCCAGTCCCTCGAGTATACTGGGCTTGACTGACACAAAGCCAGGTTAGCTTGTCTTCGACGCCAACTTGTCAGCCGAAGTACTAACCATGTGATTATCATGTGATATTTTAAAGTTGCCAAATGTGATTGGCCAAAGGGCCCAAAAAACTTGATAAAAATTTTATCACTATATTTGAATTTGGATGCTAACAGAGTTGAAAAATCGCTTCGAAAGGTCGCTTATACACACGAGAAATCTTGTAAATCACTGCGGCGATTCCCCTATCAATACAAAATGTTGGCAAGAATTCAGGGATTTGCTACACGTACGGTTTCTAAAGCTCAAGGCTACGCTACAAAGTCTATCTACTATTCGAAAGTTGTGGGTGAGCTTTCCAAGCAAGTGTACCTCAAGGAAGGGCTACAACCTCCTTCAATTGCCGACTTTCAAAGTGTCTACACAAAACTGTACAAACAGGCCGTAAGTGCAGCCCTGAAGCCCAAGCAATCCTTAGGATTCATCAAAAACGTCCAGAAGGACGACGTGGTCAAGTACGGTGCCTACGGGATTCAATTGGCCGGCTTGTACTCGCTCGGTGAGGTCATTGGAAGAAGAAAGGTTGTGGGCTACACCAACTACGGGGCTCACCACTGAGTGGTGAATGATTGAAGCGCACGCGCCCCAACTTGTGTTCGGATGATGACGCGACGCAATTAAGATCAAAAGATACGCTGATATAATGCAGTATTGGATTACCTCTGAAAATTTATACTCCCAAAAGTTGTTCACCCCCCAGGGTGTGGGTTGTTGGTCCACTTCGGGGTTGATTGTGGCTAAAAATCCTCTCTTCATCTTTCTCACTTTTTAACTTTGCATAATGATATATTCTAGATTATTAGAAGCTTCTCACAGTGAGTTGTACGACAGTCAAGTGCATTGCCTCATTTGCTTTCGGTAAATGGCCTGGTCCCACTCTATAAGAATACTATTTAGTTCAGATACTTATGTTGAATCGCATCAAGTTCCTACTGGACGTGACGGTGACCTTACTCTTCCAGCCGCTTGCGTTTTTTTGAAGCCTCAACCATTTCTTTTCGTTGGCGTTTCTTCTGCTTTACCACTTTTGGTACTGTACTTATTTGACTTCTGTCGCCGGATTTCTTACCTTTTTTCAAAGCTTCCTTCTCTTTCTTCGTCATTTTCGAGAACTTGTCGAGCCATTCAGCTACCTCAGTCCCACTCTGCTTCATTACGTTAATAATGGGCTTAACGGCGATATCATCAAGCTTGGTATAAAACGTCACAGCAGTACCGCTACGACCACCCCGACCGGTTCTACCGATTCTATGCACATATGCTTGGGCAGATCTGGGTACATCATAGTTGATGACCAAATTTACCCCCTTAAAATCAACACCCCGAGCTAAGACATCTGTACAGATCAAACACCATATCTCGCCAGTTTTAAATCTTTCTATAATCTTATCCCTCTGGATCTGCGTTCTTTCTGCGTGTATAACATCGACATTCAAATTATCATAAAGTAATTCGTGGAATAAGGCCTTTGCTCTAGTAATCGATTCCAAAAAAATGATAACTGGTGGCTTGAACGCACCTTCCTGGACCATTTGCCTGATGGCTACTAACTTACCCTCTTCATTCCCGCAGTAGACGAGCTTTTGTTCAATGTTGGAATTGGCAGCTTCCTTACGTCCGATAATAATTCTCACTGGATCCATCATGATGCTCTGTGCGATCTCTTCTAATCCGGAGGGCATCGTTGCAGAAACCATTGTTTTACGGAGTTGCGGGTCCCGGCAGGACGCTAGAATGCTGTCTGCCTGTTCTACGAAAGTCTGATCGAATAACTTATCAGCTTCGTCAAAAACCAGCTGTTTAACGGTAGAGAGATCTAACGCTTCTTGCTTAACCACATCGATCAGACGTAAAGGTGTGGAGATTATGATGTCATATTTCTTTTCGCTGATGATTTTGTTTTTCAGTTTGGCACTGAGTGACTTGCTGAGCAATGCGATAGCAAGAGGACGCTTCTTGTCAAGGAAAATCTTATTGCTCAGCTTAACGCACTCTAAGTATATCTGATTCGCTAATTCCTTCGTGGGCGAAATAATTAGCCCTTTAAGGCCCTCAGTTTTTCGCGAATTGATAGCTTGTTGCAGTAAAGGTAGTACGAAGGATAGAGTTTTACCCGATCCAGTGGGAGCACTGGCTAGGATGTCTCTGCCCTGGAGCGCCATTGGAATACCTTCGCACTGAATGGGAGTAGGTTCTGTGAAGTGCGAATCGATTAAATTGGATAAGAGACGCTTGTCGAATTTAAAGCGAGTAACAAGATCTTCAAATGAACCGATTGGTAGCGGTAAATCTTCTCCTGTAACATTTCCACCGTAAGATTTTCTGAGCTGAGCGGCTTCCTCGGCATTAGATATCCTGAGCGTTGCGCGATCATCTACCGGAGTGTTGGAAAGTTTTTCGGGGCTAGTGGTGAGACTATCCTCAGTAGCCTGGTGCTCTTTTTCGGCTTTGAGGACTGTTCTCTTGTTGCGAAAAAAGTCTAGTTCCTTTGTTAGCTGTTGATCGGTATCTTGTTTTCTGGTACTTCCCGGCAAAAATGTGACATTTTGATCGGTCTTGCTCTTGCTGAAATCAGCGTTGACGCCTGAACGGTTGCTTTTCTTGACATTAGCGCCTCTGGTTAAAACTTGAAAGATATCCATGATTCAGTTGTGATTATTGTAGGCTGTGGACGTCAATCGTAAGGAGGATTTTCGCAAAATTCGGAACAGTTCCTCTATCCACGAGATCTTTATCAGGTTGATCTCCGAAAGAGTCTTCAAGGTAAGCTGGATAACAAGTCCTTGAAATTCGTTCTTGAGCTCATCGCAGTTTTATGGAGCCTTACTAAATTTTTCAAAAATTTCAAACTACGTGGAACGTCTGTCATCGATAAAGTGATCGATCATCACTAAGGCCATGCTCCCAAGCTTAATACGTGAAACGCCAATCTAGGAATAGCATATTGACTAAGTCATCCACTATTGTGTAAAGAGAACAGTAATTTTGAGTAAGAGCAGCTTTATTTTTTCAGATGGTACTTTTAATGGGAGTCAAGAGCCTTTCAACTTGTCTGGATTGCCACGGCTTTCGAAAAAGCACCTTGCCCAAGCAGACGCTTCTAAGTTGTTTATAGAGACACCACAGAGGTTTTTACTGCGTTTTGGCTTATAAGCTGGGCAAATAAGTGATGTCTGGCTCTCTTGATCTCCCGTGCTTTATTTGAGGGTCTGCCATTACTGTTCACTTGGTGGGCCGCAGTGATTGCTCTACAAAGACACATTTGGAACACTTTGAAGCCCCGACTGGTGTCGAGAGTCCTCTAAGCTCCAAAAAATGCAGTTGATATGACTAACGAGCTTTTGACTGCGTGTTTGCGAGGATGTATCAATCAGCTCCCTCAGACAACTACCCACAATATGCCTAGCAACTTTTCAGGAATGGCCATGCAATGTGAACTGTCTTTAAGTACCCGAGTTAGTAGAGTATCGAGTGTCAATAATTTATCGGGAAGCTTACCCCCTTGAATCATTCTTGGTGTATGATACCAGTGTCCTCATCTGGACAACTGGGATAAGCAAACATAGCCCAAATGGCAGAAGTATAACAGACGATATTGACTATAGCTGATTGTTTAAGCTCCAAAACTCTCTTCATTTTAGTTGAGTTATTGGTAAAAGTTATATAAGCTTCTATTTGGCTCGGCGGCTAAATAAATTTCTATATTGGTGTAAGAAAATGAACCATATATGAAGGAACCTTTATAGTATACCCACAACTAGTAGATTGAGCTTCAAGCCGAAACAGGTTCGAATAGCCAAAGAGCTCGGTTTGATGGACATAATCAATGGACTGCTTCCTTTGATAAGTCCTCCACCCCACTCAATATGCAAGCTGTGTACAATATTGGTTCTTGGGCACAACAGTTGTCGAGCCCGAGTTTACTGGTGGCGTGCAGGTCACGACCATTTGGTGGGGCTGGAATACTGGAGCCGATGACCATTTTCAGCACCTGTGAACACAACATCCTACCAGCAAATCATGCGTTCGGAAAACTATGCTACCAGCAAACTTTGCTTTCGGAAATGAACGCTATCATGAAATTATGCTATCTACGTTTTAGGCACAAGGTACGCCAACTCCAAGGAGATGAGCAGGAATTGCGGATTGCACGGACTTGAGTGATCTTTGTCCAAATTCGCCGAGATACAAGCGCCTACGTGAAAAGCTTCGAATGTGATGATAAGAAGACCGAAAAGTTCACAAGGTTGCAGAGCCACAACCAAGCAATCCACACCGGTTTGGCCAGTAGTGTGTGTGGTATCGGCATCTCTGCCGAATCGTGTCGGATGCTATAAATTAGCGAACTACTACTGGTGGGAAAATTTTCCAATATTGAATAGAATTGAAATAGAAACTCAAAAACAGCTGCGGAAACAGACTCTATCATTCGCTGAACGGCCCTCAACGGATACTTGTATTATAGAATTGGAGCCGGATCGCGAGTATGTCTGGTCTTTGGGGGAAATTGGCTTGTCTTCGAAGCCCAGTGGGGCGCAGAACCGTCACATATCTGCACAGTGGAAACAGAGTCCGGGGTCTGAAGAGGGACCCTAGCGAGTACTTGAGGCTTCCCAGTGGCCTTTTATATACCGAAGTCGAACCCCAAACATACCAAGAGGCTGTACGCTCACAGTTGAACCTAAAGAGCAATGATATTACGCTTTCAGATGACCTGATCTTACAATGCCTGACACACAAATCATTTGCCCACGGTGGTAAGCCATATAATGAGAAATTGGCACTACTTGGGGCTCAGTACCTCAAGTATCGTGCCTCGGTGCACTCGCTGAAAAGCAGCTCGTCTGCCTCGGCTCAAAATGAACAGAAACCAATTAATGGGCTCAATTTTACAAACCTCGGATCTCAGGGCTCAAAACTTCTCATTTCTAAAAAAGCAACGGCCGAAGTCATCAGGAAAAGGCAATTGGATTCTTTGATTTTTTGGAAAAAAAGGGATCCACTGCAAAATGAGGTCTATAATGGGGAGGCCACTGTTTTATCCAGTGTCTTAAATGCTTTCATTGGCGGCATATTAATCACAAATGGTCCTGAAAAGACATCTGAATATATTCAAAATGAGTTTTTGAACCCTTCTAAAGAGGCCTCTCTGATACGCATCACCGACTCCATGGTATGAATACTGGAATAGCAATAGTCGCACAATTGATCCTACGACTAAGTTTCTTTCATAATATTGTGTGGGCCGATGACATCCATTCAAATGCAAGTAGACCGCTAGTTTTTTCTCCCAGTGAGAAGTGAATGAGATCATAGCAAGAAAAAGGTATGAGTGCTATCACCCTGTATATAAAAACACTTCACACAAATGCTCCGCTGTTATCACGGCTTAGCATGGTGGAACCAAAACCAACTTATCTCATGTTATCCTTTATACTGCTTAATTTACTCGTTTATTATAGTAAATATATAATACATTTTGCTTGATAAATGACATCAATGCGCTAGTTTTGAGTTGAGGTACTCGATCTCCTCCTTCAAGCTGGCTTCCTCTACAGTTTTAACCAATTCTTTCGTACACTTGGCCACATCAAAAGCTACACCAGCCAGGCGTTGTTTGAAATGTTTGTCAGCATAGTCGCTATCACTTTGGTCAGCTTTGATAGTTCCGTCGTCGTGCAAGTGACAGAGCGATTTCATTCTCCTTTTGCAGTCCTTCAAACTTTGAACCACCCAATTTCCGTGCTCTTTCAAAGCTGCGTTACGTGATTGAGCCATGGAAACATCGGTGGCTTCGACCATTTGCACAATCACTTGGTTAATTGCAGATGATCCTTTGCATAGTTCTCCTTTCGATATCTGTGGCTGTTTAATTGAAGTCAGAAGCGACTGGATTGTACTTATGACTTCAATAGTACGGTGCTCCAAGTACAATAAAAGCTCTGAAAGTGTATTGTCAGGGTTGTCAATTTCAAACGCGTCAATATCAAAATCGGATTCGTCACTGGATTCTCTTTGCCCAGTTTCCACATTAAACTTTTGAGAAGTTTCTGACGTTGTTCTTCTCACCATGCCAGATTCATCACCTTGCTGAGGTATCACAAATTCCTCCTGTTTCACTAGCGGTTCTACGCGCTTCTCACTCGATCCAATGGTTTCGGCATGAGAGACACCTGTCATTGGCGTTCTTTTATGGTCCATGTCGCTTGGCTTACTTGGCTTCCCTTCTTCCACATCAATTGTTCCAGGACCATGGTCTGAAGACTTGGCCTGGGTAGCACCCTTTTCAACTGTCTTGAGGTCCTTTTGTGCAGAAATGCTTTCTGTTGGAGACTCCTTCAATTTTACCTGGGAGAAATCATTCTCGTTCGTCAGGGTCGATGGCACAACGTTAGCCATGGTCGCATCGTGATTGTGGCCAACACTGTGACTATGGGGTGAAATATTTGCGTGCCCCACCTGTTTTAGGCCTATGGGCTTTTTCTCTACTTCTGGACTGAAAGAGAGCTGACCTCCAGTACCCTCGAGCTGCGATGTTTCCGCGTCGATCTTGGGCCCGGATATTTTCAAGAAAGGGCTTCCATTGGCGCGTTGATTTTGTGATCCAATATCTTCATTCACCTTTCTGCCACCGAGGTGATTGTTTAGTCCAGAAGTTACGTTAGCATCGACAGAAATAGCTTCCTTGGCCTGTTCTGGAAAGATAGCTACAGATTCTTGTAGCGCCGCTTTTTCGACTGGCAAACTGTCAGCTTCACTCTTGTGAGGACTTGAATGTTGGCTATACCCAAGCGTATCATCTGTTTGTTGCTTTTTTCGCATATTCTCCTTCAACAATTGATATGTTAAATCATCATCGCTAGTCAAATTACTATCATCATTCCTGTGGGTGTGTCCCTCATCCATTGTTTCTTCATCCGATGAAATTGTCTGATCCGTTTCTTTTGAGCTCAATTGATCGCGAAGATGTCCGAAATTTCTATTCTTGACTTCTGGACCGGCCCTAGCAGCAGTATCAATCGATTTTGTAGCGTTTATCGGCTCTTTTTCTTCTGGTGACATTTCACTGTGCTGTTCAGTGTGAACCACCGACGCTGAAACTTCTGGAGACTTACCATTCTCGTTCAGGGCCAAGCTCGCTGGGCATTTCTCAAGTTCGGCTAACTTGAGGTCTCGCTCAGAAGGAGAGGATGGCTGAAGCACGCGTTCGCGCCCAGCAACAGATACTAGTTGTCGCACGTCATGATCAACAGGTAAATGTGAGCTCTTCTGCCTATCACTGGGTGGGGAAAAATTGGCCCTTCGGAACTGCGCGCTTCCTAGAGATTCTTCACTGGCTGACGTTGGATTCACAATCGAGGCGAACAATGTGCTCGAAGGCTTTCTACTGGCATGTGTGCTCTTTGGCGACGTTGCGTTTTTCACTACCTTTTGAGTGATCTTCAAAGGCTTAACGGGAGACATGGTCCCAGAATTATCGAATTTTTCATACAAGCTGCTTTGAGGATCCTGAAATCCTTCCAATGTTGATGAAAAATTCCTGGACTCTTTAGTGACTGAAATCATGGGAGTTTTAGGCCTGTCGTCTTCGTCTAATCTATTAGCGGAGTCTGTAATTTTTACCCTTTCGACCAAACGGCATAGTGAGAAGCATACCTCAGATATCGCGCTCTCTACCGTTACAAGAGGCAGTATCTCATGATAGAGCGCAAAATATCTAACTGAGGTGATTGCATGAGATAATGACGCCTTAATGATCATAATGAACTCTTGATTGGTAGACGAGTCAACCAGAGCTATGATCTTGTAAGTGCATTCAACCATGTGTGCTAAAGTTTCAAAAAGATCGTTCCCAAAGGTTTCACTGAACCTGTCCTCTTGAAATTGGACGAAAATCGACTCAACGTGACTTGAGAACGACGTGAACAAAGCTTGGGGTATTTGACCATCCGGCGATAAATACTGCATTGAGAGCTTGAGATGTGACCTTTCCTTTGGACCTGTTTTAATAGAATCTCCAATGGAACGATTACCACTAACTCCTTGTTGATCACTGGATCTGAATAATTTCAGCTTGAGTTCTAGCTCCGCAGAAGTTTGTTTAAGCTTCTCATTCTCAATGGAAAGAGAGTTGATCTGCTGAGTAAGTTCGGTAAATTTCTGTTGATTATTCTGAACGGCAGACGTATCGGCCTGTGTGCTCTGACTCTTTTTCAATTGGAGGACCTCAGTGCTCACATTCACCAGTTGGCTATTGAGATCATCGATTTGCCCTTTCAGATCGGTATTCTCATGTTTCAAGTTACGCAAGTCTGTCTCCAGCTCACTTTTTGAAGAGGACAAAAATGTATTGGCTTT
This sequence comes from Lachancea dasiensis, assembly GCA_900074725.1. Lineage (NCBI taxonomy): Eukaryota > Fungi > Ascomycota > Saccharomycetes > Saccharomycetales > Saccharomycetaceae > Lachancea > Lachancea dasiensis. The sequence continues at coordinate 874,451 of LT598458.1, forward strand.
TTCTAACTCTGTTATTTTCTCGTCCATCTTCTCCCCTTCCTTTATCAAAACTTCGACCTCACGCTTAGAATTCTCGTGCTCTAAAGAAGCTCTTTTCAGTGACCCCCAATGACCAACCCCGTTATTTTTGGCAGTTACTTGAGGAGTAGAGTCGACCAGCTGGAAATTTGCACCTTCGTCAACCAGTTTATTAGTGAGAGCAGAAGGCTGCGAAGGTAAAGGGTCAACATTTCCCGCAGCCGTCGGGCTGATTTCCAAAGACTGTTCCTCGCTGGTACTTTTGAGTATATCCCTCTGACCTCTGAGACCCCGAGTGGGCGAACCTTGCTCTGAATTGATATTCGAGTCGTCCCCCTGTACGCCATGTATGCTTTCGGATGGCTTTACTACTTTTGTTGGGATCTTTGGTCCTCTCTTGTGCCTCTCCCGTTCAGGCGTGCCCTCATCTCTTTCCGCATAGGCTAGCGTTGGACTAATTGGCCGTGTTACCGCAAGCGGGGCAGTGCTCCCGTTGTATAGAGCAGGATCATGTACATTCATCGGCTTTTGCTCATGACCATTCATGTCAAGGTTCGATTTGTCGGTTGCATGCACCTTCTTGTCAGTCGAGGTATCAGAATCACTATCACTCGCACTCTGTAATATCTCTGCTCTTTTAGAGAAATCTTCAGCACCATAATCCTTCTTGGCAGGTGAGCTGTTGAAACTGTCTTGTGAGAGTCTGTTGTTTCTAGGCGTTGCTGTAAGGCGGTGGTCATGTGTACCAATTTCCGTAGTTACGCCCTCTCTGGGGTCGCTTTGCCGCGCAACGCCTGGGCCATCTTGGTCATCTTCCTCATCAGAACTCCATTCAATTGAAGCCTTTTTGGGGCTCACACGCGATTGTTGAATTGTTGCATTGGGTACTACGGCGGACAGGTCCTTTTCATCACGCCCTGGGCTCTGATTTACGTCGTAACCTCGACTTGACCCGGCAGTCGAAGGTTGTGGTGGCGAAAGACTTAGATTAGGCTTTGCGCTATTGTGGCTATCTTCTGTGACGTTGTTCAACGGTGGAAGCTCGTGGTAGTCCCGCCTCTGGATTTCATACAAAATGTCGTCAACTAGATCGTTAAACCTCGACTCTGATAAATTCGCAAGCTTCTGACGCGCCTGGTTGCGCTTGACATGGAATGATTCTCGTGGCAGAAGGTGATCGGGCTGCATTTGATTTTCATCTATACGCCTTTGCAGCTCATCGTGGACATCTGTGCTGAGCTCAAAAAATTGCGAAGGATATAGCTTTAAAAGCTTGGACCTCGCTTTTTGAGCCCTAGCTGAGCCTGAGCGGTCATGTTTGGCCCCGGTAATTTGAAAGAAATCACGGAGCTCGCGGTAATAGGTATACACCAGCCGCCTCTGGTCCTCGCTGAGATCTGCCTTACTCGCAGCCATTATTTACGGTGGTGTGATTATAACACTGAAAGTCCCAACCCTCGCTGAAGACTGACAGTAAGTCCAAATTGCGAGTGCAGTGAACTTAAGCTCGACGCTGTACGACTCTCGCTTTGAAAAAGTATACTCTGATGCTAACCGTGCGAACTCTTGACATTTTTCAAGACGCGTCACATTAATATAAACATGTTCGTCTTTAGTGATGAACCACTCAGCCAACACTTGAAATGTACGCTACAAGTGAAACAGTGTCACGATAAACTGAAATTAGCTTGACGAGCGCATACGTTGCGATTCAGACCTGACATCTTTGTACTGTGTTTTAATACTAGTCAAGCACACTCCGCCAAAAAATTTTATGGGGCGAGCCGGGACTCGAACCCGGGACCTCCCGCACCCTAAGCGGAAATCATACCTCTAGACCACACGCCCTACTAACGAAGGAGCGGAACGAACTTTTACTACCCGAAGCACATGGGAAGCCCTGCTTCATGTCGTAGAACGACAGGAATATGTCGTATGACGCTGGGAATTCTCAAGCGGTAAGGATAATTTCAGTAATCGCCTTCAGATGGTGTTTCAAGGACAGTTGAGGATTAGCCTCAACAGGGAGTTCATGGAATAGTAGAGCTAATGGAAAACCCTCAAAAGTAGGCAGCTAGTCATAAGTAGAAAGGGCGAACGAAGAAGGTCTAGTTATTCCTGTAGGTTTCCAGTAGCTTTTACTTTTTGAGCTGACGTTGTGATTACTGTTCACGGCACTTCATTTCTGAGAGACGATTAGCTATCTCAACCAAGGCTTTCCTGGGAGTGACATAATTCTGAACAGTGCATTTATCTTGATGCAGGAGAAACTGCTATAAGAGACTTCAGATAGTAGAGGATCATGAAGTCGTGATGGAAAAGCCTAGCGTCTGCCAGTTTTAGAGAGAAGATCTTTTATAAATTAAAAATTAAAAATATTGTGCGAATTCTGTGGATCGAACACAGGACCTCCAGATATCAGCGACCGAAGTTTGTCTTCAGTCTGGCGCTCTCCCAACTGAGCTAAATCCGCTACTACTGAAGGTAGTCATGAAATGACTAGATACGAATCTTACACTAAAAGTAACGAAACCACTCGATCTGAGATAAGATCAGCGACAGGAATATCAGTGTCAGGGATTCAAGGGAGCGATGACACGCGATGAGCTCACTTCAGGATTGCGTTGACACCCGATGAGCTCACTGCAGAACGACATATAAAAGAGGACCTTATTGGCCATGCTAATGTCATTCATAGTATTGAAGAGATCAAGTAGAAACTAATAAGTAAACAGTAATCAAGAATTGAACCATTATTATACCCGTCTGGTATAATAGAAGTTATCGCTAAGTCCCACTTCTACTTCGGATTGATTATCCGGGACCGTAGCATAACAAAGGACTGATCGCCACCAGAAGTATCTACCTTGGCATTTCCGCCAGGCTCTGTCTTGGGTAATCACCACAACTTCAAGGCCAGCAATCGAAACTATTTATAAGCTCCTAGACTAGCTGACCTCCTCTAAATGAACTATCCCTACCCTCATCTATATGAACCCTCGATTGTCCAGATTTAGTCCCTGTTTCTCAAGTGTTTTCTTGGCTTTCCCCATCCCAGCAATTTAAGTGCGCAACATATATTCTGACAATCGAAAACAACAATTTCTATGCTCAAAATCTGTAGTAGGTTTTTAACTATTGGATGCCACCGTTAGCATCTGCTGAACTCCTAAGATACTCCTTCAAATTTGTAATCTGTATTACGATAAAATCTTGAGCCTCGCATACTATCCTTGGAGCTATACGAGGGCTCTTAGTCATCTCTACGTGATGAAAAATTCTGGGATTATGACCCATTCTATGGGAGACGAGGCCAGCACTAATACAAATTTTCATGACGATATCCCTGAACAGAATTACGGGACGGTGGCTCAATAATTTCTTACCTACGAAGCTTTACTGCTTAATTAATTAAAGTGACTTGAAAACTCGTATATGCATATCCTGCCTCTCTTGATCCTAGTGGTAAGTAGTCATGACTTAAAGACCTTCCTGTTGGACTGACCTTGTTCATATCATTTCTTACTACACTGGCACAAGTGCAATTCACGACCACGCCACTTGACAACGCCAAGACCACACTATCTAACTAAAGAAAAGACTTAAAGTTTGAGAATATTATAGTTAACTCCCCCCCTTGTTCAAACCAAAATGCCTTTTATTCGTCTACCGATCATATGCTCTAGTTGGTTGTGTTCACATAGTAGACATACGACATAAACGTGGTGGGTGGGTCTAGGCTCATGATAGTTTGAAGACTACGGTTAGTGTACGTCAATGCACTGATAATTATTAATTATGATCACTTTGTATTCCGCCTACATATATTAATGACATCTTTTTTTCTCGAAGTTTTCGGCGATATCCTTTCATGAATGCCAGTGTACCACCACTAACATATATCATTCCTTGTAAGTTTGCGAAGGTTGGAAAGTACATGAGAGCATCAAAAAGTAATGCATAACATTAGATCCCAAAACACAGTATAGTTGCACCCATTCCTGAGAAGTCCTGTTACCTCTCAAAAGTTCATCTTACTAAAAAAATTGAATCTAGTAAAGAGTGCATAGAGTATTAGTCTTTTTCTGGTCTTGTCTCTAATTAGTTTTTATCTAGTCTTTTCGGCAGTGGCAGTTAAAGCTTTCATAAAGCGGTGATTGTTTATGTTGGTAGTGGTGCTGATTAGATTGTTAAGAAAAAAGATAAAGCCAAATGTTTAAAATCCATTAAAAACAATAAATCTTCAATTACAGCTCTCTACTTGTTGATGGGGGTTTTGCATATCTAAGGAAACTTTTGTTCAATAGGCATAGATTTCTCAAAGTTAAGTTTCTCTTGTTCGTCTTTTGCTACTTCTGTAGGTTTGTATAGCCGCAAAGCTAAGCTGCTTGTAACGACGCTCACGGAAGAGGCGGCCATAGCCGCACTTGCCCAGACTGGGGACAGTCTCGAGTTTTTATAAGGATAGATAACACCCGCTGCAATTGGTATACCAATCATGTTGTAGATCAGGGCCCATACAAAGTTGAAGCGAACTCTTCGAAAGACTTTACGAGAAATTTGAAATAGTGTGAGCAACGAACATAAAGTATTGGTGCTTGACAAAAGAGCAAAATCGCATGCATTCATTGCAAGGTCTGTGCCACTTGCCAGAGCGACCCCTACGTCCGCTGCAGCTAGTGCAGGGCCATCATTAATACCGTCCCCAACAAAAGCAACGACGGGCGGCCGCCCATTCACTAGATGAGTTCCCCTGATCCAGTTGAGCTTGGTTGCTTTCTCATCGGGCGATATTTCAGCCACAACATTGTGGATATTGAGCTCCTTGGCAACAGCGCCAGCGGTTAGTTCGTTGTCACCGGACAACATCCAACATTCTATACCTTCGCGTTGCAGGGACTCGATAACTCCCCTGGCTTCGGGCCTGATTTCGTCTCTCACTGCAAGAAGCGAAACGGGGAAAAATTCCTCACTTTTGAAAAAGTTGGAACACTTAATGGCCAATATCGCAACGCTTTTACCTTCTAATTTCCAGTCAGCTAACATTCTCAGGTGTGACGAGGTTAGCTGGCAGTTGTTCTCCATCATGAACTTTTCGTTACCAAGAATTGCGCTCTCGGGTGCCATGAGATTCCAAGGTGACTTCTCCGATGTGCCTTCCAAAACGTACGATCCTTTGAGGCCCCTTCCCGCAATTTCCTCAACTTTTGGTATTTTAACGTTCCCTAACATATCGCCAAAAGTGTTGTTAATAAAATCTTTGATCCCTGTAGCGATTGGATGCGAGGAAGCGTTTTCGAGGTCCTTGACGGTTTGAACAACAATAGACCTCATCACTTGGTTGCCGTGGAAAGCAAAATTCGTCACTTTAGGCTTCCCGCCCAAAGTGAGCGTTCCCGTTTTATCAAAACATACCACTGATACCTTCGAGCCCTCCTGAAAAGCCGCGCCCCCACCTCTCGCCAATATACCATGTTTCGCAGCTAAACCGGAGCCCACAAACAATGCAGTAGGTGCTGCAAGACCAATTCCGCAAGGACAAGCCACAACGAAGACGGAGGTTGCAAACTCTAAGGACCATACAGTCCATCCGCCCAAGTCGATATCGAGATAGTGGCCAGGCAAAAGTCCACTACATCCTAAAGAAACCCAAACTACCCATGTAACAATTGCTAGCAAAACAATCAGAGGAACGAAGTAAGATGTCAAAGAGTCGGCCAATTTTTCCACAGGAGCTTTCCTCAATTGCCCATCACGAACTGTCTTCACTATTTGATCTAAAAGTGACTGACCTTCAAGCGCGCATAATTTACCAACCAGTGAATGAGACCCAACATTTACAGTTCCAGCATATACTTGCTCCCCGATCGAATGTTCGATAGGGGCTGATTCGCCTGTTAATGCGCTCTCATCAAAGCCCGAATGACCTTGGACAATTATGCAATCGACTGGGGGTGACTCCCCTGGGGCAATTCTGATGAAATCTCCAAATTCTAAATGGTCTACGTCCATTCTTTTATCGTTCACAAAACGTGTTTCGCTTTGTTGCTCAACTAACGTTGCCTCACGTTGCTTCAGTAAACTGAGCCTGCTGATTACTAGGGCAGTTCGACTTTTAGAGAAACTCTCGAGAAGTCGGCCAGTTAGAAGAAAGAGCGTCAGAAATACTACCGAATCAAAATAGGTGGTGGTGAATCCCATTTGGCCACTTTCTCTAGTGGTGACTGCAGAGAGAGCAAGCAATGCTATACTGGCGAAGTAGGCAACAGTGGTACCTAAGGAGATCAGCAGATTCATACTACCAAACCTAAATACTCTTCTCTGCCAATCATTTTTCTGCCTCCAGAGTGCTCTCACTTCAAGAAGAGCTTTTGTATGGAAGACGCTATCCACAAAAAAGTAAACAGGAGTAGCAAGAATAAACAAAATCCATGTCATCCTCGATGCATTACCAGCCCAAATTGGATCCTCTAACCATTTTCTAAAATTGTTTTGACTGTGCAACAAGGAGGCCCCAATGACCCCAAAGATAAAGGTGGGGATTGCAAAGATGGCAGCTAGGACGAGTCGAAGAGCAATTCCGTAAGTTTCACGAACGGAAAGTATCCTTAAATGTTCTTCAATTGAAACCTTTTTCACGATAGAAATATTGATATTAGAGTCGCTTCCTTCAGAAAGCCCTTTTGCTAAGGCATCAATAATCGCTCTTATGGTCACACCTTTTTCCACATTTGGAAAATACTTGAACTTGATGAATGCGGTCTGCATGGAGACCTGGTCTCGTGCGATCACCTCTGTACTCTCAATTTTGGAAAGCACCTCGTTTACTCGCTCCGGACATCGTGGACAAAACATCCCACTAATTCTCAACTTGACTGTTCGTGCGGGCTTCTGAACAAGAGAGATATCCACATGTTCGAGTCCTCCAAGGATCTGAAACCGGAACCCACAGTCTTCGACCGTATCCTGAAGTTCGCGAAGAGAATTACTTTCCGCAGTGCTCAGAATGAAGGTAGCTGACTTGGATATGACGTTCACTGCCACTTCATCCACAAAGACCAAATTTTCAACAGCGTTCGTGATAGCCGAAGCGCAAGCAGCGCAAGTCATCCCCTCAATGGCAGCAGTTAGCTTATAACGAAGCTCGCATGTCAGTGGCAATACCTCAAGCAATTGGGCTGTATATCCTGTTTCTTTAACAGTCTCAATAATCTGCTGTACAGTTTGTTTGTTTGGGATGAAGACAGTGGCCGTATGGTTTACCGCACTCACCAGAACTGTGCTTTCATTATCTGGTACAGAGTTCCGCACGACCTCTTTGATGGATCGTTCAACTATTCCTGCACAATTAGAGCAAGTCATTCCACCAATGGCAAAAACGGCTCTGAACTGAGCCTCACTGCGCGCTTGTTCTGTCATCGCTGTACCATCACGCCTCTGTTTGTATGAATATTGACACTTTCCACAATGCTGAATATGTCTTTTCTCCCATTTACGTCTGTTCAACTGCATGTTCAGAGATTTGAATAGACTCCTTGGTTTATACGGTGTTTTCTGGTCTTCAACAACATGCACCCCCGGGGGGTGTGGAGTCTCAATGTATATATCGCGAACTAGGAATCCGGCATTTTCAAGGTCTTTCTTTATGAAACTCTGAGCCAGCGAGTTGTCAGCGTAAGGTGGTTCAGAGCGGTTAGATTTATCGTCCGTCGTAACGTTTGCGTCGCTTATTCCTATGGAGATGAGGCCACTTTTAAGGTCGAAATCGAGGTCATTAGCTAGTATACGTCCGTGAAGTCTGGAATTTTTGGAGTTTCTCCCTCTAGATAATGGCTTGATAGTATCACCCAGCTCAGGATCGTGGCCAGTTTCGCCTCGTTGGAATTTCCATTCAAAATGTTGTGATAATAGTTCGAAAACGTAATTCTCACAATTGCCACAATGAAGGTTATTAAGATGAATAATTAAATTCATAATGCTCATCGTGATGTAGAATCAACGAACTGCCAACACATCTTACACATAGAGCATCTACTTTGGATTCTGACTTTATATAAGGGCGGATGCGACTTTAATGCTGATTAGACAAATATTCGCTGATAATGGCCGGGGAACAATCAAAGAAATCTGGTCAAGAAAATGACCAATAGACCATGAGAGTATTTTTTTGATCTGGTGACTAAACCCTGAGTCGAATAGTCAGTGGGCTTCAAGCAACCTATAAGGTTGTTATTTCCCTCAAAATCTTACCAGCGTTCACCAGAAGGTGAGAACTACAGATTACTTACAGCTTGCTTAACGTAAAAAGCCCTTTTTTTTAGTCTGCACAGGAGAGTTTGCAGACTGATTGGCCAAAGACATTTCCAATTGATGCTTTTTGTCCTCCAGGGCCTTGAGCTGTTTGGTGAGTTTCTCCTTCATCTCCTTGTGCCTTGCAAATAATTCGGCCTCAGATTTCTGGAGCTTCTTCTCTTTCTCGTTCACTTTTTGTTGAAACACGGCCTTCATCTCCGTCTCTAGTTTTGCGAGTTTTGCTTCGTGTAGTTGTTTTTCCTCCTTTTGTTTGAGTTCAGGGTCGTACTCTTTGAAAACGGAGTTGTCCTGCTTGATGTTTAACAGATTCAGTTTCTCAGATCTGTATTTCTCGTAAAGCACTTTCTCGGTCTTTTCACGCAACTCCATCAAGTAAACTTTAACAAGCAAATCGCGCAAATGAACGAAATCAGAATGGGCTTCATTGTCGACCTCGATAACACCCCATGGATAAGCACGCCCTCTCACATTTCTTCCGTCTGAGGTGGCTACCACGGCCGTGGAACCGACAATCGCAAATGGCATTCTGGCGTGCAGGTCTGTAGAGCGTGCCATAGCCTCCTTATCGTCTAGTGCATATTGTGGAGGCTCAAACAAAGTGATTCCCTCTTCTTCGAACTGGCCCCTGATCGTGAGCTTGAACTTCTCGATCTCCTCATCAGTGAGAATATCGGATTTAGCAATGACTGGGATGAGGTTACATTTTTGGTGAACTGCCTTGCAAAATTCAAGGTCCAAAGCCGTAAGCGAATGGCCAGTGGGCTCGATGAAGTACAAGCACGCATGAATTCTATCATCCCGAATAACAGCACGGTCCAGTCTATTCTCTGCGTCCAGGTATTGGTCGAAACGGTGATCGATCTCGCGCACAATTGGCTTCCAGGCGTCGGTGTTGTCGATAGCGTCACCAAATCCCGGCGCGTCAACAACGTTCAACGTAAGAGCCACTCCGTTCTCCTCAATTTTAGTTGAAAGCGTCTTAATGCTGACACCGGTTTTTCCATGTTCGTCTTGCTCGCCCTGCTGGGACAAGGGCTCCTCGCCTCCGTCCGGCGAATTTTGGGCCGTCTCTTCCAGCTTCAGTGTAGCCAGCCCATCTACTGCGGTTGAAGTCAGATCATAAAGCGACTGGTTGAACAGCGTGTTGATAAGGGTCGATTTTCCGAGACCTCTTTGACCTACACACAACAAGTTCAGACTGAACCCGCGCCTGATTGACTTTCTGTGCCATTGCTTGGGCAAATTCGCGAACCCTACGTACCCATTGATTCTGTGGCGCTGTACCTTGAGTTCCGGTTGTTTGGGTAGTACTTGTCCGCGCGATTGTGACTCATGCTCTGGCTCTGCCAAAAAATCTGATCCGGCCATGTCATGTCCATTAGAATGGATCTGTGGCTCTTGCTCAATTGTTGGTGAGCCTTCGAGCTTGATACCATTCCCATTTTCAACAGCGTCCTTGCCACCTGCGGAAGGAGCTGTTAGATTCTCAGCCGACATTTCTGATTGCATTTTGGCGTTTGTGTTTATCTTCGGATCTGAATCTTAAGAGTGCTGCTAAACAATGTTAATTCTTCCAAGAATTTCACGTAACCATGTTTTTTCCAGCAGCTTATTGCCAAACGCGAAGGCTGGAGATCACGATGAGCACTTGCTACGATAGTAGCACAGAGATGAACTTATTTGAAGCTGGACACAGACGTTCACAGCTTTGTGCCAGGCTTGTTAACCTATAGTAGCTTCGTGCTTTTCCGCTGTTAATTGGTCGAGCTTGACTCACCGTAAACAAGATTCGTCTGTATCGTCAAACCGATAGGACCAGCTGGTGATTTTCTGGCATTCGGCGTACTGTTCCAAACGGAAAGATGGCCCATGTGTCTGATCTTCCAAACCTAGAACGGTGTAATTTAATCTTAGGGGCGTAGCCTGCTCTTGGTGCGGAGGCCCGAAAATAGCAATTTTCGAACTGTAGCCCGGCTATAAGGTGCATCTGAACTTGGCGAAATGTAGTATGGCAATCCTTATATCTGAACACGTAGACACTGCTAGTATTAGCTGTGTACAGAAAGAAGTCGGGAGTGACGTCTTCAATTCTAACATTTTTTGACATTTATTAGGAACCGCGCGATTGAATTGAAACGAGGACTCCCCGCGCTGCCTGAGCGACCTTCAGCGATGTTCCAAACACTTTTTATTGATTGATATAGGTTTAAAGTCTGACCGTAGTAAAAATGATACAGTCACGAATTTCTAGGACCCTCCGGCTTCTCGAGCTTCTCTAGCGTCCCTGAGTTTTATGTCTCAGCTAGAAATCGCATTCCCGGTCCAGTACCGAAATAGCCAAAACAATTGTAGCCGACCTGAGTCGCTGTTTTCCAAGGAGTATACCCACGTTGTGGCCTTTTTTGTACCAGTGGGTAGGGATACCACACCGTAGCCGCCGAGGCTTGCAATCTCTTATTTCTAACGGAAGCTTGAATTCAAGTTAGGAAGGAAAGCAGTCAGGCATGACGCTCAGTTCGAGAGAGCGCATCGAACTGAGTGGGTCACTTCACTCCATTGTATTGGCTCTAAAGTGAAGTCAGAAGTGATGGATTTATCCAACTCATACGTTCGAGGTGATGTCTTGGATGTGACAATTTGATGCTACACGAACCAAGGTAACTGAGATGAAGGAAGGCATCTCAAAAAGCAAACCATTGGAGGAAATCAGGACTGTTACGCTTCATAAACTGCAATGTCCGGTAATTCAGAGGTTAAAAGACTTCTAGGCGAGGCTGCAAAGTTTTACGCGGCCAAAGATTATGAAAAGTCCACGAATCTGTACTCCGAAGTTAACGCGTTGCACGATGCGTTGAAAGGTGAGAGCAATGCAGATTACCTGTTTTTGTATGGTAAGTCACTCTACCAGCTAGCACTGAGCCAGTCTGATGTTTTCGGCGGCGAACAAGACGAAGAAGAAGGTGAAGATGCCGACGATGAGGGCCATGACTCTAAAAAGAAAGAACTGTACCAGTTCAGCGCAGCTGTGGCTGAAGGTGAAGATGCGGATTTGCAGCCCTCGGAAGAGCCGGGGCAAGACGAGGGAGCTCAGGATGCACTAAAGGAACAGGAGGACGACGACGAACAACCAGAGATGGCCCAGACGTCAGATTTTGAAAGTGCATGGGAACTACTGGAACTGGCGCGCTCCTTGTATGAGAAGCAGTCAGAAGGTCCAGCTACCATCGAAAAGCTTTCCGAGACATACGACATCCTAGGAGAAATTTCGCTTGAGACTGAAAATTTCCCGCAAGCCAAACAAGATTTTGCCAAAAGCCTTGAGCTGCGTCTCAAAGCATATGCAGGTGAGGATCCAGCTCACAGGCTCATTATCGAGTCCCACTACAAACTTTCATTGGCACTCGAGTTTGATCCTTCAGAAAGCACCCAGTGTCAGCAAGAGCTGGAAAAGGCAATTGCCCTATTGGAGCTACGCATCAAGGACGGCAAGGCAGAAAAAGATGACCAAGGGCTTCTGGAAGAACTTAAGCTGAAGTTCAAAGAATTAAAGCTGACCGAAGAATCGCTGGAGACCATCAAACAACAAAGCATGGCGCAAATCAAAAGCGTCCTTAGCGGAACTGCACCAGTAAACGATTTGACGTCTATGGTCAAGAAGCGCAAACCCAAGCAGCCGGATGTTACCGAGAACGAGCACGCCAAGAAGCCTAAGAAATGAAATGGCTTCAGCCCCGGCGTCAAGAGTCACTGAGAACGAAAGAGTGGCCCGAAACAATTTTTTGATCCTTTCAAGGGAAGCTTGACCTTATCTTGGCCTCTTGGTGAGTCCAAAAATTTGGAAACGGTTCCAGTCTTTTAGATTTCAACACAAATGGTAGCTTCGCAGGGTGTTCCTCGCCACTTCCAGGTTTCCAAATTTCTGGAGATTCTGAAAACCTCCCAATTCGCATGGTTTGTGGGCCATGTGGTGGTTTTGACGTGCGCTTTGCTCTATTTCCTCACTTTCCGCGGCGGTGCTTCAGGATTGCACAACACGCTCTACCGTGTTTTATACCTGGGTGTTATTGAATCCTTTGGTATCATCATCTATCAACAGCACTTTAGACATCGTTCTGGTGCGAATGGTACAGCTGGAGCTGCTGGCCCTTCTCCCACCATCTTGCAACTGTTGTTGCGGGACGATAACTCTATGTACGTGGCCATTGCGGTGATGTGGTTCTTGACGCCCAGACTGACGGTGACCATGGTTCCGTATGTGGTGTTTTCGTTTTTCCATTTCCTCACATATGTGAAGTCGGTCTTGTTACCTCAAGTCTTCGATATTGGGCCCGACTCGAGAATTTCGGCTGCTATTGACAAGTTCATCCGCGAGAACAATGACCGCTCCATGGTGTGGTCAAGTTTCAGCGAGCTCGTGTGCGTTTTGGTTGTGCTAATCCGTGCTTTGCTGTGGTTCCCAAGATCCTGGATTGTTGCCTTCGTCTTCAGCATTTTCATCAAAATACGCTACGAAACGTCCCCCTACACACGCAGCGGGATCAAGCGTTGGGAAGTCCGTCTCGATGGCCTGATGAGCCATCCGGGCATACCAGCCACCGTCAAGAATGCCTACGTTCATTTCAAGAACAACGTTCGGGAGCTACGAAAGTACAATTTGTCTGGCACCCCACCTGCCAAGCACATGTAAGCATGATGCTGCTGACTTTACAAGACACGCTATCCCAAGTAGACCTAGGCGGGTGTCCCATTTGACCTCCCAGGGTCCATTGCGCACCCAAGCCATGTTCACGGTTCTTACCGGCGTCCAATCTGGCTATCATCTTCTCATATGCAAATGTCGGGCTCGATTGGTCCACACCTGCCAGGAAATAGCCTCCATCCACTGCTCACATAGACCCCATCAACACCCGTATATAACGACTAACTAAAGCTACTGCATTTTGGTCTATAACCTCGGATCCCAACAAAGCCTAATCCGTTCATCTACAACGCGACCGAGCCCATTCCTGTACGCAGGCTCTTCCAGTGTGTTTAGACACCAAATTCGAAGGGACGAACGCAAACCCATCCCCGTACTAAGAGACATGTATGCACCTCGTTTGCCTGAGTTAGTCCATGGGTCCCTGGCAACACGGTGGTGTCACTTTAGAGAAACATCTTGCTAGTGACTATGCCTCTGTCAATCGGGTTGGTCAACTCCAGGACCATTTTTGCTATGTGACGTTTATCTTTGTTCCATTTTACGAATGGGCAATTAGTTCGTCACTTTTCCAGCAAAATCTCGGAATCTCTATTTTTCTCGTGGAACTTTCGAGAATATCAGAGAAACCTCAGAAAATTAGCGCCACGCCCACAATCGTAGATCTAGCATGCCTGGCTCGAGTAGGTATATAAGGAGCACTATTTCGAGGAATGAAGGAGAGAATATCAGCTTTGAATCTGTTACATTTTATACAATCAGCAAAACGTTATTGATTAGGCTATTGAACGACTTACACTGATAAAAGTTCAATAAATCCCGATTGATAAAGTAGCTATAATAGAAGACAACTAATAACAAGGATATGTCTAAAGCAGTTGGTATTGATTTGGGTACCACTTACTCGTGTGTCGCTCACTTCTCGAACGACCGTGTGGAAATCTTGGCCAACGACCAAGGTAACAGAACCACTCCATCTTTCGTTGCCTTCACTGACTCCGAAAGATTGATCGGTGATGCCGCCAAGAACCAAGCTGCCATGAACCCATCGAACACCGTTTTCGACGCCAAGCGTCTAATCGGTAGAAACTTCTCCGACGCTGAGGTGCAAGGTGACGCTAAGCACTTCCCTTTCAAGGTTGTGGATGTCAGCGGTAAGCCTCAAATCCAAGTCGAATTCAAGGGTGAAACCAAGGTGTTCACTCCAGAAGAAATCTCCTCTATGATCTTGACCAAGATGAAGGAGACTTCCGAGAGCTACTTGGGCTGCAAGGTCAACGACGCTGTTGTCACCGTCCCTGCCTACTTCAACGACTCTCAAAGACAAGCTACCAAGGACGCCGGTACCATTGCTGGTTTGAACGTCCTACGTATCATCAACGAACCAACCGCTGCCGCTATTGCTTACGGTTTGGACAAGAAGGACGAAGGTGAAAAGAACGTTTTGATCTTCGATCTTGGTGGTGGTACTTTCGATGTTTCTCTATTGTCCATCGAAGACGGTATCTTCGAAGTTAAGGCCACTGCTGGTGACACTCACTTGGGTGGTGAAGATTTCGACAACAGATTGGTCAACCACTTTGTCCAAGAATTCAAGCGCAAGAACAAGAAGGACTTGACCACCAACCAAAGAGCTTTGAGACGCTTGAGAACTGCATGTGAAAGAGCCAAGAGAACTTTGTCCTCTTCCGCCCAAACCTCGATCGAAATTGACTCTTTGTTCGAAGGTATCGATTTGTACACTTCTATCACCAGAGCCAGATTCGAGGAATTGTGTGCTGACTTGTTCAGATCCACCGTCGACCCTGTCGAAAAGGTTTTGAGAGACGCCAAGTTGGACAAGTCTCAAGTTCACGAAATCGTCTTGGTTGGTGGTTCCACCAGAATTCCAAAGGTTCAGAAGTTGGTCTCTGACTACTTCAACGGTAAGGAACCAAACAGATCCATCAACCCAGATGAAGCTGTCGCCTATGGTGCTGCTGTCCAAGCCGCTATCTTGACCGGTGACGAATCTTCCAAGACTCAAGATCTATTGTTGTTGGATGTTGCTCCATTGTCTTTGGGTATTGAGACTGCTGGTGGTGTCATGACCAAATTGATTCCAAGAAACTCTACTATCCCAACCAAGAAGTCCGAGACTTTCTCCACCTACGCCGACAACCAACCAGGTGTGTTGATTCAAGTCTTTGAAGGTGAGAGAGCCAGAACCAAGGACAACAACTTGTTGGGTAAGTTTGACCTAAGTGGAATTCCACCAGCCCCAAGAGGTGTCCCACAAATCGAAGTTACCTTCGATGTCGATGCCAACGGTATCTTGAACGTGTCCGCTGTCGAAAAGGGTACTGGTAAGTCCGAAAAGATCACCATCACCAACGACAAGGGTAGATTGACCAAGGA
Source organism: Lachancea dasiensis (assembly GCA_900074725.1). Classification (NCBI taxonomy): domain Eukaryota; kingdom Fungi; phylum Ascomycota; class Saccharomycetes; order Saccharomycetales; family Saccharomycetaceae; genus Lachancea; species Lachancea dasiensis. The sequence goes on from LT598458.1 coordinate 889,878, forward strand.
AGACATTGAAAGAATGGTTTCCGAGGCCGAAAAGTTCAAGGAGGAAGATGAAAAGGAGGCTGCCAGAATTGGTGCCAAGAACCAATTGGAATCTATGGCCTTCTCTCTAAAGAACACTGTTTCCGAGTCTGGCGACAAGCTAGAAGAAGCTGATAAGGAAACTTTGAACAAGAAATGCGAAGAGGTTGTTTCCTGGTTGGACAGTAACACCACTGCCACCACTGAAGAGTACAACGACCAATTGAAGGAATTGCAAGATGTCTCTAACCCAATCATGAGCAAGTTGTACCAACAAGGTGGTGCTGCCCCAGGCGGTGCTGCTCCAGGTGGCTTCCCAGGTGGATCCGCCCCAGCTCCTGAAGCTGACGGTCCAACTGTTGAAGAAGTTGATTAAACTCATCGCTTCATGCCCAGTTTCTAATGACGTTCTGTACAGTACATATAAATAACACTTTAAACTTTAACATTAATCTTTCTTATAACCAGCGGTAGGGTTATTCTCAAAACTTATGATTAACTAGTAACATGAGTAACATGAGAGCCCGTGGCAGCAATGCGTCCTTGATTATTGTGATTATGATATTCTCTATTGAAACCTCTCCATGTTTACCAATAGTAAGTTGTAAGAGAATCCAAAAAATGGGGCGAGCTGGGAATTGAACCCAGGGCCTCTCGCATGCTTGTGGTTATTTAGATCGAGTTATGGCTCGAACTTCGCCCAAAGCGAGAATCATACCACTAGACCACACGCCCTATTTGAAAGTGAGAAGATTGTTAATTATTTATATCAAAAGAGAAATATCACATGATAGGCGATAGCGCACTAACATGACCTTTACCCAAGAATTGAATCTTGTTAAAATGCGAGACTAAACAGTTATGGCTAGTATTCCCTCCAGGGTTAATTCTTTCTCCATATAATCTGGTATTTGAGCAGAGCCTGGAGCTTCTTCTCTATGGGTTTGCCTTATTCCCATCAACGTCAAGGAGTTCGAAGTTGACGCGTGTGCTACAAGTTATCTTATTTTATCCCGCTAAGTTACTACAGACTGGCTCATGGTCTTGTTACCAGTATCTCAAAGCTGAGTGGAACTGCCAAATATCTTCAAACTCATATTTTCTCATTAAAGTTCCTGCCGCTTCACTAGAGTCACACGCCTTTTCGCGTCGAGGACCCACTCCATGAGGACCACTAAGCCGATACACTTGTAAATATTATCGCCATTTTAGTATAGTGGTTAGTACACATCGTTGTGGCCGATGAAACCCTGGTTCGATTCTAGGAAATGGCATTTTTTGCTATTTTACATGAATTCAATTTGGAGATGTCGTCAACAATTTTGACAATGTCAAAGGGAAGAATGAATGAATAAGCTAACTGCTCTTAAAACGTGTAGATATCATTAAAATATTGAATTGCTTCTCTCTTAGTAGTCTTCCTATTCGTTCTGATCCACTGGTCTCTGTTTATGAGGTTGCCCTGCTTATGACTGGTCCATATCCTGCTATTTTTCATAATCCTGTCAGTACTGTTGTTCCACAGCAAGAGAGAACTAGTTGATTTGAACCCTTCATTCTACTAATTCAGTTAGAAACCATATGACGATCGTCAACCCAATGTCTTCTTAGCCTTGGACAAAAATAAATCAAAAATAAACGGGGCGAGCTGGGAATTGAACCCAGGGCCTCTCACAAGTTTAGCGTATGCAATTAGGGTTTACCCCAATTTCGCCCAAAGCGAGAATCATACCACTAGACCACACGCCCAAGAATAATTAACTCATGGTTATGCTACGGTCCGGCATAATCAATCCGAAGTAGAACTTAGCGATAACTTCTATTATACCAGACGGGTATAATAATGGTTCAATTCTTGACTACTGTTTACTTATTAGTTTCTACTTGGTCTCTTCAATACTATGAATGACATTAGCATGGCCAATAAGGTCCTCTTTTATATGTCGTTCTGCAGTGAGCTCATCGGGTGTCATCGCTCCCTTGAATCCCTGACACTGATATTCCTGTCGCTGATCTTATCTCAGATCGAGTGGCTTCGTTACTTTTAATATAAGATTCGTATCTAGTCATTTCATGACACTCAGCGCAGTGTATGTTCTGGATTTAAGTGTCGCAAGTTACAGATTCACTTGCGGAGTGCCTCTTTCCACCCCTACATATGCTGCTCTCATTTTGTCGAATGCTGCTTCTTTCTATCAAGAGCTATTTGGCACGTCCTTCCATCTACGTAACCCTTGTGGACCCTTGTCACGAGCAGTACTTGGTTTAGCGGATGCTGCGTTATGCTAATGATCGTTTACTTCTGATAGCTTCCTCACTGACTCATAGCACTCAAGAACTTTGGTTTTATCTTCTATCTGGTGCACTGTACTGACAATTTAGAAATTAGCTCGATCTGCCGCAGGTGCGGTGGCCGGCGACAACAAGGTTTTACTTGGTTCTCCAAATTCTTTCAAAATGGCGATCCATTAAATGCTATAGCAAGGTACAGGAGAGTTAGACTATATCAACTTTGCAGTTCTTCTAATATAATGCCTGAGGGTTTCATTTACAAATTAAAAACAATAACAGCTAGTTGCCATTCAGGTATTTTTGGTATAAATCCCAAGTAGTGCCACTCTCCGGATCTCTTACGTAAACGTACTTGACACCGTACTTTTCAACATCTCTGTTTCTGCTTTCGTCGTCAAACAAGCACGACTTATAATCCCTTATATCAGCTTTTGCGCCAAAGATCTCTTGTATCCCCAGACGAATATGGTTAACTTTACTCTTTTCGCCCCATTGTAAGGAGTCGAATAGGGTGATCAACGGCACGATCTCACCTTTGTATTCCACTTTGAAAGCTCTTAACAGTTCACGAGCTATTTCAGGGGCCCAGGTTCTGGAGGCAGATATTATCTTGACATCATGCGTCTTCAGATCTTCAAGAATGCGTGGAACGTCTTTGTAGAATGATAGCTCGTAACCATACGAGTCTATTAAGGTGCGAACTTCGCCATTTTTGCTTGGCATCGGTTTGAATGGCGGATTCAAGTGTGTATCACAGAAGCATGGCCACACTGTGTAGTCCAAATCGAATGCTGCTACTTCGGGATATGACATCGCTGATTTGACCATGAAAGGTTCGAATTTGCCTGGTGGATGTCTATGGTTGTACCAATTACAATACAACAGCGATTTCAAGAGCACATCACATGACATCGAGAGCCACTTTACTGATCGAAACCAACCTGGTCTGCGGACTAAAAGGCGCAGCTAGCTAGATAGTCACTAAGTTTTGATATACACGGGGAATTCTGTTCGAACGCTCTAGGAATGTTGAGAGAGCTACAGTATTTCTATTTGGTTTATTACTCTCTTAAATGAGCAGTATTTGACAATGATCTAAATAGCAGTTCTAGCGAGTTTCTGGACCCTGGTAACAACAAAAAGTGGTCAACTCGCACGCTCAACAAGTTTTATTGGATTTAAGGAAATGGGGCCATGACCAACTTACGGTCATAGTACTACCCGAGGAGCCATGGGAAATTACAATTCGACTTTGGGATGTTGTAGTGATGAGGAGACAGAGAAACTCCAGAAAGTCATGAACCGGCCGGTAATTAAGAGGTGCTAACGGTTTCCAATAGATAAGCACAATAGTTTACCTGTCTAAATTGCAGTAGGCAATAGTGGACATCACCATCGACATCAATCCAGAAGTTTCCTACCCAACAGGTTACCCCTCTCTAAGCGTTTCATGAGTTGAGCTTTCTTACTGAGCTCTAACTTACTGTAATAATTTCTAGAATATCGTGTCGTGTATCGTCGTCTGCCACACAACATGCCTGCCTCTTCAATCCTTATAAATACCGAATATGTAGTGCATTTTATAAAACTGCATGAGTCAATATACACCAGCCTTACTGGAAAGAGCAGATGGGCGCGAACTAACTGCGTCAAGATGCCGTTCCTCAACTTCGGGGTAGGATGACGGAATACATATAAAAGGAGAACACCAGAATAATTAAAGAGATCAGACTAATCATGGAAGTAGCAAAATAGAGAATAGGCCAAAAGAGCTAGCAAACAAGAGACATTCTGTTGAGAGGTTGTGATATCGAATCACGAGAAACTCTTCTCTTCTTACATCCATATATGTTGTAATAGGTGAAAAACAAAATTATTAAGTTGGTCTCTTGGCCCAGTTGGTTAAGGCACCGTGCTAATAACGCGGGGATCAGCGGTTCGATCCCGCTAGAGACCATTTTTGCAACCGGCAATTAAATAATGATGCCGCGCTTGTAAATTTTTGTATGGAGGCACCTCTAACAACAAGTAGTGGACATAATGTCGTAAATTCATTATACCTATACATAAAGGTGTAGGGATGCAAGTTACTGTGAATAAAATACGTGGTTTTGGCTGAGGAATAACCTAAGGTCTTGCTAGTCCCAAGACTTGACTTTCATGGTGCCTTTCTCTGCCAGATTAATGTGGAACTGGTGAGCATGCTTCAACATGTGAGGCTCGTGCATGCATTTATTCTTTCGCGCATAGAATTCAGACCTTTCCAAATAATCATTCAAAATGGGCTGGTATTCAGGGTGTGCACAGTGCTGAATAATTTCACGGGCTCGTTCTGTTGGGGAAAGTCCTCTCAAATCCGCCAAACCTTGGTCTGTTACAACCACGTCCAGGTCATGCTCGGTTTGGTCGACGTGGGAAGCCATGGGGACAATCGTGGAAATGCCCGTTGGATCGGTCTTTGTCGGCCTTGAACAAGGTGCATGCATGATGGATAGCTTGGCATTCCTCAAGAAATCCGCAGAGCCACCTAATCCATTTAGCATCCGAGAACCCGACACGTTGGTGGAGTTGGCGTGTGCATATATATCCACTTCAACCGGGGTATTCATGGCAATGACGCCGAGACGACGTATAAGTTCAGGACTGTTCGACACCACCTGGGATCTCAAGCATAGCTTACTCGCGAATTCGTCCCAGTGATCGAAGAATCTTTTGAAGCCAGGCTCAGTGAGACGAATAGAAGTGGCTGTGGCATAATCGAGGGAACCGTTCTGGAAGAGGTCTAAGAAGGAATCCTGTAGAACCTCAGTCCAAACTGTCAGGTTTTTGAAAGATGATGAGGTGAGACCTTCAATAACGGCGTTAGCAATGTTGCCAATGCCGGACTGCAAGGGATGCAGACTTTTAGGCATCCGTCCCCATGTGACTTCGTGCTCGAGAAACTCGACTAAATGAGAAGCGATGGCCCTCGAAGTGGTATCTGCGGGGTGATTGGGAGGTACCTTATCCCGCTGGTCAGATTCGACAATCGCCACAACTTTGGCAGGGTCCACCGGGATGGCATTCACACCGCACCGCTGATCTACGGTCGTATAAGGGTAAGGCGGCCTGTGGGGTGGATTTATCGGCATGTCAATGTCGTGGATACCTTCGAAGGAGTGCGTAGCGGTGTTGACCTCAATAATAACCTTCTCAGCCACTGCAACAAACTCTGGCGAGGCCCCTACGGAGGCTCCGGGAACGATAGAACCGTCTTCCTTGATCGCAGTGGCTTCGATGATGGCAAAGTCCAGGATTGGCGCATCGCGTGGCTTGTGGCGAGAGTAAAAGCCGTACGTCAGGTCCTGGGGGAACATGGACAAGTGTTTGTCGAAAAACTGGATCCTTCCGTCGTTGATGGCGTTGGCGATCGGCTTGCCCACCTGGTGTGGCGACCGACGTGCAATCATGTCGAGCTCAGCCCACCGACTCTCTTCGGGCCCGGCACTGGCGCCGACAAACAAATCGAACCGCAGCTTGCCCTGCAAGTTTTCGCGCTGCACATGGTCTGCAAGCGCCTGCGGTACCACTTTCGGGGCGCCCACGCCGGTAAAGCCGGACCAACCCAGCGACTGGCCGGTACGGAACATTGGCACCACGTCTGCCGCGGTTTTGACCCGCTGCAGATACGGGGCGTATCTCACACGCTGCTTCAGCATGCCACTCAGATGTGTGTGGGTGTTGGGTGTATGGGTGTGTATAGAAATTCCAACGGAACGTTCGATTCAGGGGGTGGGGGCTTTCGGCCACGCACTCCGATAATCCTGCTGCTGGCACTCTCCCTCGAAGCCTCAGTCGAGTCCCAAAGCGCTCGCTCTTTCCGTCGCTTCACGATAGCCGCCGGAGCTTCAAACACGGTCAAAACAACCGCTTGCAACGGCCTTCTGTATCTCCGTTTATCCACTGACACGCACCTCTGGGATTGAGGTGTTTCAGAGCCTGCGTGATGACTTGATTCTCTGTTGTAGAGCGCAAGCCAGGGTAGTGCTTACCTTTAGGGTATGTGTAGTGGATGTGTTATTGCGGTCTCTGCCCGAAAAACTTTCCCCTTATATAATATATACGAGTTTTGATGTATAACCCGTACAATATCTTTAACAGGAGATTGGGAACTACGACTAGCCGTGTGTACAACGTTTCGCTTGTACTCCTCGCAACCAGCTTTTTGAAGTTTGTTTCACGTCTTCCCCGTCGACACATTATCTGTAGCTCCTAAATCTCGTCTTTATATACCTGCAATTTACAATGTCGTGTAGCCGTTATGCATGTGTTTCCCTATCGTCCACTATTGCGAGCTGAACTGGCCGGTATAATGCTATGCGCAAAGCCTAATTGGTGGCGACATTTTTCCCGCAACGATCAGGGCTCGACCAGGGCCAATTCTGAAAACCGCGCGGATGTTGGTTCTGTTTTCCACCATTGCCTTTGATAGTCACGAAAAGTAGTGTACAAGGGCTCCGGATAGCTGAAAGTATGACCAGGCTCAGGGTTATGTCCAGGCTCGAGGGATGGGCCCGGCTCCGGTACAGAAAGAACCCTCGGTGAGGAAATTGATCCGGGGAAACGGGCGCGAGCCGGCGAAAAGCGAACATCAGGCAATATACGTCTCCAGTGACCTCGGAGTTTATTGACAGGAAGATAGATGGTAGGTCGTTTTCGTAGGGAAAAGCACTAGGCGGTCGACACAGTACAAGCTGAGAAGGAAGGCATGTGTTCTATTGGACGTCTATTTAAATTTGCGGCCGATACAGCGGGTACCTCCTGCGGAAGCTCCTCAGGGCGGCTCGGCAGGAAAGTATACAAAAACAGCAGGCGAAGACACACCCGTCCACAGTGATATAACTTTATACAGTACTGGCGCGACGGATGTTCATCGGGTGCGCAGTCCAAAGATCTCATCCCACAGTAGTCTTTTCAGATCAGCCGCGCCCAGGCGGTCCTTACGCTCGTCAAAGTTGAACAGGGCCGGGTCGACTTTGGTAGTGGCAGGCTCGTCGTGTGGGTCGTGGTATGCTCTGAGGTACGGGTGTTCCAGGGCCTGCTCGGCTGTGATGCGGCGTTGTGGGTCGAATACGAGCATTTTTTCCAGCAAATCGATACCGTCTGGATTGGCGTTGGGCAACCGGCCGCGTAAGCCGTGATTTTTAGGATAGCAGGGCAGAGAGCTCAAGTACTGTAAGGCCCGTTTTGAGCGTACACACTCCAGATCTTGTGCTGTGGGGGATCCTATCACCTGGAATATCAACAGCAATTGGTGCCGGTAATCCTTGCCGGGAAAAAGGGGTCTTTGCATCAGTAGCTCCGCCAAAATGCACCCACACGACCATACATCCATGGCAAACGTATACTCAGCTGCCGTCAACATGACCTCCGGAGCTCTGTACCACCTGGTCGCCACGTACTCCGTCATATGACCGGTGTCCTTGCCACCTGCAGCGACGGAAACGCCCGCGCACCTTGCGAGGCCAAAGTCGCACAATTTGACGTCGCAGTTGGCGTTCACCAGCAAGTTCGAAGGCTTCAAGTCCCGGTGGATTACGTCAGCCGCGTGCAAGCATTTCAGCCCGCGCAGTATCTGGTACACAAAATATTGGATGTGGTCGTCCGTCAAGGCCTGCGTGGCGATCACTCGGTGCAGGTCCGTGTCCATCAACTCTTGGATAATGTACACCTCGTTGAAGGACTCAAAAGAAGCTGGCCGTTGGATGTCGAAAATTGATATTATGTTTTCGTGGTGGAAACAGCGCAGCAGCTTGATCTCCCTTAACGTCCGCAAACAGAAAAGAGTCCTCTCGAAGGGCTCAATCTTCTTGATGGCCACCATCTGACCCGTGGGCAGATGTCGTGCGCTACACACGATACCATACGCTCCTTCACCCAGCAGTTGCTGGAGCTGGAATTCCGCAGAGATGTTGAACACGATTTTCTTACCCATGCTCTGGTGTTACTGACAGCCAGCAATACGAGCCGCAGCGTTTTGGTGATGGAGAGACGATATTCACGTCTGTTTTATGTAGAATCTTCTCTTGAGGCACACACGTGAAGAAAGGGTTCTGCAGAAGCCAACCTCAAACCGATAGTGCGTCAATACGTTTCATAACTGTTAAAGGGCGAGATGAGCCCAGCAGATGCAAAACCACGCTTGAAATGTGAACCACCCTTTAGCCTCGTTAGGAATCGCACGGCGTGCACGGAAATTTTGCAGCGGTGATTTCGGCAGTTCAGAGATGAATGTGAGTAGCAGCACGTTTCACAGCGACCAGAACAAAAATCAGACCATCGCCTGAGTATTTTTGAGATGATAGATCTTCACCCACTGCTGGCCAAGTAAGCTATGGACTCTATCACAACGTAGACCCAAACCCCAACTCTTGAAGCTGCGATTCTAAGTTTCACATATCGATTCATGGCCAAGGTACAATAGAAAGCACATGCTCATTTGTTGCGCGTGCTGATAGTATAACATTTTTGGACTATCATTCAGCCTTCGAACGTAAGCGGTGCCTTCCGCCGAGTGTCGTTCTTGATCTTTACCTTCACATACGGATGGTTCAGTCACTTCACTGATGAACAGCAGTGAGCTTAGAAATCCTTATTCAAGCAGAAAGGCCCTGGACTAGTCAATATGTAGGTTGGTCTTCTGGAAGAATAAAAGATATTCCAGTAGTTTAGTGTCGTTGCGTGGCTATTCTTGAATATAGTGAGGATTATTGTCGCGAGCTACGAATGTAACGATAAAAGGAGAATCGATGAGCTTAATATGACCATATAAACGCCTTCACGCAAAGGGAGCTAATTCTCACCAGTATGATCTTGCGGAGTATATTGCTTTTGCTATGGATCAATTGGGTTGTGGCAGAATGGAAACCTCGCGTGAAAGCTGTGAAGGCTTCACAATTTTCGATGTTCGAATCGTTTGACGACTCTGAAGTTATGTTGGCCATTCAAAAAGACTCTCTTCAGATTTCCAAAAATAGTGGAGAAAACTGGGACAAGGTTAAGTCTCTTCAAGGCAACATCAAGTACTTCGAAATTGACTATAATTTCCCCGGAAATCGGGCTTTTGCCTATGACTTTAAAAAAGGTCTGATTTTCGAGACTACGGACAAAGGAGAGAACTGGTCTCAAATGAACTTGCCCTTGAAAGACTCAATGACTAAGTCATCTGAGATAGTTTCACTCACTGTGACTTCCAACCCCCTTGACGAAAAGGATTTATTGGCGAATGTGGACGTGTGCTCAGAATCCGAGGGCGTATTTCATTGCACTAGACATACCTACCTATCGAATAATGCAAAGGACTTCCGTCCCCTCGAAATGCCAGGTGATGACCACCTGACACCCGACTGTCGTTTCTTGGGCCTTCAGTTCAATGAAAAAGGGAAAAACAACATCATTTGCGAAGCCAGGCACGGTGGGCCAGGGTTTGAACCCCCCCATTTACCTCCCAAAGTGAGCTTATATCTTTCTGATGACGGTGGAAAATCGTTCCAATATCTCGAACAGTTCAAGGATTATAATGTTCGCTATCTGATTCTTACCAGCGAATACGCAGTTGTTGCAACCGCTGAAGATAAATTCAATGAGCAATCCGTGGAGCAACTTTGGATATCACAAGATGGCCAAACCTACGAAAAGGCGGTATTGCCCACAAATGTGAGGGGTCCGTATTTTATCTCAGAACTTTCAGCGTCTTCGAAGAAGCTGTTATTGCAAGATTTGCATCAAAATGGTCAAAAAGGAACTGGCCTCATGCTCTCTGGTTCTGATGGACTTAGATTTGCTCCCGTTTCGTCATTTGGATCTGATGAGCCTGGATATTACATGGTTTCCAGCTTAGCCGGGTTAGAGGGTGTATCAATTTGTTCTTTTGATGGGATCTCTCCAAGTTCACCCCAGCTCATTTCCAAAATTTCGTTCGATGATGGCAAAACTTGGTCTAGGTTGCGTTTAGATGACCCTTCCGGTGAATTTTCATGCGATCCCCAAAAATCTGAAGCATGCTCAATCAATAGTTTTTTTCTGTCGACGTCAATGTTAGATGGCAATGAACCGGCTACTCCAGGTGTTTCATTTATAGTCGGATTTGTTGGCGACCTCATGGCTGAAGGTGAGGAGAGACCAAAGTTGCAGACCTTTGCTACTAGAGATGGCGGTCAGAGTTGGCGAAAAATTTTGGATTTCCCGGCAGCTGTACAATACGGTGATCATGGAAATATTATGGTAGCGTTTCCCTATTCTCCTGAATCTGACGGTGATGAAGCCATGGAATTTTACTACTCGTTAGATCAAGGAGGTACTTGGACAGAGTATCAGTTGGACCAATCTGTAGTTCTCGTTGCCTTTGCTTCAACCACACGAGATGGCTCAGGATCGAAATTTTTGATGCGTGGTGGTGACATGTCTTCAAGGGGTCATTCCTGGCTCTATTCGATTGATTTCTCGGACGCTTTTGAGGGGCAGAAATGTTTAGAGGATGACATGGAGGAATGGTATGCAAATTCCGGTGGATGCATCCGAGGCGCCCAGCACAAGTATCAGAGACGAAAGGCAGACGCTAAGTGTCTGATCAACGAACCATACAAGGATCTTGATCCCGAGCTGGAAATTTGCAAATGCACGGACTTAGACTACGAGTGTACACCGGAGTTTTATCGTGCAGACGATGGAACCTGTCAACTTGATTTTAGGCTTCTTGAATCGACGGGAAGCTGTAAGGCAGCTGAGAAAGGTGAGCAATTGACCCTGCCAACCGTGCAACTTGAAAGGGGAAATATTTGTAACGATCATCTGGAAATCCCAACTACTAGCGTTGATTGTACTGGCATGAGTGGCGATGACAACAAGGACGCGATTCGTGTCTTTGAGAACACCTTCGATTTTGAGCTGAAGTCCTATCAATATTTCAATACCAAAGAAGATGAAACCGTTTTGTTCACAAACGGTAAAAAAGAAGTTTATTTGTCATACGATAGCGGCATCTCACTAAAGAGACTGGCTGAGAAAGTGACTGAGGTTGTTTTCAACCCTTACTTCAACACCAGCGCGTATGTTTTCGGATCAGATAATAAACTTCACATCACAAATGATCGAGCCAGATCTTTCGAAACAGTGGATTTACCAGAAGCAAAGCAGCTTGGGTTTCCACTTTCTTTCCATGCCACGGATGCTGACACATTTATTTTCTACGGCGGTAAGAACTGTGACAGCTTTTTGAATCCTAATTGTCATGCCGTTGCCTATATCACCAGAGATGGTGGAAATACATTCAAAGAGTTGAAACAGGGTGCTTTGAGCTGCGATTTTGTTGGATCTATGTACGAACATCCTTGGGATCCTGAGATGATTCTTTGCCTCGTTAAAGAGAAGGGAAGTAGAAGCCGCTCAATAGTGACCAGCACAGACTATTTTCAAGAAGAAGAGATTGTGGTTTTTGAAAATGTGATTGGCTATGTTTCTGTCGGCGAGTATACAGTTTTTGCGGTCCCTCATGAGAACCAGGAGCTCAGATCGTTTGCGACCATTGATGGTCATGAGTTTGCCGAAGCAAAATTTCCAGCAGATTTGAACACTAAGAAACAGGAAGCTTACACAGTGCTTGGTTCACAAGAAGGTGCCATATTTTTCCATCTAACAACCCATACAACCAGCGGCCAAGAATTCGGGGCTTTGATGAAGTCAAACTCTAATGGAACGTCATTTGTTACACTGGAGCGCGCGGTGAATCGCGGTTCCTCAGGATATGTCGATTTCGAGAAACTTGAGGGGCTAGAGGGAATATTGGTGATAAACGTCGTTTCCAATGCGGAAGATTTGAGGGCAGGCACTGATAGCGAAAAGAAGTTAAAGTCCAAGATATCCTTTAACGATGGTTCGGATTGGTCGTACCTCCAGCCACCGGAGCGTGATTCCGAAGGTAAAAGTTACAGCTGTAATGCTAAGAACAAAGAAAAATGTTCACTCAATCTCCACGGATACACTGAACGTAAAGATCAGCGAGACACTTACTCTTCAGGCTCTGCCTTGGGTTATTTGATTGGGGTGGGGAATGTGGGGGAAAATCTGTTGCCTGTCGACCAGTGCTCGACATTCATGAGCGTTGACGGTGGCTTTACATGGAAAGAAATTAAAAAGGGAGCTTATCAGTGGGAATACGGTGATCGAGGGAGTGTCATCGTGCTTGTTAAAGATGGAACCAAGACCGACTCATTCACCTATTCTATAGATTCCGGAAAAACGTGGAAGGATTATAAGTTTTCTAACGAAGAGGTTATGGTAGAAGATATCATTACCACGCCACAGGACTCTGCAATGCGGTTTTTGGTCATCGGAAGCTCGATTAAAGTTAGCGGTAAACAAACAAAAACTTTTGCGGTGGACTTTACCCAATCTTTCAAACGCCAATGCAACCTGAATAGTGATGACTACATTTATCACAGTTTTGGGAACTGTCTTTTTGGGCATCAAGCTGAATATCTGGTAAAGGTTAATGATGAATGCTACAATGGTGCCGCTCCACTGGAGGATGCAGAGAAGATTGTCAGGAACTGTCCTTGCATCAGGACTGACTACGAATGTGACTACAACTACTATAAAGCTAGTGACGGAACTTGCAAACTTGTTGAAGGAACTACACCTTTAACTGGAAGTGACCAGTGCGAGAAGAACGCCGGCTTAGTCGAGTACTTCGAGTCAACGGGGTACAGGAAGATACCGTTATCTACATGCGAGGGCGGCTTGCTATTAGATAAGGGTACCCGTCCCCGCCCATGCCCTGGTTATGAAGAGGAATTTCAAAAGCGACACGGCTTCAGTAGAAAGAGGTTAGCCGTAGTCATTGCTATTCCGCTCCTAATATTTATCGGCGCAACATGGTTTGTGTACGACCGTGGAGTTAGGAGAAACGGTGGTTTCTCCCGATTTGGAGAGATAAGGTTAGGTGATGAAGAGCTGATAGAGGAAAATAGAATCGATCAGCTGGTCAACTCGATCGTGAAATTCGGAGTTATGGGCTTTTCAGGACTTGTTACGGCCAGACAGCTCACAAAACGCGGCATTCAAAACGCCTGGCATGGTGTACAAACGAAGTTTTCAGGCCGTCATTCGGGTCCCACCTACTCCTCTCTCAACCATGACCAGTTTTTAGATGAAGCCGATGAACTATTAGCTGGCCATGACGAAGATGCCAATGATTTGGCAAGTTTTCTCGAAAACGAAGACAACTTTGACATATCTGCCGAAGAGGACCTAGACAACGGGGTACAAGGGCCATACTCTGATCATGTTGACGAACTTCAGGATCAACATGAGAATCATGAAGGAGAAGCCGACGAATGATCAAAAGTATATCGCTGACTAAGAATCAGAAGCCATCTTCCAGGCCATTGTTATGTACATATAATTCGATAAATTGCCGGGTATAACGGTGAAGCATCCACAACAACTTGTACTCAAGGTCTTGCCAACATTCGTATCACGTGCATACCGTTAGTTAGTGCAGGTAAGAAGTTCTTCTATACTCATCACCGTTCAATATTGACGACCATCGGCACAAAACAGCATCGATGCCTGCTACAGAGCAGTGCTGCAAGCACTCTAGAGACTGGACTTACTACAAATTGCAATTGTAAGTATTTACGCTGTATACTTTGGTGGGTCTACCTTGCTAGAAATACTAACATTCAGCCGTATGGCTTGCAGGACTTCTCAAGACCTGAAAGTAGATCAGGAACTAGTGATTGATGAAATAACTTGGCGACAATTCTTGAACAACGCGCTTAAAAAATCTCATGGAGTATTTGGAGAAGGCTGCGAGTACTATTTAGTCCATCAACACAAGCACTTGGCATACGTCAAGGTTTTCTGGAAAGATACTGATATCTTCTCCTCAGCTTTGTCAACATTCATTTCCACCAGTGAATTAGTAGGCGTACCAATGATCCTACTGATACGCCAAATTACTAGAGCCGTTCGTGAACTAGAGGTAGAGGAAGATGATCGGCTCTGGCACAAGAGGGCCATCTCTGAAGACTGCGAAGACGAGGTACCGGCTTGAACTCTCAATTAAGTCTTCCATTGGAAAAATCCGCATGACGCCTCACTATCCGCCGGTGCCCCATTTGGCCTAGCGCACACCCAGAATTTTTTGCCAGGGTTAGCACTTGTTTTAGAAGTTCTCATAATGGCATTTTCATTGTGCTTGCATTGAGGGGGCTTTTCGAGCATTCCATTTAGCATAGTAAAAAAAGATTCGGATCGATTTGCCGGGACAAGAGGGGCAGGCGTTACTCTAGTTGAAATATCTTCGCTCGATCTCATAACATCGTGTGGCGATGGTGAATTTTGAAGATTTTGGAATGGGGCCAGGTTCCGCTCTTTGACCGTAGCAATTGTCGGCTTGTGAATGCGCTTTTGATCTTTGATAGATGTATTGGTAGTGGCGGCAGGTTTCGCTACCCTCGAAAACATACTTGTGATGTCCATGTGGTTTAAGCCATACTTATACTTTGCCTCAAAGGGTACGACACTAGAAACCTTTCGATCAGACTCGCCAGGGCGCAATCCCGTATTCAACCGTAGATCTGCAAAAACAGGACAATGATCCGAGCCCATGATATGCGGCCAGATATCGGATTTTCGGATCATATCCCTAGACTCCTTAGAAACTAGTATGTAGTCGACCCTAGAGCCGTAGTTAATGGGTCTCATATTTTTCAAGGTATTCCAAACGGTGTACATTTGCATTCTATCCCGTCCTTGAACTTCCCTGGTGGTATCAATCAAGGTACCTGTCGTTGCAAGATGTGGAAGTACTGAGTCGGCTAACATTTCATTAAGTAGCCTTCTTGCTGGTCTGGCTGGTGCATATATGAAATTCTTCACGGCCCGCGGGTTCTCGGCCTCAACAGCCGTGCCTTTCGTCAATGAAGTTACGGTGATGCCGTTTACTTTCAGGGATGCAGATTGGTCTATAAGGTCACGGCAAACATTTATATCACCCATGAGAACTATTGTCTTGCCTGCTGCTCGAAGATTTCGAATGCGTCGAAACAAAACTTTAAGGAACTTAAGCCTGAACTCCTCCCCCTGGTCTGTATCCATAGAATTAGCAGGGCAATAAACGTTGATCACCACCACATTGAATTGTAGCTCCACCATGACGCATCTACCTTCGGAATCTAAGGCCAAGGCTTCATGAGCATCTTCGATGCCAAGCGACTCGTATCCGCCGATGCCCAACATTTCATTATCACGATACCTACACCGTGATTTGTTGAACTTAACGTCTAGAAAACCAGTAATCCCCTCTTCTGCCTTGACCACTTCCAGCAGCTTAAAAAGAGGATCCTCAGGATCCGGAATTCGAATCCAACACCCTACGCCCGAGTAACCTCGCCTACTGACGGGAATAGATATAAATGAGTAGTAACCTTTGACCTTCCCCCATCGTGTAAGGGCCGGGAGATCAGTTTTCAGCTCTTGAAATGTAATAATGTCTGACTTAAAGTGGTCGAATACTTTTGCCAGTGAATTGTTCATGTTATTGAACGGGTGATAGTGGAAAAATGTCCGCAACCCATTGACATTGAAAGTCAGGAACCGTACTTCCTCAACGTTTTTATCTGGAATCTGGGCCATCTATCTTATTAAACGGTGCTACCATACATTTTTATCTACACGATCTTTGCATCGTTTTTGTTCTGAACGTAAATTCTAAGCACATCTTTTTCTTTGTATATGATCAGAGCCAACAGTAAGACGGCGAATGCGACGTTAGTGAAGAATTGTGGGAAACTCTTCACGACTCCAAAGAGATAAAAGTTAGATGCTGCGATAATGAATGCGGCAAAGGATACGATCTTGAAGTTACGGAAGTTCAACAAAAATGAGGTGTCTTTGGCCTGAGTGTCCGAGTAAAGATTCTTGTAAAAATCACCAATAAACCATCCACAGAATGCTATTCTCAAAATCATATTGATAATGTTACTCAGTATCAGTCCCTCTAGAGACATCTTGTACTTGCCAATCATTAGCCAGCAGGAGCCCAAGAAAACGCCAGAAAATGCCATCATAAAATAGGAATGCCTTAAAATATGCTCTCCTGAAGCTACACTTTGGAAAAATGCTTCAAACACCCCGTTGATTGATAAGAATGGTAAGTACAAACAGTAAACCCGGATAGTGTCCAAGACAGTGGTGCTGGACCATTTACTTCCAATAAGGAATTGTAATAGGAAAGGCGAATTAACAGGACCGAAAACCACTATTAGCAGTGACAAGTACAGGTAAAACTTTGTAAGGTTCACTAGAACGTCCATAGACAGCTTAACGTTTGTTGCCGAGGTAACGGACAGTAGCCTCGCCAAAAACAATCTTAACGACTCCTCTATGGGCGCGAATATTAACCTGGTGAGTAAAGACCCATAATTAGACAGCAGTGAGTAAATACCCTGTTCTTCCACCGTGCACATGGAGTTTATTATCAGTTTATCACCCTCCGTGAGCAAATGCTTGAAACACAACTGCAGATAAACCTTCTTGAAGTGCTGCAGGATATCGCTTTGGAAGTAGTAAGGTAGAGTGCGTTCCGACGCGCGAAGTTTCGTGAGGCGCATACTGAAGTTGTTTTCCCGGGATAATCGGGAAACATAGTCAAAATAGTAGCAACACAAGAGGGCTAGCGAATGTGCAAACTTGCTAACCGAGAACGCCAAGATCGCAATGCCTTCCTGTTTGGCCGCATCGTGAGAGCCTAGGCCAGTTCCATTGATCTTGTTTTCGTAAACATAAACAATGGAAAAGTTGGCAATACAAGACGCGACAACAGCTATACTCTCAAACTGGCTTCGCACCTTGTAGTTCAACATGAATTGGTTAACTATGAAGAATGGCTCACTGAGAAGTTCGAAAACAATACTTATCCATATTGTCGCGATCGATAACTGAAAGTAGGGTAGAGAGATGAAGTACTCATTCAAATTGCTGTACTGCCATCCTACGAGCACTAGTGACAGTGGAAGCCCAATAAATATTGGGATATATGCGAAATTGATGACGGACTGCAGAACAAACGTCTCTGAGTCGTCTGCGTTGCGGAACTCGTCGTGTGACGCGGGCGAAACGGGTGCCTTTATTCTTAGTGTGGACATTCTAATTGCTTCTCGGCTGAAGAAGAGAACAGTAGAAAGCAGAAACTCCAGGAAGGCATTGATACCGAACACTTTGGGGGACAAATACCTGACCAACAAGGTGTTCAGTAAAAAGGTCACAATTTTGGCAAAAAGTTGACTGAACATCAAGAAGGTGACGCCTCGGGTAGATTTCTGGAGGATGCTCTGGTCCTGCGTACCATCCCCATGTTTTTCCATTGCTCCCTCGCTCAAGTGGATGTTATGGTCACTATGTTGTATCCAGTGTTATTTCACATGAAGTGTATATTAATTGTTCAATTTCATCTACGTAGAACCCATCCTCATCGAATTCCTAGTACAGACCTCGATACTACAATAAATCTCCTCTGACTCAACGCCGCTCTACAATATGGATAAAGAGGCCGAGAAACAAGCTTTGCACAACCAGTTTGTCGCAGAGTTGCACGAGCAGGACCGATGGCTACCGATCAACAATGTTGGAAGACTTATGAAGAGCACGCTGCCAGCGTCAGCCAAAGTTTCGAAGGATGCCAAAGAGTGCATGCAAGAGTGCGTTTCCGAGTTCATCTCTTTTGTCACAAGCGAAGCTAACGATAGATGCAGCCAGGACAAGCGCAAAACTATCAACGGTGAAGATATCCTCACTTCGTTGAACGCGCTTGGTTTTGAAAATTACGCCGAGGTGCTGAAGATTTATCTGGCAAAATATCGCCAGCAGCAAGCTCTTAAGAACCAGATGACTTACATGCGGCGTGATGGCGTGTCTGATGAAGGAGAGGGCGGGTCGCCCGACGAAGGAGGCATGAGCGAGACCGCTGGCAACACTGAAGGCGGACAGCCTCCAGAACTCGAAAATCAGTCACTTCCCACCGTTGAGAATAATACCGAGGCCGAGCAAACAAATGAAAACGAGTATATTGAGCCTGATAGCCAATTGTACCTCTGATCAGCGATACTGATATTCCTTCATTCGAGACTCACCGGAAGCATAATTTGTCAGTTTTCCTACCAGGAAAAAGTTAAACCATATATTAAGGTCGGTAGCCAATTGCCACCCATACAAATAAAGCATCCAAAGGCCACTCTCCTTATTGATTATGCTTAGCAGGAGGTGCTTGGCAGCTTTTAGGAAGGGAATTGCTCGCTCTGTCCGGCCTTGCACAAGGCCTGCCAGCTCTTTAGCTTTCCACGGCTTCCAAAATGTCCCAGATTCGACACCTGCAGGAAAAGGGCATTGGCAAGTTTACCAACAACAAATCAGTAATAATGAGCTCAATCAGGAGCTTAAAGACCTAGAGGCTCTGTGGCTCAAGCAAATCACCCTCAAAGATCAGTTGAAAGATGACTCCCCTGCAAGTCCTAAAACACCAAAAAGCGAAGATTCCGAAGAAGGAGAAATAGATCGTAATGACGACACTGGGAAATCTGACCGCAGTGATGTGGAAAATGAGTCTGATGGCCTTCAGAAGGAAAACGCGTCGGGGCCCGGCTCTGTATCGGGCTCTGGGAATGCAAATGCACCGCCCGGAAATGACGGCAGTGGAAACGGCAGTGGAAACGGCGAGGACGGATCAGAGGGAACATCTGACTTGAAGTCATCAGCTACCCGAAAACCAAAGCTTCCTGAAGTATATCCTCAGATGTTAGCGCTTCCTATTTCCAGGCGGCCATTGTTTCCCGGATTTTATAAGGCAGTTGTCATCTCTGATGAACGAGTCATGAAGGCCGTTAAGGAGATGCTTGAACGCCAGCAGCCGTACATCGGAGCGTTTCTCCTCAAGGATTCAAACATTGACACGGATGTCATTCAAGATACTAAGGAAGTTTACGACGTGGGTGTTTTTGCCCAAATTACCAGTGCTTTTCCCAGCAAAGATGAAAAAACGGGCGCTGAAACCATGACTGCACTATTGTATCCACATAGAAGAATCAAGATCGATGAATTACTGTCGCCCATGGGGAACAGGGCTGGTTCTCAGACAAAAGACGCCTCGACAGCTGAACCTGTGTCCAGCACCCAGACACGCCAGGAAGAGTCGAAGCCCGAGAAACAAATTTCAGAGGTAAGGAAGCAAAAAGTAGAAGATGGGGAAGAGTTTGACGATGAACTGAATCCCACAGAGTTTTTGAAGGAGTATGACATTTCACTCGTCAATGTCTCAAACTTAGAGGACAAGGAATTTGATAGAAAATCCCCTGTTATTAATGCCCTGACTTCAGAAATTTTAAAAGTCTTCAAGGAGATTTCACAACTAAACACAATGTTTAGAGAACAAATCGCCACTTTTTCAGCATCAATACAATCGGCAACTACCAATATTTTCGAGGAACCTGCACGCTTGGCTGATTTCGCTGCTGCTGTTTCAGCCGGAGAGGAGGAGGAGTTGCAAGAAATTCTACAATCGTTAGACATAGAACAGAGGCTAGAAAAATCGTTAGTTGTGTTGAAGAAAGAGTTGATGAACGCCGAACTTCAGAACAAAATTTCAAAGGATGTTGAAACTAAAATTCAAAAGCGTCAACGGGAATACTATCTAATGGAACAACTCAAGGGTATAAAACGGGAGCTTGGGATTGATGATGGTAGAGATAAGTTAATCGAGACGTTCAAAAAAAGAGTAGAAAAACTCCAATTACCAGAAAACGTTCAAAAAATCTTTGACGATGAAGTCAACAAACTGGCCACTTTGGAGACTTCTATGTCAGAATTTGGGGTCATTCGCAACTATTTAGACTGGATCACAACACTTCCTTGGGGAGTCACTTCTAAGGAACAATATTCTATACCTGTTGCAAAACAAATATTGGATGAAGATCACTATGGTTTACAGGATGTCAAGGACAGAATTCTGGAGTTTATCGCTGTTGGAAAGCTTTTAGGGAAAGTCGATGGTAAGATAATCTGCTTCGTTGGCCCCCCTGGGGTGGGAAAAACATCGATAGGTAAATCCATCGCACGCTCACTCAATCGCCAGTTTTTCAGATTTTCAGTGGGTGGTATGACCGACGTAGCCGAAATTAAAGGTCATAGGAGGACTTACATCGGTGCCCTACCGGGCAGAGTAATTCAAGCACTGAAGAAGTGCGAGACTCAAAACCCTTTGATTCTTATTGATGAAATTGATAAGATCGGGCACGGGGGAATCCATGGAGATCCTGCCGCAGCGTTATTAGAGCTCTTGGATCCTGAACAAAACAACTCCTTTCTGGATAACTACCTCGATATCCCTATGGATCTATCAAAGGTTCTATTTGTCTGCACTGCAAATTCATTGGACACCATACCCAGGCCCCTTTTAGACAGGATGGAAGTCATCGAATTGACTGGATACGTGGCTGAAGAAAAGATAAAAATCGCAGAGCAGTACCTGTCACCCAGTGCCAAACGCGATGCTGGACTGGAAAATGCGCACGTGAACTTGTCTGAGGGTGCGGTCGTTTCATTAATGAAACTTTACTGCAGAGAAAGTGGTGTTAGAAATCTCAAAAAACATATTGAAAAGGTTTACAGGAAAGCTGCTCTAAATGTTGTCAAGCAAATGAGTATAGACGAAAAGTCAACTGAACCAGAAGTTGACACAAGTGCTGAAAAGGCCGAGTCTCCGCGATCTGCAGAGGGTATAAATGATCAGCCGCCTAAGGATGGTAGTAAGCCTGAGGTCCAAAAGACTCACGATCGCAAGCAAGCCATAGTGGTACCCGATAGTATACAAATTCAGATCGATTCTGGTAATTTGAAAGACTACGTTGGTCCGCCAGTGTATACATCTGATAGGCTTTACGAAATAACACCGCCTGGTGTTGTTATGGGGCTTGCTTGGACAAGTATGGGTGGGTGCGCTATGTATGTCGAGTCTGTCCTTGAGCAACCTCTCAGTGACAAATCGCACGCTTCTTTGGAGCGCACCGGACAATTGGGCGATGTCATGAAGGAATCTTCTCGTCTTGCCTATTCTTTTGCTAGAATGTTCCTCACTAAGAAGTTTCCGGAAAACCGCTTTTTTGAGAGGGCGGCCGTTCATTTACACTGCCCTGAAGGTGCTACGCCTAAAGATGGCCCATCAGCAGGCGTAACAATGGCATCATCGTTCTTGTCATTAGCTTTGGGCAAATCTTTAAATCCAACTGTTGCCATGACCGGTGAGCTGACTTTAACAGGTAAGGTGCTACGAATCGGTGGATTACGAGAAAAGGCCGTTGCTGCAAAAAGATCGGGTGCTACGACAATTATATTCCCTAAGGACAATCTGAGTGATTGGGCAGAACTTCCAGATCACGTCAAAGAAGGGCTTGAACCCTTGGCTGCAGATTGGTATGACCAGATTTTCGATAAACTTTTTTCTGACGTCTCTCTCGAAACGGGAAACAGTGTCTGGAAACCAGAATTCGCAAAGATCGACGCTGCGGAGGTCAAGGCAAAAGATTGATCGGCATATTCTGTAAATAATTTAATATTAAGATTTCAATTATGAAGTTTTTTATTGGCATGTTGTAGTGACTGGGTCGTTAGTGTTGATCTTCAGTTGCTGGGGGAAACATGTGTCTCGTAATATTTTGCTGGCGTCAGTAAATTGTCCTCTCGTGTCTACAATCTAGAGGAAGAGTCGCCTGCAACCAGCTCACTAATCGAATCGCTAACCATGAAGGTGTTCAAAAGATACATTTCATCGTCATTCGACAGCGTTGCTCTCTTGAGGACCAATGCTTTGGTGAATGGTGAATGGTTAAGGGGAGGAAGTCGATTTCCCGTCACAAATCCCTCAACGACAGAGGTGTTTTCCAAAGTTACCGACTGTGGCGTCCCTGAGTACAGAAAGGCGATAGAAGCTGCCCATTTAGCTTTCAAGACATTTAGACACACTTCCTCAACAGAAAGGTCACAATTGCTTTATAATGTTCACGAATTGATCCAAGAATACCGAGCAGATTTGGCTCGGCTTATAACTGTGGAAAGCGGAAAACCCATCTGGAGCTCTTTGAGAGAAGTTGAAACTATTGAGACTTGTTTCCGTGTTTTTGCTGAGGAAGCCTCAAGGCTAAACACACATTCACCCATCCCTAGCACTGCAAATTTGTCTCAACGATGGATCATATATGAGAAGCAGCCCTTGGGAGTTCTCGGGATTGTTACTGACTGGGCTCTTTCTACAAGAGCTTTGCGAAACTTGGCGGCGGTGATCGCTACAGGTAACACATGCATATTTCAACCCCCAAAAGAGACGCCAATGACTGCTCTTGCTCTAGGATATGTTTGCACCCAAGCTGGTGTTCAAGAGGGGGTTTTAAATATCTTGCCAACATCCCAACCCGAAAATGTGGCAAGATATCTGTGTGAATCGCGTTTTGTGAAGAAAACGATCCTTGAAACCCGCACAACACTTCGCCATGCTGTTCTCCAACGATGTTCCACTAAGATTTGCTCCGAAAAAATTGTTTCCAGACCCTATGGAAAAGGGTCCTTCATTGTTTGCAAAGATGCTGATATCGAGAAAGCGCTGAGAGCTTTGGTCGCCTGCAGATTTGGACAATTTCTCGAGAAAGGATCTTTTATCGGAAGGGTTTTCGTGCACGAGTCTTTATATGACGAGTTTAACTCTAGATTGATCTCAATGATTGATTCCGAGGTTTGCCTAGGCGATGGATTTGATCCTAACGCAACGTATGGTCCGTTGATAAATGGGGACGAGCTTAACATGGTTGCTAACTTGATACAAGATGCAAGAAAAAAGGGCGCAATCGTGTTGAGAGGTGGAGTTCGGGCAAGCAGCATGGGGCCTAACTTCTATCGGCCCACTGTTTTGAGTAACGTCGACGACACAATGAACATAGTTCACACCGAGAATTGTGCCCCTATTGTACCGGTGTCAAAATTCCGAAGCCTTGACGAGACTCTTGATTATATGGAGTCAGCTGGATCTGACAGTGTATGCTATCTTTACGCTACCGATATAAGGTCAATCTTAAGCATGACCAGGAAACTGAATGCCACAACACTTGGTATCAACTCAACTGCAATCGAGGAACAAGACTTAAGATTTCCTGAAGCATGTTATCCTGACTTTGGCAATTACACCGCGCTCAAAAATATAGTTTTGGAGCCTTAAGTAAGCACTTATAGCCACTATCGATTACAAGCTTGCCTCTCAAGCAAACCAGATCTTCTAGTTATCTTTGCGATTCTTCCTTGTGTTTCTGGAAAAAGCTTCTGATGTCTTCCTCTTTGACTACTAGGCCAGAGTCAGCGAATGGCCTCAGGAACTCGCTGAGCTTTTGTTTGATGTCATCCATGGCTTTTATGCCAGCGACGGCAACATCCCTATCAACAGATGAGCACAACGCCTGTGCTCCCATTTCGAAAGTGGACGCATCATCATCTAGGTCATCAGGGGGCTCGTAAACTGGGTCGTCACCGGTCAGAAAAGGCGCCACCTCTTCCAGAAACACGGAAAGCTTGCTAGTCTTATCCAGTTCGTTTTTGATCGAATGCAAAACGTCCTTATAACCCTCTTTGAACATAATTGAAAACGGGGGGTTCTCGCCTTCTGTATCGTCAAGATCATCCAATTTGCGCTTCTTTGCATCTATCTCCATCTTAGCAGCACCTGAGAATTTCTGTAAGCTATTCAAGTGCGACACTTTATGGGCAACAACTTCTTGAGAGCGTGCATGTGCCAGCAAGTCACGGAAAATCGAAGAGTAGCGCGAAATGCATTTCCAGCACACAAAAGCGTCGAAGGACTCCAGTTTTGGGAAGTTTCTGGGTAATTCTTCATCTGATTGGAGGTTGAGCCTGCTATCGTTGCTCTCGCCCTTGACAGCCACTGTTTGCGTCTCAAGAATACATGCACAGTGGAACCAATCTTCATTGCATTCCAGACCTAGCACGCATTGAATCATCGTGCTGTCGTGTTCGGGATCGTACTTCGTGTTACAATCACAGAAGCGGCCCTCGAAATTGTGGCCATAGACGTTAGACAAACCAGGAATGTCGCGCGAGACATTTTGGCGCAATTGACACCAGTAATCGCTGTTGCCTTGTCTTCGCTGAGATTGCCTTTCGGTCCCACAATCGCACGTAAAGCCTCGTTTCGTAAATAGCTCCACCAAATTGCATTGGGCGTGGCACTGTATGGAGCATGAATAACATAAACCTATGTTATTGCAATCCAAGCATGCGAACAATGATTGTCGAAGGTCGCCGTCTACATATGTGCAGTGGTTGGGATTCCATGGCATTAGTTCACGAGCTTCTGCTTCCAAGGCATTTTGCTGGCTTATGTACTCAGAAGCGCTCAGATCAGACATTGGACAATGATAGGAAAGCGATTTTCAGCAATAGAGTGTGATCTTTGACCGACAGAGAATGCTCAAACCATCAAGTTTGGCACCTTTATTTACTTTCAGTGATCTATATAATAATAAATTAAACACGAATAAAGCGACACATAAGCAGGATGAGGATTATCTCCCTCTGTATAAGCTATCAGAAGCCATACTCTCTTTCTGAAGAGATACTGACTCCCCGGACCTGTGCTCAGAGTTATCGAGCCCTCTTTAGGACTGATGCCGGTTTTATTATCACAAGCGGTTCCTTTCAAGGAATCCCCTGCAACACGAATGTTGACTTAATGACCTTTAAAAGTGAGAAATGACTTTCCAAATGGAATCATTACCTGGTAAGCCTGGTTCTATCTGAATTGCGGAGGTT
Source organism: Lachancea dasiensis (assembly GCA_900074725.1). NCBI lineage: Eukaryota > Fungi > Ascomycota > Saccharomycetes > Saccharomycetales > Saccharomycetaceae > Lachancea > Lachancea dasiensis. The sequence continues at coordinate 915,087 of LT598458.1, forward strand.
GCGATAATCAATAGCTTATTGAGGTCATTTATTTTTATACAACATCGCGGCTACAACGTCGCAAGACAGTTATAGTGGGGATGAGATTTGATGTTTCAAGAAGCAACAAGGGTAATCTCAAATTTGCTCTGTGAGCCAATCCCAGTAGTGCTTTGCTTCATTTCCTAACATATGGCTTCTGTTCAACGCGCGAATGAGAAGACAAGCTATTGCAATTTCGATCTTTGCATTAATGTTGTAGCAGTGAAAAGTAGGAGTGGATAATAAACAGGGTGCTAGATTTGCCCCTGCTGCACTGGACAATTTTGATCATAACTTACCCAGTGTCAGCAGGACACGATCACACAATAGACGTGTTATGGGAAAATCGCAACATATAGGGCCACCTTTGAAATAAGCGAATGGAGAACAGTCCGAATTATAAGGCAATGTCTGTGTTTATGATCATGGGTTGGTTTGGAACGCTCACAACCTTTCGATCGCCCAGGACTACAGAATCGAGTCTACTTCAGTTGGTCACGTGCATAGTTTACTTTGCCAGATATGGTAATCCATCTCGATTTACAAGTCGACACTATCACCACCAACCACTGGTTGGTAGCTCGAGACTCATAGATCAACTATGGAACGCAGAAGAAGAAGAGATGACGAAGCCGATGAGGGTATCAGTGAAGATGAACGTGCAATCCCTCCCTCTTCACCTCAAGGACCCTCCCACGTAGGTAGATCGTCTCCACTAGGATCGCCGGAAGCGATAGATTTCGAAAACCCAGACGGCGAAGAGATTGGGCAAGATGGTGATTTGGATGAAATGGAAGAACAACTGGACGAGGTGGATTTGATGGGTGATGATATGTACCAGGACTATGGCTCGGACGCCCGTCGCGATACATACGAAGACGCTGGGGTGGATAACCGTGAACAAAGAGAACTGGATATCGCTGCGAGGCGCAGAATTGATTACCAGTTGAACGAGCGGGATAGACTCCTGCGAAATGAAGTGTATATGGATGACGATGATGATATTGCCAATGCACAGGTCGATGACATGGGTCTTCCTGTACAGAGACGTCGCCGGAGGCGGCAATATGAGGACGATGACGACCTTCTTTCAGATATCGACATCGACCCATTGGCAGAAGAATTAACTTTGGAGTCACTCAGTGATGTGAAAGCAGCTAGCTACACCGAATGGATCACTCAAGCGAATGTCGCTCGCACGATTGCCAGGGAATTGAAATCCTTTCTGCTCGAATATACGGATGAGTGGGGTAGATCTGTCTATGGTGCTAGAATCAGAACTTTAGGTGAATTGAACTCGGAGTCTTTAGAAGTGAACTACAGGCATTTGGCAGATTCCAAGGCCATCTTGGCGCTTTTTCTGGCCAAATGTCCCGAAGAAATGCTCAAAATCTTTGATATCGTTGCCATGGATGCAATCCAGCTGCACTACCCCGACTACGCTAGAATCCATTCCGAAATACACGTAAGAATTTCAGACTTCCCCACCGTCTTGACTCTTCGAGAACTGAGAGAATCAAACTTGAACTCGCTGGTGCGTGTAAGTGGTGTTGTTACTAGAAGGACCGGCGTATTTCCTCAATTGAAATATGTGAAGTTTAATTGCCTAAAATGTGGAGCAGTTTTGGGACCTTACTTTCAAGATTCCAACGAGGAAATCAGGATATCCTTTTGCACCAATTGCAGATCTAGAGGCCCATTTAGAACTAATGTTGAAAAAACTTTATACCGTAACTACCAGCGCATTACATTACAAGAAGCGCCTGGAACGGTTCCTGCGGGGAGATTGCCAAGGCATAGAGAGGTGATCCTGTTATGGGACCTTGTTGATATTGCCAAACCCGGTGGAGAGATCGAGGTCACAGGTGTTTACAAGAATACTTATGATGGAAATTTAAATGCGAGAAATGGTTTTCCTGTTTTTGCCACCGTTATCGAAGCCAATTCTGTAAAAAGAAGAGATGGAGGGCACAGGAGTGGAGATGACGAAGAGGGTCTAGATACATTTGGCTGGACGGAAGAAGAAGAACGAGAGTTCAGGCGTATGTCAAGAGATCGGGCTATTATCGATAAGATCATTTCTTCCATCGCCCCTTCAATATATGGTCACAAAGACATAAAGACAGCGGTGGCATGTTCGCTATTTGCAGGCGTACCAAAAAATGTTAATGGCAAGCACTCAATTCGTGGGGATATTAATGTTCTGCTTCTCGGTGACCCTGGTACAGCTAAATCTCAAATTTTAAAATATGTTGAGAAGACTGCTCATAGAGCAGTTTTCGCTACCGGACAAGGTGCTTCTGCTGTAGGTCTGACGGCGTCTGTTCGGAAAGACCCGATTACAAAGGAATGGACCCTAGAGGGAGGCGCTTTGGTGCTGGCTGATAAAGGTGTATGCTTGATTGATGAATTCGACAAAATGAACGATCAAGATCGAACCTCCATTCATGAAGCAATGGAGCAACAGAACATCTCGATATCCAAAGCAGGTATAGTGACAACTTTGCAGGCAAGATGTGCTATTATTGCAGCAGCTAACCCTAATGGAGGACGGTACAATTCTGCACTGCCCTTAGCACAAAATGTAGATTTAACAGAACCCATTCTTTCCCGTTTTGATATCCTATGCGTTGTACGGGATTTAGTTGACGAAGAGAAAGATGAACGACTTGCACGATTTGTTGTGGATTCTCACGTTAGGTCACATCCTTTGGACGACATTACTAGCGAGGAAAATCATGCAGGTAATGGTGCTAATCAAATGGAAGTAGAAGGAGACGACGAAATTGTATCCGCAAGACAGAGGCGTTTACAAAGAGAGAAGCAAAGAGAAGGCGAAATATCGCCCATATCACAAGAAACTTTAATGAAGTACATCCAGTATGCAAGAACGAAAGTTTTCCCCAAGTTGCATCAAATGGACATGGACAAGGTGAGTAGAGTCTATGCAGACTTAAGGCGTGAGAGTATCACGACTGGTTCTTTCCCCATAACTGTACGTCATTTAGAGTCAATCTTGAGAATAGCGGAATCGTTCGCCAAGATGAGGCTCTCTGAGTTCGTCTCGTCATGGGATCTGGACAGGGCCATTAAAGTGACGGTCGATAGTTTTGTTGGAGCTCAAAAAATTAGTGTTCGGAGGCAGTTGCAAAGGTCATTTGCTTTGTACACTCTAGGCCAAAACTAAGGTGGCATGTATAATAATGGTGTGTAACTTGAAGTTCATTCTATGATACAGATTTAGACTACTTCAAAAGTTTCAAAAGATTACATATTTTGATCGTCAGAGGTTGCTGGTTCCTTTGGTACCTCGTTAACTGATGAACTCTCTCCTTCTTCGGTCTTAGATTCGGCTGCTGCCAAGTTTGCGGCCGCTTTTCTTTCAGCAGCAGCAGCAGCCTGTTGGACTGCCACCTCATCACCAAATAGACGATGAAGTAACTCTTGAGTGCTTTCTTTAGAAACCATTAGGTTGGCACACTTACTTCCGTTCCACATAGGCAAAAAGAGTTCTTCTTTCTCCTCACCTCTGTCCACACTAACAAAAGCACAACCAGCCGATAAGGATTTCATCTTGTTCAAGAAGTTGTCATCAATGTGACTCTTTTCGAGGTCCTCAAACTTGGGGAATGATTCCGTCAAAAGCAATTTAAAACAATCGATGTTAACGTCAACAACCCTATTACTATTCATGTGGTGCTTCATGATTTGCAAGGACTCGTTTTGAATTCTCCAAGAACACTCAATGTCCGATCTCTGTGACACGAACAGTTTGACACCAGAATAAATGAACTTCAAGCGGTCCTCATTAGCTTCGATCACATCTTTCAAGCATGGGCTCACGTAGTATATTACACGTGTTGGCTCTCCGGTTGCGTTTCTTACCAAGCAGCAGGACTTATCAAATTTGTCATCAATACCGTAGAATGACCAACACTTTTTCAGTTCTGGATGGTCAGGGCTTAAAAAGACGAAAGGCTCTTCATTAGCATCCCGTGGAAGTTTTTCTTTCTTCACAGAAACCGGTTCGGTTACGGTCGCAGTAGCTGCGACACCACCCTCGGTCTTCTGTTTCTTTTCAACGACCGACTCTTCTTTAGGTTCCTCAGTAGTAGCACGCTTGGAAACTTCGTTAGACTCTGAATTGACCTTTTCGAAAACAGTAATGAAAAAACCACCAGTGTTTTGCTGATGAGGGTACACCCTGATACAGCGATCGAGATTGAAAGCAGCGGATTCTTCGGAGGTTGGGGGGAACCAAGTCTCATGCGTACCCTCGTCTCCTTTCTCCCTCTTGATGTAATTCTTATCAATCACAGGCCAGTTGTCGATACCTTTGCTTCTAACAAGTCCGGGCAGTAGCTCCGCGCAGTCAACAAGCTTGATCTTAACCCCCCAATGCCTTAGAGCCGCCGCAACGACAGCTTCGTTTTCAATTGGATTCATAGAACAAGTTGAATAAACAAGTCTACCGCCCTGTTTCAATAAGTTAAGACCTCTTTTTAGAATATTTAGCTGAACGGTGTGTAGGCCCAAACCCGAGCCAGTTCCCCAGTCTCTCCAAACGTTGACGTTTTTGCGCATGGTGCCATCGCCGGAACAAGGTACATCACATAGTACTCTATCGAATTTGAGAAATTGGTTAGAGTCTTTGTCGGTCTTGATTCTGGGAAAAAACTGAGCGTCATGGTTCACAACCATCAAGTTAGCGCTGTTGAGTCTCTTAAGTTGATGGACCAACATATGCGACCTCCTGTGGTCAGCGTCGTTAGCCACCACGTATCCAGTGGGTTCGTCGCAATTGGCGTGAAGGGCTTCAATTAACTGAGCAGTTTTAGATCCGGGGGCAGCGCACATGTCTAAGACGGTATGTTCAGGCTTCACGTCCAGGACAAGTGGCGGGATCATGGAAACTGCCTCTTGTCTCGATATGTTACCTACGGCATTTTCCGCTACCAGAAATCTCTGTACCTTCGAAAACTGTTCGTTCTTCCGAATAACCTGTTTGGAAACATCCAATTGCCAGGCCAAGTTTTCTGGGTACCAAGGTAGCTTTTTGGGAGGCGCAATGGCCTCTCCTTCAAACTCGCAGCCAGTTAAGTAAGGCAGGTGATGCTCTTCAAACATAGACAAGACCTCATGGGCATGCTTCCTGGACCCGGTGATTCTGAAGGTCAAAGGAAGCTGCGCCTGGCAAGTTTTCTTGAATTCATCCCATTCCGCATCTGGTATCACGCCAAGGTCTTTGTAGTATTTCTCCCATTTTTCGTTTTCCTTCTGAAGTTCGGTCCAGTTTTTTTGGGCGTTTGAGTCATCTCTGGCTCCAAACGTCTTCTTATTGCCCTTCTTGAAGTTTCTCTTCCTTGCCATTTTTGCGAAGCTGGGTGTGCAGAAAACCTGGTCGACGGCAGTTATCCTGGTGAGATGTTATGCGATGAGGTGCTTCACTGTGTGGCAGCAGAATAAAATTTTACGGTTCCCGCCGAATCTAAGAGTCATGTGACTACAACAAGAGTGCTGATTCCGGATCCAGAATGAGTGTCAGATAATGACGACTCTAAGTACGACTCTAAGGTGTGGGCCACCAGCCACACTAATCACCGCGTATGGTTCCATCAACCAGTAGTATGCGAGTCGGCAACACAAAGAAAAAGCTGGTTTTTCTGGTCCTTTTACCTATTTTCTTGTTAAATGTCGGAAGGAGAGTGTCTGTAGTCAGTCTTTTTCGATATCGATTCCACCGGGCTGGAGTGGGCCGGATCCCGTTGCTTCAGATAGTCACAGACCCACTCTTCCACCAAAAGCCCCAAAGTGACTAGCGCCGTTTCGTCAAAACAGTTGATCAGGTGCGGATATTTTTGCACCACCAGCTGAGTCGCATAGTAATGTAGCACCTTCAGATCTATCTGGGGCATGAGATCGCCAGTGTAGACGCCGTCCCGCTTATCGGCGCTGGCGGCTAATTCCAAGTCTTCCCTGGACTTGAAAGGAATGGGAACCAGGTTGTTGACCTTCTGAGACAGGATCTCGTCAGCGCTCACCTTGCGGCCAAAATGCTCGACCAAATCACTGCATGCCTCGTAGATCGACCGATCCATTGCCGATGCCTCTTTGAGACCAGCGTGAACTGGTGCAATATCGAGATGTCAAACGCCAGAGGTAATATATACAGTTGTTCCCAGACCCAGCATTCGTCCAAAGTGATATCCTATGGACCCGGCACCTTCGAAGCATCTGGCGAGCGGTGGAGTTCTCCAGTAAGCCCACGAATACCATTACAGAGGGGGAGGGGGCTGGGTCTGTGCGAGCTACGGGCGACTACCTGCTTTGTTCGAGTTAATCCGAAAAAAAAACTGCAAGTTTTGCCAGGGCCCCTAGGATTCGTCCGGCCGTTTAATCACATATACGCTGGAAACCAAAACCCAACAGATGGTGGTCGTGGTCTGGTGCTGTTTGACAGGGTGGGGAGCTGCATACTAGCAACCATCAGCAGCGTGTCAGAATAGTACAAAGTGATGCCAGCAACGTCAGTAAAACAAGAAACGAGGTGAATCACCCATAGACACAGTCGCTACGTAGAGACGCCTTCCTTCGGCCAGACGTCTCCAAAAACACATCGAGTCATCCTTCAGCCAAAAAGAATGGTACGGTTCCAGAAGATCCACTTTCCAATGGAATAGAGTCAAGGCCCACCACACTAAAGCGCCCTAAGACGCTTCGCCGAGGACAGGTGTAATCCCAGCCGCCTCCATCACGGGTTGCTCCTGCTGTGCTGGATTAAACTCCCCTTCAGCTGTTTGAAGCACGTGAGAAGGGTTAACCCTGTAAGAGTACCCACTTCTACCATTGCCGTAACAGGGCACAAGACGGACTTCTCACATCTTGCCCCCGACAGCCCGCAAGGATCGATTGAATGCCGGGGCACGTCGACTCGTTTGTGGCTGATGCCAAGTCGTGCTACAAGCACATGACCAAAGATCACATGCTCTTGGTGCAGACACGTCCGACCGTAGGGTTCGAACCCAGGTCGAAAACTCCGGGATCCACAGTTCCGCTACCGACCGTAACAGTGAGAAAATGAGTTGTTCTTAGGGTACCCAAGGTGCTGGAAAGTCAGATGACGGGGAAGACGGTAGGTTAGAAGCAGTAGCTGAGGAAGGGTGAAGCTGGCGGGCGACGACTCCTGCAGCCCCCGGCTTGTTTTGAGACTCTATACACGCGCCTATTCATCGGAATCGGACGTTTGGCGAGGGAAGGAGGGCTATTGAGACTCGGGAACTGGAGGATCACTGTGCACGGTGGTGGATTCGTGCTCATCGCTGTACCTTGGCTGTGACGGCTGTGGATATATGGCAGAGGACGCACGCACACTGGCGACTGACTGGTCCAGAAGAGTGGTGAGAGTAGTATTTGGCGTTCCTTCGAGTGTCTAGCATGGAGGCCCAACCAGATCCGGCGCAGGTTTCGCAGGCCGTAGATGCATTGGCTCGATCGATCCTGGCACAACGTATCCAGACGCACAAAGACAAGCCGGAGCGTCTACGGAAGCTGGAGTTCTTCAAACAGCAGTTTGATGCACTGCTGCTCGCGCAGCACAACATCGACGGGAAGACTGGTCCAAAGATGAGCCTCGACGTAGCACGGCTCGATTCTGAGCTGCAGCAAGGGCTGACCACTCTCGAGCGCGACGGGGGCCAATACGTGCTTCTGCCTTTGTCGCCAGGTGCTGGTCTGCCGCAAGGTCCAGCTGGGGACGCAAAGTCCACGTTTGGGTCTTCCAAGAAGAAAAAGAAGAGCAAGCTGTCGTGCTCGTTTTGTAACACACAGGGCCACACCCGCGCACATTGCGAGAAGAGAAAACTCGCACCCAAACCGTAACTGGCCCCGATACGTCGATCGCGATAGTCGTTTGAGTTTGTGCTAAATCAGCCTCTCCGGCATTTGTTGACGTCTTCCGTCGTTATTAAGTTTTCTGCTTAGCTGTGTTGGTTCCTATACTGTACATACACGCATTCCGCCCAAATGCTTCTTCGGTTCAGCTCAGTTTTTGGAGCTCATCGCCTCCCTTCTGGCAGCGTCCTGCAGCAAATTGGTGTCTACCATGTTCTTGTTGAGATACACGTATCTGACTGTCGAACCTCTAATGAAAATATTCCTCACGGACGATAGATGAGGATATTTGCTGGCATCTGAGCACTCTATGTTATCCAGTTTCAGGTTCAAGAATTGATCCACAGACTTCAAGGTGCCCTTCAATTCTATGTCATTTTTAAGCTGCAATGGTTAGTACTCGAAATGTCGCGTTCCTTCATTCCCACATGCAAGTGCCTTTCTAACGTACCTCGACTGTAACCTCTTGGTCTACCAAAGTCTTAAAAAACGAGAAAAAGAGCATTGGACCTTAGGACTTCTATGGCTTCAAGGAACTCATTGTTGGCTGTACAGTTGCTCAAGTTGCATAATGATATATAAATTTATCGAACTTGCTCATTAAACACGAGCGTGCATCGACTTGATATTCGTCTAGTTCATCAGTTTGAACCCTATGACCAGTAAGAGCTGCCCCGAGAAACCTCGTTCAACGACTTTTGAAAGAAGCTTCAATATCGCAATATAGCTTAAACATATTCGAGATAATAAGTCATACTTATTCGAGTTATATAATCATACTTATTCGTCTTCCTCATCCTCCTGTGATCTCTTCTTCAAGACTAATGGATGGCCCGTGACCCTGAAGTAGATATCCTTGACATCATCAGTCATGGATTCAAAGTGGGAAGATGAATCGTAAGATCTTGATAGATAAACATTGTCGGCAGCACCGCTTTCCTTGGGCTCAAATAATTCTGCAATTCCCATGAATCTTTCTTCAATGGACCCTAATAGTTTGAAGGCTGGCTCCAATTCGATGTGAGGTTTATCGGTTTCAATGATGGTAGAAACAATAGCAAGATAATGCCCCTTTGCAACGACATTATGAGAATCAGACATCACTGCGACGTAGATGTCGTTTTGTCTGCCAACCTGCGATTGGGGAATGATAAGCTGTACGGAGTCTGCATTGCCCGTATTGGGCACTGGGTGCTTCAACACACAAATGGCTCTGATAACCTTCTGGCCAGTAGATTTGCACTTTTCTGGAAAGTAGGTGGGGTCGGCAATTACCACAGGGGCCCTCGCAGTACCTTCCTTAGTGGTGACACCTTCGAACTTTCCGTCTTCTCCATAAAGAACTTTCTCTACGGGAGTGTTCAACATATACGTTCCGCCATAAATAGCAGATAAACGTGCAAAACCCTGAGGTAGCTCACCCAACCCATACAATGGGTATAAATATGGCGATTTGCCGTAGCGAGCTACACTTTGTAGGTACAGCACAATCCTCTCAAAAGACGATCTCGCAGGCTGCTGCAAGTAGTCGTCGTTGGTCCAAAGAGCCATAGAATGGCCGATAAAGTCCTTGGTAGAGGCCCCAAGTCCAAATTTATAGTATACCTCATCCATGGTGTTCTTGTCCAGGTCCAGACCTTGGTGCGTTCTCAAATTGTCCTCCTGATACTCTCCAATCCATTCCAAGAAACGCTTCATGCGTCTCTTCTCGAAAATTCCCATCAGAGGAGACGAGATGGCCTCGAGCTCGTTCGCGGGCACCTTGTATATCTTGCCCTTATTGTACACATAAGACCCCGCAACCTGCTTGAAATCGATATAACGAGTTACGTCCGTATGCACCAGAATTTTGGTCAGTTCACCATCCGCCATTAAAAACTTTGGAATCAAATCCACGCTCCAGTCGCGGTCTCTGCCGAATTTGGTCTCAATTTCATCCTTGCTGACCGGGTTTTGCTTGAACTTCTGGTAAAGTTGCGACAGCGCAACTGATGCGCTCTCACCTCCGTAATGATCCTGTTTGTCGATGTGAAGCACTTTTTTGCCATCTACGGACAGCAAGCCTGATAAAATACATTCGGTCAAACCTGTTCCCAGAACGATAACGTCGTATTCCTCATCCATTATCGATACTCCTGATGTTACTGAAAGATGGTGGCTGATATAACGCGGTCTGTCGAGATAGATGCGTTTAGGGTAGAGAATACAAAATCATTGAGGAGTTCACTCAACTTGCTGCCGTATAATTTGAGATTTGCAATAATTGATCATGGTCACGTGTTGTGTATTGACGACGGTAAAATGGAAATCCTAATATCTGTGAAGAGCACCAAAAGTTCAATGTTATCCTAGGAGCGAGCTTGCGTCAGTAGTATTCAACGTGCTTAACTGTTTGTTCAAACGTCTGGCGATTTCGTCTGACGGAAATCGCTCATTACATCATGAGTACTCGATAAACAATCTGAGCTACTTAAAGCGGCTTCCGGCAGTCTCGCCATGAATACTTGGGCTGCAAATATTGTCCATATCTGGAGCATACGGCTTAAACAAAATTTTGACGGAAATGATTTGGGTTCAAGTGGGGGCTTTATCATCAAAGAATTCCACTCCAAGGGTGGATCTTTGAATTGGTGGTTGGCTTGAGTGACTGTCTACGATATATACATACAACCCGCTACTCCTCTGGATTCCATTGGTTCGTTATTCGCCTTTTACCTTCTTGGTTTACTGTAGTCGCGAATATCACTTTGTAATATTAAGACACCATATTGACGCTCATTATAGTGCAACCCAACTTTGTCAAAACTAGACCACTTCCATCTGGTAGTCCTGGAATACAGGATCCAATTGCCTGTTTCTTTCTAGCGCATTCGGGTGCTACAGTTAGTTGGTTTCCGGTGGTCTCACTAACAGTTTTAACATACAGTTCAAATAGAGCGTGGAAGGCTTCAAAAACTGCAGGATCGAAAGCGGAAACTGCAGTCTTTAGCTCATCTGAGCGGTTTTTTTATCGGAAGCTTGTTCTGGATCCTCTTGTCATATTTGGCTACAAGCTTCGACGATGAGTCATGTTGGTGTTGTAGGTCAAAAGACGATAGGCGTGGATGCAGGAAGATGTCTACCCCAGTTTGTATATAATATCTTTTCAGTATTTGGCCTTGTCGCGTTGCACCTTTTCTTGCGCCCGACGGCTTCGCCTTGTCAAGTCTTCTGTCGTAAGGTGGCATGCTGGGAAATAGATACCTAGAGATATCCTTACTAAGCTTTTCCTCACTCAACCTCTCGGATGCCTTGGAACTCGTTCGAAGATCGAAACGACCGAAGAATATTATTTATCTATATCGACACCGCTATTTTGCTCAATGGATGATGCGAACTAGCTTGAATTCTTCTTTGTCTAGGCCACGGGGAACACTCCAGCATCAATGAAGTAATTTGTGAAAGCTAAGATCCATGAATACCAAACACTTAAATAGCCTTTTACACACCTAAACCATGTTTAATACTGGTGTATGTGGAAATTCTGTAATTTGTTGTCGGATCGAAGTTTGTTTACAAAAAACTAACATCATCGGTACTTCTGGCCATTGTCAAAAGAAAAAACATAAACCTCAGCATCATCGCGTCTTAAGCAATGACTGAGGGTGTCAGGATACGATATACACGTTTGAATCAAGTGTGTAGAAAAGCTCTACAACAAGCGGTGAACAAAGTTCAAAATTGGGACAAGTTAGCATCATGTTTTCCGGAGTATAGCAGATTAGAACCTGGGGCTAAAAATATCAGTACGTGCCAAAAGCAAGTGGTTGATTTTTGGATGGAACTTTCTAAGCGAGAATTCGAAGAGATCTTTAGCGAGCGGGACATTGAAAACAAGTTGAATGATCTTGATGACCTGATTTCCGACGCTAAGGCGACCCACTCAACCTTCAAGCCCGGACATGATAGTATGGCTTGCATTGACAAACTTTCCCCAAAGCAATTGATTAGTGGTAATATACATGACTCTCGTTTAAAGCTGCTGGACCAGCTAGACGATCGGTTGTCAAAAGTGACCGATGTCAATAACACCTTGGAAGATGAACTGCGGCAGCTGCAAGAAACGTTGCAACTGGAAGTAACGCAGCTAGATGATATGTACGACAGATGTCTAGGTCAAGAAACCAACTCCTATGACGAAGTTCTAGAACAAGGTTGGCGCGATATGCTTTTAGAGCTGCGTGAAGGATAAGAGGCTTGAAGCGTGTTGTTCTAGTAGAGTTTCGTCGTCTTTCCTGTTTAAACAAAATGACATGTACAAGTAAAAAGTGATTCTATATACTAAAAAGTTTATTGGTCAGTACTAATGCCTCAAGAGCTGTCCAGTAGGTAGTTTGTAGCTGCTCCGAGATCCCAGTTGCAGGCTTCGAGCGCCTTTGTGGCTTCTTCGACCGAAAATCCCATGCTTCCAAGCTCTTCTACGGCCAAAGACTTTGGAGTAGTAGCAATTCCACGACGGACCGGTGCTTGGCTGAGCTCAGCAGTCGCTCTGGTGGGAACAGGCTCTTTTATAGGCATAGGCTCCGGGTGAGTCACAGGAACGGAGCCCTGTTGAGAATTTCCAAATCCAGCGAAAATCTCATCCCACTCATCTGCACCTACCGCAGCAGGATCGGTATCGACATCACTTGCTTGTGGGGCAATTGCGCCTGTAAACCCACCTTGATTAAGTTCATCGTCCAGATCCTTGTGTTCAATCTGCTCGAAATCCTCTTGAAAGTCATTACCATTTGATTCATCGACATATTCTTCCTCTGGCGCAGCCTGCTCCAAACCGGCAAACTCATCATCAAATTCTGCATCCTTTTTATTAACAGAAGCCTCTTCGCTGTTGTTCAAAAGAGTCTCTGCGGTGGCACGAGGACTTTCGGTAATTGTTACAGGTGCAGCTACGGGCTCTGGGGCGGGCGCTGGTGCGGAAAGAATCCCTCCAGATTGGGGGGGTTCGCTCCTCAACACATCTTTAGAATCTTCGAAACTATCATCATCTTCCTCAGAGCTGTCACTTTCCTCAATTTCCAATTCCTCAAGTGGCGGGAATTCCTCTTCTCTTTTGTGATCTGTTGTGGTTGGAGAATTAGGTAGAGGTGCCTCATCTGCCCGCTTTTTTAGAGTTTCAACCTCTGCCCTTTGGTCACTGGAAAAGCCCTGGTCTGTTACGCTTGCTTTATTTTCTTCATCGACTTTGTTGCTTTGTGCATCCGACCAGCCACCAGGAATCGTATTTTCGACGTTACCTTTGGCCAATTGCTCGTCCAACGAAGATTTGTGACCATTTCCAACAACAGGTATAGCCGTCTGTACATCACCAGCTGGATAATCATAAACAGATTGCGGTGGGTTATTTAAGACAGAGGATGTGACTGATTCAGTCCGTGGAATTCCATACTCATTCAAATCACCATCAAACCTATCTGCAAGGGCGTGGGCGGCCGTTAGATCGTCGTGAGCATTTCCATCATCGTCATCTATCTCGGTTTGAGATCCAACCGTAGGCAAGTCTTTATCGAATACATCAGATTCCTGCTTGTTGTCATCATCGTCCTGACCACCTAATCTGGAATTTGTAACACTTTCCTCCACAAATTTGGCAATATGATCATCATTTGAAGAAAATTCGTGCTGCCTTTTAACAATGTCATTAGTATTCTCCGGAAGTTCACCCATGGCAAGCTTCATCTGTCTTTCCGAAAGCTCCTGCACCTTTTGAGCATACTGTAACTGTTGATTCTGGAGCTCTTCGTCTGCTTTTGCAAAATTCTCGCGCTGCAGATTTAGGTCTCTAAACATATCCTGTAGCTTGGCAATTTCTTGATGATAAACCTGCTCCTGAGTTTGAATTTCCCTATTTCTCGAATCCAATTCCCTCTCACGTTTACTTAAGTCATTATGTTGGGCTTCCAAAAGTTGGTGTTTGGATTGTAGCTCCCCATGTTGAGTCTCAAGAGTAGACCGATAGTCACTCAACTCTTTGTGTTTTTGCATGAAAAGACCCAAATGGTGATCTAGGCCCTCCATTTCATTTTTCAGGTTGGCAACAGTCATTTCACTGACTTCTAACTGCTTGTTGTTAACATCGACCATGGAACGTTCTTGTTTAACCTGCAGCTGTTTTTCATTTAAGTCTGTTTGTAAGGAGGTTGCCAGCGAGTTCAAATTTCCGATACTTTCTTTCAGCTTCGAATTTTGTTGTTGGGACTCTTGAAGTTGATGTTGGAGACTTGACAGGGACCCTTGAGCCGCGTGGAAATTGGCTTCCGCAACAGCCAACTGTTTCTTCAATTCTTCGGATTCTAGACGTGAAGGCTCTAGCTGAGACTGAATTTGCTCTGTTTCAGCTAGTTCCCGTTCGTAGGAACTACGCAAAGTTGTCATTCTGGCTTCGATGGAAGCTTTGAGATCATTCATACGTTTGAGCTCTTGTTGAGCCTTTGCTTTCCGCTCACTAACCAAGGTTGCTTGATTTGTTAAGGAACCTACCTGGTTAGACAGATTAGCTAGCTCTGTTGTAGCTTGAGAAAGCTGTAAAGAGGCATCACCATCAGCCGAAGTACCCGCATAACGGGAGCTTTGAGGCGTAACGGGTGAGAGAAAGTTTGGAACGCTAGGGAGGGAAGATGCCTGTGATGGCTGCTCCGGAAGCGGGAATGCTTCTCGAGGAACAGAAGAGGCACCACCCTGGGAGGCATTCCGGTTTATTGGTCCTACATTTTCTCCAAGAGTATTGTGCCCCCCGGGTGCAGGAACAGATGAAACATGTGGTTCGAAAGCTGGCGAAGGCTGTTGGATCGATTGTTGAGGCTGCTGGTATCCACTTGGTGGTGTGAAGTTATTGGCTGGTTGTCTGGTATTAAAAGCTTCGGATGAGCTAGCACTTTCCTCTTGTATGATATTCTGTCCAAAGGTAGATGACGGCTGAAATTTCTTGATTCCTACGCCTGAGAACTTTGGAGACTGCACGGATTGCCCGGAGCTCATAGTTGTGGTAGAAGCCAAACGCGATGGTTCTGGTTTTGGTGATGAGAAAGAATCATTAAGGGCTAATAAATCCCCCAATGCGCTGGGGGTCCTTTGTTCCGTAGCTTGCGCGTTCGCGAACATCGGTTTAGTATCTCTCGATGGAATCGATGGCATTTCACCTACAGGGTGATGTGAATGTTGCGAATTGTCTGTAGAGTAAAGCCCCAAGGCTGGGGATTGCAATATTTGATTTGGAACCACGTCTGGTAATTCCACCCCACTCTTTTTCTTTTGGAGTAAAAACATGGCGATTGCAAACTCTAATTTGGAAAACTCAGCATTGTTGTGGATGTCAGCCAAGTCCCAGACAGTGGCAAGGATCTCCTGACTCAATCTCGAAGAGAGAAAGAACGGGACCAGCACATCAGAGCTCAGACTACCAGCCTTGTTTTTGTCCAGGGAATCGAATATGGCGTCGAACTGTTGCTTCTTCTCATAAGACAAAGTCCAATCGGGGGCAGCATTGGAGAAAGTATTCGAAGAAATTCTAGTTGAAGAAGGTTGGTTCGAGTTTTGCGATAGTCCGGTGGAGTTTGCGCTAAGAATAGGTCCAGGTGGTGCTGAGACATTCACAGAGTCCCAAACGTAGTCAGGAAGTGCTTCAGGTAATGAAGCTAACGCTGGATTGTTTGCCATGGCTAGCTGAATAAGATGCATCGCCATAATGAACTCCTGTTTGCTGAGGGTTCCGGAATTATTTCTGTCACAAAGATTCCAAATTGAACCTAAAGTAGGCATTGGAAGCTTAGCTTTCAGGAAAATGTCCTTTGCCTTGTCACCCGCCAATACAGGTGCCCCATTTGTCGACCGATCGAATAGCTGCGAAAACTTAGAAGCGTCATAAGGAGTGATAGCCGGAATCAAACTGGGATTAGATGCCCCGGTGCTGATACTAGACAAATTTGCTTGTGTAGCACTTGACCCTAAAGCACTGGAAGCTGGATTTTGGTAAAGGTCAGACGTTATCGGTAACGAAGGGTTCGATTGCAAGTGACCCATTAGTCTCATAGCTGCACTAAATTGGGAAAGATTGAGAAAGCCCTGGTTTCCGGTGTCACAAACTGCCCAAATTTGTGAGAGAATCTGAGCACTAAGACCTGATTGATTAAACAAGGGCTTGACGGCTTCCCCGGTAACAATGCCTAAATCTTCTGGATCAAGCTTCTTAAATTCCTTTTTAAAAACATCCTGTTCCTGTGGAGAAAGCGGAGTTCGAAACGCAACTGTAGCCATGGAGTTTCGAGTTTGACAAGCTAGTTCTCGACTCACGCAAAACTGTTTATGTTTAGCGATTTATAACATGACGGATAGTGCACTAGTAACTAATGAAACTTATGAATAAGAAAGGGGTGAGTGTCTTAGTACGAAGTGATTGAAACAATGGTAAGCTCTGCAGTGATTAATGGGACCAAAAGACACCGATTCTCAAGCAGCTTAGCGTTACGATTACTCGCCTCAACTATAGGGCAGCTTGTTGCTTGTAATTTCCCTCTAATACCAGTTGTAGAGTATTTCCTCGTTTCATCATCTCCTTTCATCAATTAGCGTTGCGTTAGCGAGACTCAAAACATTTCGGAATTTTGGGCACGACGTTAGAAGTTGAACAGAGAGTATCTTATAACGTCAGATCTGACTTATTTATTAAATTCTATTGTGACATCATTCCAATAATTTAAGTTTTATATCTTGGCAGCTACTTTGGACTATTAAAACTCTCAAAGACAGAAAAATAAGCAAATGAGTGAACGAAAGCATGGTAAACAAACTTGAAAACTTTATACCATAACGTCATATTTTCTGGTATTCTAGTTTTGTGAATATTGCTTTCCTGTCATAGAGGGGTGAGCATTGTCATCCTCACATGTATACCGTTTGAAGGGCCCAGTAAATTATGGGGCGCCGGTAAAAAGGCATGTGGCAAGTTGCACCGGTTTTCCTTATGGTATGAAATCTAGCGGAACTTTCTGCGTCAAAAATGTCCCTCTCAGTCTTGAGTCAACTTGGGAAAACACTTTTGAAGGGAAGCCTAGGGATGAGTAAATAAACGAGAATGAGTATAAAGGGGCTAAGCCTGTATGGTTAGTAATAGAATTATCTTATTTAGTTGCTGTTGTAAAAATCATTTGTTCTTTGTTAAAGTTGTCTTGATGGCTGACTGAGTTGTGTTTGGCGTACTAAGATAGGAAACCTCAAGATGTCAGGATAAGGTCAATAATTTATTTCGGATTGTGTTTCAAGGACACATGAGACTTAGCCTCATGTATAGGTAGAGCTAATGGAAACTCTTTGATGGTTGATAGCTAGTCGTAGGTAGAGAGAACCAAGCGTGTTTTGATCTATTTATTATATTTATACATTAAGCCCGATCGTATTACGACAGTGTGTCGTGGAACGACTGGAATAGTAATAATGACATGCTTTAAGTCAGAGGCTAGTCAAAGACCGTTATCGCTATGACTGATGCGATTCACATTAGCTCCGCTGGAGACAGCAAGATGATCCAACGCTCTGGGAGCGTCATGTTAACGCACGAGCGTCGAGTGGCATCTACGAAAAACATCAAGAAAGAGCTTGGCGGAAAAGAACAGATAAGCACTGAATAAAGAAGAGTTCAAATGCATAGAAAATATTACCGAGGTCTCCAAGTTCAGCAGCCTATAATCACGTTCATCTCTTTAGTTTAGGGCCGTAGTGATCGGAAATAACATGACCAGACTCTGTAGTGGTATACCTCTCCGTGTATGATTACTAACGAAATAGGGCAATTTGGCCGAGTGGTTAAGGCGTAAGATTAGAAATCTTTTGGGCTCTGCCCGCGCAGGTTCGAATCCTGCAGTTGTCGTTATTTCCTTTTTTTGGATCTTTAATATGCGGTCGCTATCGTAGTAACGGCATCCGCATACCTCTCTTTACACCTGATCGTCGTCCACTTCTTCCTGGCGGGTGCAACAAAGTCCAACCTACTCCGATTTTTGTCGATACTTGGTTGTTGAGGTCCGTCCTTTTGTCACATCGCCTTACCACAAGCGCTCTAGAATTTTCTACATAAAAACCACAGCTACGAAACAGTGCAGGCAACTCTTGGTGAAGTCTGCTTGCCATACCCAGCAGGAAAACAAAAATGTGAAATACCAACCAACGTAACGCCTTACTCATCCATAACTATTCATCGGCGCTCAAGCCCATAATTCTACCTAATTCTGGAAAGCCTTCCTTTATGACATATCCGTCTTCTCATGATTCTGTCATTAAAAAGCTGACGCTTAGTAAAAGTTAGGATTCTGGCTCTCATATGATCTCGACTTATATAACCACATTTTTCTCAAATTGAAGTATAAAAGGCAGTGAAAAAAGTCCCTTGGAAAAGAAGTCCAGCACTTCGGCAGATTGCTTAACATTCTACATAAAAATTCACCCACTAATAAGATCCCCATAACAATCACAATGGTTACTCAACTTGCTTCTGCTGCTGACTTCGACAAAGCCATCCAGGCCGACAAATTGGTTGTCGTAGACTTTTTCGCTACGTGGTGTGGCCCTTGCAAAATGATTGCCCCAATGTTGGAGAAGTTCGCCGCCGAATACTCGTCCGCTGACTTCTACAAACTAGATGTTGATGAGGTCCCAGAAGTTGCCCAGAAAACCGAAGTCTCTGCGATGCCAACCATCGTTTTGTTCAAGGCCGGCCAAGTCGTTGACAAGGTCGTTGGTGCCAACCCTGCGCTAATCAAACAAAAGATCGCCGCTAACGCTTAAACAGCGTCCTGCGCAGATGAATTCTCATAGCGATGTTTAGTTACGTATGTATGCACACTCTATCAAATCAAATTTATTACAAGGTTGCGAATTAAGGCATTGTGTTTATACCAAGAGCTCGGCAATCTCAGCATCGGTGTAACCAAATATATAAAAAGCGTCGCGAAGCGACTTGGTGTTAAGCTTGGAGGAAGCCGCCTTCTGCACTTTGGGTTTGGCGTTCCAGGCGATTCCGAGCCCAGCAACCGCCATAGCGGGCAAGTCGTTTCCTCCATCGCCAACCATAACGGTAGACTCGACTGGAACATCGTATTGCTTGGCCAGGGCCAGCAGTGTCTCGGCCTTACATTCCCCATCTACAATGTCGCCCACAGTCCTGCCGCTCAGCACCTCCAGCCCCGATTGGGGGTCATTTTCCGTGGCCAGCACGTTGGCCCGCGAGTAATCCAACTCCAAGGTGTCCCGCATGTGGTTGGCGAAGGGCGCGAACCCACCACTTAGCACGGCTAGCTTACATCCACTTTTCTTGAGACCACGACATAACTCTGGGACGCCCTCGGTGACCCGCAACTTGGACTTGATGTCGTCATACAACGTGGCCGTCTTGATGCCCTTCAGCAGCTTGACACGTTCTGCAAGCGATTGCTTAAAATCTAGCTCGTTGTTCATCGCACGCTCCGTAATCTCAGCCACGAGATCTTCTACCTGCGCATAGGCTGCGATAAGTTCGATGACCTCCTGGTAGATTAGCGTCGAGTCCATATCAAAAACGACAAGTCCCTTTTGTTTGCGAAACTTGGTGTTTTCTTGAACCACAATATCCACGGCTTGACAGTTAAATAGGGCAACCTTCTGCCGCAGAGATGCAACGTCCAGGGTCGAATCTAGGAAATAATCTTGAGCCCGGGTTGCCAATTCAATTTTGGACTCGACTTGAACCTCTGGTATAGACTTCAAAAAGGATACAAATTCCTCCTTGAAATCCTCACTCAAAGAGTTACAATGCCCAATGACAGTGACAATTATTTTAGTCTCCATGTTCACCACAAAATTCGCTTTGTTTTACGCCAACTGTGCTTACGCCTCGAATAATGTTTAACATTTTTGACTTGTCTACTAGTTAATGGAAAAAAACCTTCAAGCTAGTGAATTAAATTGAGGAATCACACCTGTCAAGAATCATTAGAGTGCATATCTAGAGACGTCGAAAGCCAGTCTGAAGCTAAGAAGCAAGCTCAAATAACAATTCAGCAGAATTCTCTTTTCATTTGTTAGATTCACCCTCCGGTCAACTTGGAGAATTCTTTTTGTACTTGGCGCTCGACTTCAGGTAACTTGTTCTCGCTAACCACCACATTCACCAAGGCTGTGTCGCATAATGTCTAAATCGCTGCGTATTTTAGTACCCGTTAAGAGAGTCATTGACTATGCTATTAAGCCTCGAGTCAACAAAGCCGGTACGGGTGTCGAGAAAACTGGTGTCAAGTTCAGCATGAACCCATTCGATGATATTGCAGTTGAAGAAGCGGTTCGTATCAAGGAAACACACAAGAAAATGGTTGAAACTATTCACGCAGTATCTATTGGCCCTGCAAAAGCTCAAGATATTTTGAGAACTGCTTTGGCCAAAGGTGCCGATACATGTACGTTGATCGATGCCAAAGAAAAGGAGTTAGAACCATTGGCTGTGGCCAAAATTTTAAAACAGGTGGTTGCCAAGCAGAATGCCAACTTGGTAATTCTCGGTAAGCAAAGTATTGACGACGATTGCAACAACACGGGCCAAATGTTGGCTGGTCTACTAAACTGGCCACAGGCCACCAACGCTGCAAAAGTGGAAGTAGATGCATCTTCCATGATCGTCAGAGTTACGAGAGAAATTGATGGTGGCGAAGAGACCGTCAGCGCTCCGCTTCCGCTTGTCATCTCGACTGACTTGCGTTTGAACCAACCTCGTTACGCCACATTGCCAAATTTGATGAAGGCCAAGAAAAAGCCGATGGAGAAACTTTCACTGTCCGATTTTGCCGACGTTCCTACTGACCCAAGACTGGAGGTTCTTAAGGTGGAAGAACCAGCCACGAGGTCCGCAGGGATCAAGGTTGCATCGGTAGATGAACTCATTGAAAAGTTGAAAGCTAACAAGGCTATCTAGATGTATATATCCCACAAACAATAGACGAATTCTACGAGACGGAAAGAAGTTGGGTTCAGATCCTACAATGGCCTGGAATCCTCGACTTTTACTGGTACAAATGTACCGTTGTGCTAACGTTTTTCTGAGCGTCTCGCTGGCGAAAGTACTCCTCCAGAGGTCATTCCTGGAGGACGTTTCGACAAGCAAGTTTCGGCAAACCAAACGTCAAACTTCTCGGTTCTTTTACGACGCTCATCGATCGCCTGTTGCAGCTGTTCGCATTCAAATATCCACGCTTTTAGATGCTGCTGGGCTGGAGCCCCTGCAGGCAACGTCACCGGGGAAAACTCTAGTTTACGGACCGGCTGAAATAAATCCTGTTCCATGCCATTACGCAAGGGTACCTGGAGAAGAAGCTCTTCTGCAGTGAGGGCCATTACCACCAACGCCAGGCACTCTGTATCTGGAGGCGGGTGTTAATTCCGAGTTTGACGGTTTTCCTTGGTGGTCGAGACTTTGTATTATTAGGGTCAGGGTCTTATCACGGGGTCTGCACTGTTCGCTATTCACTGTTTTACGATAATCAACAACACACAAACCAAGGGCCAATGACAAGTCATAACCATCGGATTGGCAAGCTTGCCTTAGGGCCATTTTTCCACGGAGTCACATATCGATATGTGAATTCAACAAGAAGCAATACACGAGCTAAAACCTTAGAAGTGACCAGTGGTTCACATGGCTCTGATCTCAAAAGGGACTACTTTTCATGACTAAATCGCCCAGCGTAGTTGAAGAGATCAGCTGCGTTACGAAACCAGAGTGAATGGTTGTCAGCATCCTTGACTAAGCATTGCTTAAGTATCATTATACATCTTTCAGACCGTTCACGTATTTAGTGATACAATTATATCGTCGTCTCTTCTTATAAATTCAGCCGTAAACGACAAACAAGTATGACAGCACCTCGTCCGTCAGTCTTGTATAGCCCTCGTCTCTGCAATATATAACCACTCTCAAATAATGCTAAATACGTCCCCGATTAATATCGAAAAATGGCTGAAGGAAAATGGTCATTTGTTGCAGCCTCCAGTGAACAATTATTGTCTTCACAGAGGAGGTTTTACAGTTATGATTGTGGGTGGCCCTAACGAGCGCACTGACTATCACGTAAATCCTACGCCTGAATGGTTCCACCAGAAGAAAGGACATATGACGTTACGGGTAGTTGATGATTCCCTAGAAGGACCCCAAAGGTTCAAAGATGTCACCATCCAGGAAGGTGATTCGTACTTGCTGCCCGCCAACGTGCCACATAATCCTGTCCGATACGCCAATACCGTTGGGATTGTTGTGGAACAAGACAGGCCTGAGGGAAAACACGATATGCTAAGGTGGTATTGTTCTAACTGCCACGCGGTAGTGTGCCAATTTGAATTCCAGATGTTGGATTTGGGCTCTCAGGTTAAGGAAGGGATTCTCAAGTTTGACAGTAGCATAGAACACAGAATTTGCAAAAACTGCGGAACGGAAAACTTTTCTCGGCCCCAAGAGACTAAGAAATGATGTACATGTACTGCCTTGGCCAATGATAACGGGTTTTAATGACGCTTAGATCCATCCATTTGTGACTAGCAAGGCACGAAATATATAATTAATGCCAATTTACTCTTAAGCCATGTTGGGGGTTAATAACATCGACCCCTCTTCCCGAGTGGTTTTGGCACCTCGCTCGTTGTATTTGTTGTATACGCACTAATAAAAATATAGTGACGTTATTACTTAGTGCGAAGTCATGAAAGCTAAACCAGAGAAAACGGCAGTGGCGCTTTGAAATGAGCTCTTGCTTCTGTAAAGAGGGAGATACTCCAATTGAATTGTCAAGAGAGCCCGCCAGAAGCATGGAAAGCCAGGCTTCTGATCCCCTAGTCAAATCCTCGGATCCTCGGCATCCAGCAAACCTTATTTGCTCACTTTGCAAGCTCTTTTACTACAACAATTGGGTTACTGGGACCGGTGGCGGCATCTCTATTAAGCATCCGGAAACGGGCCACATCTACATTGCGCCCTCAGGGGTTCAAAAAGAACAACTGCAACCGGAGCACATGTTCGTGATGGACCGTGCTTCGGGCGCTTACATCCGTACTCCTCAACTATACAAACCCAGCGCATGTACACCTCTGTTTCTATCATGCTATTCCCAGCGCAATGCTGGCGCCGTTATCCACACGCATTCACAGCATGCTGTTATGTGCTCATTGATCTTTGACAAGGAGTTCAGAATCGCCAACATTGAGCAGATCAAGGCGATCCCGAGTGGCAAAAAAGATCCACTAAGGGGCAAAGATCTCAACTTGTCATTTTTTGACACTTTGGTGATACCTATTATCGACAACACGGCACATGAGGAAGACTTGACCGATGGACTACAGGAAGCTCTACTGGCATATCCCAATGCCACGGCTGTTATTGTTAGAAGGCATGGAATCTACGTTTGGGGCCCCACAGTCGATAAGGCCAAAGTTTTCAACGAAGCTATCGATTACTTGATGGAATTGGCTTGTAAAATGCGCCAACTCGGAATACCTCCCGACTGTGGCATAGGGGAGGAAAGTAAATTCCTAAGATAGGCACCTAGGAAGCAACGGGGCCCTCATGAACGTTTCTCAAATCCGCCTTAGCAAAACTCGATTTCCTTTTAATGTACATAAGTGGGTAAACTGGTATAAAACAAGGTATAAAATCGCTCAAGGCAAAGTCCCCGCTGCTCATTGCTTCCTGCTGGCCCACACTCGCTTCCAGACAAGATGTTCGTCTTCCACGATATTCCTAGTATCTTTGAGAGCAGTTACACCCGCTCCCGTTTCTTCTGAACCGAGGGCTGCCGCTCCATCTTCTAATAGTCCACAACAAACTATTTGGCTACCACGAACCATGTAAGAACTTGCTAAGTGACTTCCACTAATTCGGTCTTGTGCTTCGGAAAGAAGCAAGTTTGTGCTCTTATCAAATCCTTCCAGAGTAGCACAAACGCATTGGCCTTCCGTGGTGACCACCACGATGCGTTTGTTGAGGAAGTCCTTCAACAATGGCGACATGGAGATGCTATCTCAATTCAAGTGGATGGTTGATTGCCAGTCTTCACACTGACTGACTGATTAAATTCCTCGTCTATTCTCGTACCAAGTGACTGTCAAGGCTCGTGAATTTAATTAGTACATATTTGTTTTGATTGTATCTGGAGAACTAACCGCCCACCCTCCGCCAGCAAAACCAAGAACATCGCAAAACGTTGTTAAACAAGTCACTGATGACTGAAAGTGATGTCTCGACTGACTGCTCCTCGCCTAAAAGATATGCAGAAGAATATACGGATCAGCAAATCTTGAAATGGGCTGGGAAGTTGGAACTCGAATCTGTAGACTTGAGGGACAAGTCTGAGAAGCTCATACATCTTCTCGAGGGCAATTCAAAAGTTTTGAAGACCTCCTTTGAGAAACTGAATGAGGTGACTGGTGGGCTCAAAGATCTGAAAGGTTTGTAAGACAAAAGCGACCCATTTTGTTTTTGGCAAAAAACCAAAGCACGCGATTTCTAACACACCACTCTAGAAGTTCACGAAAAGCTCCAGCAGATGAAAAGCGCAGTTCAGAAGGCAGGAAAAGAACAAAGCAGTCGTACGGCAGGTGTCAAAAAGCTTGAAAAACAAATTGAGGGTGTACTGCAAGGCTTTTCAAAGTCGTACTCGCTAGATGTTGTACGAGCGCAAAAGGAAATCATCGGAAGTTTTGGGAAACTTGAAGCTAAGTTTGAAGAACGCCTCGAGGAGTTTACGTCGGTAGGTACTTCAACCCTCACAAAAGCCCTTGCCGAGAGTGCAGGTGTTTTCAAAGACATGGAATCCCGACTAGACGCTAAAATGGGGAGCTTCGCTGAATCCCATTCTGCGCATTTCGAAAAGGCTGTGAAAGAAGTTCACAATGAACTAGTCAATTTGGTTAGGCAATCCGCAGGTTTAACCCAAGTTTTGTCATCGATGTCGACAGAAACAATGCGAGTATCGCAGCGACAATTACATTTGGAACAGCAAGTATGCAGTCTGAAAGCCGACATAGCCAATTTACGCGGGAACTGCATCAACAGAAAAGAAATTATATCTTCAAATGCGCATGACTCCAAAGTTACTAAACCCGTTTCTCCAACTTGTTCCAAAGAACAAACGCGCCACAGGAGGGCCCAGACCACACTTGCAACACGTTGGATAATTCCGTGGGATGAGATTTCCGATTCCGAAACATTACTTTCATCAGAGTTATAGTGCGTAGTTCGATCGGGCTTCATTAGCCTCCTGGCCGCCAACCATTAACTTGTTTTCGAAGTAACAGACATCGATAGCAACCTCCTTTTCCAATTTTTACTCTTGTACCTTGGACCCTGTCACATTGCGTTCATGATCGATATCAACGACAAGTGTTGCGCAATTACCAAGCTTACCAGTTGCCTTAAGAGGTGGATAGTAGATCTCATAGCAAGGCATGTACCTTGAAACAAATGCTTTCACTTGCGCACTGTTCATACCCTGTCCGCTCTTCGCAATCAATTCTGTTTCCTGTTCCTGCCGCCAGGTGTAAATATTTTCAGTGTCTGCAGCAATCACAATGCCCAAAGACGGAAAAGAAGCATTGCCCCAAAGTAATTGAGAGTAGCGGCTCAAGTAAGAATTGATTTGAAGAAGATTTTCTAAAGAATGCTCGCGCAGAAGTTGACCGCGCTTACTATTCTTCTCCTGTCGCATAGAACAAATGGTGTCTTCAGAAAGCCCTTGAAAACCCAAAAACCAACCTTCGACGACAAGAATGTCAATGGGCGGTTCAAATTCTTCTGAAGGACTCACCCTGTCGCCTTCACCCCCAAACCGAGACTTATCATATGCAGGAATACCCACAGTTCCAGGGGACCTGAGCTTGTGCAGAAATTCATCAATCAGCGCGAGGTCGTGGGTGCCTGGCAGCCCTCGGCCCTGTAACAAGGCATTGCCCGCAAATCGCTCTGATAGCAGCAGCTGATCTTTATGGGTCAGATAAAAATCATCAATTGATACAACTACAATCCTCAGGTTGGGCCTGGAAGATAGTAAACTTTTCCTGATTGCTCTAGAGGAATAAGTTTTGCCGGATCCTTGTGGTCCTGAAACGTAAACCACAAGCGGAAATTGACCCTCCGCAGTTGTCGAATGGTAAAGCACTTGCTTATCGTAGTATTTGAGAATAAATGGGGCTGCTGC
This sequence comes from Lachancea dasiensis, assembly GCA_900074725.1. Classification (NCBI taxonomy): domain Eukaryota; kingdom Fungi; phylum Ascomycota; class Saccharomycetes; order Saccharomycetales; family Saccharomycetaceae; genus Lachancea; species Lachancea dasiensis. The sequence continues at coordinate 941,234 of LT598458.1, forward strand.
TTGGGCTACGGAGGGCATGACAAATGAGAAACGATGGTAATATGGTCTGGAAAAAAAATGTGGGGGCAGCTGGGAACTTCGATTCTTTCAAATAAACGGTTCGAGATCGGAGAAGAAAGGTTTAATCCAACTTCCACTCTCTAAAACATTTCGATTCGTCCAATCTTACACTGTCTGTGTGACTGGAACACCTTTTTATATCACAATTTTTCGGAAAATGCTGCAAAGCTCGCTTGCCTTAACTCGTCTTTCGCCAACAAAATTCGTTTCTACAATACCAGGGAAAGCACAACCCGGACGTAATGCCACTTCTGGTGGAACCTTGATGGCACAATCGCTATGGGCTGCGATCAGGACAACTGACGAGGCGTTTGAACCATCGTCCCTCCACTGCTACTTTTTGAAGGCCGGGGATGTAAAGGAGCGCATCACGTACGAGGTGGAGAGCTTAAGAGATGGCCGGAGCTTTGCCCATCGCCAAGTCCGGGCCCTCCAGCATAAGGAAGTTATATTTTTGGCGACGGTTATGCTGAAGTATGTCGGCACCACAAACGACAGCAGTGCCTTGTCGGAAATTGAGACGGTGAACTATTCAAACAGACCTGACAATTTTCCCGTATTGTCCAAGTTGGTCCCAGCTACACAGCTTTTTCAGTCAGAGGTTATTGGAAATTTAAAAAGATACCAGAAGATCATTCGTCCTTGGGCCGACTCATCCGCTTTGGATCCATTTGTACAGCGGTTCGAAGGCGGACCCATAGAATATCGTTTCCCTCCTGACCTATTCATCCCAGCAGATTTCCACGATACAACTAAGGTGAAACATCTACCACATTTGGACTACTATCAACGAGTAAGACAGCACGCTGCCGAGGAGTCTGTCACAGGAGTGGAGTGTCAGACTTTAGAAGCACGTGACCCAAGGTTTTCCTATGTTGAGTTCACGTATCTGTCGGATACCTACTTTGTGCTCTGCTTAACTTATTTCCATCTGCTTCCACTTTACTGCCACAAATTTAGTGTTTCGCTAGATCATACTATCCATTTTCATAAGCGGCCAAACACCAAAGCCTGGCTGGCTCAAAGACTAACCAACCCCATATCAAACGAAAACAAACATATTATGCGTGGGGAATATTATGACCTTGATAGAAGTCCAGTGGCTTCAGTGTCACAGGAAGGACTTGTCGTTTACGAAAATCCATCTTCTATTCGAGCTAGGTTTTGAGGGCCCCAACTATTGGGCCATTGTTTCCTGGCTCGCTTATTTATTATTCAATATACATGTTTTGTTTTTTAAAACATACCTTCGATTTCACCATTGTCGTTGACTTCTACGTTCATGAATCCACAGTGGGTTGGCAACCCTGGGATGGTTTGAATTTCGGCGGCTAGCGCGTACAAGTAACCAGCACCGACGGACGCACGGACGTCACGGATTGGGAAAGAGAACCCAGTAGGGACCCCCTTTAAGTTTGCGTCGTGAGACAACGAATATTGGGTTTTCGCGATACAGATTGGCAAATTTCCAAATCCTTGCTTGGTGTACAAATCGATCTTCCTCTGTGCTTCAGGTGAGAATTCTACAGAGCCTGCGCCATACATTTGCTTGGCGATGGCCCCAATTTTGTTTTCCACAGATAAACCCTCCGTCTCGTAAAGAAATGTGAAGTCGTCATTTGGTTGCTCACAGGCCTTTACGACACCTTCCGCAAGAGTAACCGCACCTCTGCCACCTTCCTCCCAATGGTTTGAAACAATAGCGTCAAGGGCACCTGCCTTCAAAGCCTCCTCCTTAACAATTTCATGTTCGCGGTCAGTGTCTGAAGACATTCTGTTGATAGCAATAACCACTGGAAGATTGTAGGCCCTTACATTGGAAATGTGTTTGGCGAGGTTGGCACATCCCTTTCTGAGAAGCTCGGTATTTTCATTCAAGTATTCAGCGGGCAGTGGAGCACCTGCCTTCACGTCAGGACCGCCACCATGAACTTTCAACGCCCGGATAGTAGCAACGATAACTACAGCATCTGGAACCAAACCTGATGAACGACACTTGATATTCAAGAAACGTTCACCGCCCATTGTGAAATCGAAACCGGCTTCGGTAACTACATAACCTTGTTTCTCCTTTGCGATCTCCTCAGAAGCGCCAGGCTCGACGCCTGCAAGTTTTAAAGCAATTTTATCAGCTATAGCGGAGTTTGCGCCAATCGAAATGTTAGCAAATGGACCAGCATGCACAAACACTGGGGTGCCCTCCAACGTTTGCATGATATTTGGTTTAATGGCATCCTTCAGCAAAGCTGTCATTGCACCGGCGCAACCAATATCTTCACACGTTATGGGGACACCGGCCCTTGAGGCACCAATAACGATGCGGCCCAGCCGTTCTCTCATATCGGACAATGAATTGGCCAAGGCAAGGACAGCCATACATTCTGAAGCCACGGAGATATCGAAACCGGTGTTTCTGGTGAAGCCACGCTCTGTTGGCGCCTCACCAATGGTGATGCCTCTCAAAAATCTGTCGTTGCAATCTACGACTCTTCTCCAAGTAATAGTTTCCGGGTCAATGTCCAAGCGGGCAAAGTTTGTGATTTCCTCTGGCGTCAAATCATTTGGATCGTCCTTGTGAATACCAAGTTTCTTCAATCTCCTTAACATAGTGGGAGAAAATTTTCTAACACCACGCTTACTTGGTACTAGTCTTTTGTAAAGAGCAGCATCCTTTTGAGTTTGTTCGTGGAACATTCGTGTGTCAATTGCAGCTGCCAACAGGTTGTTAGCCATAGAAATAGCGTGAATGTCACCAGTGACATGCAAGTTGAACTCGTCCATAGGAATAACCTGAGAATAACCACCACCAGCAGCACCTCCCTTTATACCAAATGTTGGACCCATTGATGGTTGACGGACATTGGCAAAAACGGTTTTCTTTAAATGAGCACCAAGAGCTTGGGCCAAACCAACTGTAGTCGTGGACTTACCTTCCCCCAAGGGCGTCGGTGTGATGCCCGCCACCAAAATATACTTACCATTTTTTCTTGAGGCCAAACGGTCAAGAATATCCAACTTGACTTTGGCTTTGGTTGACCCGTAAGGTTCCAGTTCGGTAGGCAAGATGCCAGCCTCAGATGCAACTTGAGTGATTTCCTTTGGCTTTTGGGCTCTTGAAATTTCGAAATCGGATGGAACTGGTTTCTGTAAACTCAAAGGCAATGGTTCGAAAGCTACTGTGTCGTCAGTACCAAGAAAGCGCTTTGCAGCAATAAAAACGTTTTTCATCAGCATTGCTACGGTCATGGGCCCGACACCACCGGGGACAGGAGTAAGCAATTTGACATACTGGCGAGTAGCGTCAAATTCAACGTCGCCGACGCATCTGTAACCGCTCTTCTTCGAAGAATCGTCCACATAATTCGTCCCGACGTCGATAACAACACACTGGTCATTACCCTTGAACCACTCACCTTTTACAAACTCTGGTTGACCAATAGCAACAACGACAATATTAGCGGTGGCCACGTATGAGGAAATATCTTTAGATTTCGAATGGACCACTGTGACAGTGGCGTCTTTCGATTTGAGAAGTTCTGCCACCGGAGCACCCACAATGTCAGATCTTCCGATCACTAGGGCTTTAGCACCAGAAATAGCAACATTGGACCTTTCCAGGAGCTCAATAATGCCTTGAGGGGTACACGGATGAAAAAAGGGCTTTCCGTTTCTCTTGTTGAGTTCCCCGATGTTGTGAGGGCCAAAACCGTCCACGTCTTTACGAGCTTCCACTGCAGAAGTGATTTTATCCTCATCGATGTGCTTTGGTAGCGGCAGTTGCACCAAAATGCCGTGAATGTTGCTGTCCACGTTCTTCTCTTGAACGTGAGCCAAAAGCTCGGCCTCGGCGATGTTCTCATCCAGATGGACAAATTCGACATGAATTCCGGCTTCTTCTGCAGCCTTGCGTTTCATTCTCACATAAGTCGAAGAGTCTGGACGACTGCCAACTTGGAAAATCGCTAGACTTGGTTTAAAAGTTGCGGGCTGGCTCTCAGCGTTCAGGCTGCCTATTTCCTGGGCAATCTCATCGCGGATAGTTTTGGCAATTGCCTTGCCGTCGATCAAAAGAGCCACCATTCGGAAAATGTGACGTTAGAACCTTAGTTACTGAAACAGCGCTCGGAAGCTCAAGCCGTATTTGTTTATCCCTCTTCGTCACTCTTTTATACATATCTTTCCCATGCTATTGATTGATCGGCCTTATATCACCAATTCCTGACTCGGGCCCAAGTACGGCCAAACGAACACGGATATGCCACAGTGTGATGTTCGTCCATGTGAACGGATGAGATGTGCAACGAAATGTACTTGGGTCGAGGTACTCAGAGCACGAACCTCAGAAGCGAAACCTTTCGGAAGCTGTGATATGTACAGACAGAAACTAGATATATCGAATTAAAGAGTGAGTAACGAGTAGGTGAGAAAAGAAGACCCTCACAAATTCTATAGGCCATTGTGATGATCTTGGAGGAGAAAGATTGGATGCGGGTATACTGGAGTCTGGTATGACCGTCTAGAGACTGGCTCCGGGGTGTCTTGTCCGTACACCGATCAATCGTTGGAATGAGTTAAAATAATAGATTAGATTACTTTGGTGGACGGACAATTAAATAATAATTATTTATTCTGCGCAGGAGATAACACCTAATGGTTATACAAACCTGTGCAATCGAAAAGCGGCCTTGACATGAACAAACTTGCGCTTTTTGGCTGAGCTGGAAAAAGGTCCGGCGGTTTACAAGGACAAGCACCACGGGTGGTGGAGGGAAAAGACTTGGGTAGTCGACACCTCACAAGTAATATCAGCTGTTTGATGCATGGGGCTATATGCACGCACACATAGATTGTGGTTTCAGGCGTATTTTATTCTCTCTGAGTAGAGGGACACTACCATCGACAGGGTGAAGGATGGGGTGGCAGGTCTGAGATGTTAGGTATTCTAAGGTAATAAATTGCGTAGCTTTGATTTTTGGAGGAGCCTGATTGTCTTCTGTATGGTGATAAAGCGCACCAAAGAGTCGGGTGCTCCGCAAAATCGCCCAACCCAACATTCGGTGAGCTTCAAATTTCTCGAAGCAGCAAGTGCCGCGATGTGAGTCCACTTTGCCCGCAGAAGTACCATGATAAGCACGTATTGGCCAGTGAGCTTAATAACTTAAAAGAGGCCTATGTTTGTGCTCATAGGGAAGCTTTTGGGTGAACTGTCTATACGACCTTGGCAGTCTGAACACTTTCAACCGATTCGAAGATCGTCCAAAAAAGGGAAACGATCGCATCAGGGTATCTCCTGCTGGAGCCCTCGGGATGACCTCCTGGATATATCCGTGGCGTCTAATGTGCAACTCCACAAGTAGACCGTGGGCACATAGACCCAATGTCACTTTGTACCAGTATGTCGTCCTAAGGAGCACGAACCCTTTTTCTCATCTCCCCTCTTCTGAGATTGAAAACTCAGCAGAGTTGGCTCCATTATGGTCATGCAGTGGCCTGTCAGGACTCGCGCGATCACGATTTCTCTCAGCTCAATTCGAGGCTAAAGGGTCTTTCAAATACTTTCAGTTACCTCAATCGAAGACTTCCTCCATAACAACTCAGCAAGAAGCCAGCACTGGTACTGCGGTCGGTATTACACCTCACAAACTTTCAATCAAAGACTCAGCAGCCTTACATTTTGGTGTCGCTTTCCATATCCTCGTACTATGGTACATGTTCAATTGCCAAGCATATATCACAAATAGTCAGTCGCTATGATCAGTAGACCAAAATCCTGCCCAAACCCCATACCTCGGCCACTCATAGTCCATGTCTTCCAGTGGATTGCCCGAGCCATGGACGGTGCGCTACAGCAAGTCCAAAAGTAGACAGTATTTTTTTAATCCCCAAACCAAAGAATCACAATGGGAGGAGCCCGAAGGCACTGACCACGCTGCCCTCAAACAGTATTTAGTGGATCATCCCTTGAGAGTTAGGTGTTTACACCTCCTCATCAAACACAAAGACTCCAAAAGACCAGCCTCTCACCGGTGTGATCCAATCACCATTTCTAAAGACGAGGCGCTCGAGGAACTGTCCGTATACCAACACAAGATTGAACAAGGCGAGAAATTCGAAGAATTGGCCAAATTCCGCAGTGATTGCTCGTCGTTCAAACGGGGTGGTGACTTGGGATTTTTTGCCAGCGGCGACATGCAACCGCCCTTTGAAAAGGCAGCATTTGGCTTGAAGGTGGGCCAGGTGTCCAAGCCTGTGGAAACCGCAAGCGGCGTACATATCATCAAACGTGTGGCTTGAATACGTTACAGTATGGAGTGAATTGTGCACGGTGCGGGCTCTCACGCCGGTCATTATTCGTATATATGCGAACTACGTAAACCAAAGTGGGTCACCTCCAAAGATCTGCCTTGTATGACTCTGTAACCTCGCTGTTCTCCCCGTACAAACTCTGCCAGTGGTTGAAGCCCCCGCGCAGCACATAGATGCGGATATGTGCCAAATCTTCGTCCTCCAAAGTCCGGAGGAACTTCATGGCGGCCGATGGGCCCCGCTGTTGGGATAGCGCACAATGGAAAACACAATTGATGACTCCAAGGCCCCTTTTTTCATCCAAACGAGCACGTAGCTCGTTACACTTTTCTACATCGTCACGCAGTTGGCGGTAAGGGTAGTTCCAGCCATCTTTGATATGCCCCCCGATGTAGTCGCTTCCTCGGACGTCTACCACTTGAAACGGCTCGTGCGACGCGGAGAACCCACATTGAAGCCAGCGAAAAAGCTCCTGAGCATCTAAATACTTGATAGCCGTTAAGGACCGAGATTCCATGCTCCTTTTTTCGATACTTTACTACTTTTTGAGCATCCCAGAGACACATGGGTCACTTGCAAGCGTCGGAATATTTAAAGCCTTGAGGCTAGAAAAAACACACCAGCAACAAAGCGGCCGCTGTCAAAACCACAATGAGCAAGCGCAGATCCATTCTAACTAGCCGATCGACATATAGCTGAAGACTGGTAACAGTAGAGCCGACCCTTGCGCTTGGTTTTAGACAGTCAACAAATGTCTGTTATTCTTCGTATACAATGTTGTCAACAAATAACACCTAATTAAAGTAAGCTTAACAAACACATCCTTTAAAATTGTGTACCACATATTTCGGATACACAAAGTCTTACGCTCAAGAATTGGTTTTTGGGTCCTCCTTTCAACTAACTCTACTTTTGAAAATGGCCAGGGGCTCCGACTCTGCTCCACTCAAGTCTCGGTTGAGTAGTGGATCGCTCACAAATTTGTTCAAATTAAACCGTAAACGCAGAAGGGACAGCGACGATGAATCAGAATCAGTGGCCCAATCGCGGTCCGATGGTTCTGAAAACGAAGAAAATACAAGCTATTTTGAAGAAGGAGACGAGGAAAGGGATGATGAAAACCATGGGGAGGAGGAAGAAGAGGAGGAGACACGTGTAGGGAAGCCTATCAAAAAGAGACGGACGCTTTCCATGGCGGAACGCGAAGCTTTCGAGGCCAAAGAGCGGGCGCTAGATGAGGCTTTACCAGAGGAGCTGCGTGCTTACAGGCCCCGCGGATTTGGGCTGAATCTGCCCCCTAAGGATCGGCCCGTGCGCGTCTACGCGGACGGAGTCTTCGATCTGTTCCATTTAGGCCACATGAAGCAGCTGGAACAGTGTAAGAAATGCATGCCCAATGTGACGCTGATCTGTGGGGTTCCATCTGATCGGGTGACGCATAAATTGAAGGGTTTGACCGTGTTAACCGACGTTCAAAGGTACGAAAGTGTAAGGCAATGCAAGTGGGTGGACGAGGTGATCGAAGATGCGCCATGGACTCTCACACTCGAGTTTCTAGCTGAACATCATATTGATTATGTGGCACACGACGATCTGCCGTACGCAGCGGTAGACTGCGATGATATATACCTTCCGATCAAGCAAATGGGCAAGTTTGTGGCCACGCAGCGTACGGACGGAATCTCCACCAGCGATATCATTACGCGCATCATTCGCGATTACGACAAGTACCTGATGCGCAATTTCGCGCGCGGTGCAACGAGGCGCGAACTGAACGTCTCCTGGCTCAAAAAGAACGAGCTAGACTTCAAGAAACACATCCAGGATTTTCGCTCGTATTTCAAAAAGGGACACGACTCAATCAATCACGCTTCCAAAGATTTATACGTGGAGGTGCGCGAGATGTTGCTACGCAAAACCTTGGGTAAGAAGGTGTACACCAAACTGGCAGGCCAACATCAACCGCCAAAGACGATTAGAGGGTCGTCGCCAGCTACTGAATTTGCCCGTATCTATGGTGACATGGGCCATGAAGGCTCAAAAGACGAAGCTCACGAGAACGTAAACGATCCGAACTCTCAAGAGGAGGACCCCGATATTAGAAGTCGAGACTCAGCGTCAACGACGAATCCGAACTCCAGTGATTCGGACGACTCTTGAAGCGTCCGCTACCTAAAATGCGATCTGACGCTCTGCGTCGGTTGCCTTTGTTGTGCCGGTACCGGCCCGAACTAAGAAATTTGTCACGTGATTCGTCATGACAAGTGACAAAATTTTTTAACTATGAGCCATACAATATTTCAGTATAATAATGCAATCGTGTGGATCATACTGGAGTTCACTGATCTTCGGTCTGATTGACATTCTTGCGTCTCAAATTCGAGCTCAACTTTCATAAGACTGAATATTTCAGGATGACCTTTCTAAGTAGATTGTCGAGTACCGATGCCAAAAGGCATTTTTCTGGCTCGCAAAGTGTGTGCAAGAAGTTGAACAGATATTCAAACATCATCACCGAACCCAAGGATCAGGGTGCCTCGCAGGCTATGTTGTACGCTACTGGATTCAATCAGGAAGATTTTGAGAAAGCCCAAGTTGGTGTGGGTTCATGTTGGTGGTCTGGTAACCCTTGCAACATGCATCTGTTGGACTTTAACCACCGCATTACTGCATCTGTGAACAAAGCAGGTTTGAAAGGTATGCAATTCAATACAATTGGTGTGTCGGATGGTATTTCCATGGGTACTAAGGGTATGCGTTACTCTTTGCAGAGTAGAGAAATTATCGCTGACTCTTTCGAGACCATCATGATGGCCCAACATTACGATGCCAACATCGCCATCCCTTCGTGCGACAAGAACATGCCCGGCGTTATGATGGCGTTTGGTAGACACAACAGGCCCTCCATCATGGTGTATGGTGGTACCATCATGCCCGGAAACCCCACTTGTGGTTCCAGCAATATTCCCAAGAATATCGACGTCGTTTCGGCTTTCCAATCCTACGGTCAATATTTGTCCAAGGATTTCACCGAAGAAGAACGCTTAGATGTTGTACAGCACGCTTGTCCAGGTCCAGGTTCTTGCGGTGGTATGTATACAGCCAATACAATGGCGTCGGTTGCCGAGGTGTTGGGTTTAACTTTGCCAAACACTTCCTCGTTCCCCGCTGTCTCCAAGGAAAAAATGGCCGAGTGCGATAACATTGGTGAAGCTATCAAGAAGACCATGGAACTTGGTATTCTTCCTCGTGACATCATGACCAAAGAATCTTTTGAAAATGCTATCAGATATGTGGTTGCAACTGGTGGCTCTACGAACGCTGTCCTTCACTTGGTTGCCATTGCGCACTCTGCTGGCGTTAAGATTACTCCCGATGACTTCCAACGTCTCAGTGACAGCACTCCATTGTTAGGTGACTTTAAACCATCAGGCAAGTACATGATGGCTGACCTTTACAAACTTGGTGGTACCCAGGCTGTGATCAAATACATGTACGAACAGGGTTTGTTGAATGGTGACACCATTACTGTCACTGGTGAAACACTGGGAGAACGTGCTGCGAAGGCCGTTGGCCTACCAGAAGGCCAAGATGCCATGAGACCATTATCTTCCCCTATAAAACCCCAAGGGCATTTGCAGATCTTGTATGGGTCGCTTGCCCCAGGTGGTTCCGTGGGTAAAATCACCGGTAAAGAAGGGACTTATTTCCAAGGAAAAGCCCGTGTCTTTGACGAAGAAGCAGGCTTCATTCGCGCATTGGAGAACGGAGAGATCAAGCAAGGTGAGAAGACAGTTGTCGTTATCAGATACGAGGGTCCAAAAGGTGGCCCAGGTATGCCTGAAATGTTGAAACCTTCATCCGCTCTAATGGGCTACGGTCTGGGTAAGGATGTCGCTCTGTTGACCGACGGTAGATTCTCAGGTGGTTCTCATGGCTTCTTGATTGGCCACATCGTTCCAGAAGCTGCTGAGGGCGGTCCAATCGGTTTGGTGAGGGACGGTGACATTATCACCATCGACGCCAACAACAACAGGATCGATGTTGACGCTTCGGAAGAAGAAATGGCCCAACGTAGGGCCGAGTGGACTGCCCCCGCCCCTCGTTATACAAGAGGCACCCTTGCCAGATATAGCAAATTGGTTTCTAACGCTTCTCTCGGCTGTGTGACTGATGCTTAAAAGGTAACTGCACTTTTTGGACTTGACCAATAACACATTGTTTCACAGAAACTTGCAGAATGAAATCTGAAAGACTCTAATATTTATTGAAAGCCACTTGATGTAGCAGCAACTTAATTTAACTTAGTCCATTGAATGGATGGTTTATAAACAATGATAGATCTTCAAATAATCCAAACTCAAACATTAACGCCACTCAGCCATCCATCCGTCTCCTAACTTGTTCTAAGGCTCATTTGACGAATAATAAAACTTCTCTAGGTGCTTTATCCACTATCGGTAAGCTAGACACACGTACTCGTGCCTTATATATATGATGGTTCAAAGGGAAAGAGAAACGACCCTGCTTTTTTGTTGAACTCTTAGAAATCTAAGAGAATTGAAATACAACTGAAGCGTATTATTTTTGTATCTCGATTATCGCATAGCAGCGCCATTCGCTGGTCGGAGTTTATCGTCTACCAAGTTGAATAAACTGACATTACTATTTTACTGTCACCATGCTTTCGTGTGAAATGCACGATCTACAAGACAAAATTGTTCACTTTAATGCAGCGCATCTCATCTCTCCATTGCCAGGAAGCCAGCAATTTCTAGCCCCCCTACACCGACAATGGTTCTGTCTGAGGGCGTATTTATTGGGTGCAACAGACAAACACAAGTCAGTGATTACAGCTCCAAATGGAAAGTCGCTGCTTTCGGTGCTGGTAAAACTATTGCGCTGTGGAAACCGTTAGAATCGGCCGCGCGTGGTGTCTATGTTACTCTCAAGGGCCACAAAGCCGAAGTCACTTGCGTCAGATTTGTGAAAGATTCAGATTTGATGATAACGGCCTCAGAAGATTTTCAGATAAAGATATGGGAACATTCAAACGATACGTTCGAAAATATTCAGACACTAAACCATCACAAGCACACAATCACTGCGATTGCAGTGCTGCACGATATTTTTGCGGTAGGGTGCGCGGATGGATCAGTTTCCATTTGGAGCTTGGCCAGTGGAAAGGCACAGTTGGCGCATTCCTTTGAGCCCAAAACAAATACTTTCCCGCTATGTTTGGCCCTAAAAAGCATGCAAGATAACAGCATGCTATTGGCTGTTGGTGGAACGAACCCCAACGTATTCATTTATTCTTTTGAGTGGAGGGCTCAAGAGATGTCAAATTTTCAACAAGCGGCTGTGCTTGAAGGTCATGAAGATTGGATCAAGGCAATGGATTTCTATGAGGAGTCGAAGGGAAACATCCTCCTTGCAACTGGGTCACAAGATCGCTACATAAGACTCTGGAGAATACGAACTAACGAACTTATTGATAATTCAGATGAGGATGATTCCAAATTGAAACTTCTATCGAACAAACAATCGAAATTCATGGCAAATGCAAATTTAAAAGTTGCAATTAATTTTGAAGCTCTGATTGTTGGCCACGACGATTGGATCTCCTGTTTGCAATGGCACAAAGATCGTTTACAGTTAATGGCTTCTACAGCCGATACAGCCGTAATGATTTGGGAACCTGATGAGGATTCTGGAGTGTGGATTTGTGCTTCTCGTCTGGGAGAACTATCATCAAAGGGCGCGTCTACGGCCACTGGATCAGCTGGAGGATTTTGGTCTTGTAATTGGCTATTTCATGAGGGAAGGGACTATATCTTAACCAACGGCAAAACAGGATCGTGGAGAATGTGGGGCTCGGGTGAGATGGGAATATGGCATCAACACTTGGCGATCACAGGCCCTGCAAAAGCTGCGACAGATGCTGCATGGTCTCCTGATGGTACCTATTTGCTAGTTACGTCTTTGGATCAAACTACTCGGTTACTATCAAAATATAGGAGAACAGACGACCGTGATGAAAAAGCTGGATCGTGGTTTGAATTCGCGAGGCCCCAGATTCATGGCTACGATATGATGTGTGTCGAACCCCTTTCAAAAACTAGATTCATCAGCGGTGGAGATGAGAAAATATTGAGATCTTTCGACGAGCCTAAAGGAGTTGCACAAATTCTAGAAAAGTTTGCCGGCATACACATCGAGCATCCAGATGTCATGCCTGACTCTGCGGCTCTGCCTGCCCTCGGTTTGTCAAGTAAGGCGGTCGCAGATACAGAAGACGAGGAAGAGGAGGATCCCGATGCCAGAGAAACCAACGAAACCAAAAACATCTCTTTTGACGTTGTCTCGTCTTTGACCACTCCACCCATTGAAGATCAACTTCAAAGGCATACTCTTTGGCCTGAAATTGAAAAGCTTTATGGTCACGGGTACGAAATATCCTGCCTTGATATAAGTGCAGACTCTAATGTTGTTGCTTCTGCCTGTAAATCGAACAACACGCAACACGCTGTCATTCGCTTTTTTGATACACGTACTTGGCTGCAGCTAAAGCCTGCCGAACAACTTCACGCTTTAACTATAACAAGGCTAAAGTTTTCCAATGACAACACCTCGCTGTTGAGTGTCAGCCGCGACAGACAATGGGCAATTTGGAGAAGAGATTTGACATCGAACGAATTTCATCTGGCATACAAAAATGAGAGGGCTCATACTAGAATTATCTGGGACGGTGATTGGGCGCCTCTCGAATACGGTCAGCTCTTCGTCACCGCGTCAAGAGATAAGAGCGTCAAAGCTTGGAGGTTTTCCTCCAGTGTAAGTGATTACGTTGAAGATGGACTTTTCAAGCTCGGTGAGCCCGTAACAGCTCTATCGATTTACCCAGAGCTTTTTAACGGCAAAATTTTACTAGCTTTAGGACTAGAAAGCGGGGCGATCGAGATTTTCATCTACGGGGAGCAGTTCTGCAGAATTACAAGGCTGGACGATAAAATCACTCCAGCGGATAGAATAAACAGACTAAGATGGTCTCCTGTGCACGATGGGTGCAAACTTAACCTAGCATCGGTAAGTGCTGATCATTCGGCTCGTATATATTCTATAGACCTAAGTTTCGTGGAGGAGCTGTCTAGATAACGTCAACTTCCACTAAATATTTTTCTTGTAGCGTCTCTAGGTTGAAATTGTCCATGTATTAACCCAATCCAAATACTGATAGTTCATGGCGGGACCGTCCATTCCCTGTGCGATCGGAGCAAAGTACATGTAGGTGTAAATGCATCCTGCATAGAGCGTCGAGTAGATTACAACATTCAACAAAACCCTTTTGGGTAACACTGTTTCCAGCACAAAGCCAAATACTAAGATGGCAAAGTACAACGCTGGAACATAGTGGTGCACATATGTTACTCTTCCCATGAAAACGAATGGTAGATAATGGAGCAACCAAGCCAGAAATGGTAATACACCTTGCATTCCCAGTACAGACAGATCGCCTTGGGTCAAAGAAACAGTTTGTCTTCTCCACCTTAAGGCAAACATTACTACGTAGCAGCAGAAAAACACTAACGCAGCGGTTGACAACCAAGTTTGGAAGGGTGACCCGAGCAAATAATACTTGACAGTCGTACTACCCCAGCCGCACATTCTTAGTCCGGTATGAAGTGTTGGCCACTCCCAGGCCTTCGTAGCCAACGCGTCAAACTTGTCTTCGTCGGGCACCAAAGCATTGTTTGACGAAGCCATGGCAAAATTTATAAGAATGAAATCGGCCCAAAATTTCGACTTCGGAGGAACATATCCTTCAGATTTCTCAAAATTAGCATTCCAATGGTCCTCCACATTCCACCATGTGGATTTGTCGCGTTTAGTCCAGGAAGTTTTACACACAATCTCTGCCTGCTTGAAGCCCCACGCTGGATAAGCCAGGCCCGTAGTAGCTAGATAGCAGCCCAGTTCTTTATGCCTTAGTCTAAAACTCGTTGAAATTGGATGAATTTTATTCGAATCTTCGTTGGGGAAGGTGGCATTTGAAGAAGCGAGCTGTTGGACAACTTCAATGATCCAGTCATCCTTGACATCACCAATATTCTTATCACCATAGCCTGACACCTCGTAACAGTTTTTGGAGACATGAGCAGGTATTTCGTGAGAGTGAAGATTGGCTTTTGTGTTCCTGTGCACTAGACGGAGCTCAGATCCATCGATCAATTTCAAGGACTCATCGCCCCCTGGTGAGAACTCACTTATTTCCATGCCAGACTGTCTTGGGAAATTTATTATCCAGTTATTATTGTCGTCGGAATGTCCATACCCGGTTACTTGATGCTGTCCAGAGCCGAATGGATATAACTGAACGTGTGAATGAAGTAGGTTGGGACTGAGTCCATGAGACCTGATAGTCACTTCGGAACCATAAGCTAAGTCTCTAGGCCCAATTTCTATCTTGTTATTGTCCAAGTTTACTTGGAATAGTGTATTCGTAGATGCATCCCCAGTACCGGATTTGTGCAAAATGGTGAAGTGAATTTTGAAGCAGAATAGGTAAATCATAAACGGAATGATGATCAAATTGATGATGCGGATAACCCAATGCCTATAGTAGATAGAGCGGGGGAGAGTTTTGTTGTGGTGGCTTGTGAAAAGATCGGCAATTGTGTAAGCACCGGCCACGAGGGTGATGAAGAGACCAACCCACTTGACAGAACAAACACATCCAATTGATAGGCCCAAAAGAAGCATCCACATAGACCACTTCCTAGTAAACTGTTCTTGGCGCAAACTATGCACCTTTGTAATACAATAATATGTGGTTGCTGTGAAGAAGAGGAGAATTGAATCCAAAAGAATGAATTTCGAAAGAGCAACGTATGATAGTTCCAAAGCTACCATCAAACCCAACAGCATAGAGCAGTGATTACCAAATCCCACATTTCGTGCTGAGAGCGTCATTAATGGAGCACATAGAGCGCCAAAAATTGCGTTGAACTGCCGCATGAACTTGAAATTCACACCATCGGGGTAAGGTTCCCCCGAATCAAACCCAAAATTACCGTCGAATCCAGCTAGGTATTCACTGAGGGCAATCAGCATTTTGCCAAGTGGTGGGTGAACGTCGTGATAAAATTCGTTTTTGATGTAATAGGAACCGAACTTACCAAAGTGAGCTTCATCCCAAACCACGGAGTCGTTAGAATCGATTTTATGGAATCGCACATAAAAGGAAAGAGCTGTTAAAGCGCCGAGACCTAAATACTTAAAGGTTGAATTATAGTTGCTCACAGGATCAAGTGCTTCTTTCGGAGTTGAGGCCTCGTCACTGCTAGCTTCATCGAATGGGCCATCATTTCCCAGGTCATCCTTGAAATTCTTACGACGTTCTCGCAGATTAAGCTCAGAACTCTTTGGCAGAAAGCCAGAAGTGGGCATTTTCAATCAGCAGCTGGTAATGAGCTCAACGCTACACTATCCAAAGAAAGTGCTTTACTTAGATAACTGATTTTAGCTGTAGAGGAACAATTTTTCGTGTAAATGAATCGACCCAAATAATGAATGATATAATAATATATACTACCCCAATCACACTATACACATGAAATAGATCAAATTGCTAACCAACTGTAAAGCATACCGTTGAGCTTCTTGTTTTTCGCTTGACAAATATTACAAGTATGGACGTAATCGAGTCGTCCTTTCTAAAAGTTGCACATCCTAAAATCTCTGATGGGCTGAAGTTCTTGAAACTTTACGGTGTTCCAAAGAGATAATTCTGCCCTTTCTACATCCCCATACTTTTCATAAACTTGTGACATGCACCACCATATCTCTGGGGAATGGCATGCTTCGATGGATTTCTCAACAGACTCTTCCAGCAGCAGCTTTAGTCTCGCTAGAGCAGCAGATCTGTCTTTTTCACCGGAGAACGCATCTGGCGCATCTGATGCTTTGGGTTTGTGCAACATATTTGTATCCAGTTTATGATGTTCTTCGACCACTGGATCGGGTATCAGACACCTTGCAAAACCTACAATGGCGTCAGTGTTCAGCGGGTCGTGATACAGCACTTTTTCAAATGATTGCAAAGCGCGCATATTGTCGTCTTTCAACGACATGTAACCTTCAGCAATAACGTTGTTCAGATTTTGAAACTTCGATGTCTGAGCCCGGGACTCGGCTAATGCCTCCTTTGCGTCTCCAAATAAATCGCTCGCCATGTACAGTTTTACTGCATACAACCAAACACTTTGACGTAGATACTCTACGCTCTTGTTGGAGTCGGGACCCAGGTCACAATTTTTCAATTGAGAAGGGAACGCTACACTTAGAAGTTCAAAGAGCTCTGGTAAAAGCTCTAATGCATCCTCAGCACCGAACATATCCTTCGTAATACTTAACTGGGTCATTTTGAGGCTGATAAGTTGCCATCTATCCGCCACTTGAATTGTCGATCCTTCCTGAATAGCCTGCTGTAGGGCCTGCAAGACGGAGCACACAATTCTGAATGATACGTTTTTATCTTCTTTTGTAGATTCGCATAGTGCGAGTAAATGCCATGCCCTGTAGTTCTCCGGTTCATTTTCAAGAATAAAACCTTTGATAAATTTTATAGCCTGTCCAATTTCTCTCTTCTGCGCCAGCGTATATCCATAATTGAAGTTGATTTGGTCACAGGTTGGATCGGCAGAGAATGCATTGGCTAAGTAGTATGAATTAGAATCTTGTAACAGGGAATTGAGGCTCTCGCGGTTTTGTTCATATAAAGCATTCCAAGACCGGGAGAGAGTAGTCGAAAGCTTTTGTGGTAAAAACAACTTTGTGCCATGGGAAGCGATGTCCATTGACTTCTCTTTTCCTAATAAGGGCAAAGATAGATTGTCGTAAAATTGCGTTAGCAAGCCTTCAAACTCTTGCAAGAAATCGGTGAAACTGAAAATTTTTGGAATATCAGATAATCCACGCTGACCAGCAACAAACCTGTAGCCTTCAATGAGCGAAACAACATCCAACCATTGACCATTATTGAGTTCTTTGTAATTTTTATTGTAGTTCAAGAAGTTAACGAAGTTTAAGGTCGATTCCCGCAACTGGTTCTCGCAACCAAAGTATATCATAGCAGTTTTTGAAACCTGCATACTTTGAAAAGTCTTGCCCATAGATTGTATAATAAAGGTATGCCACTCCTGGGATTTAGGAGAATGCGAGTTTAGAAGATAATATTGTAGAACAATATGGAATTGCTCTAATTTAGTGTCGTTTGATTCGTCTGCAGTAGGAAAGCTTGCATTTTTCAAGATTCCCATTCCGATTTTTAACAGTTGCTGATCGTGATTCTCGGGATCCGATTTAACAGCAGTATAGTAGGTGACACTACTGGCGGTCAACTCCTTGAAAATTTGATCCCACTTCAAATTCATACGAGCTATAATCAGGTCAAGATAGTGAAAGCTCAATGCTTCTGATTCTTTGGGAAGACGCGAAGTTGTTTCCAGCAAATGCGCAGCGTAATACTGAGACACCTCAGTCTCTGGTTGCAACAAGCCTGTGTAATAAAGTGCTTCAAGCTCGAGCAGCATGGAAAAGCTGGGTACAGCGGTTAATTTTATGGTACCCGCACGGTGAAAGCTCTCGTGTGCTAGGTCACCGTTAGACAAATGATAGTTGAGAATTCCGCTCAAATTCAGCCCAATTTTCAATTTGAGGGGATCAGAAGCACTTTCGTAGCCCACTTTCATCAATTCCTCATTCAATATTCGCAACGCGCTTTCTTTCATAGCAATCCCTCCAAAGACATGATAATGAGTCCGGTATTGCAAGCTCAGAAGGGCCTTTAACTGCACGTCGGGGCAATCGAACGTTCCAGCTCCTAGCATTCTGCACAATAGGGCAGTTTTGGCCTCTTCTGTTTCGCAAGTCATCGCAGCGAGGGTTTTTAAGCAACGACTGAGCTCCTTTAGCGTACACGAATATTGGGTTGATACTTCATGCTCTCTTCCATTATTTACTTACTATTGGCCATTATAAAATCGTATCATTATAAACGTGTGTTAGTGAGGTTGGCTACCGCACCTAGCGCTATTTTGTTACAACGCTATCTTTTAAGTAGCTTCAGTGCTCAGTTCTCGGAAGCATCCGCGTCAGTCGTGGGTTTCTTTTTCTTTTTGGTATCAATCTGCTCGACCTTGACGTCTTTCATGCCCTTTTCCTCTAGCAGTTTGTGAATGTATGCCTCGGCTTCGTCGGCAAGATCTCCCTGGATGACGATTTCCTCCTTCTTTTCGGCATTCTTGGAGACCGAACAGCCTGTAGCGAATTTCGAAGCGAAGGTCTTGGCCAGTTTTTTCATGTCTATCTCAAACACTTCCAGACCACTAATAGCGACCATACACTTGCGCTTAGTACGAGCTTCGCGTCTGATGACAACCTTGGAAGAAAGCTTCTTGGCCAGTTCCCGCTGTTCTCGGTTTTCCTGCTTGGATTGCAACTTCAAGAGATCTTTCTCAAGTTTTTCCTCACGTTCATCACCAATAGAGCTTGCGGCGAGCTTTGCAGCAGTCTCGTCGGTCTCCGCACTGCCGTATTCCTGGGCGAATCTATCGGGGTGGTTTTCTGAAAGCCAGACTTTGCAACGCTTCAACTTACCCGAAAACTCGCAGTATTCAGGAGGATAAGAACATATGCCACAATAGATAACATTTCTAAGAGACATTTTTTATCGGTGACCGGTTGTGGATGACGATGGAATGGACGCTCAAGACACTCTGAGCTGCAACGATTGTTAACAGATCGCATCGCTGAGTGACTGGTCGAATTTGTTTAATTAAATGATATCGTTTGGTACGTACTTTGATTAATGAAGGCTTAAATCTGAAGTCTTAAGGTAGAAGATCTATGCTCGCTCGTAAGCTAGGGTATTACCTTGGAAGGTTCTTACGCATATTTGGAGGGAGCTAATTCTCAGCCATGAGTGAAAATGTTGGTAGGAAAAAATCCCAACGGTGGGTGAGTGTTTCAAAGGGAAATTACGGCGGTCAAGATTGGGATAGCAGTGAAGATGAAATGGAGGCTGGTGAGGTACAGGATGATGGTTTGGCCCGCAATACAACTGTTAGAAAGCTCCCACCGCTACCAAAGCTAAGCTACGGGAAGGATGCGGCGGATGTTGCGGATGACACAGAAACAAATCCGGTGCGCGAAAATTTGGACGTGACCGAGATGAGTGCGTCGGAAGCGTCAGCTACAACTAGCCGGCGTTCCAGCTTGGTACACTCTGGTTTTGCATACTCTGAATCAGATGAAGAGTGTAGGGTTCCTAAAAGTGGGTATTTTGCGAATATAAGGGGTGATACCGCTACGCCAGAAGTAAACCACCAAGAGGCCAGCGAAACTTCTGCCGGATCCGAAAATGATCTACGACAGGGTGTTGTCGATGGAAAATTACAGGGTACGATGTCGATAGCAGATGATCAAGGTGACCAGATGGATAATATTGCCCAGGATGAAAGCATCGTGCATAAACCAGTGACGCTGGAAAACGATTTTACGCAAGATGGCACGCAGGAAAGTACTTCAAGTGACAACACCGAGGAAGATACCCAAGGGTCACCAGGATCACAGGAATCAATTGGGCTTGATCAGCCAGAGGCGGGGATGTCTACCGAGCATATTGGCGGGCCTGAAGCACACGAGGAAGCAGAGATATTTACCGAGCACAATGGCGAAGCTGAAATACACGAGGAAGTCAAGGTGACCTCGCTGCTGCCTTCGGTGGGGTCGGGTGTCTCCAGCTCGTCCAATAAAGACGATAAAGCGTACTCTCAGTCTGAAGTTGAAAGCACGAGCTCTGGTGAAGCGGGTACTCGATCCCTATCTTCTCCAACCACCGGGGCTCAAACGTCAAGTCAGATTGCTACTACTGCACCAACGGAGAATTCACTAAGTCGCCATAGTCGATCTTCTAGCGCTAGTTCTTCCTCGGACGACCTCTATGAGGAAAATTCCTCGTTTCTCAATCACTACGGTACCAACAGTACTCAATCGTCACCTGCAATCAACGATAGCGGGAGCCCCTCAAAGTTGCATGATTCTTCTCCTTTGAAAATTAGACAAACATCCAGAACCGTTTTGAACCACTCAGATGAAAATTTAAACTCTTCAGATGACATTGAGAGTTTCAAATTCAAGGAGCGTATACGAGACTCTATAGTGGATAGCTCTTCCTCTGATAGTGATGAAGATAATGAGAGTGTCTTGAGGATACCGAAAGATGGGTATTACGCCAAGGTCATGAATGAGTATTCCCAGGATGTCGTTGCTCAAGGTAATGATAATACTGACGAGCACAACAGTATTGAGGATAGCGACGAAATTAGTACAGAAACTGGATCCATTACTAAAAGTATCAGTGATTTTGGCCAATCTACGGATCAAGAGGATCGCCAATTGTCAATAGCGTCCTCTAGAACATTTAATGTCGATGTTGCTGCCCGTGAGAAAGCTGAGGAGGCGTCCCCAAGAAGTAGCGACGAGACTAAGGATTTCAACTCCAGGCAATCCATCAATTTAGGTAAATGGCAGCCTGATACAAATGCAACGCGCGCCGGGTTTTTGGGTGATGTGCCAACAGCACCTGAGGGATATGTTATCGATAGAGATGGGCAAAAGATAGACCTCAATCCCTCTGGTATGAGGAATATGAGAGCTTTGTCGACATACACGGATGCCGAGAGCACATGGAATGCCTTTCCCGCTTCTGGCGGCGATACTCAAGGAGATCTCGACACAATATATGACACCAAGACCATTTACGATAATCAGACTATTTACAACGTCCCGGGAATTGCGACTAATACGGATTCGTTACCTCCACTACCTCATGATATTTCTGCAGTGTACTCAGGTCAAACCAATCTTATTACAGATTCCGATTCGATCCTCAAGCACTTGAATGGGGAAAAGCGGCAACATACTTCGAATTTGAAAGAAGATTTTTCAGTACATGCACCAGACTCGACAGAAATAGCACAGTTGGATGGAAAGGCTGTTCCTCGAATGGATTTGAATTCCTTGTTACAAATGAACAAAAAGTTGCATTCTGTGAAATTAAGAGAATTAGAGGGCTATTCTAGTGAACTTCAAGGCTTTGACAGTGGATTGCAAACTTGGATTAACTACGCTCTGAAGTCTTCGGCGTCCGAAAAAGACTACATCTTTCAGGACTACAAGGTAAGTAAGCATGTGAGGGACGCCTATGCACACGCTGATGAACTCAGCAAAAAGGTAAGCGTAAGCAACACCGTAGCTAATGTGAATCAAAACGTATCGCATTTGAAACGGAAAATGTTTTCTCAGTCTATGAAGGAGAAATCCAAAGGACTGTTTTCGTCCATTGGTAAAAAAAAGGCGTAACCTTCTCCATTGTCCAGATTTTAAATATTGTGATAATTGCAACTATGTAAGGAATGCTGTGTTGTAAATAAGATCGTTACGAAGCGACCATTTCCTAATATTATATAACGTTGTGGCTACCCAAAGTCAATTGTTGGACGACACATTGGAGAGCCTCTTTCGTCCATGTTTCCTCAATTCTCGGTCCATGAGTTCTCTAATGCGATGCGACCCCGCGATACCAATCGCAAGTACGCTCTCCATCCGGTCTAGTGGAATTTTGTCTTCCACTAGGAGCAGTGATAGCTTTTCAGATTTTCCCACCACCCCAAGCGTTACGCTACTCATAGAGCTTTCTTCAACCGAGTTTAGATCCAGAAGCGGTGTCGTATCGTAAAGGCCCACAGAGACTCCACTGATATAGTCATACATAGCGATACCCGCGTCGATCAACGCCAATGTGATCCCATTTATCAAACTTCCCATGAGGCCCCCATCCTGCTGTAGTACGTGGATTTGAATGTCAATCTGAGTACGAGGGTAGAGATGTAGTTGGACGTTTTTCTCGAATGTACGCACCAGGGCCGTTTGCATTTCCAAAACCCT
This sequence comes from Lachancea dasiensis, assembly GCA_900074725.1. Lineage (NCBI taxonomy): Eukaryota > Fungi > Ascomycota > Saccharomycetes > Saccharomycetales > Saccharomycetaceae > Lachancea > Lachancea dasiensis. The sequence continues at coordinate 963,608 of LT598458.1, forward strand.
TCTCTCGTTTCTATGGCTTGTCTTACTTCTTTCCATTTTGGAAAATCTAGTAATGTTGATGGCAACTGATATCGTGGCCTTCTGTATGCTCATCTGTGAGCGCAATTTTGGCTCCTGGGGCCCATTAACCAAAGTGATAATTTTGTTATTGCCCTGTTCCAGATACGATGACCCATCGGACGCACTTGTATGTGTATTAATAGAGCACTCAAGGCGGCGAAGCTCATTCCAGCGACGTCCATCAACTCTTAAGCCTTCTGGTGAGTATATTTCCAGCCTAGACATATCTTGGTCTGCTAAGTCAAGCTTATTTGCCTTCGCTTTATGTGGTAGCTTTCTTTTGACAACTTGGTTGTCTATTTTTTAATGCTGAAAAATCTAGTAGTTAATTATATGGAACTCTTGAAAAGTGAGATCAATAATCACCAATTATTTGGATACCATTGAAAGTCATGTTGTAGTTAAACCTTTTTCTCATTGAAACTTCTTACCTTTAAGTCTAGAAGCGTTCTTGTTCATATCCTGGATGAATTGGCCCAAAATCCAGACATTTGCGATGAAAAACAACAAGCTGGAGAGAAATAAGCCAGGAACAAAGACATTTTGGCCTCTGAACTCAAGTAAATAGCCCTGTAGCAGCCACAGAGCTTGCGTAGTCACCCATACTACAGCCATGAAGAGTCCTTTCTTTATTGAAATTTCGGATCTCGCTAGGTAAAAAGGCAAAAATATTAGGTACCAAATGAAGTATTGCGAGGTGCACACCTTATTGAAGGTTACGAAGGCATAGGTTTGAACGAACAGGACGCTGAGTAGGTTTTGAAAGCTACTATCACGGGAAATGAGCAACACAATTGCTAAAATGACTATGGTTTGCGGCAAAAAAGCCCATTGCGCGCCATAAGTGGTTCCGGACTGCGCTGATTCGAAGTACAAGAGCATATGGAATACCGAGAAATTGTGGCGATGGTCCGTACGATACATGTGGTAGAAGTAGGCCTGCTCTAGGAAAAGTGGTCCGTAGAGTCGATACATCCAGTAGCATGTAGCCCCCAAAGAGGTCAGTGTTGCAATTCCAATTCGCAATAAACACAAGACCCCGGTTCTTTGCTGGAAAAAGAGGTATGCGGCTATCGGAATGCTGTAAATTATGGGATATATCTTGGTGTGTATTGCCAGCCCGAATACTAGACCGAAGAGGACGTAGTATCTGAACCTCAAACAGTAAAGTGCAAGCATAATCAAAAAACATAGCACGCTTTCAGCATTGCCGCGCGTGCTGATGGTTATTACCATGAAATTTAAAAGCCATAACGAGGCAAGAAGTAGTCTCTTACGCCTTGTATTGGTTTCCAGGAGCTTCAGAATCAAGACTCCTGTTAACAGATCGAAGATCACAAATATGAGCTTTCCAAAGTGGATCCACGGTAGCCGATGATTTGGAACTAACAGCCAGCTTAGAAGTGGTGTGTATCTGTAAGTATCTCTCAAAAACGGAGACATTCCTTGGGAAACATACCCTGCCGCATCGTGGAAAACAAAATAATCGATATCCGTGTATTTAACGTCCAGGTATGCGTCTTGGTACATGCCATACAGGAAGAACCCAATTCTGAGACCCATTGCCACAACGAAAAGTCCTGCGATATCAAAACTTAGCATCATGACTAGGGAGACTAAGGCAATAGCGCAAGCGTTTCAATCGGCTTCCCTGAAGCCTAGAGTTCGCGAGTTATGGGTTTACAGCGTAAAGAACTGTGAAGATCAATAAACTAATAGTTAAATATTGAAGGTATACAAAATGAACGTTGTCAAAGGGTAAGTACCATACACTGGTAAACACATGTATAAACATCTCTAGGGAACAATGAGCGATCGTCCGCTAAGTTATGATGAGCTAGTCGATCACATTGTTAACGGCAAAGCAGTACCCAACATTTTGCACATCCCCAATGTCACATTAGATGCTTCCCTTAGTAAAGATGCAAGTATGAAGCCACGAGCTAAACCTTGGGAAGAAGGGAAGAAACTTGATTTGGAAGTCGATAACGGACCTTCCGAAGACATCCCTTCTGTACCTGAAGTAGTAGAGGAAGAACAAGTCTCAAGAGCCGCCAGCTCGGAACATATATCGCAACTGTATTCATTGGATACTGAGTTCGAATTACAATTGGAACAATTTTTGGGGGGCATAGATGAGAGTATAGGGCCTGGCAAATCGGTCTAACAAGTTTAAAATGGCGTTTGCCTATCGTGTTTCACATTTTTTAATATAAATAGCATATCGGGGACATATCAAGGTTCATCGCATTTAACAATCCTACCATTCAGGCGTTACAGATCCGCAGAGTCGCCTTCGAGATAATTGGTACGTTTAGCTGAATAATATCATTTATCAGTTGTAGTTGTTGTTTTTCCATTACTTCTATTTACATATTGTAGATGCATCATTTGGCTCCACTAGCACGCAAAATAAACTCGAAAGCAGCGAGCGCTGCGGCATTGGCTGGGAAGCTTCTCAAAAAGCTTGGCACAAATCCTTTGAAAAACCCACGAATACCTTTAGCACGCCATATGTCGGATGCCGCCAGTCTCCAAGATTTAAAACTGCCGTCGTATCGGTCGCTGCACAACACTACTTGCTTGATCACATCGCTGGGGTAAGCGGTAGTCCAGAAACCAAAAGATGCACTGAACCCACCAGCCCAGAAATTAATGGCGGTATCACTCATATTGGTATTTTTCTTGAACCAGCGAGTCAGCAACTCGTAGGACCCCCACCAATACACAAAGTGAGTTCTGAAAATGAGGGTACTTATCAAGCCCTTGTAAAGCCCTCGGATGCCATCCAGGGCGTATACTTTACGAATAACGTCGACTGGCCCTTTGTATTTTGTAGTCGTCGCATCATATTGGACCTGGAGTTTGGCCTTGGCCAATTCAACCGGGGCGGCAATAAAACTGACAGACCAGCCCGCCATAACACCACTCAATATACACCCTGATAATGGCAGTTTATCTTCATGGGTGTAGACATATTTTTTCAACAACATTCTGTAATTGTGAAGGCATCCCAGCATTACAGAATCCATCATGATCCATCCCACCAGTGGAGGAGTGAAACCCAGGTAAAATCCTCGAACGCCTTGTTGCCTCATCGTCTGGTAAACACAATCCAGGGGTCCCTTGAAGCGCCCTGTCTCCTGAGAGGTTTGCAATCGGACTTTGATGGTGTCAAATGGATGGCCAACGGCATTTTTGGCAAATCCAGAAAACATACCGGAGACGAAACCCATTAACCGAGAGTATGTCTCATTTGGTATTGTAACGCTCGTATCATTGGTAGTGCCAGCCATTGGAAGCCCTGGCTTTTTGAGATCTTGTTCCAACGATAATTCGAATGCTATATATTATAGCTGGAAATTCATTGATAGACTTAGGTCATGGTCGAAATTTTTCAGCAGTTAAACCAAAGCTCATAGAGGTTAATCCTGAGCCATATTTGGCGCCAAAGCTTCTTCTTGTACCTCCGTATCTCGCAGACCCGATCAAGTATCGAATTGGCCAAAAAACGCGCTCATCTCACCCACTTTTTCATCAATAGCCATGGTTCTTGAAGCCAGAGACAATGCTGTCGACCTCGACAGTGGATTAAAGGAGTACACAGTGGTCCTAAAGCGGTATCTGATAGCGCTTGTCAATACGGCCTACTACGTGTATTTTCATTTGCCTGACGCCCAGCACCAACTAAAACAAAGTACGCTCAAGGAAACACGGAATGAGAAATTTAATCACATTTCCCAATTGTACGAGCGCCTTGATAACGCTAATTGTGGGGAGCTGAGTCGCACAGAGCTGAAAACTCTGGTTTCCGGCCTATTCGTGCGCGGAATCTGGCAGTGTTCCAACGGTGTCAGCGACGAGGTAACCAAGATCTTACAAAGCGAGCAGCAGAAGAACAAAGAAGAAAATGACGACAAGAGGGCGCAAGCAAAACGATTTGTACTGGAAAAATTGACCATACAGCTGCGCAATTGCATTCTTGGCTTTGTTCAAATCTATCACTTTATCAGAAAACTTCCAGTTCAGCAGCAATACCAAATATCCAAGCTACAATCGCAGATTCTTGAGCACGAGCTGAACACTGATCTCCTTCAGCCATGGGCCCGTCAAGTAGGTGCTCTGCATTCGTCTGTAAGTACTGCCCTGAAGGCAGATACACAATTTCGTGAAAAACTGGAACAGTACAGGACGCTGCATCCAGACTTGGTGGAGTCACCCATCTTTCGAGCATGTCTATACTCTGAGGTACAAACGTAGCATTACGGGGGCGTGGGATGCGCAGAACATGGCCAACATACATTCCCAGCTAAAACAGTCAAAATTAATGCTTGAAGTTTGCTTAAAAAAGATTCGGAATCCTTGAAGTTCGCTTTTCGCTATCAATATCTTCAAATGCTGGTCAGATGCGGGGCTTGCGCCTTATGCCTACTTCCAACTCAGCCGTGCTGGGCATTCGTTGTCCCATCATAAATCACGAGAATTATATCGAACACCAAGTCTACTACCAACCATTTTATGAACGCACGCGAAATGTCGGAACTCCTCCATGAGATTCAAAAGAAGCTGGTCTTCCCTATTGATTTCGTCAGTCAACGCCAGGTGGAGAGATTGGTATACCGGATATTATTTTTCGGAACATCAGCGGCTTGTTTGATTGGATTTGTCACTCAATCGATGTTCAACTTATTGACATGTTTTGGCGTCAGCTTTACTCTGTGCCTGATAGCTGTGCTTCCAAGCTATCCCGCATTCAACAAACAGCGTCCTGAATGGGTTAAGCCAAGAATTCGTGTTTAGCTCCAAATTTTGTGGAGGCCTTGTTGCGGCTCGGCAAGCTTGGCTTGGCCCTACCCATTACGCTAGCGCCAAATGTCTGGTAGATTTGCAAAGCAGTTAGTGAATCAAAGTATGTAAATGACCACCAAAGTACTTAACACCTTGCCGATCGATGGAGGAGAACTCTGTCGCTCATTCATTGACTACTCGCTATCGCAAACATCTCGTGACGATACGTCAGCAAATGACAAGGCTATAAGAGGACCGGCAACGACCCTCGAGATATATAAACGGGATGCGCTTGTGCGATTGGCGTCGGCCAAAGATCTGTTTTCCCCCACTCTGCAACTAAACACCAATGACTAGAGAGCCTGGAGCCTTGTACCTTGGGTTTGATCTTTCCACCCAACAATTGAAATGCCTTGTTATAGACCAAAACTTGCAGCTCCTGCACTCTGAGAGCATTGAGTTCGACAAAGATCTGAGCCATTATAAGACTCACAAAGGCGTTTATCTGCATGACGATGGCACTGTAGAGTGCCCAGTGGCAATGTGGCTCGAGGCGATAGACCTGGTGTTCCATCGGATGCAGAAGCACAAGCACATAGACCTAGGATTGGTGAAGGCCATGAGTGGCTCTTGTCAGCAACACGGGTCGGTATACTGGACCGAAAAGGGTCCAAAACTGCTGCCTGTGCTCGATGCAAATGGATGTTTGAAGGATCAGTTGTTCCCCGAGGGATTTTCCAGAAACGTAGCTCCCAATTGGCAGGATCATAGCACCAGCCAGGAGTGTCGGAAGTTCGAAGACAGCTGCGGCGGCCCGGCGCAGCTGGCCCATATAACGGGCTCTCGTGCTCACCACAGGTTTACCGGTCCGCAGATGATGAAGATAGCGAAAAAGGAGCCGGAGACATATGCCAAGACGCACAAAATCTCCCTTGTGTCCTCATTCCTAGCGTCTATTCTATCCGGCCAGTTCACACCGCTCGAAGAAGCCGATGCTTGTGGCATGAACCTCTACGATGTTGCGAAACGTGACTACAACGAGAACCTTATGCGGAACGTGGACACTGACACTGACAGCTTGAGGGAGAAATTGGGCGGTTCTCCTATACCAGCCGAAGAACCCAGGCCTGTGGGTACGCTATCAAGCTATTTCTCGATAAAATATGGGCTCAATTCCCAGTGTCAGATATTCCCATTTACAGGTGACAATTTGGCGACCATTTGCTCACTTCCCCTTCAACCAAATGATGTACTTGTGTCTTTGGGAACTAGCACGACAATCCTTCTTGTCACCGACCAGTACCATCCTTCTCCGAACTACCACTTGTTCCTGCATCCAACCATACCAAAGCACTATATGGGAATGATATGCTACTGCAATGGTGCACTAGCAAGAGAAAGAATTCGGGACGAAATGAACGCTAATCACGATTGGGAGCCTTTCAATGAAGCAGTGGCTTCTGATGCGCTCGACAACGACGATGAAATAGCGTGCTACTTCCCGCTGGGGGAAATCGTTCCGAGTGTTCCAAGCTCATACCGTCGTGCTAAGTTCACCCGCTCTGCAGACGGAAATAATGTGGCACTTAAATTGGTTGAGTCCTTTGAAAGTGTGGCCCATGACGCGAAAAACATCGTCGAATCTCAGGCTCTGAGCTGTCGAGTGAGGATAAGCCCGCTGCTTTCTAAGGACTGTGAGGATACTAACTGTAAGATGAGCGACTCTACTGTCCACTTCGACTGCGATAATTTCCCCCTTTCCGAGTATACAAAGCGTCCCAGAAAAGCATTTTTCGTAGGAGGAGCATCCAAGAACGATGCTATTGTGGAACGTTTTGCGCGTGTGTTGGGGGCCACGGAAGGGAACTATCGCCTTGAAACCCCCAATTCATGTGCCCTTGGAGGATGTTACCGGGCTCTCTGGTCCCACCTCTACTACGAAAAGCTCACCAGCGCCGCATTTGATCAATTTCTCAATCGCAAGTTCAGGTGGGATACTGATGTTCAATCCTTGAGGCTAACCAGCGAACGGGACTGGATGCACTACAACAATAAAATACATGCGCTCAGTGAACTAGAAAAGACATTGTGAAAGGGAGCTACGAGAAGTTATTATATTTCAGTGACGCACGACTACTGTCCTTGGAGAGCATACTTTGTAAATACAAACCAAGAGGAAAGTTTATGATTTATAAAACGATGGCATCAATGCCTCATTTATACACAAACTTGAATATACTACATGGCAAAATTCTAGGAATTTTATTGTCACCATGGCTGTTGAAGATGCCTCAAAAACGACGAGTTTGGTCTCTTTTTGCGTGGAAACTTGGCCACTCTACACCCTACTACATTTAACCTATAATTAGGCCAGAGAGAATGAATGAAGAGCCAGATATTGGCCTGCACATTCTATGCCACGCTAAACGGAATTTAATCCGTTGATGATGTCTATCTCTCTCCTTTGTCTTGTCAATTCTAATTGGTAAAGGAAAAAATTGTAGTAAAGTGAGCTTGACCTTGACGAGATATCGATTTCAACAGAAAAACAACAACCTGTTAAATACTATTTGAACTAGCTTTCGTACTCTGGAATGCCTTTCCGTAGTATTTTGAAGGTACCAGTGGGCCGATTGACCTCGGTGAGGGGTTTGCATGCAGGACAACAACTATTAAAAGCGCAGGTGTTTGCCATGCCAGCGATGTCCCCCACAATGGAAAAGGGAGGAATCGTGGAATGGAAGTTTAAAGTTGGCGAGTCGTTCTCTGCTGGCGATGTTCTGCTGGAGGTGGAGACCGATAAGTCACAGATTGACGTGGAAGCACAGGACGATGGGAAAATGGCGAAGATCATCGTGGACAACGGGGCCAAAGATGTGAACGTAGGAGAGGTCATTGCATATCTAGCCGAACCGGAAGATGATCTAGCTTCTTTGGAGCTCCCAAGTCCAGACTCATCCAGCAAGAAAGAGGCTTCGTCGAAGAAGGAGGAAAATACCAACAAGAAGGAGACGGCTGCCGAGCCAGCCCCTAAAGCTGTACCTTCCACCAAAAAGCCAGCAGCCAGCTCTTCTAGTGGCACCAGGGCCTCGGAACAGGCCAATCCGTCTCAAGTCTTGTTACCTTCTGTGCAAATTTTACTTCACGAAAACAACATTTCCGCTGAGGACGCTATTCAAAAGATTCCAGCTTCTGGTCCCAACGGCAGGATTCTCAAAGGTGACGTTCTTTCGTACGTGGGTAAAGTGTCTCAGGACGCAGCGAGCAAACTCACTCAGTATATTAAAAAGTTTGAAAAGCTGGACTTGTCCAATATCGAGTTGAAAGCTCCTGAACCTAAGCAAGCGATCAAGAGCGAGGCCCCGGGACCTGTAAAGCCTCAACCTGTCGTTCTATCGGAACAACTCTACTTAAAGACGGCACAAAATGTATCTCTAGAGCAATTTGCCAAGTCCCTCAGAGCCTACATCAATGAGGCAAAGTATTTGTCTCACGATCAGCCAGTCGCCAATTCTCATTCTGATCACTACGATCATCTTTTCGAAGAGTTAATTACTCCAGAACCTACACAACCAAGGTTTCAAGTTTCCTATGATTTGATCCCAACATCAGTACGGGACCTAACCCCTCAGCAGCACGACGACATCTTCGATCTTTTGGCTGGTCCTTCCAATTTGTCGACCAAAGTGGATACTAACCTTCAAGTTGAGCAGTCCAATGAGTATTTGGTTGATTTGAAGGTTACCGTAAGTGACAAATTTGGCGATGCAAACATTAAGGCCCAAAGGTTTGTTGACTACGTCAGAGACTTGGAAACCTCTCCCGAAAACTAATAAAAACGTTTGTATATTCTTTAAAATTAACTATTCTCTATCGACAAGTCTGTAGATACACGAGCTTCCTGAACTCAGAATGTGAAAAAGCCATTGTCTTCCAAAAACAAAACTACTTTTTGCACAACATGCAAAACACTTTCGTCACTTGAGTCGAGCTTGATGTCCGCCCCCTCACCTGCACCAACGAGGTAAGCATTGGTCACACCTGCGACATCCTTAGACTCGGTAAGGATTAAACCAGAACCGCTTCTGATGAAATCTGGCACTAGTTCTAAAACCTTGGAGTCATCGTCGTGCTCCAGCACTTTAAAATGTCTGCCTCCGCCAAATTGCAAAAATGTCGACAATAATGCAATCGACAATTGTTGGTTGTCGGTCAATTCTTTGGATAAAACGATGGCAAAGCCTTGTTTGGGCCTTGGTGGGTTGGATTCTCTCAAAATCTTGACCACTTCTGGATAAGAGAACCATTCTGGAATGGCACCACCAGATCTCAAACGGTTTCTCAGTTCAGTCCCACTGATGTTCAAAGTGGAAGTATTAGAAAGGTCGATTTGATCAATTGGAGCGTATCTATCTTCATCTGGCAAATAAGTTACCATTCTGAAGGGAACGACTTCAATGTCTAGTTCATTCTTGTAGGACTCTACAAGCTCTTGAGCATCATATGCACCGTAGAAATCGACGCCGGCACTGTTCTTTCCAGGGCCTGCGTGGTCTCTCCCAACAATGAAGTGAGTAGCACCGTAGTTTTTCCTGATAATGGCATGCCACACAGCCTCACGATCGCCACCCATACGCATAGCCAAAGGAAGTAACGAGAGCTGTGCCATGCCGTTTGGGTATCTCTTGATAATCTCTTGGTAAACTCTGACACGAGTGTGATGGTCGATGTCGCCCGGTTTCGTTAACCCGACAACGGGGTGAATCAAGACCTTTGCATTTTGCTCTCTCGCGGCTCTTACGGTGAGTTCTCTGTGGGCTCTGTGCATGGGGTTACGTGTTTGAAAAGCCACGATACGATCCCATTGTTTGGATTCAAATTCCAATCTCAATTGAGCAGGAGTCTTACGCAAACCTGGGTAGTCGTAGTGGACCGGCAATTGGATAGCTTGGATTTCACCGCCGACGTAGTAGTCTCCTGCAGTGTTGTACAGATAGCTAACTGCTGGATGTTCCGGATCACCTCTGAAAGCTTGCTTGGCCTCAACCTTCTTGTCGGGCTTGTAAACGTCAGTGACAGTCAAAATGGCAACCGGAATTTGATCATCCTGCAACAGAGTGACCCTCGCCTTTGGCTTCAGTTGAGCAGCAAATTTCTCCGTGACATCCAAAGTAATAGGGATTGTCCAAACCAGCCCGCTAGTCAGCCTCGAGTTGTGAAGGACGCTTTCGTAATCCTTTTGATTTAAGAACCCGGATAAAGGTGAGAATCCACCATTTTGGATCAATTCCAAATCGCAGATCTGTCTGCCCGTCAAGTTCCATTTGAGCGACGACTCAGAGGCCTCGTGGAGCAATTTCGACTTGATGGAAGCATCGCGAGCGATCAGGTCTTTTAGTTCACCACCGTGTGGAGCGGGCATTGCTGGTTAAATATTGGATGTGTGTGTGAATCAGCCTATGGGACACAAAACAACAGATACATTAGCCCACCTCAAGAGACGTTGGTTGAATGAGACCCACCAATATATATACACTTTGGTAGCTGTCTAAGCAAGCGTCCCATGGCACTGGGATAGCGCATTGTGGCTGTCCACCTCGGCTACTTTCTCGAACCACGTCATGTGCTCTTATTATAAAGACATATCCATCGGCACGTGACCTTCTTGGAGTGCCAGACGACGGCGACGGCGACGGTGAACCATGAAGTCAGCTTTACAGCGGGCTATATCGCGGGCAGCGAGGATATCAACGACAGTCAGACCGCCAGGGCAAAAAAGTCGGAGGTGCCCGTGTGCTCAGGCAGGCGCTCCCGCAAGCCTGGGGACTGATTTCCTAGGAACGCCACAAAAGCACCGGAGGGCCTGGTTGCGCTCGTATGGACTCTGCCTTGTCCACGGTTGTCGGACGGACGAAGTGGTGGCATGTGGGACCAGAAAAGCGGGCGGGCGAGGTGGGCGTTGCGGGCCCTTTGGTTGATGATCGCTGTTTGACGACATTATTGTACACAATGATATGATATCAGTATATACGGGCCCGTGCTCCTTTCGTGTATAGTGCTTAGTGGAATTTCCACCGACATCCGGACACCACACCCTCTTCCCAAAGAGGCAGCCACTGCTCCCGATCCGGAAGTCGCGTCCCGGCTTCCTTCGACTTCCTTTTTCTACGTTTTTGTGTAACCTCTCAGCTTCCTATTCCATGCATGTCTTGGCAGCCCGGCCAGAATGCCAGCTTCGCGGCTTCTTATTTTGGCTGCTTGCGTAATCAATTAGGCGCAGCCGCGTCCCTCATGATGAACTACCACAAACTCGACTATCTAGCACCACCAACCAACCACCTGCCAGAACACCCAAAGATCACACGTCCAACACAACCACTGATGGCAGTGCAGTGGCAGCGCAGTCGTTGTGGTAATAAGGTCAGCAAGCACACTGCGGATTGATAATATCACACAATTTTGGTGATGACGATAGGATCCCAAGAATTTTCGACATGGTTCCATCGATTTGGTGGGCAAGGCCAAAAGGCAGAAAAATTGTTGGAAAAGCTATAAAAGGCATGGGCCTAGGATGTGCAAGGTAGGATCAACCTGGGTTTGTGAGATTTTTATTTGTTCCTGGCTTCTATCTCCAGAATAATTATTATTCGTCAACCAACACTTATCTTTACAACAACATGGTTACCACAGTTGCTATTAACGGTTTCGGTAGAATCGGTAGAATCGTTTTGAGAATCGCCTTGGCTAGAAAGGACTTGAAGGTCGTTGCCGTCAACGATCCTTTCATCTCGGTCGACTACGCTGCTTACATGTTCAAGTACGACTCCACCCACGGTAGATACGACGGTGAGGTCTCGTACGAGGAAAACAGCTTGGTTATCGGTGGCCACAAGATCGCCGTCTACCAAGAAAGAGACCCAGCTCAATTGCCATGGGGTAAGCTAGGCGTGGACGTCGCCATCGACTCCACTGGTGTCTTCAAGGAGTTGGACTCTGCTCAAAAGCACATCGACGCTGGTGCCAAGAAGGTTGTCATCACTGCTCCTTCCTCCACCGCCCCAATGTTCGTTGTCGGTGTCAACGACCACGAATACGACGGTCAAACCATTGTTTCCAACGCTTCGTGCACCACCAACTGTTTGGCCCCATTGGCCAAGGTCATCAACGACAACTTCGGTATCGAAGAAGGTTTGATGACCACCGTCCACTCTTTGACTGCCACTCAAAAGACCGTCGACGGTCCATCCCAAAAGGACTGGAGAGGTGGTAGAACCGCTTCCGGTAACATCATCCCATCCTCCACCGGTGCCGCCAAGGCCGTCGGTAAGGTCTTGCCAGTCTTGCAAGGTAAGTTGACCGGTATGGCTTTCAGAGTCCCAACCGTCGACGTTTCCGTTGTGGACTTGACCGTCAAGTTGGCCAAGGAAACCACTTACGACGAAATCAAGGCTGTCATCAAGAAGGCTTCCGAAGGTTCTTTGAAGGGTGTCTTGGGTTACACTGACGAAGACGTTGTCTCCACCGACTTCTTGGGTGACTCTCACTCCTCCATCTTCGACGCCGCTGCCGGTATCCAATTGTCTCCAAAGTTCGTCAAGTTGGTGTCCTGGTACGACAACGAATTCGGTTACTCCACCAGAGTTGTCGACTTGGTTGAACACGTTACCAAGGCTTAAGGTTTTAGCACCCTGAATCATGATTTCTATAATGAGACTAAGTAACAACTTTTAATGAATTATTGTCATTGACGGTAGTAATTTTGATATTTAAAAGGGTTCGCTTAAGTGAGCTGTTGGAGTAGAAGCCGTGGCAGTCCGCCGCCATGAATCCTAAACTTTGCAATAGCCCGCACCGTAGCTCACGCTCGAGTCCATGACGTTGGTGACCTTGCTGGATTGAGAATAACCGACCCATTTGAACTCAAAGTCTTCCGACAAGTAGCTCAAAGCGCAAAGCATCACACTTATTGCCTTCTCTCCACAAATGGTGTTTCCCGTAACCTCTAAATAGTGTTTCCAAGGCTCATATTTGTCGTGTTGATCCGCTTGGCTCAGAATTGACATCGCATACCTGTCCAAGATCTCTATACTCTTCCAAATTGGCACCTGGTGATGCGACAGCTTGCTTCTCGCAGTGAGTGACTCGATTTCGGTGTCCTCGGCGATTGCCTCTTGAACCTCCTTGTTGTCACCCACGTATCCGGTAAAATTGAATCTTCTGCCCCAATGACAGAAGTCAGAGCTCAAGACAAATGCATTGCTCGGATTCTTCACGTATTCGCTTAGAATCTTGCCGAGGTGGTAATCATTGCGCGTAGAATTGTGCGACACCATAATGGGGACGACGGTTACAGATTGCGGGTCAATCTGGCGGAGATTCAGGGCAGCATAGAGCATTGGAAATTGCATCTCTAACGAATGCTCATCGCCGTCCGTATCCGGATCCATTTGGTCAAACCCCTCATCTTGTAATAATTTGCCCACAAGTTCGGTATCCACAGGTAGAGATCCTAATGGAGTCTCCAGCCTGTCGAAACCGGTAACTAACGCTTTGTTCTTGAAATAAATGTGGTGAGATGGTCCCAAAACGAAGATTCGTTTTACGCCAGTAAAGTCCAAGGCAGCATAAGCTTTTCCCATTGTAGCTCCGCAATAAGTATAACCAGCATGTGGAGACACAATGATGCGAGCTCCGCTCACTACCGCATGAGGGCTCAGAAATTGCAAAAGCTGGGTTGATAACTTGCTTGAACTTGAACTATACCAAGAACCACTGTGCGAAGCCGGACGGGTACTCATCGAAATAATGGTATGAAGATAATTTGAATGCAATCGTTAGAGGACTGTAAGTTTTACGTTCTTACTCCGTGTAACTGTTATGATAGTTATCCCTTAAAGTACCTAGCCTTAAATTCTATGTACAATTTCTTATAGCAGCAGGCTCTAATTCTTTAAAAGATGGATCAAAGCTTACGACCTGTAAAGTCACCTAATTCGGTGACAATAAGAGGTGAAAGCATGCACCTAAGAGCTACTAGGCCAATAAACAGCTGGCTAGCAAGCGAGTAACAAGCAAATAAGGCTGAGAAGTCCAGATCAAAATGCTATTTCGGTCTTCCAGATAGTTGTAGATAGTAATAATCGTGCTTATTCGTAATCAGAATCCTCTTCTTCGGAATCCGAACCATTTTCTAGGGCCTTGTTTTCCAAGAGAGCTTGCAGCTCGGCGTCTTCGGTGGCTGTGACGGCCTTTGGAGCCATGGTTATGTTGCAGAAACCGTCGTGGGTGGTAATAACCTCAGTGATCTTCTCAATGGCTTTCTCAAGAAGCTCGATACCATGCTGCTTCTCCAAAGCCTGCGTGGTCAGGACGTACAGTGGAGCCGCAACTAGCTTGGCCTTGATTTGCATTTGCTCGGTCGACAAGTCCTCGGCAGCTTGAAGAGCAGCCTTGATGGCATCTATTCCCTCGTAACTGAAACACGACACTTCAATGTCAGCTCTGATCTTGACCGCTTGGGGAGTCAATCTGCGCGAAATGTACGAGCGCAACTCTTGGAAAATCTCCTGGCTGGGCGGTTCCAAGCCTTCGAACACCGTTTCGTCGACGATGGACAGCTTGAAGGCATCGTACGCATGGCCGTACTTTCGACTCAATGGCCAGGCCACCGTCTTGTACAGCTCTTCCAACGGAAAATTGAATTTCTCTGCGCAGTGTCTGACGATCGAGTGCACGGCCTTGGACTTTTGGTAGCGTTCTTCACACTTGATGATATCTTCCGAAGACACACGACGCTTCGACAAATCAATATATCCCTTTTCCTTGTCCACACGCAACACCACCACCACTTCGTTTCTTCCCACACGAATCAACTTTTGGATCGATCTGATACGTCTTCTGGACAATTCGCTCAGCAGCACCATACCTTCTATGTTGTCATATTCCAGCAGCTTGACGTATGCTCCCATTTCAGCAATTTGCTGCACGTTGACCATCACCACATCGTCAACCTCTGGGTATTTATTTTCGTAGAAACGGCAGTTAGACGTTGACATGGTTCAATTATAAAATCTTTGAGACAACTTATCCGGACTTTGAAGCGAAATTTCAACTGTGTATGTGAAACGTGTGCTTTTGACTGAAATGAACCGGGCACGAACTGTCCTGTAGCTTGAATAACCTCAAGTATCGAAACTCAGTGGTAGCTCAGAAGCTCGATCATGGGAAAATTTTTTCAGTTAGATGAAAAACTAAAATTACAGAATAACTAGATATCAATGTTCACGTGATTCACGTGATTAGCGTCACAGTGACAGGACATGAACATTTAAAGAACAGGCCTGAATTTAAAGTAACCGTGAGCGTCGAGACGAGTTATCCATACTTTCATTGGAGATGGAGGAAAGGGGGGGCATCACTCTTAGATAACTGTGGTGAAATCTAGTGGGTTTGTCCCGTCTGCTTCTCCGTCAGTCATCTTTAACGCTTTGTCATACATCTCCTTCAGATATTTCGCTCTTCTGGCCCAGGTCGTACACATGTCAGGAGCAGAACTAGCAAACCAGCTCGCGGCGAAGGTGTCTGCTACCACGGAAACCTGCCGAACGTACTTAGCCAGATTTTCGGAGCTCAGTATTTTGAAATGTGAAGTGGAGAAGAATGCGGGAACTCCTGACTTTCTGTACATTCGGACTTTGAAGTTTTCACAATTTCCGGAACCCAACGGTTTTATCACAATGTTTATGAAGTTGAACTGGCTCTTGATTAAATTGAAGTCGAAGTCAGGCGAGCCGGATTCATCATAAAAGATGCTCACAAAGTCGTTCCCAACATGCCTTTTTTTCAAAGAGCATTGTGGGTCATTAACATTATTTGGCATTAAAGTCACCGTGTGAAACACAACCTGTGTTTTCTCGTCTCTCCAAGTCAACGCGTACTGTCCATCGCTGTCCGCTTCCAAACCCCCTACATAAGAATTGTCTGACTTAGCCAGTTGGATGACCTGGCCTAATTGGGACAAAAACTTGGTGTATTGACGGGAGCCATCAGTGTTCGACAAAATTTCTGTTTCTGTGAACTGTTTTGGACCGATATAGAGCAAACCGATTTTGTGAAATTTTGTAAAAGGAATTTTGTCAAGAAGCTGGACTGATTTAGCGATCGTTCGATTACCAGTAACATTCAAGGCCATCTTTCCAAAAGATCCTAAACGCATGAACATGTAGCTCGATGTATATAATGGTTTCGCGCCAGAGGGCTTGGCAGGTTCAGAGTCTTGTTTGTTCAATGAAAAAATGTCATGGGTCTCAGGAAGGCACTTATCAGCCATCTGCAGACTCAAAACATCCACATTGCAACAGCTCCTCACCACTATCCTAGACGCACCGGTTGATTTTTGTGTCTCAATGCTGACAATCTTGTCAGGTAGCGCCCATCTTCCAAAACTAAACTTTTCGTCACCCTCATGAGGTCTGTCTTCCAAAATTTTGTAAAAAGATGCAGTATCGTCTCTTGATGTTGTAAATCTTGATATAGCTTCAAGGTAGGAGCGAGCATCAAAGTCTTCATCGCCATATTCATCAGATGCTATCGCAATAAGATTCTTCACCACAAATGGAGCCAGTTCTGTGCGACTAGGAATTCGCATCCGTAAAAACCAACTCGAAATGACGATGTATGATAGTGTCAAAAAGAAATGTGCAATAGAAGGGCTAATGGTGAACGACTGGGTTGATGGGGTGAAGTCAGCGTCTTGCTCTGTGTAAGAGATATTTTGGACAATATTCTGTATTGTAGCCATTCTTTTCAGGTCCTTTGAGCTTTGAATTAATTTGAAAGCTATAGCTAGTACTCTCTTCAATTCATCAGGCGTCAAGTGCGAAATTATCAGCGGCGAATCTGATAGTGCTAACAGAAACTCTAATATTGCAGGCGTTGTAAAGGAAGTAGTTATCCTGGTCTGAAGCTGGACAAGAATGGGTGTTAGGTATCTCTTTACGGAAGATGGAACTTCTTGAGAACAGATGGTCAACAAGTGCAAAACAGGTATCATGGCTTTTTCAGATGATTGTATCCCATGGAGTAATGAATCCACAATAACGTCCGAAAAGCTCTTGGGCAGATAACTGTGATAGCCCAAAATGGATGACAGGCACCTGATGTGGGCAATGTATAAATCATCAGTGGAAATGTCTCCAGGAAGATTCAGAGTCAAACTAGTTCCCTGTTTTAAGTGCCGACAAATGACGTCTAAGTATTTAATTATCAGATCATCAATGGTCCTGAGTGACACTAAACTCGCAAATTGAGGGCACATATATGTGAGAAGATACGAGTAGACTTCCCAATCGTAGGGCTCCTCGAGAATGGATATTGCAACTGATACCCATAAGCGGATATCAATTGTGGGGAGCGCCCGAACTGTCACATTTTCTCCGAATGTTGGTAAACGGCAGGAGCCACTAAAAGCTATCCTTTGTGCTTCTTTCAGATGGGGTATCTCCTCTGGAAATGACCATTTAGATCCCGTGTATGCTGTTTTGACTTTTGAATTTTTGTGCAATGCCGTTGATATGCCTTCAACGTCATTAGTCTCCATTATTACAACCTCGTCAGAATCGCGACAATGTATCTTGGTTAATACCTTTGCGGCTGTTAGACAAAGCTCGACATGGGATACTTGCTGGGCGTATTTTACAATCTGAATCAGGAGGCAGTAAAACGATGAAAAGATTTCTCCTTCTCTATGGGTTATACTCCATACAGCAAGTGAAGCACAGTTTTCTGCAATTGAACGCTTATTATCTGGATTGGAGAGTAAAGAAGAGGTAAAGCCCAGATGTGCGCGGGCCGACCGTCCCCGCTTGGCATCTGTCGTGAACATAGGGGTTATGACATCGTTATTGATTCCCTCAACAAGTTCTTTCGATAGACTTCGGCAGCCTTCCGAATAAAGATCCGCTAGCCTGCTTACTACTTCGCCGTCTACTTCGGTAGACATGTTGCAAAGAAGTCTCTTCATGGCTCCCAGTAAGAAGTTACTTGTACGAAGTTCAACATTCGGTGCCTCTTTGATAATTTTGATAATTAGATCGACAGAGTAACACCGCGTTGTTGAGGGTCCATCGATTTCATAAAAATTAGTAATTATCTCGTTTAGCCAAGTGTAGCATACCTGCGCATTCTTGTTCAGCAATTGGAACACCTGGGAAATCATCTTGGAGTCCAAGAACTTGCCGCATGGTAGAAGGATCGGAATAATGGTGCTGAGATCATCACAGCCAATCAGACTGTATTTTTCAGTTAACGATAGATGTATGATATAGCCAAAAACTGACTGTATTCTGTGCTTTATTGGACTGTTTAACTGTTCCTTCTGGAGAATTTCTCCCAATAATTGAAAAACAGTTGTAGAGGATTGGTTGGTCCCCGCTGTCTGCCAAAATTGAGGATAGGTTTTCATATAGTTAAGGAACTCTCGACATCCTAACATTTTCGTAAAAGAAGTCAAAATAAGGCACTGTACAACCTCGTGAGGTTCTGAACCTTTGTATACTTCAAGAAAGAGCCTCGTAAGTAGCGTGCCCAAGTATTTTGGAGATGTGCTCGGCTCCTGCCAGCGTGTAGTGAATTCTTTCTGTGTTAAGAGATTTATCAATATCATAAAATACCTCGAGCACTGCTCATCTTTAATTTCTAGATCAAGGAACAATCTGAACAAATTGTTGCCACTCTTTCCAGCGAATAGCTGACACAACATTCCGTTAGGTTCGCAATTCAAGTGGGCATTTATATTTTGCATTCTGATGAAGAGGATGAGTGTTCCACTCAATGCCGATTCTGATATATGAGGTAAAATCACAATATGTCGGACCAGGATTTCTAACGACACTCGTCGTATGTCATCGTCATCCTCCCACAAGTTTGCAATATCAATTATATGCGGCAAAGAATCTTCGCTCAGCTGCAAGCCATTATCAACACAGCTTAAAAGGTAGGTGAGGGTTGCTTTTATAGTGGACGCGGCCACGTTACGCTCCTCATCGTCTGCCAGGTGGATCAATGTGTTGTGCAAAAATTCGCCAAGGCCGTAAATTTCACCCTGTGGCTCAAGTATAGACGCAAAACTCACGCCACCATCTGTAATGGCAGAAAGACACGCAATGAATGTGTCCAGCTCAGGTTCCATCCTAGGGCTCTTCTCGCAGTCCATCCCAGTATTATCCATAAGGCTAAAGTAAAAAGCCAATCGAAGCGTATCATTCATACTGGGCGATAAACGTTTCAAACAAGCATGCAAAAAAAGAAGTGCTGCGTGCCGTGCGGTTGGGGGAATTCCAGGCTGCAAAAGGTCGTTTGCACCATTCCAGGAACTTAACACTGATTCTGTGGAAAGCACATTAATATAATTTGAAAGTTCCCGAGCGGCCAGCGCCCTACTTTCGTATTTTCTAGTCTGATCTGAAAGCTGTTGCATGAGTGCACGGACTTTCAAGGGTTCTGAATGGCCGTCGTCAGAAGCTTCAATAGTGACACTTGGGGACGGCCCAAAGCTAACAGCGAGGGTTCGGAAAAGGCCCTTATTGAGGCCCCGTGAGCCAGCTTTGTAGATCAAAGGTGGAACCATACCTCGAACTCGTCCTAACGCCTCAGCAGCTGTTTCTTGGCGGGTAGACAAATGATCTAATTTATGAACCTTCCAATTTTGTAAGCATCGTTTAACGTTAGATAAAACAAACGAATTTAGTGACACTTGGAAAATGACAGATTTGCAATCGTTCGCTTCTCCGCCCATTCAGATTTGTTGTTGCCTGGAATACTACAGGTATTTTAGAGAGGAAGAAATCTTGGCGTTGGGTGCACATTACGAGTAAAAGATTAGGTCCGTTAACAGGAGGATCGAAGCTCTCAATCAAAACAACTGTAGCATGGATCTGAAGTAGATCTGAAGACCGGTTCCAATTTGATGAGTTTTATCTGCAGATCTACTCACCAATTGCTTGAGTAAAAAAGTCAAGGGATCCTTTAGTAGGAAAGTGCACGGTAACTAGTTTGCTAAGCATTGAAATATGAGGACTGGAGACTAATGCCAGAATTTAAACACCATTTTTACTCATGCCCAAGCTCTTGTGAGGAACGGTTTTATTTATATCTAAATTGTTAGACGAAGAATAGTCCAAGGATTTAATCGGATCATACTTAAAATGCTCGGGAAAGAGAAAAACATCAAAGTTGATGAATTCAAAAAACCAAAACAAAGGAAAATCAGATAGGACTTGCCAATGGGAAGGCAATTCGATTGTCGCTCGATATTTAGGCGATAAGACTTCAAAATAATTGGTAAGAAAAGGGTCGATACCATGGAACCGGGGACGACGACAGAATAGCATAAAATGGATATCCTCCACAAGAAGCGTATCTTTTTTGGGCAGAAATATGCTCCCTTATTGCGAGCGGACCCCTTCCATTGGACTGTACCATTTGTCGATTTGGGCACAGTATGTATATTCTGTGACGGAATTTATGTCAGCATAAACGATTGCCAGAAGTCTATGCTCCCCCAGCAAAGGAAATGAGCTCAGCGAAATCATCACCTAGAATAGCAAACACCTGAGCACACGCACACCTAGCGTGATGTCCTGACGACTTCCGGTGGTCACACTAGAACGCCAGTCACATGACTATATAGCACTATAGGTACCACGTTCTTAAGAATCTCTCTTAGAAATGAAGCGGTGGCTCAATGGTAGAGCTTTCGACTCCAGTTAAATCCTGGTTTATTAGGAAACAATTGCAATCGAAGGGTTGCAGGTTCAATTCCTGTCCGTTTCATTTTTATTTTTATTCAAAGCTTGAATCATTATGCTGCACGTGACTCAGAATGTCGTAAACTCGTTAGGATTTACGCAAGATGTTCCATGTTAAACCGCAGACAGTTACCATGAAGCGCTTTGTCAAAGGGCGACGCACTTGAAATTAATTCAACGCTAAGGAAGCTGATACGAAACCGGCCTTTTAGTCTCATACCGAGCGTTGAGTAGAAATAGTGGGTCGCCCGCAATGACGTGGGTTCGTCCGCGTGCAAAACACGTTCTACACCGTCTTCAAGAAGTGGTTGGCGTGGAATGAAATTCTGCAGCTCAAAGTTTCGAAAAAGGTCTATTGTTTTGGTCAGCTTTTGATTTTTTCATCGCTGTGCCATTAATAGGTTAGGTATACTACATTTTAAATTGTTACCAGATGGTCGGCCGAAGCGCTTTAATGCACCAAGGCCACTTGGTGAAGCCTCGCTAAAGAGCGTGGAGATCGACTAAGAGAAAACTGCTAATTGTACTTTCGCATACAAAGCCACCAATTCAGTCTCGGATTAATGTGCTTCGTGCTAGGGTTTTACAGACTTCTGGGGTAGAAGGCCGAGCCGATGGCATTCTGTCACCTATGGTGTAGAAATACGCACGTACCAAATGAGGCCCACTAGTAGAAGGAGCCTGTCAGCTTACGTAGGTCCGGCCGTGCTGTCACCGTTTCCTGGTTATAAATACTGGGACACTTTCGGGATTGAGGTCTCTATCCAGGACGGCCTATAATTATATCATCCAGCAAGAATTCCAACTTATCATGCTAACTGGACAATCAGGGAGTTTGGACGAACCACCATCGCAGCTTTATGAAAATGGAATATACTATCGCACCATGGTGACGGGCAAACCGCAGGCCATAGAAGTCAGTGACCTTGATCTCACGCTAGACAAGAAAACGCTATTCACTGACCTTGACTTTTCAATGAGTTACGGTGACAAGGTCACGATAGTTGGAGAGAACGGGTGTGGGAAGACTACCTTTTTGAGACTGCTATGTGGGTCTGACTCACTACCATACTCGGGCACAATCGAGATTGAGGGAAGCATTGGATTCCTGCCTCAGCATTTCGAGGAAGTCGACGGCAACGAGTTGGCTATTAAAGTCCTGCTCAGGTCCCTCTACGACGAGGACATTGACGAATTCTTACAGACGTCGGGCGAGCCTTTCTCATCAGAATGGCTGCAAGAACTCAATACCCTAGGAGGTCATGAGATATTTCGACAGTGCTCTCTAATAGGCTTATCGGAGGCAGTATTGAAACAACCTTTCAAGCGCCTGAGCGGCGGTGAGAAGACCAAGACTCTACTTTGCGCTCTCAGCATTTTAGAACCCGATTTCATTTTGCTCGATGAACCAACGAACCATTTAGACAATAGGGGAGTCCAATGGCTGGAATCTTTCTTGAAGAGGCACACAGGAGGGGTCATTATGGTGACCCACGATCGGAGTTTGATTAATACGGTATCCACCTTTATCTCTGAACTGTCACCGTACACCAAGAAATTCAAGCATTTCAAAGGAGGTTACAAACATTACTTAGAGGAAGAGGAGAAGCTGCGAAAGAGACTTGCCGATGAGAGGCAGTTTCAAGATAAGGAACTGAAAAAATTGAAGGCTAAGGCTGTCCAAGCACAATCTAAGGTCAAAGCTCGCATTGTCAGATCTGGTGCGGACAGAGATAAATTGAGCTACAATAATAAAGAACAGAGAGCTCAAAAGAGTACCACAGGTCTAGTGAACCAGCTCTCCGACAAAGTCGAAAACCTCAATAACAGTTTAGTGGAGGTCATCCCCGAACGGTCACAGGTGACCTTTGACTTCGATGATCTTCCTGCCTTTAGTTCTATGCTGGCGCTCACCGTCTCGCAGGTATCAAAGTCTTATGAAAAGCCAGTTCTAAACAATGTGTCTTTCACTCTTACGAAAGGTGACAGGTTGATAATCCAGGGGCCCAATGGTTCGGGTAAAACTACACTAAATCGAATAATACTGGGTCTGATAGAACCAGACACTGGCTCGGTTTCTATAAGTGGCAATGCTGTTGTGGGTTATCTTGATCAAGAGCAAGAAAACCTACCTCTGGAAAAATCCGCAATAGGGCTACTGGAGGACGATCCATCGATAAATGCGACCAAGCAGAAGGCCATCAGCAATTTGCAAAACTTTGGGATCTACAAATGGCACGACCTCAAGACGCCATTGAAGTCTTTGAGTGTAGGATGTCGGCGCAAAGCGCAGCTTTCTCAGCTTATCATGAGAAAGTGCTCTATTCTCATTTTAGATGAACCGACTAACCATATCGATTTCCCCAGTTTGGAGGTGATCGAAGACGCATTACTAAATTTTCCTGGCATTATAGTCGCCTCGACTCACGACAGGTATTTTACCGAAAAACTGGCCACCAAGGTAATAGATATTTCAAACGGCTCCACTTCGCAGGTCGATCGAGAATGAAAACAAGAAGTGAACCTGTATAGGTTAGTTGCAACGAATGGATTTCTAAGAGGTTGATTAGGTTTCTATCGTCCACCCCAATCACGAAGGAACGCAAAGACACATCGCAGAGCATGACCAATGGGAATTCTCGGTTTCAAGTTGACTGCATGAACTAGCATACCGAGGGATTCTCGGGGAGTTTTTCCGAGTTGATTCCACACGCCAATTTTATGGGGCTAGCGCTACCTGAAGTTGGCATTCAACAGACGACGTTTTTTATCCCAGAAAATTGGCAATAGTCGGGTTTGAGGCTATTTACAGTATGTGCCTGGGGCATAGCTGTATCTAAAAAACGTATTTTAGTACATAACATAAAAAGCCCCTCCGCCTTCTGATTTGTTTTGGAGTTGCCTGCTCGACGTAAGCGTTTCCGTACACTTGCCGAATTTGACATAGCTAGAAAGATAATATTATCTGTTCCATAGCTAAGATAATGAGATATAGGAACTCCGAAATTACAACAAGCAGTGATGTATATAAATGTAATTTCCCACTTAGGGCGATCTCCCAAGTTGTCCACTCGCTTTCATCAGTGGAATATTGCGAGGATGAGAGATAGAAGTGGCAACAGGGTGGTAAAGAGGAAGTTGCGAAAAGCGCGTTCAATGGGAGCCTGACTCCGGCGTGTCTCTACGCACATTGAGTATTGCTAAGGTGAAAGGATGCAAGAAACGGACCATTACCGGACTTTGCGCACTTTAAGACGTTTGAGTGCTCTGCTAGCTAGAGCCGATATCCTCATCATATGATCGATGCGATGATGGGCAAAAGGCTTGCGGATGGTGAGACCTGAGGGTGTTGAGCTTGGACTTTTTGCTACTTCTTTACTTAACATAAGAGGGGGGAAACTTGAAAAGGACAAATCGGCTCACGATAATGGAATAATGGGCCGCACCTACCAATACGCTGTCGCATACGGCACGAGTGACACTCTCACTCAAAGCACTGTGCCTACCGCTAGGGACTTAGCCGGCATTGGGCTCGTGAAGCCCAGAACCAAAGCCTTGAACTATAGCCATTGACCAGGGCCCGTGTGCTCTAAAATAGCCACCGACCTTCGGGCTACAGCATTGTGTCGTTGTTCTCGTTGTTTCGGGCAGCCTTCCATCGCGGCAATCGTGTCAGTATTGTACAGAGTGATACTTTCCACGTGCCAGCATACTTCGAGTAGGCGAACATACCAAAGAGGCACGACTATACCCGATCCAGTCAATAAATAGCCATCTCTCGCGAAACAGAATCGAACAGAATCGAACAGGATCGGCCACCGGTGGCTCTACCGTTGTATCCATACCAAAAACCATCACTTCCAACCGATCACATGACTACCGGACCTCAAGTGTCCCGCTTCACGAAAAACTGTCCAAACCGGGCAATTTGCCACGGCTGATCCAATTTTGGCGATGTGGGCTTGCCTCGTATAGAAATATGATGGCTGGTTGGATAATTTCGGCACCATCGCGAATAAATCTTGATACCTCTGTGACGCACAGGTAGAACACGTAGGGGCGCTTTAAGTGAAGATGGTTTCTATAATTAAAGTGGGAACACCAGCCTCAAATCTTATTTCTCAAAGTCCGCAGCCTCTACCGTAAGGTTCGCGTACGTTCTCTGCGAAAATTTTCGTGCTTGGTATCGGACGGTGATGGGATCACAGAGGTGGTGGCAGTTGTATATAAGGTCGGTAGCAGGCGCCAGGACGAGGGAGTTATTGGCTAGGTGGTAGTTCCACTGAGGTGCCCTTCTTTATAGGTGTTTCCAATTCAACGCTCAAATGACGCTACTAAAAAAAATACTCATCGCAGCAAGTGCGGCCACCGCCTTCGCCGACACCAGTGTCTCAAGTGCCACGTCTTCTGGATCGAGTTGCAATCCACTTAAGACAACGGGCTGTTCACCAGATACGGCTCTCGGATCTTCTTTTATGGAACCTTTTGACGAGGAGTCCGACCATTTCCATAAGCTGGAATACGCGACGGGCCAAATTAATTATACGGATGAGGGTATGGCGATGACCATCAATAAACGGTATGACAACCCGAGTCTCAAGTCGGATTTCTACCTGATGTTCGGAAAAGTGGAGGTGGAATTCAAGGCGGCCTCGGGACAAGGTATAGTTTCGTCGTTCTACCTGCAAAGTGACGATCTGGACGAAATCGATTTGGAGTGGACTGGTGGCGACACCACGCAGTTTCAGTCCAACTATTTTTCCAAGGGCAACACTTCGACGTACGATCGGGGTGCATTCCACGGCGTGGACGCTCCTCAGGATAAATATCACAACTATACTATAGACTGGGCGATGGACAAGACGGTGTGGTATTTGGACGATTCAGCAGTTAGAACGCTGACGAACGACTCTAGCCAGGGTTACCCACAAAGCCCCATGTATGTGATGATGGGATGCTGGGCTGGCGGTGACCCTGACAACGCAGCCGGAACCATCGAGTGGGCCGGTGGTGAGACTGATTACACCAAGGCGCCTTTCACCATGAACGTGAAGCGTGTCATCGTTACGGACTACTCCTCAGGAGAACAGTATTCCTACAACGGTCAATCTGGAACGTGGGACTCAATTGAAGCTAAGGACGGTGAAGTTTACGGAAGATACAACAAGGCGCAGTCCGAGTTTTCTGCTTTAGCTGGCGGCCAAACCCTGAGCTCCTCGTCGAGTGCAAGCTCCAGTACTTCTAGCTCCAGTACTTCTAGCTCCAGTGCTTCCAGCTCCAGTGCTTCCAGCTCCAGTGCTTCCAGCTCCAGTGCTTCCAGCTCCAGTGCTTCCAGCTCCAGTGCTTCCAGCTCCAGTGCTTCTAGCTCCAGTGCTTCTAGCTCTAGCACATCTAGCGCATCTAGCGCATCCCAATCGTCTGGCTCGAGCTCAAGTTCCTCTAACTCTGCTTCTAGCTCCAGTGTCTCTAGCTCCATTGCTCCCAACTCATCTGCTTCTACGTTGTCCGGTAGTTCTCCAAGTGGCTCTGAGGGTGCTACTTCAAGCTCTCAAACTACTTCTAACATCGCATCTTCAACCTTGGTCACGTCCATGACCTCATCCACAGGAAGCTCCACCTCTCACAGTGTCAGTCTTGATCAAAACAATGCTGCCAATGCGTTGCATATGAGTCTTTCGTCCCTTGTGGCTATTTTTGCCTTCCTGCTTTAAACAACTTTGCATATAACCGACATACTGTATATTAATCACTACCACGCAGCTTTACAAGGAACGAAAATTAGTCCGATGATTGTGATACTAAGACATGAGAAATGGCTGTCTAAAATTCAAAACAGGACAGGGCACTACACATCTAGCGGTAGTGTTTTTACGCTCAAGCTGCAAATTGACAACTTGGCTAACTAATAAACAGCCACTATATATAAAAATAAAAGCCCTGTAGGGGGCTCGAACCCCTAACCTTATGATTAAGAGTCATACGCGCTACCGATTGCGCCAACAAGGCTCTTAATTAGTTGATATAAGAAGGTCGGCGTGATAGTGTTGAAGCCCTTCTGCAGTCACATGACAACGTACTTCTGTCTAAAATTTTGGACTCATCTCAGGTCATCTCATGTCGAGATCAATCGAATTTGTTATCGCGAAAGAGGTTGAGCTGTCAAGTCCATCTATTCTCTCATCTGTACGTTAAGCATGAAGATTGACTCAGTGCGTGATGCATTTTTAAGTGATTATGAGGTGCTACAGTTTTTGTCGCATTTGGAACGCAGGCATGAATGGACTATGGACGAAGATGTGGATATGACCGGAAAAGACAAGAAACGGAAAAGAAGACCTTACAACCATCCAGAACTGCAAGCCATTACCAGAGACACAATAAGGTATCTATCCGAGCCTAAAGGGGTGGTAGACGCTGAGAATCCCGAGGGCGATGGCGATACCAAAGTGAGGTCGCCTCTCACAAAGCTTAACGATCAGAAATTCTCGGAACTAATGAACAAGCTCAATGAGTTTTCTCTGTTCAAAGCCGAGAAGTTACAAATTGTTAATCAACTGCCTACGAATTTGGTCCACTTGTACGCTATCGTAGAAGAGTGTGATTCCCGCTTCACCGAAGACCAGACGGCACAGATTGTGGAAGCCGTTCAAAACGTCTGACGATGTGACAGGCAGTCTCAGTAGGCTAGCTAAGATGCTGGGTAGGCTATGACGAAATATGAAAACAGAAAACAAGTCTTGCCCTGATCTGCACCCAACCAATGTGCTTTCTCTCTACCTACAGAAAATCATGTCCAGTCATTATATGTAGCGGGCGTTTTTGTACGACTAATGTCGGAAATGATACCGATTTTTACTCGCTATCGCGCTCTGGAATATTTCAAAATCGGGCCATGGAACAGCAACACTAAAGCAATTCGGTGGGCCAGAGGCAAAGATTGTTTTTCTGCAATAAAAGAACTTCCATCGCCTATTTTGTGTTCAGTCAGGGTCCCCGAATCCGTCGCCTCAGAAATAATCGTTAATTAACAAAAGCACATGACCGTGCATGGTGGTGCAGATGCCCAGAAATGGAACAACTTGGCAGAAGGTTATTTGTCGAAACGCGATACAAGCTGCAATTTGCGGAAGGTGAGTTTCTACGCTTTAAGGTTTGTTCTTATTCGAATATTACGAATTTTCTGGCCGGTTTATAAATGTTTTCGATTTGCCCCTCCGCTACCCATTTATGGGAAAGATAATTCACAAAATAATGGCGAAAGCTTCAAGACAATGAAATAGCAGTAGCTAAAATAAACCCAATGCCTTACCTACCTGTCTCGAAGACTCACAGGCCAAACGATTGACTGGAGGTTCTCAACATGTTCGTTGCCGTCTGAAGTTACTACACGTGGAACATTAGCAGCTAATTTGTTGATAGGCTGAAAAAAGGCACATGTATATAAAGGAAGTAATCTACAAGAATTGGGAATTGTTTCCACGGTACAATAATTCAACGTAGTTTGCATCTCGCCGAATCAACGAAGCTGCTTTTGAGGGCCAACGTTATTAGGAGCGAAGTTTCTGGTATCATCTGTCTTTCAGGTGCTTGATAGTTTTACCCTTGTTTTCAAACTCGGAGACTTTCTGGCCCAATTTACTGTAAAACGTGGAGAGTATTTTGTAATCTCGAAAGCTTTCGAAGATGAAATTTGGCGAACAACTGGGCCGTTCTCTTATTAGAGAGTACAGCTATTACTACATTTGTTACGATGACTTGAAAACTGAGCTCGAAGAAAACCTGGAAGCTAACCAAGGCAATTGGAGCGAAAGCCTAGAGACACAGTTTTTAGAATCTTTGGAGGTCGAGTTAGACAAGGTGTACACCTTTTGTAAGGTCAAGCATAACGAGGTAGTCAGAAGAGTCAAGGAAGCCCAAGAACAAGTGCAAACCACAGTTCGCGCTCTGGATTCAAACACCCCCCCTTCGGAGCTGGATTTCGAAATTTTGGAAGAAGAACTTTCCGATATTATTGCAGACGTTCACGATCTTGCCAAGTTCTCCAGGTTAAACTACACTGGTTTTCAGAAAATTATCAAAAAACATGACAAGAAAACAAAGTTTATACTCAGACCAGTCTTCCAGGTACGTTTGAATTCAAAACCTTTTTTCAAAGAGAACTACGATGACCTCGTGGTAAAGATTTCTCAATCTTATGATCTAGTTAGAACCCGTGGTAATCCCATTCGTGGTGATTCTTCCTCGGGAGGCAAACAGCAAAATTTTGTTAGACAAACTACCAAGTACTGGGTCCATCCCGATAACATCACTGAATTGAAGCTCATTATCTTGAAGCATTTGCCTGTCTTAGTGTTCAACTCTAACAAAGAGTTTGAGCAGGAGGACTCTGCAATTACCTCGATTTACTATGATAACGAAGACTTGGACTTGTACTATGGTCGTTTGAGAAAGGACGAGGGTGCAGAAGCTCATCGTTTGAGATGGTATGGTGGTATGAACTCGGATACCATTTTCGTTGAGAGAAAGACCCACAGAGAAGACTGGACTGGTGAAAAGTCTGTTAAAGCAAGATTTGCCTTGAAGGAACGCTTAGTCAACGATTTTTTGCACGGCAGATACACAGTAGAACAAGCTTTCCAAAAGATGCGCAAAGATGGTAAGAAGAGCTTGAAGGAGATCGAAAATTTGGAAGCTTTAGCCACCGAAGTTCAGTACACCATGCTCAAGAAGAAATTAAGGCCTGTTGTTCGCTCGTTTTATAATAGAACTGCCTTTCAACTACCAGGTGACGCTAGAGTGCGTATCTCGTTAGATACCGAATTAACGATGGTCAGGGAAGATAATTTTGACGGCAATGATAGAACCAACAAAAACTGGAGAAGAATGGATATTGGCGTCGATTGGCCGTTCAAGCAACTTCCCGAGAAAGATGTTTGTCGCTTTCCATATGCCGTTTTGGAAGTCAAACTCCAAACTCAATTGGGCCAGGAACCTCCGGAATGGGTTCGAGAACTGGTAGGTTCTCACCTGGTGGAGCCTGTTCCAAAGTTTTCCAAGTTCATCCATGGTGTAGCCACATTATTACCCGACAAGACTGAGTCGATTCCCTTTTGGCTTCCACAGATGGGCGTGGATATCAGAAAGCCTGCCATCCCTACTCATATCAACATCAGCAGGCCAGGAAGAAGTGACAACGAAAGCGAGGATGATTTGTACACCAATCAATCCCATCCCGCGGGCAATTTAATGGACCCGGAGGAGCGCGTTGGATACGGTGCTATAGAAGGCCAGGCACATCAATCAAGCGGGGAAGGCGAGTATAATCAGACCAGCGGCCAAAGAAACAGAACCTCTTCAAACCCAGTTGTTCAGCTCTACCATAAGCTGTACGCGTCGCTCGATCACTATCTGCATGGAGACCAGATCACCAAGGTTCCTGAAGGTACTGTTTTCGATACCGAAGTCCGTGCACCTCCAGGAAAGGTTCTATGTGTTCCGGTACGCGTTGAGCCTAAAGTTTACTTTGCTACCGAAAGAACGTTTTTATCGTGGATGTCTATCGGTCTGACCTTGAACGCCGTAGCCATATCTATGCTGAACTACGGCACTGATGCTACAATGGTAGCTTCGGTTGGTTTCTTTTGCACAGCGCTACTGACCATCATTTACAATGCGTACGTGTATTGCAACAGAGTCGTTAATATCCGCTTGAAGCGTGCGGTCGACTACCAAGATAAGCTGGGCCCTCCCCTAGTTTGCGCGTTCTTGCTATTGTCTACGCTTTTCAGTTTCTACTGCAAATGGGCGTCCTGATATGCGTAACAAGTTATTCTTCACCGCCGCGCAAGTGTCATCTCACTACGTTGAATTTTCATAATGTACTTAATAGTCTCTAAAAATAATAATTTCATCCTGTCTAGCCACGTTGCTGTATGGTATAGGCTGCCAGGTGCCGGTGAAGTATAAACAAGGACAGAGGTGTTTCTATTTGTTCCTATTTTTGTCTACTTTTCTCTGTGCACTGGATCTCGATATTGGCTCAAATCACAGCACTACTTTTTTTTCCTCCAAATGGTAGGCCCTGTGGAACCACACTGTCGAGCTAGCAATCGAATGGTCTTAATCGGCAGCGTCAACATAGCTTGCCTTCACGTCAACCGTGCCTGAAAGGCCATTGCTTGGATTTTTACCAAAAAAACAACGAAAAAGAGCTTGCCTCGGCTCGTGGCTAGAGCACACACTTTCTGCGCCTCAGAAGGCTTGCTTTTGGAATTTTTGGCACCAGAGACGCCAGGCTCTTAATGACACTAGGTCCATCATGGCCACTCTCGTCTTTCCTTGACCAAACGTCAGCGTCGTAACTTGTTACACAGCTCATTTATACTCAATTTCATAGCTTTAGGAAAGGGATAGTGCATGTCTGATTGTAACTAGGCGAGTGAGAGTTCAACCGAGAACGGCATGGAGGACTGGAGAAGAATAGATATTGATGCATTTGATCCGGACAGCGGGAGGCTCACTAAGGAAGATTTGAAGCCTCCTTATCCAGTCGCTGTGGGTCAAGCGGAGATTGATTCCAAGATCTCGCAACTGCGTTCAGCAGCCACCAGCGGCGATTTTTCCACAGCGTTAACATTGGTGACTAGTGATCCTCCGTACAGTGCCGATCAGGCAATCAAAGAGAGGTATTTTGCAGCAGTTTTGAGTGTGCTGACTCAAGTGCGTCAGGCGGAAATCTCAACTTTGGTCAAACAGCTTTCTTCTTCGCAGACTGATGTGCTGATAAAGTATCTCTACAAGGGGATGAGCTGCCCGGAGGGCCAGAAACAAGGTGGAACATTGCTCTCCTGGTTTGAAAAGGTAACCCAACACCTAGGAGTTGCACCTGTAGTGCGTTACTTGTCCGATAGAAACACAGTTTAAAAAAGCTATAGAGAATACTCCTTTCTCCTCAAAGAATGAGTGAAGGCTAACCATGGGTCCCAGCGGGAGCTTGCGCACCGTCCTCAAGGTCGATAACCCATTTATTCACATACCGTTTCGTCAACAGCGATCACAATCTACTATATAGGAAATTTAGTGTAATGTTAGCCATCGTGATGTTCCAATGTATAGTATACCTTTAAAACGGCAAGTTGGACGGATAGTAGCGATGAGCAGCGGGGTAGACACTTCGCAACCCGAAAGCGGACGTCCCGATATCGAGACGAAAAGTACTGAGACGGAAGAAGTTTCAGCAAAGCGCACACGGAGCTTGGAGGACAGCGATGGCGTCAAAGACGTTGAAGCTACAGAGCACAAGCCTAGCTCCAAAAAGCCCAGAGCAGCTTTGAAAACTGCTAGTAGCGATGGTGATAATAGGGAAGCGAACGAATCTCAAGAAAGTGAACAGGGAGGTGCGAGCAAGCCGGACTCAACACACAAAAGTGTGACGAAGGATGTAGCGCCTACCAAGGCGGATGACCAAGGCGAGCTTGCAAGAGAACCTGAAAAGGATATCGTCAAGGAGCTAGATAAAAATAACGAAAATCCGGGAGACAGTGTTAAGGAGGTGCCCGCGAAACCGAAATTCGCTTTTGGTTCCTCATCTAATTTCAGCGCTGGGTTTGGTGTCGCGACGAAGAGACCTGAATCGGCGCTAAGCTCCGAGGGTCAGAGCGAGAATGGGACACCACTACCAGAAGCTAAACCGGCCAACAAGCCTGCTGCTTTTGGTTCCGGGTTCGCATTTGGCGCCGGTTTCTGCGCTTTGAACAAGAATAAAACCACTTCGAACACCAAAGTGTTCGAAAACGAGTCTGAAAAGGCCGAAAAAGTGGAGAGGGCCAAGAGTTCAAGCTCGACCGCAAGTAGTGCCAGCCTTGATGAAAAAAAAGGTAACATAGAGGGCGAGGGCATAGTAAAGCTCACCAAACAAGAGGTGAAGTCGGGAGAAGAATCTGAACAGTCTAACTATCAGGTCAATGCTAAGCTGTACCAACTGAGTGACCTGAAAGAAGGTTGGAAGGAAAGGGGTGTAGGCGCTCTCCACGTTAATGTCGACCGTAAGAGTGGCAAGGGCCGTGTCGTCATGCGATCTCGTGGTATTTTGAAAGTTATTCTCAATCTTTCGCTAATAAAAGGTGTTGCGGTTCATAGGGGATTTCCGGCATCTTTAAACGGCGAGAAATTCATACGTATTGTAGCGGTCGATCACGAAAAAACGCCAGTCCAATACGCGCTGAAGACTGCCAAAGCGGAAACCGCCACCGAACTTTATGACCATATTGTCAAGCTAATTCCCTCTTAGTCTAGCGGTACTTAGCGTTTACAATACTCTCGTGCATTTTGTAATATTAGGAAAGACAGTTGATTTTTTGTCATGGCTCAGTCGCAGGTTATTAGGCCCATCATTTTTTTACAAACGCTATACTACAGATCGCCGACCCCACTTGGCCCCCAAATTTGAAAGCAGGGTATTGTATGGTCTCCCACGCTTGTAAAACCGGACTTTCTATCATTTTCTTTAGCTCCGTTTCCGTGAAATTACAAGAGGTGATGAGAAAAACACTATTCTTCTTCATCAATTTTTCGACCACCTTTGGGTACGCAGAAGTTATGGGTTTCCCATTTGGTGATGTGAGTCCACTCAAGGCTATGGCATCTAAGGTGCCTTTGTCGAGGACAACGTCGAATTGAGATATATCCCAGCTTGGATCAAAGATGTCCGCAGCAGAAAACTCAAGAGAACTATCTTCCTCAAACCTGGAATTCATGATCTCACGGGCAAACTCAATGGACTTTTCGGAATAATCAACGCCCACCATCTTCCCGCGAAATCCTTCCTCGTGCAGTTGAAACAGTAAATGCCCGTTTCCTGTTCCTAGATCTATCATCGAAGCATCCTGGGCGATAGAATACTCGCCCAAATGGTCTTGGAGAAACTCGATCATCCGGTCTTCAGCGTTGCTATCGTCGAACCAGCATTCACCGGTATCCTCTGGGTTTTCCTCGAAGTTTGATTTCTCCACAGTATAAAAATCATCCCAGTATTTTTTTGTCCCGAGCTTCGACGTATTTAACTTCGACGTATCCTCCATAGCCTACAACAACTCTGTAAGTTGATTATTTTCTGTATATCCAATACGGGACTGTCTTTAAGTTTAATTGAATTTTCTATCATGTCTTCTTCTATTCCCTTCACACTGTAAAATACACATAAAGACAAGGAAAGCAGCGCTAATTCTAATCCTAACATGGCCAAAATAAGCTTCTTGCCTACTCTCGAAGATGCTTACGGTGCATTATCAGCAGAACAACTCGAGATTTTGCGACAACAAGTGCTTTCCGAAGGTGGGGAGGTTGCATCGATACAGTCAAGGTTTAACTACGCCTGGGGGTTGATCAAGTCACAAGAACAAGACGATCAAAGGCTGGGAGTCAAGCTACTCACCGACATATACAAGGAGTCTTCGATGCGTAGACGAGAGTGCCTGTATTATCTGACTATTGGATGCTACAAACTGGGGGAGTTTTCCACGGCGAGACGATATTCCGATGCTCTACTTTCCCACGAACCAGATAACAAACAGGCTCTTGCCTTGCAAACCATGGTGGAGAATAAGATTCAGCGAGAGAGCTTGAAGGGTATCGCCATTGCTAGTGGGTGCGTTGCCGTAGCTGCTACTCTCGCCAGCTTCATGTTCAGAAAGAAACGTTAAGAAGAAAATCCCGGAGGATCGTGAGGTTACCGTTGACAGAAAAAAGGGTTGTTTGGCCGTGATGCCCGTGATCGCGAGCTTGAAAACTCATCAGACAATTTTTATTGCGATGGCCCAACTTGCATTTCGGAACATACTGGGAAACGGTCACACGCCAGCATTCCCAGCCGCTGGATTCGTTTCGATAATGCGCCCACACAGTGACTAATACGTATTCACATACATGGCACTTAAGTAGAGCACCACATATATTCAAACTATTGGCATATTTGGAGTACCACGCATCTATCCTACCTTGGCACAGTATCATATCACCAATAGTCCATGTGCCTTTTGTGAACTCTGCGCTTCGCTATTTGTATCTTGTTGCGAGACGTGCTACACATTGAGCTTCAGTGCAGTCTGTAACCAGAAGTACTATACCAGAGTTCTAAAACAGAGTTCTCAAACAGAGTTCTCAAACAGAGTTCTAAAACAGAGTTCTAAAACAGAGTTCTAAAATAGAGTTCTAAAACAGAGTTAACTAACCAAGTACAGGCCACAGGACATCAACAGACAGATAAAGACGCAGACGAGCCTTGTCCGCATCGTGCCGACTACATCACTTTGTACTAATCTGTTGTCCTTTACTATTGGGATCGAACGGGCAACACGCCGCCCTGAACCGTAAACCAGCCTACTTGCTCACGTAGCAATCAACTTGTCCACACTCACAGCGGTCTATCCGGTGCGTGAGGTCCCACCAACCACTCTATCCCACTCCGTATAGAACGATCCCACAATCCATAGTATCTCCATCCTGAGTGGGCAGCTACCCTTGAACTCTCTTGTTGACCATCGGCTGAGCCTTTTGACATCGTTTATCTGTCTCTTGTTCGCCAAAAGACTGTATATTGGTGATCTCGACGCTCATTGACACTCATCTGACACTCACTTGCTGCCCATCGGGGCACCCTCCATCCAACTCACTGTCAAACACCCGCACGACGCGAGCGCACCTTTTGTTTATAGGCAGATTCTCTGCTTCGTATCTGGTCTTCGCGTTATTCAAAATATTGTAAATATTTACGCGTTTCGCGTCTTTTATATTTTGATGACAAACGCGTAAATCCTGGGAATTTTTTGAAGTATAAGTAGGAGCAAGAAAATTGCGAATTTTACGTGTCGCTCTTCTCTCTCTCGTCTATCTTGTACTAGGTTAACACAGGATCAAACCAAAGTCTCAACCAAACAGATCTTGTCTGGCTGTTGTTGGGAAACATTTGTCGGTAAGGAGTTACACATACGGTAATGTTCGTATACAAAAGAGACGGTCGTCAAGAACCAGTCAAATTTGACAAGATCACCGCACGTATCTCGCGGTTATGCTACGGTTTAGACCCAAAGCACATCGATGCTGTCAAAATCACACAGCGGATTATATCGGGTGTCTACGAAGGTGTGACCACGGTGGAGCTGGATAATTTGGCGGCAGAAACATGCGCATACATGACCACCATCCACCCGGATTACGCGACTTTGGCGGCCAGAATTGCTATTTCCAACCTGCACAAACAGACGGTCAAGCAGTTCTCGCAAGTGGTGAGCAATCTGTACCATTACGTGAACCCCAAGAACGGCGTCCATTCGCCCATGATCTCACAGGAAGTGTACGACATTATACAGGAAAACAAGGACGAGCTTAACTCTTCTATCGTCTACGACCGTGATTTCCAGTACAACTACTTCGGTTTCAAGACTTTAGAGCGCTCGTATCTGCTAAGAATCAATGGCCAAGTGGCAGAAAGACCACAGCACTTGATCATGCGTGTGGCTGTCGGTATTCATGGTAACAACATTCAGAAAGTATTAGAGACCTACAACTTGATGTCTTTGAGATACTTCACACATGCATCCCCAACGTTGTTCAATGCTGGTACTCCACACCCACAAATGTCTTCGTGCTTCTTGGTGGCTATGAAGGACGACTCCATCGATGGTATCTACGACACTTTGAAAGAATGTGCTATGATCTCCAAAACTGCTGGCGGTATCGGATTGCACATTCACAACATTCGTTCCACAGGATCGTACATTGCAGGTACGAATGGTACCTCCAACGGTTTAATCCCTATGATCCGTGTGTTTAACAACACAGCTCGTTATGTCGACCAAGGTGGGAACAAAAGACCAGGCGCTTTTGCTCTTTACTTGGAACCATGGCACTCGGACATTTTCGATTTCGTTGATATTCGGAAAAATCATGGTAAAGAAGAAATTCGTGCTAGGGATTTGTTCCCCGCTCTTTGGATTCCTGACCTTTTCATGAAAAGAGTCGAACAAAACGGTGACTGGACGTTATTCTCCCCAAGTGAGGCTCCAGGACTTTCCGATGTTTATGGCGAAGAGTTCGAGGCCCTCTACGAAAGGTACGTTCAAGAAGGTCGTGGTAGAAAGACTATCAAGGCCCAGAAGCTTTGGTATGCAATCTTGGAGGCCCAGACTGAAACCGGGACTCCCTTTATGCTATACAAGGACGCTTGTAACAAAAAATCCAACCAAAAGAATTTGGGTACTATTAAGTCCTCTAATTTGTGTTGCGAAATTGTCGAATACTCTGCACCAGATGAAACTGCTGTTTGTAATTTGGCGTCGGTATCTTTACCCGCTTTTGTCGAGACCTCTGAAGATGGCAAGACGCAATGGTACAATTTTGAAAAGCTGCATGAGATTTCCAAGGTTGTTACTCGTAACTTGAACCAAATCATTGACCGTAACTACTATCCAGTCGAAACGGCTAGAAACTCCAACATGAGACATAGACCTATTGCTCTCGGGGTCCAAGGATTAGCTGATGCCTTTATGATTCTACGTATTCCATTCGACTCTCAAAAGGCTAAACAATTGAACGTTCAAATTTTTGAAACCATGTATCATGCAGCTTTAGAGGCCTCTAACGAATTAGCCAAGGAAGAGGGATCCTACCAGTCTTTCGCTGGGTCACCAGCATCTCAAGGTGTCTTACAGTTTGATATGTGGAACAAAGAACCAACCGACTTGTGGGATTGGCAAACATTAAAGGCCAACATCAAGAAGGATGGTCTAAGAAACTCTTTGCTTGTGGCACCAATGCCCACTGCCTCAACTTCTCAAATTTTGGGTAATAATGAATGCTTTGAGCCTTACACCTCGAACATGTATTCTCGTCGTGTTTTGTCAGGTGAGTTCCAGATTGTCAATCCCTACCTGTTGCGCGATCTCGTGGATCTCGGTATTTGGGACGAAGCTATGAAGTCTCATATCATCTCTGACAATGGATCGGTTCAAAACCTGCCCAACATACCACAAGAGCTAAAGGACTTGTACAAAACAGTTTGGGAGTTGTCTCAGAAGGCTATCATCGAGATGGCTGCCGACCGTGCTTGTTTCATCGACCAATCTCAGTCGCTCAACATCCACATCCGTGCTCCTACGATGGGTAAACTAACAAGTATGCATTTCTACGGCTGGAAGAGAGGATTGAAAACGGGTATGTACTACCTTAGAACTCAAGCCGCTTCTGCTGCTATTCAGTTCACAATTGATAAGTCTGTTGCCTCGCAGGCTGGAAATAGAGTTGCGGATCTCTCTAACTTGAATAGGCCAGAGTATGTCCCTCGCAAGATGAACTTCAGCGAGGGTGCTGCTAAGATCAAACATGTGGAGGCCATCAGGGAAACTCAATCATCTCCTACACCTTCCGCGGAGTCTTCTCTAGCCAACAGTGTTGCTTCTCTCAAGATAGAAAACAGTACGCCGGTTACACCTGAGAATGTTTCCGAGAATAAATCTGACTCCAATACCAAACCTGATCAGTCTGAAGCAGAACAATTTGACATCTATAATTCCAAAGTTGTTGCCTGTGCTATTGACAATCCTGGGGCTTGCGAGATGTGCTCAGGCTAATTGAAATTGCAGAGTAGATTTTATTTGTTAGATTTTTGCTTAATCAGCGCTGGGGGTATCACTGTTTTAATTTTGGGTTACTATATACACCGAGGACGTTAGGTTCTCGTTCATTCTAGATCATGTTTAGAAACTAAATGTACACTTTTTCACGGACGTCACCACAGTATAGTGAGGTGTTTTTGACTTCGTCGCATATCAATGGATTATAAAGTGCTGGCGCCTTTAAAATTACCAGACTAATTGAATATCTTCATACCGCCAAAATATGGAACAAAAGCGGCGATCTTACCCACCTTTCAACGGACCAGGTACACCAACTAATGCAGACGAACGACTAGATAGTGCTGGAACAGCGGTGGGTAGTCAAGATGCAGACGAATTTGAGATGCAGACGGTGGAACAGAGTTTTTACGAGGACGGGCAATCAGACAGGGACATTGACGAAAGGGAAGAGTGGCTATACCTCAAAGACTCTCATAAACTTAAAAGGTTTTTTCTAAAGTTTTGGAATGGCCCTGAAGTTCCTGAGGATTTATCACCAACTTTTCCCCAGCGATGGAGCCTAACGAAGCGATTGGAGTGCTTTCCAGACACTGGTTTTCGAAAAAGATTTCCAAGCAATAGCATTCGCTTCAGTTTCTTGGCTATCTACTGCTGTTTCTGGTGTGCTCTTATTTACGCCTTTATTCACTATCACTATGTTATGCCACCCACGTTCTACAGGGACAATGGAGAACGGGTTCCAATCAGGACAATGACATGTCAATCTTCCTTATTCTGGAAGGGTAAGAACAATGCGTGTGGAACTGGAGGTTCTCTTTGTTTACCATTCGATCAAGATGAAGTTTACGTTCGCTGCCCTGCATTATGCGACCGTGGAGCTTGGACTTATTCCGCCATTAATGTAGGAGAAGAAAGGGTTAAGTATCGCGGCTATCAGATTGGCGGCGGTGAACGCAATGAGAAGGACGATATACTTTCTTATCCGTACAGGGGTGATTCGTTTGCCTGTGGAGCAGCTGTACATGCCGGAGCAATCTCCCCCTTTACAGGAGGCTGTGCGCGTGTAGCCATGAGTGGTTATCAAAATACGTTTCCGCCAAAAGAAGGACGCTACAACACTGGTATGTCCGTGGGGTTCAGTTCTTTTTTTCCTTCCTCCTTCAGCTTCAAACAGCTTGCCAACGGATACACTTCGAGATGTTACGATCCTCGAATTCCTGTGCTAATCCTCAACATTGCAATGAGCTTACCAGTGTTTTATCTCTACGACGGTGTCTACGGTTATTGGATCCTTACTGTTGCTGGCTATGTGACATTAGTATTTTTCTTGGATCCTCCATTGAACGTGGATCCCTACGACAATGAGGGGTTTTATCGATTGATGAGTCTTGCATTCCAGCGCTTTTTGCCACTCGGATTTGTACTTTATGTTCTTTGGAAGTGCTCTGTGCGGCGAACTCTTGATCACGGATCCCCAGTTACTAAAATCCTATGTTGGTTTCCAACATTTTGGCTGGGGGTAATGAACAATATCACATTTGATAGACTTCCGGTTGACAGGCTGACAATAACTGATCTCAAGGAACAAGCCGGAGCGCTTCTCGCGGTGGGATCGATCATTACAACCATTATTTCATGCGCAGTGGTCCAAGCGTATTCACTTTGGAAATCTGGACGCTTTAGAAAATTTTTATGCATTTACCTAACACTCATTGCGGGCCTTTTTATCCTTGGGATACTCCCTGGATTGTCATTGAGAATCCATCACTATATCCTAGGTATACTACTAGTTCCAGGATGTGCCACCAGAGGCACACCAGCATATCTCTTTCAGGGTATTCTCATTGGACTTGTTTTATCGGGTGTTAGCAGATGGGATTTTGCGAGTATTGTCGAAACTAGGGGTGCATTGTTGAGAGGAGAAGCAGGCGACTCATGGAAGCCACCACTATTTTTTCATTCGAAAGAGTTACCAACTTCAATATCATGGAGGCTTTTGAATGCAAGCCGAACGGAAACTGAACAACTGAACGCTTACTCTCTGCTCATAAATGATATAGAGCACTACGTTGGCAAGAATACAACCGTAGACTTAGCGTTGCTCATGAAGGAAGATTCTAGTTTGGGCGATTGGGTCAACAAATCGATAGTATCAGGCGGATCTGTTAATCTATATCTCAGGGTTGCGAGGGCCTCCCAAGAGTCACCCGAATCTCAACATGGTGATTACACGAATGCTGCGGTTCTTGAATGGCCACAGGGTATTTTTCATGAACCTCAGCCAGGTGTATCGTAAGAACGCAGCTAAATACGCATCACGACCTTTGTTTTATACACAAACTTTAGGCATTGTGCTTTTTCAAATTAAAGGGAATCGGAACTTACAGTTTGATGAGGTGGACTGATTCTCAACGTCCTCGAATTTACTTAAAAAACGGCAAACTCTATAGGTGCACTTTTTGATGTTGTGTGGTGAAGGCTTAATTGCGTGACACTCTTTAGTAAGGTAAAATTCCGATGCTAACAAACTAGCATCAGTTAAGCGACGTGTCCAAAATAAGGATTCAATAAAGTTAGTTTAAAGCAACACAAGAAGGATGGACGTAGCCCTCGTCTCCGGCAATTTGTAATTTCATGAATGGTTCTGACACCACTGCTCTCTAGTGTCACTGTATTGTTACGTACTTAATGATATATAATAGAGGGTCGATAAGTCAAATCGCTCGCACC
Organism: Lachancea dasiensis; assembly: GCA_900074725.1. Classification (NCBI taxonomy): domain Eukaryota; kingdom Fungi; phylum Ascomycota; class Saccharomycetes; order Saccharomycetales; family Saccharomycetaceae; genus Lachancea; species Lachancea dasiensis. The sequence goes on from LT598458.1 coordinate 1,004,622, forward strand.
AGACCGTTGCATCTACAGCTGTCGTTAGGCTAGAGAAATTGATGTCCGCGTACGCTCTCCAGAGGGTTTCCGAGCTACTTAAAGATGATGCGACTCTGGAACGAACTCGAGAGAGCAGAAATCAGCTGCTGAAGGAGAAATCTACCATTGAATATCAATTGAACAAAGAATCCAAAAGGTGTTTAGATAACGTTACCTCAAATTTAGAAAGGATCCAATTGACACGAAAGAATGTAAGAAATCTCCGAAATAAATTAGGTGAGGTCAGTTCTCTAAGTCGGGAAAACAAATCCTCAATCGATAGATACGAAATCATCAACGAGGCCACGACCATCCACGAAGTGATCGAGAAAACAGCATCAACGTACGATAAAATTGTTGGTTTCAATGATCTGCAGAGCCGCATTGATGACTTACTGGAGGAGGAGCTTCGTGCAGATGCCCTGGAAAGTGGGGTCCCGAATCTTCTGCAGATTCATTACATGTTGACCATGGCGCGAGACTTCCAGGAGCAATGTGTTGTACTAGCTCAGATTTCAACCGATGACGTACAGATGACTATGCAACGCGTTTTCTTACGCCTGCCGGGTCTGATTGAGAAATTTGACAAATTATTGGAATCGGTCATATACGACATTGTAGAGGCCGTGAGAACAGAGAATCAGTCACTTCTCATAAGGCTTTTTAAGATTATTGACGTCGAGGACAGGGAAGACATCAAAATTGTTGCCACTAGAAATATTATAGAGACCAAAGAACGAGAATCAGAGGCTCGTAAAATTAAAAAATTGCCCAATTCTTTCCACCAGATCAGCGGTTTGAAAGAAACTACCCAACATCAGTATCCTTCTCCAGCCGCATTGGCAAGAGAAATTGCTACCGGAATGATCGGTTCAAGACTGCTTCCACGAAGCTACAAGACGTTTACTTTTAACACTATAAAAAAAAGCATCAGTGATATGTTTGTGGAGGTCAGGGCGGAGTATCAGGGAGAAAAGCGGTTTGAGGTGCTGGAGAACTTGGACTGGGTTTTTAACGAGCTGATGGTTGTCAGGGAACATGTCTCAAAATTATGCCCGGGTCATTGGCAGCTATTCAAAAAGTATTATGACTATTACTATGCCGAGCTCAATAACTTGATCACGGAGCTGGTCAACGCTGAACCAGAGACCCTCATTATTTTAGAGATTCTGGACTATGATAAGAATTTTCAGAAAACCTTGAAGAAAGACTTTGGATTTACGAAAGAGACGGTCCAAAGTGTAATAGGGGAGAAAGAAAAAGAACTACTACTGAGCGACTACCTGAACTTGATTGTTACCAAGTCTGAGGAGTGGTTCAAGAACTTAGGAGATGCAGAGCTCAAAATTTTTGTGGAGAGGAAAACACCACCACATACGGACTCAGAGGGTTTGCTTTTCTTGGATGGAACAAAGACGTGCTTCCAAATGTTTTCCCAACAAGTAGAGGTGGCTGCGGGTTCCGGTCAAGCCAAGATTTTGGTTGGCGTAGTAGAAAGGCTCTGCGACCTGCTTGCCGCCAGACAAAAAACGTGGATGAGTACCGTCTCCTCCGAGGTTAAAAAATGCATAGAGTACAACCATAAAGCAGACGAAGAAGCAGAGGCTAAGGATGAATTTCCAGGTGGGTTGGTGGAGTACTTAATCTCCCTGGCTAATGATCAAATGAGAGCTGCCGACTATGCGGTGGCCATCTCACAAAAATATGGATCCATTGTATCCAAAGTCCACGAAAAGGCCATTACCAACAATATCGAGTATACACTGGATGGTTTCGCGGAAGTCGCGAAGTGTAGTAGCACGGGCCTAATCAAATTGATATTCGATGATCTCAGGAAACCGTATACTCAGATTTTTGGCAAGCATTGGTATTCGGGAAATCAGGCACAACAAATATCTGATACACTATACGAATATTTGAGCGATATTAGAGGTGAAATGAATCCATTTGTTTACTCGACTTTGGTTGAGAGTGTGGTAGAGGAAACGATTTTAGAGTTCGTCCAATGTCTGCAGTATGAACACTCTTTAAAGAACAAGAACAACAAATTTTTGGCATGCATGAAACGCGATTTTGAAGCTTTCTACAAGCTGTTTGTACAGTTTGTGCCCGATGATGAAAAGGAGATCATAGACGACAAATTCAAGCTAATGGAGTTCTTCATGGACTTTGCATGCGGGCCAGTAGACGGAATAACGGAGGTTTGGGCCCAATGCATAGAGATCTACTGGGATTGTCCCGTCGCTTTCCTGTCGGCCATTATGCGGTGTCGGAAGGATGTTGATTCCTCTAAACTAAAACAAATAACGGCCACAGCCCAGCGGATGACGCTAAGCGCGCAGCGAAACAATCAGCAAAGAAACTCAGATTTACAAGCCACGTTTATCAGCCGTTTTAAAATGACATAACAAATAACAACTCCCCCCCTTTATATGGATATCCACACGACAGTAACCAAGTAATGCACCCCCGCTGACGACTCGATGCTGTGCGAAAACATGCCATCTTTGGCCTTGTTCCAGGAGCCACCAACGTGCGAGTCAATGTCGAGATCGAAATCCGAGCCTCTCGAGGCATCCACTCTCGTGACCGACACAACAAACTTGTGAACCGAGGAAGCCTTGCCGAGTTCAGCCAAGATCGACGCTGTGCCTGCTTCCGGGTCGTTGCTAGTATCCTTTAGACTCGTTTCCGTAATGGCAATGAGCTTTTCCGGGGCCACTGGAAACTCATCCGAGGATGGTGTGGAGGTGACTTGTACGCTGGTCATCAAGGTGCGGAAGAAGCTGGCAAGTATGGAACCAGTACAGGCTTCTTTGCAAGTGGCGGTGCTGGAGATCGTCGTGGCCGGAAACTACATAGATAGTCCGATCTGTAAATAGGTTAATGCGCCAATCGCTTCCAACGAGTCACTTCAAATAGCGGATTATATGTAGGAATTTGGCATAGGGCTTGGAGTCATCCAAACGACAGCTGCGAATGGCTAGTCTGTGGTAGATCGAACAAGTGTCTTAGTGTACTCTGGTCTTGGGGTCTACTGGAGACACGAAGTGTGAGCACGGGACACCACATCGTGAATCATGACACAAACCATCACGTGTATTCCACATGTTCCACTTCCGTACATCACGATCCAATCATCATCATGTTAAACGTAAATGAGATTTTTAACACGTGCTCAGCACGTGATCCCAGCGGACTGGTATCACGTGTGTTTATTGCTTACATAAGCCACCAAGCATGGGTCCAATCTCTGCGCATTTTTAAATTGGGTTTCCACGTGTAGAGAGATAGAAAAAAATGAAACGGGAGTTATTGAGTATATATATATAATTTGCATATAATAAGCTTCGCATCCGTGAAACTCTAAGTAACAACTATCGTACACACCTCGATCGTCTGTGGAAAGCTATCCAAGTTTGAGTAGCAGTCATCTCTAGCACCGTAAGTCTGTGTAATAGAGCTTCCATCGTTGTTGCAGTGGTTGTATTCCAGATTTCAAGATGTCGTCCGCTCCCTTATTGCAGAAAGCCCCGGGCAAGAAAATCGCCCTTCCAACCAGAGTCGAGCCTAAAGTGTTCTTCGCCAACGAACGTACTTTCTTGTCGTGGCTAAACTTCACAGTGATGCTAGGGGGTCTTGGCGTCGGGCTGCTGAACTTCGGTGACAAGGTGGGCCAAGTGAGTGCTGGGTTGTTCACTCTGGTGGCCATGGGTACGATGGTGTATGCGTTGGTGACCTACCACTGGAGGGCATCTGCCATCAGACGCAGGGGCTCGGGCCCTTACGATGACCGCTTGGGACCCACCATGCTGTGTTTCTTTCTGCTCATCTCCGTTGTGGTTAACTTCATATTGAGATTGAAGTACACGTGAGCGAGTCGTATGCGGATAGAACCCGCGCGAGCATCACAGGCCAGGGCCTATAATACATATCTCCTGTCAGAGAAGTACATAATAATGAAAATTTGAAGTTTGTCATATGGCCGGGCTCGTCCTTCCAGAAAGCTTTTCCAAGCTTGAGATGAGAGCTTGCTAACGAGCCACTCTTGGTGTAAGTTTATTTTTCTGTGCACTTTGAGCTGGAAAGACGCAGGGTTTTGGGCCGACAAATCGATAACCACGCCGGGGTGGAACGACAGGAATAGTACTAGTGACAAAAAAAGACCATGAAGACGAGCTATGAGCCAGAGGATACCAAACGAGTTCACGTGGCCATGAGACACCAACCAAACAGCTTGGGTCCATCCACATGAGCCTTGCTAGAGAGAACAACATGACTCGGGGCCTGTGCGTCAGTACGACAATCCTCACGGTTGCGTCAGGGCGAAGGAAAACATAGGAAGAAGAGTCTGGTGGATCAGACTAAAAACAGGACTACATACAGAAGGAAGAAACCCAATAGTGAATACTACGGGGTCCATTGGTGTACCGGAAAGTCAATAACCTTGATATGCTGAATGTGTGGTACTTACTCACGAGACAGGGAGATGATGCGCTTCCAATGATAGCACTAGAACAAAACCCTCCAAATTAACCAATTGTCCGATATAGTGTAGGGGCTATCACATCACGCTCTCACCGTGGAAACCCGGGTTCGATTCCCGGTATCGGAGAATACATTTAATTTTTTAGAGTTTTCCCAAAATTTTCAGTTCAACTTAACCCACCGGATTTCGCCGACGGTATGCTTTGAAGTATGATTGACGCTTGTAAAATCCACCCGCCCCACCAAGCACATCCCAATCTACGGAGTAGGGCAGACTAACACCCGGTGGTGGACTTCAGTGCGGATTTAGGCGCTTTTTCTCATTACCACCCGCTCTTTGTTTCTCCACTCCGCATGCCACAAACGGAATACACGGAACGCGGCTCACTTAGAGGAACTCACATGCATTACGAGCCATGCCCGGTCTTGACTTTTTTGCCGTCCATTTCGACAGCCGTTAGTCGTATTCTTGCAGTGTTAGAGGAAAGACTTCACACATTCACAGGTTTTACAGCAGAAGGTTCCCAACAAAAGTATTAAGTAATGAGTACAGGGTGGATTATCCAAAAGGTTCGTAATGATAGCCAGGAAGGCTTCCAGTTTCCTCCGCCCCATCGTAAAGCTTTGTGAAACTCGTTTGGTTACCAAGAAATGTCTATGCATGATGACATAATTCTCGGTGTTAAGAGCATGCTCGAGGAAAATGATGAATAGCCATCAGCCGAGCGGGGGAGGAGGGGACTGAGACGAGAGGAAACAAGATGGGCGGAAATGGTTGAGTTAGCGAAGTTCCATGTTCCTTGTAATGAGTAAGCTTGTTTGCCCCGCTTTGTGCAGAACTCGCCAAATGTTTTCAAGATCGTAGAGGCAGATATTGTGAGTATAAATTGACGAAGCTGGCAAGTCTGGCTTGGGGATCCACGTAATGGGAACGAATGTCTTGCTGTCAGCGAAGTTTCGACAGTAAACGCATTGGATACACATTGGCAACCAGAATGATGAAGTGTAATTTTATCAGCAGAGCAGCATTGACTGCTACGGGTTCGAAACTTGCATTGCGCGCATATTCCACCTTGCCGCTAAGGGTTCCTATCACACTACCCTCAGGAATCACCTACGAGCAACCAACGGGTCTTTTTATAGACGGGCAGTTTGTTCCTTCTCGCCAACACAAAACTTTTGAGGTTATCAACCCTTCAACCGAGCAAGAAATCACACACATTTACGAAGCACGCGTGGACGACGTAGATCACGCAATTGCTGCAGCCAAGAAAGCGTTTGATGGCTCCTGGAGTACTGCGGATCCTGAATTTAGATCTAGGTGTCTGTATAAGCTAGCGGATCTGGTAGAAGAGCATTCAGAAATACTGGCAGGCATTGAATCACTTGACAATGGTAAGTCACTCCTTTGTGCCCGCGGAGATGTGGCCTTAGTTTCCAGATACCTGCGCTCCTGTGCTGGTTGGGCGGATAAACTTTATGGACGTACCATAGAAACTGGATCCACCCATTTTTCGTACACACGTCGGGAACCACTTGGCGTGTGCGCTCAGATTATACCTTGGAACTTCCCATTGCTGATGTGGTCATGGAAACTCGGGCCCGCATTAGCTACCGGAAACACGATGGTTTTGAAGCCTGCAGAAGCCACACCTTTGTCCGCTTTGTACGCTTCGCAATTAGTACAAGAGGCTGGCATCCCAGCTGGCGTGGTAAACATTTTGCCAGGATTCGGTAAACTAATCGGTGAACGACTATGTACTCACAAGGACGTTAAAAAAGTTGCATTTACTGGTTCCACTGCCACCGGCCGCCACATTATGCGCACTGCCGCCGATGGTATTAAAAAAGTTACGTTGGAACTAGGCGGGAAGTCGCCAAATATCGTGTTCGCGGATGCTGACTTGGAAAAGGCGGTGCGCACGATCGCATTTGGTATATTTTACAATTCTGGCGAAGTGTGTTGTGCGGGCTCTCGTGTTTACGTCCAAGACACCGTTTATGAGGAAGTGTTACAAAAGTTCAAGGAGTATGCCGAGTCCTTGAAAGTGGGAGACCCCTTCGAGAAAGACGTCTTCCAGGGATCTCAGACCTCTCAAATGCAAATCGACAAGATCTTAGACTATGTTCAAATAGGACAAAGTGAAGGCGCCCGGATTGTCACAGGGGGTGAACGATTGGGCGATAAAGGTTACTTCGTTAAGCCAACTATCTTTGCAGACGTCACAGAGGACATGCGTATCGTGAAGGAAGAGATATTCGGTCCTGTTGTTACCATCTCTAAATTCTCTACGGTCAATGAAGTCATTGAGATGTCCAACGACAGTGAATATGGCCTAGCGGCAGGCATCCACACCAAGGATGTCAACAAAGCCATTGACGTCTCTAATCGTATCAAGGCCGGTACTATCTGGATCAACACGTATAACGACTTCCATCAAAATGTCCCATTTGGGGGTTATGGACAAAGTGGTATTGGCCGAGAAATGGGAGCGGAAGCTATGGACAATTATACCCAAGTGAAGGCTGTGCGCATGTCTATTGACTGTGTTGACCGTTAACGCGCGATATGCTGAAAAAAGAAAAGAACCTACATGAACTAGATATTGGTGGCATTGCTTATAAGCATATATATCAAATTGGAGAATTGCCTTGGCCCACCGTTGACGCATTTATTCCTACATACATTAATTTTGTAAGTTTTTGTCAGAGTTAGTGAATTTCGGCCCTCGTAACGTTCGACGTAAGTGCCGGCAGTAGTTGATTCGCGTAACTGTTCGTTCAATTTGTAGATAGACATTGCGTATAGATTCCAGAGTATTGAATACTAAATCTGGAGTCTGTAAAGCGACCGCTGGCTGTCGCTCCGTGATTATTTGTGCTATAAATCTGGTCCATATCTGGGACCTATGGCCGGCAATTCTACAAAACGCAGATAAGAATAATCTGAGATCAGTTAAGGTTTATCAGCTGACATGGAAGACTGGGTCGTTTCTGTGTTACCGCTGCTTCTTTGGATCTGATTAATAGATTGTTCACTTTGTACACTTGTATTTTACTGACGTCGCCATCATCACTTTATACTATTATGACACTAGCTGGATGATTTACCAATAGACAACTCCATCCCCTTCAAACAGTACTACATTACTGCCACTCGGCAATCCCAACACAATTATATACCCCTCCGCTCCCTTGACTGTACTTGTTCCTTGTTAGACTGAAAAGCGCAGTGAAAACCTCCATACGCTTCGATCATGACCTCCGTGCATACATGCAAAACTACTGACTGAGCCATTCTCTTGCCGAGTATTCTCCAAGATAGCGGACATCGCGGGCCAATCAGTCGCAGAGCTATCTATGTGACAGTGTTGTCAATGACAGGCCGCCATGAGATAGTGTCTTTCTGCTCTTGACCTGTGACTGCTACCAACACCCAAACACCATCTGATGCTATATGGTTAGTAAAATCGAAAAGAGAAAAAAAAGATGAAAAATTTCAAAAATATTAAAGAAACATAATTGCGTGGCCCTGTTTGGGATGAATGAACGTGGGCAGGGCCCTGGGCAGGATCCAGCTGGTGTTCTGCCTAGCGGCTTCTGTCTCCAGCCTGCCCAGGCAGGCCAGTGTTGGTGGACTCTCTGCCTAGGACGCAGACTCTCTGCCTACAGCGCACGCCAGATCCTTCTCGCATGCCAGTGGGCTCTCACCGAGGAGCGTTTCCCAATACTCTCCCATCTCAATCGATCGACCACCTGGCGCTGGTTGAAAGATAGGTGAAATTGATTTAATTCATAATCTAGTCGAAGCTTTAACGGTACTACAGAGGGTATACAGAATGGTATGTGTAGCTACGCGCAGAATAGCGTTTCCAAGAGACTGGAGCTGAACATACGGGGTAAGACAGAGAACGGTTAGCGTGTGGGTTCGAAACGCTTGTTGATAAAAACCATTGTTTTCCAATTGCCTGAGGAGACAGCAGGGGCTTGCACAATATAGTTTAAGTGGACCTACGACTGCACAAGAGATCTGTTGAAGGTAGCGGATTTGGGCAGCGCATCCGTGAGCAGTCAAGGGAACGTGGGATGTTCCCAAGCACCGGGGAAAATTAGTTTGATATTCCAGTTGTGTACTCCCCGCTGCTGTGGTCCTGGAAGGCCTCATGTCAATACCTGTCGTATGCTTTAAACAGGCTCTGGTGGATGAAGCCAAGTCTTTTCACATTACTAACAGCCATTTTTCTCACAGTCTGACGCTATCACTATCCGCACCAGAAAGGTCATCACTAACCCATTGTTGGCTAGAAAGCAATTTGTCGTGGACGTCTTGCACCCAAACAGAGCCAACGTCTCCAAGGATGAAATGCGTGAAAGAATCGCTGAGGCTTACAAGGCCGACAAGGACGCCGTCTCTGTCTTCGGTTTCAGAACTCAATTCGGTGGTGGCAAGTCCGTTGGTTTCGGTCTAGTCTACAACTCTGTTGCTGACGCTAAGAAATTCGAACCAACCTACAGATTGGTCAGATACGGCTTGGCTGAGAGAGTCGAAAAGGCTTCCAGACAACAAAGAAAGCAAAAGAAGAACAGAGACAAGAAGATCTTCGGTACCGGTAAGAGATTGGCCAAGAAGGTTGCTCGTCGTAACGCTGATTAGAGGAATCCAAGTTCAAACTTTGAAAAACTCGGCATTACTTCTAATACAAAAACTTCTAAGTACTTTCTTATATTGTGTTTTAATATAACCAAAAATCATCCACATTTGTTAACGAATACGATTTGAAGGAATGAGGGGCTTCCAGAAGCGCTATGGTGTAGGGCCATATTACGTGTCAACATGTTGACTAGACTGCTATCGCCTTCGTATTTGATGCTGACGATTTTTGACATTTACATAAATGAGCTGGCAACACCGAGACAACAACGATTCGCAGCAGGGATCAACGACCTACCATGATATTTGGACTGGGTAGATTGTTCTACGTCTTTCTACTACTCATCAATGCGGTTGCGGTCTTGAGCGAGGAGAGATTTCTCAGAAGAAGTAAGTGAGAAACCACAATGGTAAGTAATACAAGAACCTTGCCTACTAACTAGAGCCTCACAAACACAGTTGGACTGGGATCCAACTCCAATCAAGCGCCGGTTTTCGGACAACAAGAGCACAGCACAAAGTCAAAAGTCATTCAATTGATAAGTTCTATTCAGACACTTCTCAGAAGTATGTGGAATAAGCCTTACAGCACACTCCTTCACTTTCAGACCCTATGAATCGAGCCTTCAATACTAACCCTAAAACCAAAAAAGTACCCTTAATTGGAATAAACATACTCGTTATTGTTTATGAGCTATTGTTGGGTTAGGTTTTACTATGCCAATAGACTATATCCATCACATCACACCACACTCATCAGGACGGCATTTACAGAAAATTCATTAGCGATTTACACAAAACTTATTAATACTATATTATCAACGTCAAATGCATATGCGATTACCGTGGTTCACACCCCATACATGGCGCAATTTTTAATCTGAACTCCTTATGTCAGATATGTGTCAACCTGGATCATTATATGTGCCAAAAATTTAGGCTCACTATGGTTCACTTACTTTTCTGTCAAGAAAGCTCTGAACAATTCCCAATTTCTTGATTGATTTACAGTAAATTGGCGATGAATCTAATGATGTCATTTTAGCCTTCATGCAGAGATCGAAGTATGAGGTCAAACAGTCATAGATGAATAAATACTGATTGACGTTCTGCACCATCGATATCCTCTGCTTGCGAAATTTATTGATGGTGATAATCACCGGGTCAAAGATAGAATTGTCAAGACAACTATTGCGGCGTGGTGACCACGGATTAACTTCAGTCGCGGATCTCCTTTCGGCCCACTCTTGTTTTAGACCATCGATTTTTGAGGCATTGTTGAGCACGCTGTCTAATGCACATAATGTACCAGTGCGACCGCAGCCTGCAGAGCAATGCACCAAAATGGTTGGTAAATAACCATTTGCGTAGACTTGTTTTTCAAATAGCTCATTAACCACCACGTTCTTCAGGCAGATCAACTCTAAAATCTGCCGGGGGTTGACCATGACCCCCAAATCCGGCCAGTTTTTAATCTGTGCTTGCAGCGTTTCAAAGACCCTGCCCCCAGGCTGTCTTATTTGGATTCGCCTTATGGTTACCGATCCCGCTCCAGATTCAAGTTCTGAAGTTTGGACTTCTTGTTCTGCTAAAAGTCTGATTTGTATCCCATCGTAATCGCCTTCGGCCCAAAATTTAAAACATTTTTCAACCCCGTTTTCAAACTCATCCGTCAACGACAAAATGAGCGGCACATTGTTGTTCAGAATGCATGTATAAAAGTCATAAGTTGTCGCGGCTAGCGGAGCTTGTGTAGCAATGTAACGGACGTTCTTACAAGTGCTCTTCAAAGAACCCTGAAGCTGGATAAAAGGATTAACCAGATAGTTGGCATTAATATAAGTTTCTGTGATATCCTCCGAGGCAGCGCTTTCGAAGGTTGTATCATCTTTTTGAAGTATTACTCTTGTATGCTCATACGGGAAAATATCCTTATATCTGTTTTTGCTCCCCAGTTCAACACCTGAAGAGATGCAAATGCTCTGATCTTCCTCATCAGAATCGTATTCGTCCAACCATTTAGCAGGGCACTGCTCAGTATCGACGAAGATAGGGTCGACACTTGTTAATTGGGAGCTGGAAGACGTTGTTGAGTGATCAGGAGAAAGGCCAGAATTTGCTAAACAATAGCTCAGCCTGCTTTTCTCGAGCAGGTCGATCTTTTGAAATTGAACAACCATATCTAATTTTGGACCGTTGGCTAAGTCCTGAAACCACTTTGGTATAACAGAATTTATCATTTCATCACCGTAGCCCTGTTGCATATGGAGAAATGATTTCTGGAACTTCAATTTAGTAGAAGTTGAGATGTCATCATTCCTTTGCGGGTGGATGTTGTCCTTCGTCGATGCGGCAGGAAATTTAAAGGCGTTGTCGAGGCGAGCTGTAGGCAATTCCTGCTTTTCCGATGGTGAAATGGAGCTACCTCCTACACTACGCTGTCGTTCACCTAAGTTTACCGCGCTCAAATATGATTCTAAGTTGGATACCTCTTCATGCCGTGGAAGTTTGAATGGAGGAGGAGTACCAGTTGTGGAAGGCAACTGAAATTTGAGCAATGCAGAGAGTGGAGAGGACGATGACAACGGATAGTCTGATAAGGAACTAGGCGAGGAGATAGAGTTGGAATGATGCAAATGTTTAGGATTTGGAGAAGCATAAGAAGTAGTGTCTAGATGCCTCGGAGATTGCGGAACGTCTGATGGAGCGGGTAAGCATGTCCCTGCTGCAGTGAATGCTAAAGAGCTGTCTAGCTCCTTTACTGCAGGGAACCCTGGATGTAATATAAAAACAGTGGGTCTGCAACTAGGAGTCGACCATCTGTCGCTGTTGGCGAACTTAGAAGCCATTCCATGACATGCTATGCTGACTGAACTATTTGAAGGGGCTTGAGATGCATTGTCGAATATGACTATTTTCAAAGACGAACAATCAGATGGCTCTAAAACCTTTGCTTCTAAAACGCTTCGTACGTCGTCAGGTAAGTTCTCCACTAGACGTTCGAGTGTGAACGTCTTGCGTCGCAGTAGTGTCGACGGGAGACATACGTGGAGAGCATTTTTTAGAGTCGAGCGCGAATACTCGACAAAAGGGCGAACATCCATGATAATAAGGTTCTCCGTTGGCTCTGTTTGCAACAACGTGCGAAACTCATTCGCAGATATGGAACTTGTACCGTCAGGACGTGGCAAGCGCGTTTCCTTGGGTTTGAAAGACGGCAGAGACGGATTACTATTCGATCGCATTAAGAATGGAAGAGAACTGGATCTTGGGGCGCTTGGAGACACAACGGTCGCCTGGGAGCCCTGACTGCTCGCCATACTTGCTCCATTCTGGTAATCTATTGTTAAAGCGGAGACCGCTCTTCTATGGGGCTGTATCACTTTGACAGAGCCAACCTGTCCAGGTGCCTCGCTTTTGAAGATTCGAGGTGGCGACGACGAAATCGCGGAGCTACCATGGGAAACCTTGTCCGCTGCCTCCACTGTTCTACTTCCCCAACTGGCACCCATTACAGAGCTCTGAGACACTTATTCTAGTAGCTGCCACACCTTTTTTTGAGAAGTCTGATTGCGTTTGTCAATCGCTTTGGCCAAAAAAACGAAGTTCCGTCGCGAACAAACTACTGTGGAGCGCACTCACAGTTCAAAGTTCTGAGTCGTAGACAACTGTAAAACAACCTTCAAGTTTGTCAAGAGTTTGCTAGATGGGGCGGTGGCCACACTTCAACTAGCTAAAGCAGGTTTAGTTTTCTCCTGAGCACTAAACTTTCTACACCTGGCAATGGTGATGACTTTTTATTTGTTTAACGAGCTTTTCTCTGCTGAACATCACTTACTCATGTGATTAAAGATAGCTTCCCATGCGAGTTGCTATTTCTCGAGTAACATGAAATGATGTAGCTTGGAGAAAGATGCAGAAAATCCGAGAAAGCACGCGCGATCACCAGGTGAGACATGATCGAAGATCCTTGATAGGGTCCGCGCGGTCGTAGCGTTTGCGCTATAAAATCGTTATTTTTTGGTGTGAAAAATGGCTGGGCATGATAATGGCGGTGACCCTCAGCAACTATTTTTTTCCAACCTTTGCATGCGTTGATTAAGACGCCTGCGCAAACAACTTGCATTGCTGAATCCTGTCGCCGATACGGCACAATAGGGGAGTTGAGCGGACTCACGATTAAGCTGCACCATCGGCCTGCTTTTGCTGTTATTTCTTCTTCTTTGGAACGTGGACCAACCGGCCAATATAGTCACAACTGGCTAGCACGGGGAGCAGAAATGACCTGAGGCAACATCTGCTAGTCAACGTCGAGTCGGAACGCAGAATCGACACGACTGTCGCAGCCAAGAGACCACTTTAACGAACATCCGTTTTCCTAGCAACCTCTTAGCGCCCCGACACTTGCCGTGGAGGTAATGTCGGCTCTTAACAGAGGTAGAATGCATGCAACTCGTGAAAACACAATCACGTGATTACGCTTTTGGTGTTAATCATGGAGAACGAATACGAATGATATTATCAATTCACCCACATAATAGCCGCCTAGATCGCGCGGCCCACCCGAAGCTCTTTAGGTGCCCTGTGTCACAGCTTTTCCCTCTTAACTGCCTCCTCGGTCGGAAGCTCAATCCATTGCCGACGTTATCTACCCCTTTTGATCTTGTGGGCCCAGATATCCTCCTTCGAAACCTGTAAAAAGTAGGAGCGAGGACCCTTGCATCATTGCTCAGTAACTACACGCTGATGTGAACCTAGCTAAAAAAGGAAAGCTGATTCTTTGGTTCTATGTAATGACCGCTTCGAAAGGTTCCTGGACTTATCCCCTGCACACATAGCAACTCTCCTCGGACGATCAGCCGTGAACAACCCCTTCATTATGGCGAAAAACGTGGATGCCCTACTTAATGGTAAGCGTCGCCGCGTCCTCTCAGTATTATGTATGAGTTCTCCTATGAATGGTTTGATTTGCCGTTAAAGTTTTGCAGGCGCTGGCTAGAAGTTGAGTTTAACTTTTCTAAGGGCCAGGTTTCAATTGTTTTGGCGGGTAGATTTACGTCTAAAGACCCTTGACCAGATTCGAACTACAGAAAACAAAGAGCTCATACCACCACACTACAAAGGGACAAAAGTAGGAAGAGCGCTCTTCGTACTACCCGGACCAAAGAATAACGTCACGTGCTTTTTTTTGGGATATTTTATTTCAACCATAGTAGTAAGCTCTCTCTTCATCACCTCCGTCCAGTTCAGCAGATCATCAATTATTAGCTTTTCTGCTCGAATATCTAAGAACAATGCTTTCTCGCTCTTTGATTCGCTTCAGCTCCATTACAGCTCGTCAGTCTCGGTGTCGCCCATCGTTGCTGCGCATCCCGGCTACGAGGAACAACTTCAGAACATTTAGTGGTGCTGCCATCACTTTTAACAAGCATTGCCAGAAAGTAGCTCAAGTCCTCGATGGGGAAGTTGCTCTGGAGCTAGAGGAAGACTCGTCCGTGCTTCCTTCGTCAGTCCAAGCATTCTTTGACAAAACTGGCTTCTCCGCCGTGGCGAGCCCAGGCAAGAACATGGCAGAACTCGTCAATCAGACTGCTAGAGGCGAGACTGTTCATGTCTTCTTTGATGTCGCGCAGGTCTCTAATCTACCTTTGGAAGCTGCTAGTATGGAAAATGAAATGCCCTCCGCTGCTGAAGATGAAGATCTTGATGGCGTAGCTGACAACTTTGCCAACGTGAATGTGGTGATCGTTAAAAAATCCGATCAATCTGCTGTTTCATTTGAGTTGCTCATGAATTTGCAGGAGGGTACGTTCTTTGTTGACAGCGCTACTCCATATGCCAATGCTCAAGCGGCTCTAGAAGAATCTGCCGAAGCCGAGGTTAGCCGTGAACTTGTATACCATGGCCCTCCATTTTCTAATTTGGATGAAGAATTACAAGAATCATTAGAAGTTTACTTGGAAAGCAGAGGCATCAACGAGGAACTGGCCACCTTCATTGGTACTTACTCGGAATTCAAAGAGAACAAGGAATACATTGCCTGGTTGAAAAACATGAAATCCTTCTTTAACTAATATTTATGCCCTTGTAATCTGCCTGTATATAGCTGTATCAAATATGCCTTTGTTAAGATATTCTCTTACCAGCTGTTGTTGGTCTGTGGATACAGATTCCCTTAACTGGTCCTTTGCTGTTCAAACGGAATTTTGGTTTTCTTCAATTTCTGAGCGGTATGTTTTAGCGACTCTTCTATGCTCTCGACGTTACCTGGTTTACCCTCTATAACTTCAACCTTCTGCAGAATTCTCTCTTTGAGTCTCAATATTAGCCTTCGATACAGAAACGCTTCTCTTTCAACACCGCTGATGGCTTCAAGATTAACTTGTTCTGGCAGCTTGAAAAAGTTCAAAAAATAAGTTAAGAAGCGGACCGCCTCGATTCCCACATGCCTCATCCCAGAGTGGTCTTGGGGATTTAAATTTTGAACGTTAGTTTGGCCAGTCAATAGAGTTGATAGATACTGATCCAACACCCAACTTGCCCTTCTGAGGCTTAGTTTTCTTCGTTCGTTACTCTTATTGACAACATTCCAGCAAAAAATCCACGCCTTCCAGTTCAAGGGCTTATTACGCAGATCGCCAGCCCGTTCTCCTTCAAGCTCTCCAGCAAAGCTGAATAATCTCTCCAGCAAAGTGTCAATTTGCGAGGAAGAGTCATTTATAAACTTTCTAATGGCCTGCTTTTCAAAAGCCTTGTAGACAAGAATCATGCTGTTCTTGTTGACCTTATGTCGTGTGTCTAGATCGTGAAATATACTAATCGCCATCTCTGCGCATCTAGTAGGATATGCAGAAGTCACAATCCTTATCAATCGTTCATATATTGATAATCTCATTAAGCTCGGGCTCTCAATATTCAGCTTCTGATAAAATCCCCAGGCCAGATCATGAAGCTTATTCTTTTCTAAGTTCTCAAAGAGTAAATCAACCAAGTGAACATCTGGCCGGAAGCGTTTCTCAATGCCCCAGTACTGTAAGTCGGGTAAATTGACGCCAGCTGGAAGGTCGAGTCCATCAAAAGCAGACTCGAGCTCGAAGAACTTTCCAATGGCTATGGAAGCCACTGCGGACAAATTCGTATCTCTGCGTTGGTGCCAAGCGCGGCAATATTCGTACATCGTTCTACTATCCAAGCAGTCTTTAGGAAGCATGGCCATGATTGAATCGATCCTGGACATACAGCGTGCATCGTCCGAAAGCTTTGCTGCGGCTCTGAGGAGGAGCGTGTACGTTATTTTATCTCCTTTGATTAACTTGGGCCTCGCATCAAACAGTTGAAACACTAAATCCATATCTCCCCCATTTACCAGGGAACTTAGGGCAGCATTGAACTCGGTCTGATTCATAGCTCCCTTTTCGATCAGCTGTGAGGCAATCTTTAATACTCTTTGGGACTGTTTCTCGGTCAGCGGGTCTCGCAACTTGGCGAGCCCATGGAATAAGATCGTATTCGTGAACTCGTTTAGCGGAATACCCCATTTTTTTCTCCAGTTGTACAGATCTATAGCAGACTTTGCATCCTGCGACTCTTGACAGAAGTGCTCTATAATCTTATTCATACCCACAATTCCGCGACCTTTTGCCAGCCGGGCCAAAAGCACCGCTTTTTCCAACTGATTACGGGCGAGAAATTTGCGGACATCCTCGGCAACTAGTTTAGAGTCGCGCATTTGCTCGCCAGTGACTCCCAAGATGGTATACATGAGCCTTTTATCGCGAGTCAACTTTAGAAAGCGTAGATCGGAATTGCTGGTGGGTCCAAGCATGACTGACTGCAGCATTCCGTCTGGAACGTCGTGTCTGCTTTTCAAAACATGTTGTGCGTGTTGCTTAGTGTAAGGAGTTTTATTCAGCGTCTTACGTTGGATTCGTTGTTTCTCAGCACCTCTTTCAAGCTCTTTCCTCGACTTCTTCAAAACCTGGTAACTCTTCTCAAAATGATGTAGTTTTTCTTTGACCTGAGTACCATTTAATCGGATTGTAGTATGCAGCTTCCTAAACATATTGGCAAGCCCGGCTCGTATCATATCTGTGTGATTTGTACACTATTTCACATACATCGATCTTATTTTACACTAGCGATGAGCTTGTCGTGCATAAAAATTGACATTTCATTAGATATAAGGCACTGTGGAAGTTGCCGAGTAGATGAAAAGACACCATTTAATTGAACCGAAAGGGCCGACGGTGGATCACCACGAGCTGAATTCTTTGTGACTGGGTCACTCATGAGCTTTTTTTCTCCTTATGACGGGCCTGCTCTTGTTGAAAGGGCTGCTTTCAATCCAAAAGACGAATACTTAGTTAAAAGGGCAATTGACTATTTGGCTTCCATAAATCTTAGCGAATATCCAAATTTACACATTCTGCTGAATTCGTCTTATGTCGCACCTGAGGAAACACTGCGCAGCTTGTTCAAGAAGTCGACAATATCTTCCGAAAGTGATGTGTTGCGTAACAGGATTATTTCGCATAATTATTCGGATGCGATTGCAATGCTCGAGAAAGACAGAAACTTCGGTTATTTACCGAAGCTACAGGCTATGATCCAGGTGTTGATTTTGAGCCAAAACTGGAAGCCTATTGATGACATTGAGCACCGAACTTCATCCTACGCAAAGGCAAAAAGCGGGGGGCTTGAGAGGAGCGACAGGAGCTCACTTACCAACATCAGACTTCTCTTATCTGTGGCAAACTATTCACAGGGAAATTATCTAGAGTGTCTCCGACTGTTCCTGCAAGCATTGGAAGAAGACCCATCCGTGGTAGGGTTTTTCGGAGGCCAATCTCAATATTTGATATGTACACACGAGGAACTGATAGCAATGATCTCCATATCAGCAGTGGTATCAATTCCTCTGGATAATTATGAGGAATTTATGAACTTGGAAGAACTGGAGCCTTTTCTCCGAATTGCGCAACCGCTGTCAAAATGGTTGTCCCAATTGATTAAAACCAGCTATCGCGATTTCCTGCAAGAATGGAATCAGTGGAATACGGAATATAGCCAAAACATGTTTGTTGCGAAGAGTTGGAGAGATGCCCAAAAGACAATGCGAGATAAAATATACTTCTTCTACCTTAGGGTCTCTGCCAATGTTGAAATATCTTACTTGTCTAAGACCTTGCGTATTGAACAAGACGTGGTGTTTGAAGAAATACACAAACTCATCCGAGAATTAAAGCTGAATTTTGAGTTCGATGGGCTCATTGTAAACTACAGAAGTAGATATGACAATTCAGAGTTAGCCGAGGACTTGCTGAAATCGAATCAACTATTGTGCGAAAAATTCGACATAATCAAAGAGCATAACGACTCCCTTCGGTGTCAAGTACAGCGCTCAATCATAGCGAACAGTATGCAGCAGATAGCGGATATGAATGATTCCAGCCCGGACGAAGAGAATGGATGAAACTTCCCACGGTTAAGAATCCACGCTAGACTCCAGACACGTTTGGTGAACAACTCAAGTGATATCTTTGAGAGGAGCCGCCACGTCTTCTTCAACTGAGCTGGTGACTCCGTTTTTCGCTATACTCTCAATGTCGACAATTTCCTTTGCGGCCTCAACGGTCAAGTTCACATAATTATCGAGGCCCAGCGCAATATCATCCTCAATTCTGATACCAATATTTCTAAAGTGGGGTGGATACGCGAGGTCGTCAGGAATATAGAGACCTGGTTCGATAGTTATTACGTGCCCTGCTTGGAGTGGTGCATAACGTGAAACTTGAGGAACGTCGTGAACATCTAAGCCTAAATGGTGCCCGATGTAGTGTGGATATAATTTTGTGACGTCCGAATTACTGAACGCAGGCAGTCCAACGTTTTTCAGTTCCTCCTTGAAGAAAGAAACACTCTTCTCGTGAATGTCATTTAAAGAATAGAGATTCGAAGCCTTGCAAAGTTGTATGCACTTCCTTTGTACATTCAAAACTGCCTCATATAAGTCTCTCTGAACTGGTGAAAACTGACCACTTACGGGCCATGTCCTGGAGATGTCTGCACAGTATCCTCCCAACGAACCCCCAGCGTCTACCAGAACCATTTCATCATCGTACATCACGTCGTCATTTCTCGTGTAGTGAATGCAAAGCGAATTGGCACCAGTTGCTACAACTGGCACATAGGCAGATTTGTCGCATCCCCCCGAGACGAACTTGTATTCCAGAAAGGACCGCAAAGTTCGTTCGTTGCGAAATCTATTGGCATAAGCTTGATTATATGCTCTGCCTGATATTTGGCCAGCTCGCCGCATTACTCTGATTTCCGCGGGCGACTTCATCGATCTCATCTCGGCAATGATAGACTTTAATTTACGTACGTGCTTCTTTCCAGAGCTTCTTATTACCTCAGTTATGGTATCAGCTGTGTCGGGAGAATGAGAAACAGAGAAAAAGGATCTAAAGAATGCTTCCGCACTGGAATCAACCTTATCTTGTGGCCGGTCAAAATAAATGTAGTCGTTTCGATTAATGATCTTCGTGATATACATCGACGACTGCCGTGTATCGGTGGATTCATCTGCATTGAAAATTTCACAGGCCCCCTCTGTACCTGTACGCTCACCTTCCCATTGCTCAGAAAAAGCATCCTTAGGTGGGACTATCAGGTGGAAAATTACGTCGTCAGTGTTTTCGGTAGGTTTTTCGAGTATCATTACTGAATCAGGCTCATTCCAGCCAGTAAGATAGAAAAGATCATTATTTTGCTGGAACGGATAAAAAACAGGACCCGAAGCATACTTGATCTGGGCCCCAGCGATAACGGCACAACTTTTTGGCGGAAGTCGACTTGCTAACTTGACTCTCCGCTCGAAATATTCTAATGCTGTGATACCTGGAGTAAGTTCACCAGCCTTTAATAGCTCAGGCCTGGTCTCAAATAGAGGCTGACCAGCAGTGAAATTTGGTTTTTGACGGTCGAGACGTTGGCCATTGGCTTGGCGTGACGCTATTGTATTGATGGAGCGCTTATAGAGGGAGGTACCTAAAGTACGGCCACGGGCGACCAACTGCACCGCTTTAAACATAGTAGAAGCCTCTAAAGCGATCTGTGCACAAGAAAGTACCAGAAATAGGAATCACTCTCTTACCAGCGACGGTTTATTTTAGGAGGAAGTGCTGCGAATGTTAATGCGCAACCATTATTTTTCATCATATTCACTTTAATGTAGTGCGTGCAAAAAAGACTCGGCGGCACTTTGGTGACATACAGACGACGCACCTGGGGAAGGTGGTTTGACAAAGACTTTCACCAAATACTCTTGAGAGTCTTTTTAGAAGCGCTGATTTTTCTTATCTTTTGTGGAGGCAAAGCCTGTACGTCCAGAGTATCATCAAGTGATTGACTTTTACCGTGCAGATAATCCCCTAACTTAGGGTATGTTCTTTTACCCGTTTCCAAAGTATTTTGGGTGTCGTCTTCAATTCTCAGAGAATACATATCCAACGATGAGCCCGGGGATATTTCGGCATCAGACGGAGGGGGCACCTGCGAGGCGGTCACGACATTGGACATCGATATCTTGACAGAGTGCAGAGCACTCTCAAAGGAGTCTAGGGTATCAATAGTTACGGAGGTATAACCTTCCTGCGCTTTTGATGAGTTAGCCACAAAAGTCCAAACGTGTTTTGTATCTTTTAGAAGCTCACCAATATCCCGAACTATCACTCCGGCGTTATCGATTTCAACATAATTGGATGACCGCAAGTAGAGCGATTTTTTGACCTGTGTTCTTCTTTCTTTCTCAAGGATAAAGGTTTCATCCAAAAACATTATTGATAGTGCCATGTTGATATGATCAACGACACCTGGTTCCGGTTGGGGCCCCACCAGCACATGGTAAAACCCTGTCAGTTTACTGGGAATCTGCGGCTTCTTAATCATGAATCTGAATACTCTCCTCAGCATCATCAAGACTTTGAATGGTGCGCTAGAAAAATCAACATTGGAGCCATGTGCCAAGCAGGATAGACATTTAGGGACCGTATTATGATGACGATTGCCGTAGCATAGCTTGTGCAGTTTTCTCTTACAAGAAGAGCAGTTCAGGGTCCTAGATGTGGACATTGGACAAGGTGTTCGGCACTGGCAATCGTAAATGGTGTTCTCATCGAGGTGTTGCGTCTGTGCCACTTCACCATTTGGAGAGGCCAGTAAGTCTTGTAGGTAATGTGTGGTTTGACTGGCCATGGCTTCAGGAGACATTCGGGATAATTGGCTGAATAAGACACTGTTGTTATTCATATCTTTGGATTCCTCAATAAGATCAAATGGATCTATATCTCTCGTTGGGCGATCGTCACCGTCGTTTGACTCAACAACAGACAACACTTTGAGAAAGACTCTATAACATTGGTTAGTAACGGTTCAGAAGAAAGTAGGGTGGTAAGGGGAACATACCTGTGAAACTTGGTGTCCACTGACCCTACAGAATAAGTGTCGAGATCTGTGGATGCCGGAACCTTAACAGTGGCTGGACTGTCATGAGTGGCGTCTTTAAATAGCTGCGGCTGGTAATCTGACGGGGCACTATCGTTGAACAGAAGGCGCATTGAGAGAAAGCGTTTGTCAGGAAGAGGCTCGAGTGACTGCGTAATTATGATAAATCTACGCATTAGTTGTTGCACGACTTTCCGAGAATCCAAAAGGGAGACAGACTCGTCTCCATCGTTAACGCTTACTGATATTTGACCTTCGGGACCGTAGTTGAAGCCAAAGACATAGTTTTCCAGAAGCTCTGTGGGTGAATTTTCGTCCGCGAAAATGCCCAGACTCAATCCTTTCAGGTATTTCAGCTTAATGGATTGAAATACACCTTTCTCTAGCCAATCTAAAAACATATCTGCTTCAAGGGTTTTTCCACGTACAAGGGTCTTGATTTTGATAGAGTTGGACTGTGTGCCACTCCTGTCCTTCGTATAGTCCTTGTTGACCTTTTCAGGCACGAAGCGTTGATCAACAAAGTTGTCGTCAGGAAACAGACCCCTTAGGAATGAGAGACACCCAAACGACATTGTCAACATTGTTTGGACGAGTTTCTGAGACTGTTCGCAGGTTATTCTAGTCGACGTAGTTGAGACTGTCTTTGGTTTGGTTTGTTGGATAGTGGTCATATTTTTGAAAGATACTGCCTTTGATCTGAAAGATATGCCTTCCTGATGTAGAGAATGTTAATAAGTTGTGTGTTGTAGAAGTTATCGAGATGGAAAGTAAACTCTTGACTTTTATAGTAAATTAGCCGCCGAGCTTTCATATATACTAAGCAATTATTTCTTCGGATCAAAAATATTTGGGAATTTACCAACTATATCTATTCCTATGACGGGACGGACAAGAATGTATTTGGACTAGCGCAGCCGAAACGCCGTTTCCATGAATTTGATTCAGACTAACATTGGATGTGTTTATCCCGATCAAAAATGTGTGCACTACATAGCTTGACAATGTGTTTACAACATTTGCAAACAGAGTATTTAGCTTCATAGCAGCTTCAAAAAACGTTAGTTCTAAGAACGCCGCAAGAATCATACGAACCATTGTTGGTGACACTTGCTGGTCTCTACATTTCAAACTTTGGACAGTTCAGGAGTTAAGCGGGATCATCGGGTGTTGGCTATCAAGAAAAAACACTTGGTGATGAAAAATGAGATGTTGAAGAGTTTTCAAGCGAACGAATGCCTTAGTGCTATACTTTCCTTCACGACTCGGGCCAGAAGTGTTGGATTTGAAGTAGTAGAAAGAGATGTGTGGCCATACAAACAACATTTTATAGGCAACAAAAAAAAACAAGGTGGGAATTTCTTAGCACAAATTCGACCAGTACAAATTGGGTCCTGTTCTAAAACCAAAAGTTCAGAAAGCGTGATAGCACCATTACGGCGTAGGAACCTGTTTGCCAGTTAGAACTTGCCCACAACGTATTTAGGAAGAGACTAGGTAGCCAAAAGCGGGTCCATGTATGTGAGAAATACAGCAGCCATCTATTTCGGAAGCCGTGAGGTGTCTTTATGTTTGCTGGATTCAGCTTGTTGTTCTTCAACATAGAGCGACACATACGTACAACGTGACACAGGACCCCCGCCCTAATTTTGCAGATTTCCCCATATCTAATCTAATGTACCGATCCCAACCTTCCATGAACACTTACGGACCAGCTCTACTTCCACCAGGACAGATCATAGGAATGGAGGACTCTTCTATTTTTTCGCATAGCTCTCAGGACGTCTCTTCTACTGTTTCTTTGTATAATATGCCAGTGGGGGAAGAGATCTCGATGAAAGCTGTTCTTGACTACGATCCCTCGGAGGACCACCTGGGCTCTGGTATTTCTAGGCCAATGTCTAGATCTTCAGCAACATCATCACTCTCTATGGTTGCCACCAAAGACGGTGTAGAGGGCAGGAAAGTCCATCGCTATGGGATCCCGCAGTACTCCTTGAATTTGCTAAACTCTATGTCCACCAGCGGACCGAAACCCAAAGTACATTCTAAGCAACAGATGAATACAACCAACCACTTAGTGCAACCCAAGCCCAGATCATTGCATTCCGAGGAGTTGGGTGTTATGCAGAGTCCGGATCTTGCGCTTAATGCACCAATGACATTAAGAGAAAAGATGAGGCTCCTTAACTATAAGTCCGAAAATTTGCAATACAGCTCTTCAGCGGAGTCACTACCAGATCGTAATGAAGACAATGAGCCAGACAGCCTTAGAAACACCTCTGAGTTCCAACGTGGTCCCAGATCAATTTTGGAGACTATGAGCAACGACGCAGGCAGTAACCGGAGTACGACTGGCGATGATTTTTCGTACTTGGGCGACGTTAAAAGCCTACCCCCAGTATCTGTCCCAGTGGAGGTGAATCAAGGCGTACCTTCGATTTGGAGCAAATGACATCAAAAATTATAGGTAGACATGTATTTACCTTGGCGGATATCTGCAGTGTTTAAGGCACGATTTTAGCGCAGCAAACAAGTTGACGAGGTCATTTTGAGAAGTGTCACAAACAGTACTTTATTTAGCAATCTACTAATGACATATTTTGTGCGTCAAGTATATTCTGTGGTAATATCTCAGCTGAGTTGATTTTTGGCTAGCCTGAAATTTCGGATTTCAACTTAAAAACTTTAGTAAAGTTAACATTTACGTAATTGGCTTTGCCTCTGAGCCAACACTAAAAGTTCCATCAAGGCCATGCTTCAACTGAGATCAAGTCTGAAAGCTCAGACGAGGAGGTCAGCGGCTGCGCTATGTCCAGCTCGTTTTCCGATAATCTCTAGTGTCCGTCACATCTCTGACAGCCCAAAAGAAGTTTTCACCAAGCTTTCCGATGAAAACGACCCTCAAAGAGATGCATTTTTTAGATACTCTTGGGGTTCATGGATCAAAAATGATCATGCTGAGAAGGAGAAGAGAACAACGAAGTTTTCGATAGAGGGATTAACCGATGTTATCTCAAACTTGTATGCTCAATCAACGGCCGCGGCTAAGGCGAATAACACCACAGATGACATCCCAGGACCATCATACAATCAAAATTTGACAGTTTCACTCCCCCATAACTTGGTAAAGAGCAAGTTAGGATCATTGAAACCTAACGAAGCCTTGAAGGTGACTGCGATGGCGAGCATTCACGAAGGTAGACACCACAGAATCTACAAAGTGGATACAAACGCTGGAAAGTCCTTTGTACTGAGAATTCCATATGCAACTATTAATGAGTCGGCTATTTCCTATAGATTGAAAAGTGAGGTTGCGACCATCGATTTTGCCGACCTCAAATTAGGACTGAAGGTCCCTACGGTATATTGCTATGGCGCCAACGCTTTGAACCCCGTTAGGCAACCTTTTATATTGCAAGAATATATTGAAGGGCGACTCTTGATGCGTGACTGGACCCCGTTGGAGGACGACAGTGCAGATAAAACTACTCATTTGGACAAGTTGAATAAAGTTATCGACCCATTGTCCCAATTCCAGGCCAAAATGCTAAGTGTGCCCTTCAACCAGTTCGGAAGCTTGTATTTCGCTAAAGATGTTCCTGAGGTCACAGATCTTGCCTACGACGGTGAAGCAAATAAGTCGCTCGCACACAGATGGCGTATCGGACCTTCCACGGAACGGTGTTTTTGGAGACAAAAATCCGCATTGCCCCTAGAGCAGGTGAAGAAGTTCACCGGCCCATGGCCCAGAGACCAACCAATGGCTATGGTCAAGGACTTGGCCAAGCTAGAAGCAGATAATGCCAGAGCCAGACTGGCGTTGCAACAGGCTGATGCTTCACCTACCCCAGTTGACGAAAGTGTATTGAGAGAGCAAGCTCGGGCATTTGAGAATGTTGCGAAAATATCTGGCCTGCTTTATAATGTTAACTCCAACGTGGTACCAAATATGGCCGAGCTCTTGAAACCTCGCTTGCACCACCCTGACTTAGATCCCATGAATGTCTTGGTTACTGACCAAGAAGGTAGCACCTCCTTTCTCTTGGACTTTGAAAACACGAGCATTAAGCCTTTCATTTTGCAAAATGCCCCCCAGTTTGTTGCCTACGACGGTCCCAAAATCTATAACTTGGAGGAAGACGTCGAGAACTACACGGAACTATCAGAGGCCGAGAAGGTCCAGTACCAATTTATGTACAAGCGTACGCGGAACCAGCACCTGTGGGAGTCTGCATTGAACAAAAATTGCAAGACTCTAATTTCCGCAGTTGCACCTCCTATCAAGCTTCTGAGAACCCCCTATGTTACTTGCGTGGAACGCAAAAGTGATGCCGAATACTTGCTCATCGACGAAAGTTTGATTCAGCTGCGTGAGGTTTGGGAAGTTTTTGCCAAGAACAAACTGGTCAGCAGCGCCAAGTTTCCACTTGAATTCTCCGAGGAGCAAGTCGAGAAGCATGCTGCGGATTTGAACGCCTTCCATGAAAAGCTAATCCAAAGTCCTTTTGCCGCGACCCAGGGGTGGATTCCCCAGGACATGTTTGACAACCTGCTGAAGGCAGGCATTTTGGTCAAGGACCCTCAAGGGGACTACACTATCAAGCAACAATAATCATTTAATATCATTCATAGCAAGAAAAAGGGACAGTCGTCGCCGTTACAGTCTTGAGCACTTTATTCTGCAATTCTCGAGTGTGCAAACAGATCGTCAAGTAGAGGATGACAGAACTGTACTAAATGACCAGTTTTCGCTGCGAACCTCTGGGTGACTCCTCCTTCTTAGCAGACAGAGCTCAGACAGGAGTCATTACGTACAAAAAGACCCCAAATTTTTGGATTAGTCGCTTAACACGTAAAAAATTTCGAGGCGGACATGTATCTCCACCTCCGTGTATATGACAGATCTCTTTTTAGACGCGCGGCAGATCTTATCTACCAAACGGACATACATGTCCACCTATGTTTTACAGTTCAGCTCAGAGCTGTGCGGATGGTGATGTGAACGCAGAAGGTAAAAGACAGCTATATTATTCGTATTCTGCACTACCCCATATTTATTGAAAAATCTGGTAGCCATCGCCAACTCGAGCGTCAGGCCTGGTAAACAGTAGCACCCTTCGAATGTCACACTTCAGGCCCACTTAATGTCAATCAAAATCGGCCCGGCACATGAAGAATAACAAGTTGCTTGAGAAAGTCATATCACATGCTGTTGAAAAATTTTCCCGCTGATTGGTGGCTCCGCTGCCACCACAGCATGACTGATTGGCTTTAATTCTTCCTGACCGGTTTGGCCGGTGTAGCTGAAAAATTAAATGAGTAGTCACTTTTTTAATTATATTAAGAGCATTTTGATGATGACTATAAGTAAGCGCAAGGTCGATAAACACTAGTTTGCTTGGCAATTGTATCACTTGTGTGTTCTACTTGTATTATAAGCAAGCGGTTGTGTGTTAAGCTTTTCCAATTCCCCGTGCGTCTCACCTTACATCAACTGACAAAATGGCCTCTCCACAGCAGATTAATAGCTTGCAGAATTCGTTCCAAAGGGCAGTGAACTTGAGCGGATCTCCCGGCCAGGTGTCTACCTCACCAACTCAATCTTTCATGAGCTCGATTCCTCGCCGTATGAGTGTCTCGAAGCAGACTAAGGCGTTGAAGCCCTTTTCCACAGGCGACATCAAAATACTGCTGCTGGAAAACGTTAATCAAACAGCCGTAGAGATATTTAACGGCCAGGGCTACCAGGTCGAATACTATAAGGCTTCTCTTCCTGAAGATGAGCTCATTGAGAAAATCAGGGATGTACACGCCATCGGTATCAGATCCAAGACAAAATTAAGCGAGAGAGTCCTGAAACACGCAAAGAGTCTTGTTGTAATCGGGTGTTTCTGCATCGGTACTAACCAAGTGGACCTCGACTTTGCCGCCAAAATGGGTGTGGCCGTTTTCAACTCTCCATTCTCGAACTCCAGGTCTGTGGCCGAGCTTGTGATCGCCGAAATCGTCACTCTCGCCAGACAACTTGGCGACAGATCCATTGAAATGCACACCGGAACCTGGAACAAGGTGTCCAACAAGTGCTGGGAGGTCAGAGGCAAAACGCTAGGGATCATCGGATACGGTCACATTGGGGCCCAATTGTCCGTGCTGGCGGAAGCGTTTGGTATGCATGTGCTCTACTACGATGTTGTTACCATCATGGCTCTAGGTACTGCTAAGCAGGTCTCGACCTTGGATGAACTGTTGGGCAAATCGGATTTCGTGACCTGCCATGTGCCGGCAACCGCGGAAACAAAGAATTTGTTGTCTGCTCCTCAATTTGCCGCCATGAAGGACGGTTCCTACGTCATCAATGCCTCTAGAGGTACCGTGATCGACATTCCAGCCCTTGTGCAGGCTATCAAGGTAGGGAAGATAGCTGGTACTGCGTTGGACGTTTACCCTCACGAACCCGCCAAGAATGGTGCCGGCGCCTTCAATGACGATCTGAACGATTGGGTTTCAGAACTGACCTCGTTGCCCAATGTCATCCTGACTCCACACATTGGTGGCTCTACTGAAGAAGCTCAAAGTGCCATCGGGATTGAAGTGGCCACTGGTTTGACAAAATACATCAACGAAGGTTGCTCCGTTGGTTCTGTCAACTTCCCCGAAGTCTCCCTCAGGGGCCTAGATCTGGATCAAGAAAATGTGGTCCGTGTCTTGTATATTCACCACAATGTTCCTGGTGTCTTGCGGACCGTGAACAATATTTTGTCCAACCATAACATCGAAAAACAGTTCTCTGACTCTCAAGGTGACATTGCCTACTTGATGGCAGACATTTCCTCCGTAGATCAAAGCGGTATCAAGGAAATCTACGATCAACTGAATGCTACCGAATACAAGATCTCCATCAGATTGTTGTACTAAGCAAATTATATACATGATTTTTACGTTCTAGCTCAAAAAAAGGTATCGACCTGTAAAGCATCAACAAAGTCAGAAAAGATAAATGAAACTTAAGTTGTGGACTGGAAGGAATGCCTGACCTCACTTTTTATTCACTTTCGCTACTGATTTACTGACGCTGGCGTGGTTAAATTGAATTTACAGATCTCTTTACACGAGCACCGGTCTATGAAAGACGGTGGCAAAATAACTAGGGTAATCCGATCAATCTTTACCACATTAAAACACATTGGTTAAACCGAGAGAACCAGTTTGATAGCCATTGGGTTCCTAGAGAGGCTTCATCTTACAACTGGAAATGTCGGTGGCAACAGCTGCACCACTTTTAGCCCTATTGAAGGAGGATGACCAAGTTGCGCAAACATATGCCTTAGAATCCATCAATGGGGTTGTAGACCAACTATGGTCAGAAATTTCGAATGAAATTACGCAAATAGAGGCTCTTTACGATGACAACTCTTTTAAAAGTCGGAAGCTTGCTGCTTTAGTGGCTGCTAAAGTATATTATAACTTGGGAGAGTATGAATCTGCCGTCAAATTTGCACTTGCCGCTGATGAGCACTTTGACGTGAATGAGAGATCACAATTTGTTGAGACGATAGTCTCACATAGCATTGACATGTACATGCGTGCCTCTTCCTATAATTTTGAAAATGCAAACACTCCTAGATCTATCGACCCTCAACTGACTGCCGTATTTGAAAGGATGTTAAAAAAATGTACTTTATCAGGCGAGTACAAGCTAGCTTTAGGAATTGCTTTAGAAAGCTACAGGTCCGACGTCGTTGAGGAAGTCTTGAAAATGCGTGTTTCGGAGGATTCAGATAACAATGCTCTAAAACTAATCACCTACGTCCTGGCAGCCGCTTCTACCACTATATCGAGCACTCCGTTCAGAGCAGATATCTACCACAAACTATTTGGCATCCTTATGTCCATGAAGACTCCCGATTATTTCACAATCTTAAAGATTATCGTCACTCTGAATGACCTCAAACTCGCTAAAATTCTATTTGACAAACTTTCCCAAGAAGAAAACCCCGAAATTGCCTATCAAATTGCCTTTGATTTGGTGTCGTCTGCATCCCAAGGGCTGCTTGACGGGCTAGCTATGACTCTTAAAAACGAACAATACGATTCAAAAGTCCTTGAGATTCTCTCTGGTATACCGACTTGTGACTACTATAACACGTTTCTATCCAGAAACAAAAATATTGACCTGAGCCTCTTGAATAAGACAAAGTCTTCGATGGACGGAAAGTTTTCCCTGTTTCACACGGCAGTCAGTGTGGCGAATGGATTTATGCACGCGGGGACGACTGATGATTCTTTCATCAGATCTAACCTTCCATGGCTAGGAAAGGCCCAGAATTGGGCCAAGTTCACTGCAACTGCTTCTCTCGGCGTAATCCACAAGGGCAATCTTTTGGACGGTAAGAAGATTATGGAGCCTTATCTACCAGGCAGTAGAGCAGCTTCTCGCTACATTAAAGGTGGCTCCCTTTATGGTTTAGGACTGATATATGCTGGTTATGGGAGGGAGATTCTTGACTACTTGAAGTCTCACGTTGTTGAAAATAGCTCTTCGGTGGGCGATGAGGATGTTGATGTATTACTGCATGGTGCCTCTTTGGGTATTGGTCTTGCGGGTATGGGATCATCTAATAGCGAACTTTATGAAGCCTTAAAAGAAGTGCTATATAATGATTCCGCCAACTCGGGGGAGGCCTCGGCACTGGGTATGGGTCTCATCATGCTTGGAAGTGGTGACTCTAGCGCTATTCAGGACATGTTTGCTTACGCTCAAGAAACCCAACATGGGAATATATCGCGTGGTCTGGCTATGGGTTTGGCCGTAATTAGTTATGGTCGGAAAGAGTTGGCAGACGGTCTGATCAAGGATTTGGTAGAGCACGAAAATGGCTTGTTACGTTATGGTGGTGCTTATACAATTGCTCTCGCCTATGCAGGTACTGGTAACAACAAGGCGATCAAAAAATTACTCCATATTGCTGTATCAGACTCTAATGATGATGTCAGAAGAGCAGCAGTTATTGCCCTAGGTTTTGTTCTAATCCGTGATTACACCACAGTGCCAAGGCTCGTAGAATTATTAGCAGAATCTCACAATGCTCACGTCCGTTGCGGTACCGCTTTTGCTCTCGGTATTTCGTGTGCTGGACGAGGACTACAAGCCGCCGTGGATCTTCTATTGCCATTGACTAAAGACCCGGTCGATTTTGTGCGCCAAGCTGCTATGATCTCCTTGTCCTTGATTTTGATTCAACAGACAGAGAAAACCAACGGTAAAGTCAAAGAAGTCAACGAGTTGTTTCTCAGTGTCATCTCTAACAAACACCAAGAAGGTCTCGCCAAGTTTGGTGCTTGTGTCGCCCAAGGCATAATGAATGCAGGCGGGCGCAATGTTACAGTACAACTCGAGAATGTGGAGATGGGAACTTTAGACACTAAGGCAGTAATAGGGCTGGTAATGTTTTCTCAATTTTGGTATTGGTTTCCCATGACCCACTTCTTGTCTCTGTCCTTCACTCCTACAAGTGTCATCGGAGTTCGGGGTCAGGATCTAAGCATTCCTACTTTCCAATTCAACTGCCACACAAGACCAGATGTTTTCGACTACCCCCCATTGTTTGAGGAGGATATTGGTAAGAACGTTGAAAAAGTGGCCACCGCAGTCTTGTCCACCACGGCGAAAGCAAAGGCAAGAGCTAAGAAGACTCGTAAAGACACAAAAGAAGGCGGTGATTCTCAAACAAAAAGAGAATCGAAGACCGAGCTCAAACCAGAGGTCAAAGAGGAAGCCAAAAAACCTGAGGACGAGGCAAAGGACGACGCACCTTACAAACTTAAGTACGTCAACAAACCATATCAAATTGAAAACGCATGTCGGGTTGTTCCACAACAACTGAAGTACATTGCCTTCTCTAAGGAAGATAGATTTGTACCTGTGCGCAAATTTAAAGGTAGCAACGGTGTGGTCGTTGTAATCGATAAGAGCCCAAAGGAACCTGTCGAACTGATAAAAACGACGAAACAGAAAAAGGACGTCGATGCGCCTCTTCCAACGCCTTTCAAAGTAGAGGACGAGCTAGAGTTTTCGAAGCTTTCATAGATACGCGAGACGGTCAAATAAATAGGGTTTAGTGTAAAATGAACTTACAGCATTTGAATCATCGTGGTTCTTGTAGACAAAGTACTTTCTGCATAATTTGTACATAAGGTTGACTTTAATCTGTGCACATTATATAAAGCTTTTTGGATGTATTATGATAGTAAGCCCACTTTTCAGCCAAATCTGTTCAAGGCTTCACTCACCAAATCCTTCTGTCCCTCCTTGATTTCACCCTTTCTGATCAGTTCGTTGCGTTGACGTGCGGCCTTTTCTTTCTCTAATTGTGCATTTACTCTCAATTTCCTCTCATCGATAACATTTTCAGTCTTTTTGCGCAAAAACGATCGTAGACCAGAATTTTTGCCTTTTACAGTTGGCATCACTTGAGGAACATCTTTGTTGTTCTTCGCCTCATTAGCCTTCTCATTGGTAAGCTCAGCCAGTTCCTTGGCGTTTAATCTAGTGGTTGTGGCTCTCTTATCCACAGTACCGATAACATTTGGATCCAAAGCAATAGAGTCTGCAGGTAGCTTGTTCAACAACGTCCTGACTTCTTGTTCTTGCCTCTGTTTGGCCGTCTCGAATGGATTAATCTCCAAAGCATCGTAATTTGCTTCACCAGCACCGGGTATTATCAGATTGCGTACACCATCCTGGTGACCAACCCCAAGTAAATCTTCGAATGGTACGAACTGCGTGTTAGTTACCTTACTCCCAGGAAACATGCTGGACATATAAGGTGTATTACGATCTTTAAAGCCACTGGAGCCGAAATATGGCCTCGATGATTTATTGGACTTAAATGCGTCCTTCCAAAGAGTGACGTGGGGGCCTCTAGAAAGAGCCAGTAAACCAGAATCCGAAATTTCCACATTTGAACCAGGAGTAGGTAGGTTTTCGACCGTATGTAATTCGCGGAAATTTCTAATATCCCAGATCTTCATGGATTTGTCGGCTCCGGTGGTAACCATGTAGCGACCTTGTCTGTCTACCGCTACACTTGTGATTGGACCACGGGCTGATAGCAACCTTGCCAATGGGGTTGGCATGTTAGGTGCCCAAAGCGTAACGGTACCATTACTATGTCCTAAATGGATCACCGCATTCCATGGATTCTGGGCCATAGCAGACGTGGGTCCCAGTTTTGTCCGAATCTCTGCTTGCAGCTGACCGGTACTGACGTCCTGATATTTAAGCCACCCTGTCTGCCCAGCAGTGGCGAGCAGATAGTGGTAGGGCAAAAATTGCATATGCTTAACCTCAATGTGCTGTTTGAGGCGATGTAATTCCACGCCTTCGTGATCGTAAATGAAAGTGTATTTCTTTTGGGCCACTGCAAAGTACTGCTCATTCTGTAGATAGGTGGCAGCCTGACATGTTTCGTTGAGATTTAGCTCTGCGCGCAGTTGGCCCTTGCGCCAGTCCATAGATGCCACATGGCCCTTGCGACCGCAAATCAGCAAGTGGGTCCCGTTACGGGAGTAGTTGATGGAATAAGGTCCAAAATCTCGAAGTTTCAGGTCTAAAGCTTTGTTGGCCGTACTGACGTCCACGGCGCTGCGGATTTCATCCTGTTTAACTCGAAATGTTTTCTCCAGTTCGTTTTCTGCCTCCAAGAAACCTGCAGATTCCGGCAACAAATACTCGGTCGCTGCTGCCGAAGAAACTGCATCTTTGTATTGTTCGTCGATCCTCTTGAGACCCGCCTTCAGTTTTTTATCTTTAGTCTTGTTGCTGAAGCCATTTTGCTTCTTGGACCCAAACTTGGTGCGATCGAACTTGTCCATTTTCCCCCAAGCTTCGGAAGTATCTCTCAAAAGCTACTGGAAATACAACAAAATTTCCTGGACACCTAAACCGGGGAGCTTGAGATGGTTTCTGTGATAGTTTTGGTCGCAGTTGTTTCCGTAGCTCATCGCATCTCATCGCATCACTTCGAAAATTTTCAGTCATGTGATATCGAGCTTCAATATCGGCCTTGCGACATTCCACCCGACTCCACAACGGAGCCTTGCTAGAGGCTTACAGAGACACTATTGTGCTCGCTGACAGCTCATGGTAGAGGCTTGATGCATTAAGAGGCTAGAAGCCATGCTTTTTTTGACTCCCGGTTTACGAACCTACAAATCTTGAGAAATTCAAGAAAACAAGGATAAAACTTTACAATCCCTAGAAAAGTGAAGCTAACGCTTGTAGCCCTCTTAAATATTGCACACCCTGTCGGCTCGAAATCTTTGGAGCCTCTGAATTATCAAAATGCTTGACTGACAATCCTGCGTCACACACGTATATCATGACTTATAGTAGCCTTCTATTGTGCCGGACATTTCCTTAAATTTGGGTTTACAAAGCACCCCCATAGCTCTTCCCACCTTCCAGAGCACTCAAAGTCTCCACATAGGGGCTCTGGTGCTTTGTAAAAGCGTTTCTGCATTCACAGGGTTCTTGAGTGAGGTCCTGCTCGCTATTATAAAGTGCTAACTGTGGAGGTACCTAATTTACACGAGCGAATGTAAAAGACTCAAACCTTGAGCACTAGAAAGTTCGAGCAGCGGCTCTTTCGATGATGCTCTTGGTTACATGTCTATTTGTTTATCTGTCGTTGTTTTGTAGCCTGTGGAGTTCGGTTAATATAATGAAAAAATTGACCAGTGAATGGTACGTCCAAAAACCAAGAATTGGCATCTTCCACTACCGCTCCTCACAGATCCAATTGGCATTAGTTGAAATGCCATCTCGGGTGGTTCTCCAAGGACTTTTGAAGAAGCCAAATTACTTTTTGCGGAACAGCAGATATCCGCTAAAATCTGGGTTCAATGGGGCAAAGTTCATCCTGTACACTGCTGGGATGATTGGCGGAGGGTTTGCCGGTTTGTACCTAATCAACTCCAGATCGGCGATTCACGAATACGTACTGTGTCCTCTGGTGCGGTTTATGACGCCCGATGCGGAAAACGGGCACAAGTTGGGAATCTTTTTGTTGAAGTGGGGACTTACGCCAAAGCTGCTCTTCGACAAAGACGACGAGGTTTTAAAGGTCAATGTGTTTGGCACAACGATGAGCAACCCAATCGGATGCGCAGCTGGCCTTGATAAAAACGGGGAAGCCATTGATGGGATTTTACAAGGAGGATTTGCGTACCACGAAATCGGGTCTATAACTCCACTGCCGCAGCCAGGTAACCCTAGACCTAGGTTCTTCAGATTGCCTCGTGATGGCGCAGTGATAAACAGATATGGCTTCAACTCCGACGGCCACGAACACGTTTTTGCCAACGTTGCCGCGCGCGTTTCCGATTATCTATACTCGTACTTCTCAAAGAATGCCAGTATCGACAAACTGTCTCTATATCAAAACAAGCTGCTGGCTATCAATCTGGGTAAAAACAAGAATGGCGACGAGGTCAAAGATTATCTGAAAGGTGTGGAGAAGTTCCAGTCGCTAGCCGACGTCTTGGTGATAAATGTCTCATCGCCAAACACGCCGGGTTTAAGAGATTTGCAAAATGAGTCTAAATTGACAGATCTTTTGAGCCAGGTTGTAGACAAGAGAAACTCCCTCGTCTGTGCCGGCAACGCCTTGGGTGCAACTTCTCACAGGCCACCCATTTTGGTCAAGATAGCCCCCGATTTGACGGCCCCAGAGTTACAATCCATCGCTGAAGCTGCCAAAAAATCCAAAGTGGACGGTATCATTGTGTCCAATACCACGATCAAGAGACCTGGTACACTCATTACTGAAGATGAAACCCTAACACACCAAGTTGGGGGTCTATCCGGTAAACCTTTGAAAGAGTTTTCTTTGAAGGCTCTGCGGACAATTTACCAGTACACTCGTGATTCAGACTTGGTTCTAGTCGGTTGCGGTGGTATTTCTTCTGCAGAAGACGCGTTGGAGTTCGGCAGAGCCGGCGCCAATTTCGTGCAGCTCTACACTGCGTTTGCCTACAAGGGCCCCGGCCTTGTGGCCAAGATCAAAGACGGTGTCACGGAGCAATTGAAGAAGGAGGGAAAAACCTGGATGCAAATAGTGGGCGAAGATCAGAAGTAGTGCTAAAACGTATACACATAGACACATCTTTTATATTAAATAATTTAATGTGGTTCAGCCTCGAAATGCAGAACAGAAGTTACTAAATGGCATGGTAATACTGGAAAATACCGATGAGCAAGATCGCAAATGCCAAGTCTGTGAGATACATGGATATGACGTCCCAGTATTGAAGGGCCTGGGAAACCTTGCCTGTAAGATTAGATATCGGGATAAGTCCCGGTGGGACCATCGACAGAAGCTTCATGACCTTGCTGTTGCTGTTGAGAGTGTTGATCTTGTGCGACTTTTCAGCAGAGAGTAGCAATTGGTAATACACCGACAAAGTAACAATTTCAAATGTAGTGAAGACGGTGAAGAAGTTCGCGGGTTGGGTGAGGTGGTTCATGGAGTTGAGTTGGAAAATCTCGCGCGAGGTGTGTGTAACGTAGTAAATATACGGTAAAATGAAGAATACCCACTTGATCAGAATTGTGTAGGATTTCAGCTTGTTAACCGAGGCGTTGTGGGCCTCTAAAACCGCGGCATCAATAGGTGGCCCCCCAACGCCAGCAAACGCCTTTTCTGCCGATTGTTGTGCCTGCTGGTCCATTTGTACCGACTTCATCAACTGGGCGAAAATGTCCGGTGTATCGGGTGTCCCGTTCCCAGGCGTGGAGGAGGTTTCCTGCTGCATCTTGGCGAGCTGGGCAAACAGGTCGAGCTCCGGATTGCGCGTAGGCTCAGGCGTCGCTGTGGGAGCAGTGGTGGGCTTTTTGGGTCCTTTCTGCGCGAGTTGCGCCAGAAGCTCATCCATCTGTTTCGTGGAGTCCTGGTTGTTGGTCGGCGACCCGGTAGACGCCGCGGATCCAGACCATTCGGGACTGGGACTCGAGTTGCGAGAGTCCAGTGGCGACTCCGTCGACAAGAAACTCTTGTCAGACTGACCCGTGATCTTGGCCAGTCTGGACGAAGCTTGGCCATTGCCAAACTTCTGCTGTCTTCTTTCGCGCAGAAGGCGTCTCTTTTCTGATTCAGTAGTTTCTGACATCACAGAGTTGCTAGATGAGTAGGAACAGTTCGGGTTTGTCTTGGTTTGTTAGTTCAGGCGTGGTGGTCCCGGGCTAAGGTGCTACTACTTTTTCACCGGTGTCGTGATTGGGCACAACCAGCCATGGATGATAACCTGACTACTTAAGATGTATGTATAGGGCATTCGCGCCGGTGGATGGAGAGGAGTGCGTCGTTGATTGTGGTTTGAATCAAAATCATGCTCCATATTTTGCAACGATCTCGTCGAATTTGGCATCGTTCACACGGTAATTTTCACTTAGAGGGTGCTCTGGCTTCACATCGAGCAATTCGGCTCTGATGGCATCCGGGTGCTCGCCGTGCATAGCCGCAAGTGTAACCTTATTGGCCAGTAGCTCCGGCGTGTATAGAGCGGCAGACTCAGATTGATTTTGGTAAAATTCGGATTCCAGCAGCTCGACCACCGCTTGCGCCTCCGGTAGGTTCTGCTGCTGTAGGTGCAGACTCAACAGCCCGAGCTGCGACTTCCAGCACGGCAATGTCTGGCACAGTTCCTCGTAAAAATAGAAGTTCGACCCGGACGTCTCGCGGCCCAGCGCGAAGTTCACGTACGAGTCAGCCATGTTCACCACGATCTCGTCCTCGTTTGGATACTCGTCGTTGGCGGCCAGGAAGTTTTGTAGGATCCGCGCCCCAGCGCTGCTGCCGGTGCTCCCGGCGGTGCCACTGCCAACCTTCTGTCCGGCCACAACCGCGATTTGCACCGCCAGTAACGCGAGCTCCACGGCCCCGGGCCCCGTGGCATCTTCCAGCGCGTCGGTACATGTTTTTAGCGCCTTCTCCAGCTCCCCGGCACGCGCCTGTGCCGTTGCCCACACGTTGACCACGAACAACGACGATGGCGCCTCAGCGACCGCTTTTTCCAGCTTGGAAAGGTCTCCGCCCTTGGCGCTCGCGAAGTACTCTGTAAATACTGCACCCAACGGCGTGGCACTGTTGGGGACGTCCAATTGGCCCAGCGCCTGCTGGCACTTGGTCCGGTAGAACTCCACAGTTTCTGACGACTCCGAAGCGTTTTGGGCGGCCCTGGAAAGCGCTTCTTTGTAATTCCCCGTGTAGTATTGCTGCTTGACGGCAAACAGATCCATTGAGTGCTAGGTTTGATGTGAGTTGATCTGGAACGGGACTGGCGTTGGGATCTCGAAGCCATAGCCCAATCTTCTAATAAGGAATTGTGTTGATGTCTTCATATACGAATATTGGTCAATTTATATAACAGGACATAGTTAAAGGGAAGCTTCCTGGAACCAACCAAAGCTAATAGATAGTTGGTCGTTGTCTAAGGACGACTAAGAGCTTGCACACTTGGTTCCAGTAGCTCTATAATGATGAACGGGGAAATTTCCAACCAGAAAGAGCCTCAGAGCGCAAAAAACGGACGTTTTATGGATAAACCGTGGTTTCAACAGGCTTACCAGATGGCGAAGGACTTTTACGCGAAAGACGAAGCCCTGGATCCAAAGGATAGATTGGAGCTATCGAAGATGTATGTGGGAATCTCCAGGGCTCAGCTCTGGGGCGGGTGGGTCGGTTTCGCGGTGGTTTTTGGAGGGCCATTTGGCTACCAATGGCACCGAACAGGCGCGATCAAAGGCGTCAAAGTGCCTCGCAACTTCGTCCTTGGGCTGGTAGCAATGGCTCTGAGCGCACATGGCTGTGGACGGGTCCGGTACAATGCGCAGGTGGCGCGGCTGGCTCCGCTAGCACAAACATCCGAATGGGACAACGAAGTGGAACAGCCCGCGGCGCCACAGAGCCGAGAGACGAGACAGTACGAGATGCTTAAATTGCTTGGGTACGGGATGGCACCCCGTTGGGGCCACTATTTCTACTCCACGTACACAAACCCGGAGCGTCGATTGCCCAACCCGAGCACACTGCTGAAAAAAATGCAAAGCGGCGAACAGCAGCCACAAGTGTCGCCGTTTTTGAACCAGCGTGATCCCATGGGGCTATACTCGGGTCCTGGCCATGACAAGAAAGAGGGTATAACACCACATCGTGAACCGACGGATTTGGGGGAGTCCCGGTCCTCGTGGGATAAGGTGCGCGTCCAGAGCGGGGTAAATAGCAGCAACAGTGGTAGTGGGTGGGACCAGCTTCGAATGCGACCACAGGACGGCCCGGATGCTGACGATGCTGACGATACTGACGAATTTAACGAATTGATGGAGCGCGAGAGGCGTGGCGAAGACACCATTTGAAATTTTGCGACAACGCGGGCTGCTGTATCTACGAAACCTGACAAAGAACACCTCGAGGTACTGCTAATGGTAAAATTATGACATTATATATGACAGCACGATGATAATGATATGTAAGGACAACTGTTTTCAATTATCGCCCAAGACATTTTCTAAACTCTTGGTCCGCTTCAACGCTTGCAACTGTTTGAAAACCGTTTCCAAGTCAATAGTGGCGTTCTTGCCTTGCATCTCCATCACATCCCTGTTTCTAATATTCACAGATCTCTCGGACATCTCTTGCTCACCGACAATGAAGATAAAGTTGTATTTCAACAATTGGCCATTTCTCACCTTCTTTTGTAGAGTATTACCACTCAAATCGACATCTGCGTAAAATTCTTGTTCCACCAACATGTCACGAACTTCCTTGGCATAGTCCTGGTATTTCACACCAACTGGCACCACAAGGACTTGGCGAGGAGACAACCAGAAGGGCCACTTCCCAGCGAAATGCTCTGTCAAAATGGCCGTCATTCTTTCCACAGAACCCAACACAGCACGGTGGATCATAACGGGTCTTTCGTAACCATCACCTTCTTGCGACTTGAACTCTAACTCGAATCTGGTTGGCAGTTGGAAATCCAGCTGGATGGTGGCACATTGAAACCATCTTCTAAGAGCGTCCGAGATCATGATATCGATCTTTGGACCGTAAAAAGCACCGTCACCAGGATTCAATTCCCATTTACCACCCCATTTCCTCAAAGCGCCTTCCAACTTGGCTTCGGCATTGTTCCAAGTCTCTAAATCACCCAAGTACTTCTCGGGACGAGTGGATAGCTCCATCTTGAACTCGAAGCCGAAAACCCCGTAAGCATATTTCAAAAAGTCGAAAATGTTTTCGATTTCTTGTTCGATCTGACTCTGAGCGCAGAAAATGTGAGCGTCATCTTGTTGGAATCTTCTCACACGCGTTAAACCCGACAAAGCACCAGAGAATTCATTTCTGTGAATGACACCAAAGTCTGCAACTCTCCATGGTAACTCTCTATAGGAACGCTCTCTGGACTTGAACATAATACAATGGCCAGGACAGTTCATAGGTTTCAAGCCAAACTGTTCCTTCTCCACATCAAACGTAAACATGTTTTCTTTGTAGTTGGCCCAGTGACCCGAGGTGTGCCATAGTTTGGCATTGTACATGTTAGGAGTAATGACTTCGTCGTAACCCCTCTTACGATATTCAGTTCTCAACATTTCAACCAGCGTGTTGTAGATTCTAGTGCCATGAGGTAGCCAGAAACAAGAGCCCGGGGACATTTCATTGAAATAAAACAGTTCTTGTTCCCTACCGATCTTTCTGTGATCGCGCATGGAGGCCTCGGCCAAGAACTTCAAGTGAGCATCCATCAATTTCTTGTCGGGGAAAGAAACACCGTAGATTCTTTGCAAAGAGTCATTAGTGGCTTCACCCAAGAAGTAACACGAGGAGTTCTTTAAAAGTTTGAAAGCCTTGATACGGCCCGTGTGGGGGATATGAGGACCAACACACAGATCGATCAACTTACCGCAACGGTACACAGTGGTCGCACCACCGTCTGGGATCTTGGTCTGCACTAGATACGTCTTGTATTTGGAGTAATGGAACATCTTGAGCAGATCCTCCTTGGACATAACAAGTCTTTCGAACTTTTGTTTTTCCTTGATGACATTCTTGGCCACACTCTCCAAGTTGGGGAAGTCTGCTTGTGACACAGTCCTCTCTGGAGTGTCAGCAGGAACGCCAGCGCCGTTTTTGATGGCAAACTCATAAAAGAACCCGTCGTCCGTTGGGGGTCCCAGACAGATGTGGGCTCCGAGGTTGCACTCACAAGCCTCTCCCAGGACGTGCGCAGACGAGTGCCAGAACACCCGCTTGCCCTCTTCGGACTCGAAGTCGAAAAACTCTAGCT
This sequence comes from Lachancea dasiensis, assembly GCA_900074725.1. Lineage (NCBI taxonomy): Eukaryota > Fungi > Ascomycota > Saccharomycetes > Saccharomycetales > Saccharomycetaceae > Lachancea > Lachancea dasiensis. The sequence continues at coordinate 1,045,636 of LT598458.1, forward strand.
TGATGGTTTCGCCCTCACTACCTTCCAAGGGTCTGTCTAGGTCCCACAGCTCCCCATTGACTTTCGAGATGCACTGCTTGTCGGGGAACGACTTGGCAATTTGCTTGGCAATGTCCATGGGACTCGTCTCCCACGCAGTGGCTTCTTTTTCCGACCCATCTTTCAACACCACTTTCAACACCGCGCGAGGCTTTTGGGCCACGCTCTCCGCGTACGATAGTTGCAACCTGTCGAACATGGCGTTTCTTTCCTCGATAAATTCGGGTTCTGGGTTCAAATATAGAGCTGACTGCTTGCCATTGTTGCCCTTGGCCTTCTTTTGAGTGTTGTTTTTCTCACTTTTCTCGACGTTCTTCTGTTCTTCGCTCTTGTTGTTCAAGACAAGGTTTTTGACCTTGTCTTCGACCTTGTGCACGGCTTCGTTGACGCTCATCCTTTGGGAACTTTTGCGAAGCAATCAAGCGAACTTGTGAAGCACCGATTGAGTTGGATAGATCTGGAGCCTGACTTAACAGTTGACTCATTTTTGAGATCAATAACTTCTTTAAGCTTTAAATCGAAAAATTTTAGGTTTTTCGTTCCACATGATAGTTAATCAAGTTAGTCAAGTTCTCGATGTTGAACTGACAATTTGAAGCTCATCGATTGACTCATCGCTGGCGTATAAGAGGCCATTGGGTAGACTTGGAAGGACGGGCATTAGTGTTAACGGATGAGTTTTGAAAGGTAGTGATGCTTGCAAATGGTTCGAAACGTGAGGAGCCGTTTTCGCCCAGGGAAAGTGAAGGTATACCCGTGAGCTCGGGCTTCCAGGTGGAGCAGGAAACTTGGGTGAATGGAGTAGGTGGCGGTTCCGAGGGAACCAACGTGCAGGAGCTGGCCAATGGGCCAGAGCAAGAGCCAGAGTTTGAGGTTTTGGAGCTTCCTGAAGGGGGACGCAAGGCGTGGCTGGTGGTATTTGGATCTTTCATGGGCCTGTTCCCGGTTTTCGGGCTCATGAACTCTTTGGGCGCGGTGGAGTCGTACATATCGCGGAACCAGCTGATCCACGAGTCGTCGTCGGTCGTTTCATGGATTTTTTCGATATATCTGTCCACGACGTTCCTAAGCTGCATCTTTACGGGAAGCTACTTTGACCGAAACGGCGGAAGAGGGCCATTGTGTCTCGGAACGGCGCTGTTTGTATCTGCGATTTTGATAACTGCAAACTGCACGGCGGTCTGGCAGTTTGTGCTGGCGTTTTCGCTTCTGGGAGGCATTGCGTCAGGCATTTTGACCACGCCGCTGGTGAGTTGCATTGCCACATGGTTTATCAAGAAGCGGGCGATTGCATCGAGTCTGGCGACGATTGGTGGCTCTGTGGGTGGAGTCGTGCTGCCACTGATGCTTCGGTCGCTGTACTCGACCGTAGGTTTCCAGTGGGCCCTGCGTATCCTGGCGCTGGTGTGTCTGTGTTGTTTGGCATGTTCCATTTATTTTGCCATTGAGAGTGAAAAGCCAACCGTGGAACCGTTTAGGAGCAATACTGAAGCGTTTAGATGGTACTGGGGCTCAGTTTTGAGTTGGCGATATTTTCTGGAGTGGAAGTTTCTGTTCGCTGCCCTAGGAATGAGTCTTGCTGAAAACTCGCTCACCGCGTCTTCGACGTACTTGGCATCTTACGCTTTGGCTCAGGGCAACACAGAGAAGTTCTCCTATTCGCTGATTGCCACAACCAACGCTATTGGCGTTCTGGGGCGTTATGTGCCGGCATATTTGGCAGACAAATATTCAGGACGCTTCAATACGGTCATCGTCACCACCTCGATGGCTGCTGTTTTCAATTTGGTGCTGTGGCTACCGTTTGGAAGTAGTACTCGCGTTCTCTGGGCTTATTCGATCTTGTATGGTTTCTCTACGGGGTCTGTACAATCCCTCATACCTGTCTGTCTTGGTCAAATTTCAAAGACATCTGATTTTGGCAAGCGGTACGCATCTGCTTACCTCTTAGTGGCCATCATGACGATCCCTGTTATACCCATAGGGGGAGCCATCATTGGAGAAGGCACGATCCAGAACTATGATTACTTCATCGTTTATTCATCTATGATGATGCTGGCTGGATCGGTGTGCTTCGCAATCTCGAGAAATCTATGCGTGGGTCTGAAGATGAGTATCTTTTAGACCAAACTTTGGCCACTGTGTTCTCTGTGTGTGAAATATAATCAGTGAAGGAACCTGACATCACGAAGCCAAAGTAAAGAACGGATGATTTCGAGCGAGTGGCATTACTTTATTCGTGACTTGGGCAGAACATAAAGAAGAGTATAGCGGCGCAGTAAATGCGTAACTTACCATTCACGGAGAATGGCCCACTAGTTTTTACAAGTCAGGCACGCAGACAACAGACGTCCAGGCCACAGGTATCTACGGTATTTCCCAAGGGATAAAAAAAATAAGGCCGTTTGGCAAAAGCTTATTTCGAGCGGGAAAAAGCTGCGGTTGACATCGACCTGTGGCGCATCGGGTTTGACCGCCGTCGTCTGTTTTTTATTGTCTTTTTTTTTTGCGACTTTTGGTTTCTTCCGAAAGTGGTCCGCTCGGCGAGGGTTTTGGCCCAGGTATTACTGCTTTAACACCCTGTCTAAAACATATATTTCAGGCTCGGAGTTTGTTGGACACACCTTGCGCCTCGCAGGGCATCGTACCGATCTCTGTTAGTCCAGCGCTTAGCAAGCACTTGACGACACAGTGGTGGAAAATGATCTTGGGCCACGCTCAACAAACTCAAGCTATTGACTCGTCCTCTAGCTCTGACGTTACGAAAAAGAGGCACGGTTTCCCGAGAGGACTATCTGACCAATTTTATCGCATTTTATAGATCTCCGGTTGAATTCTTATACACTGTAAACCGGGAACCAAGCCCAATTGAGCCGAAAATGCTTGGCATACTTAAGAAAATGGTAAGCAGACGTTTCTAGCCCAAAACAAGCAGCTAAATTAAGTCTAGCAGCCCACAGTTCCTGAATTCTTTGCAAGCTTGTTTTATCTATATTATATCACTAGAGTCGTAGGAGTGCCCTAGAACCCCCGGACCTTCGCGAGCATAATTTATTCTCTTCCAATAAAAATAAAACCCAGCGCCACGCTCTCTATCTCCAACAATTTGTAAGTATACTGGATCTGTTTTGGTGAACGACACGATTGGTTTCCGTATTATGTATCTAATTTACTATGACTGAAAAATCTCATCTCATCTCATGAAATTTCGCTTGCAAACAAAACAACTGGATAGACTCGATTGTTCCCTAATGGCTTCCCTACTCACTGAAACAGAGCCTCAGGATACTCTGCCGTTTGTTAAGGACGCAACTCCGTCGTTTGAATCGAATGAGCGCATTTTAGCTCCGTCCATCGATGAAGTGGACTCAAATCCAGAAGAGCTGCGAACGCTTCGTGGTAAAGGCCGGTATTTTGGAGACTCTGACCCATCTGAGTTTATTGCTGATGCAGAGCCCAAGTGTAATAACTGCTCTCAACGTGGTCACTTCAAGAGAGACTGCCCGCACGTCATTTGCTCGTACTGTGGTTTGATGGACGACCATTATTCCCAACATTGTCCAAAGGCTATTCGGTGCGCAAACTGCAATGGAGAAGGCCACTATCGCAGTCAGTGTCCGCATAAGTGGAGGCGGATCTTTTGTACCTTGTGCAACAGCAAAAGACACTCGCGGGACCGTTGTCCTAGCATCTGGAGAAGCTATTATCTTTTACAAGGCAACAGGCGGCGAGCATTGGCAATCCACAAAATTTACTGCTATAACTGCGGTGAGAAGGGTCATTTTGGCGATGATTGTTACCATGACCGGTCTTCCAGGGTGCCGAACGAGGACGGAAGTGCATTTTCTGGAGAAAATCTACCAAAACAAGTCAAGCAGGACTACTACACTCACTTGGAAAGATACCATGCTGACTTTCTACCAGAGGTGAGTTTTGATGAGTACAGAAGCCAGACGAATAAGAAATACGGCGGGTACTCGGATAAGACAGATAGTTCCTTGTATGACGATGGCTCGTTGTCCAGTTCACATTCCAAGAGGTCTAAGAAGAGGAGCCGAAAGAACGAAGGAGACAATAAGAGGTTAGGTTCACATTCTTCGAAAGGTGGTGTAAATTCGAATTTTTATCCACCTCCATACCAGAAATCCAAACCGGCTCCCAGGCCATCTTCAAGAGGCGTTGTACCACCAAAACATACCCGTAATCCATTAGACTTTCCTCGCTCTTCCAAACCACATCATCAACGATTTGAGTACTAGTTTGCAAGCTGGCCGCTGGAAACAATAACCTATACAATATCATGAAGACTAAGAAGCATCTGATGATTCATCAAGACTATAAAGTGGCACGAAGGTGATGAACTCTATAAAAGGTTGCTTTGAAAAATTCAATATACTTAGGTGGCTAGCTTGCGGAAACAGAGCTTTTTCCTTTGACCAGATGTACGATCGCTTATTTCACTCGGTCCAGCCGAGCAACAGGTTTTTCTCAACCACCGGGGTTCGCCAATTTCGTTTGAGGGGCCCCTAGCAACTATCGGTATTAGCCATGTCTTGTGGTGATGAAGAGCGAATCGACAGGGAGCCGAACGCAGAAAGAAAAGTGAGACGATATGAGGCGATGATAGGGCGCTCTGTCGGTCATATCAAATGGGCAACATTTGAGTTGCATCGGAGGAGCCCATGAAGGTTATACTGCCCAATGCTCTTTCTTGTAAAGTCAAACTCAAGCAATCCAGTAATGTGACAGAACCGATATTACTATGCAGTTTGAAACGCACACCAAGAAGGAAGATCTGGTCCGTCGAACTGGCAACGATTTCAAGTTCAACAGAAGTGTCACCTCGGCATTTTTTACAACCTGTGCAAGATTTAATATACTTCAAAATCAAAACAGCATTGTGAATTATTCCAAGTGAAAATGGTAGGACCTTCTTGGAAAGTAGCCAAACCTTATCACTGTAACCGGTTTGTGTTGGAGGCAAGATAAAAAGCAGCAAACCATTTGGATTCAAAAGAAGACTCAAATTTTCATTGAGCACATACAGTCGTTCCAATGGGTTACTGCAAGATAGGTATTCAGAGCCTTTTGTGAGCGAGTTGTGCACGTATCGAAAGGCCTTGTTGGCGGTTGCATCATACTGAAGGAATGGCCTCTGACTAAAGCTTGGACGAAAACCCTCAAGGGTAAGACGCCTGTCGATTGACATAATGCTTAAATTAGGGTAGAAATCTGACAGAAAAGGCAATGGCCGGCTTACATCGCTTATCATGTTGAGCCGCTTAGTTTTCGAGTGTGCAACTCGAAAATCTACCACGGTCTTGTCGATGGCCAAAGCCTGATGTCTACCCCGGCAACTCGAATGTTTAGGAAATTTTATGTTTTTGATAAAGCGCTCCGCCGTAGATTTTGCGAGATTGTGCTGGAGTTTACCAACGCGCCGCTGCCTTTGCTTAACTTTGATAGCCCGCCTTCTCTTGAGAACAGGACGATCTGGACAGTAGAGAATTTGATCTGCCGACGAAAGCAACATGTTTGCTTGAACTTCCGACTGGAGTTGTCGTTTTTGGCGCCAACATTGTACACTTAGAAGTTTAGGAACCCCGCCCCTCTGTCGAAGATCCCACCTTTGCGCCTCGCCATTGCTCATTGGGCCCCCCGAGTCGTAATATAGCTCGTCAAGTATGTAATGCAGGTGGTCAGGTTCACTAACGATTTTTAACTCTTCGTTCTCTTCCATGCTGCACAAACACCAGAGATCGGCTTCTCTGGTCGATGCTCGATCCTCTATTATTGCCTTCAGAATACTTAGATAGAGAAGGAAGCTGCGGCTAATGATAATTCTTTGGATCGTAAGTTGGGTACCAGACTCAGCAACTATGAAGCTCAAAGGGTCTATGGGATTTATACGAAGTTTCCCGACCCCCTCTGCAAGATCCACTGTGAAGGAAGGCTGGAAGCAAGCGACGCCCTCTTCACCCCCGTAGCGATCATGAAGTAGTTGGCGATAACACCAGTGTGCTGGAGCTAGAAAGCTGAATATATGGGTCGATGCATCTCTTCCGATGTAGGACACTTCTTTGAAGAACTGGCGATTTTCTTCGGTAAGATCTTCGGGGTTTGGTCGAGCAAAGTGTTGCCAGTGTTCCCACTTTTCTGCACCTTGGCTGGAAATGATATCGTCCGTTTTCACATAACCTGGAGGCAGGTTCAAAATGAAAAGGCACACCGTGCTGTTGTCCATCAAGCAGTACAAAATTCCGTCTTGATACTCCATCGAGATTATACGCGACTGTACGTCGGCATTCCCAGGTGAAGTTCCGCACGATAGATACCAGCTAGCCCGTAAAACTTCCTTGCCCGCTATCTTGGACGATACTTTGTCATGTACAGCAATAAAGCCATGTCCATGACTGATCAGCAAGTAGTCAGAGTGATCGAAAAATGTCTCTCGCTTGCTATCGACAGGATCATAGGACCATTGGCCTCTCGGCCGTAAGTAGCATAGTACAGTGGTTTGACCTCCCGTAGCATGGTTTGGCTGGATATACATCTTCTTTATGTTCAATTTCCCATTCTCGTACTCCACAATGCGGAAGTCAGCAGCACTGTCGTTCCCTTCCAAAGAAACCGCGAACTGAAGCATTGCCCGGCTTGGTAAACGTTTATATTGGTGAAACTCCGACCTTAATAGGCTTTATTTTGAGTCTCTTATGTGTCTTCTCGGAGTTTTACCCTGTTAAGGTGGATTGATATTGAAACAAACTGCTTCACCTTGAACAAGCCTAAAACATCACAGTTAGCTTGATTCTTACCATGACAGTTCCCAGAATGTTGGTTTTGAGAAGTGCCAGAGCTATTGGTACTTGGAGCGAGTCCAGCTTGGTCGTTGAAAAGAAATCTAAGTTTCAAGGCAGGTGTTGTGGTTTAAATAGTCAAGATGAAATACAACACTTATTAGCGAATCTATTGACTTCAAACAAATCAGTCAGTAGAGCGACTCATTCGCACATTTACGCCTGGCGAACTGGGCAACCGATACTTGTGGAGAACTCACGCACTATCTGCCCTCAAAAAAATGGACATAGAAGCCGGCCAGCAAACCGGCAAGTGAGAAACTTAAAACAAGGCTTTAACGACTGCGGCGAGTCTGGGGCAGGACAACGATTACTTGCATTATTGGAGCGAAGCAACATAGTAAATGTTATAGTCGTAGTGACAAGGTGGTACGGTGGAACGCCTTTAGGCAGCTCGAGATTTAGGTATATATCAGCAGCAGCGGTTGAAAGTCTTAAAAACGCAGGTCATCTCCCGTAAAAGCGGGTGTTCGTTATACTAGCACGGACGCTTGTCGCTTGTCGAGCCCTCATTTTGGTGCAATCTTTCAACCACGTAGAATATATATATATATGATATTATGTACAGTAACAGTCGAAATTAGAACGCACTTTTAAACATACTTGTATGGGTTCAAAATGGCGTTAGGGTCATACAAGCTCTTCAGCTGCTTGATCATCTTGATCTCTTGGTCGTTCTTTGAGTAGCCAATATAGTTCCTCTTCTGGAATCCTAATCCATGTTCTGCGCTGATGGAGCCGTTCTTGGAGGAGATAAACTCGTAGACAAAAGGTTCCAGGGCCTTTTCTACATCTTTGGTATATTCTCTGACGGCCACGTTCAAGTGCAAGTTTCCGTCACCAACGTGGCCATAACCCACAGCGCTGATCACGGGCTTCGCAGCGTCAGTCTCGCTCAAAAGACCCTGTTCGTTTAACTTTTCGTTTGCGGCCTCAACTAGAGAATAAAGGTCCTTGAGTGGTAATGAAACGTCATACTTGTAAACACCACCGCCAGCTTGACTGGACTCGGGGATCGACTCTCTCCATTCCCAAAGGTTGCGCAATTCTGTTTCGTCTTGTGCCACAACACCGTCCAGAACAGTGCCGTCTTCCATGGCCTTCTCCAGGAAAGCTTCAAGTTTGGTATCGTCGTGTTCTTTGTTCGAGCCTGAGGTTTCTATGAGGATGTAGAATGGATATTCGTCCTCGAGCGGGTGAGGTACATCCTTCAGGTGTTTCCTAGCCAAGTTCTGAGAATTTAGGTCCATGAACTCAAAAGCAGACAAAATTTCCGAGAGTTCTTGTTTGGCTTGTACGAAGACTTTTTGCACCGCCTCGTAACTGTCAACGCCGAGGAAGCTGACGTTAATGGCTTTTGGACGAGGAGGTGTCAAAATAGAAACACCCGTGATGACACCAATGGTACCTTCCGACCCGATGAATAACTGTTTCAAATCGTACCCTGTATTGTCCTTTCTCAAAGCGTTCATGGAGTTCAATATTTCACCATTGGGTAAAACGACCTCGAGCCCCAAAACGGTCCCGTGTAGCGATCCATAACGCAACAGCCTCAACCCTCCGGCATTGGTGGCCACTACACCGCCTACGTGACATGATCCTTTGGCTCCCAAGTCCAATGGAAAGACATATCCGTGTTGAGCAAGGAAAGAGTCCGCGTTTTCCAAGATGACACCCGCGTCGCACTTCAAAATACCACTCACAGGATCGAATTCACGGATCTTATTGAGCTGGGTTAAGCTTAAAACGATTTCGTCGAAAACGGGTACCGATCCACCCACAAGACCAGTGTTTCCACCTTGGGGAACGACTGCCAGTTTTTGTTCGTTACAGTATTTAAGGATTTGTGCGACCTGTTCCACTTTCTTGGGCCTCAAAACCACTTTAGATTGACCTTTGTACTTACGCATCCAGTCCTCATTGAACAGCGCCAGATCCTCATCTTCGGTGGCCAGCAAAATCTCACTTTCCGAAAGAATTGACCGGAAAAAGGTCATGTCGTCCGCAGCTAGTTTTTTGAACGAAGCTAGACGTTCGATATTAGGGTACGACTCGGAAGTCAACTTTGGGGGTAATTTTGTGGAGTACTGTAAGCTATTGGGTATGCGCATTGCACTGGTTAGCGATGGAGCGAAGCTTCTTGGCAATAACGCACCAGAGCTAGCCCCAGCTCTGAAGACAGCTCTTGCAGATCTTTGAATGCTGAATCTCAACATGTGGATATTCTACGCCAATGTAGGTGGACCCTGTCCAGCTTGCGAATGTGAAATGACCCATCTTCGACATCAAGTAAAGTGAATTTTTTCAGTATTGGTTCGATGGCTTTAATTAAAGCTAATTTCACATGATGAGATCCGAGCTAAATTCTGATCTATATGTGAGACTCTACAGAGGTTAACCCAAATAAGCCTCGAGAATGAGAGTCCTGGAGCTTTGTATTCAACTTTAAATACTGGCTACCTCAGGCGAATTTAGAATTCAATTGTCTTAAACTTAACCAAAGGCAGTTTGTGTGGCTTTCCTGGGTGATTATGTATATATACTTGACTTCCTACCAAGCTTCCGCGCGTATACTAGTCGAAAGTTGGATTACTGGGCTGTTAGCATCATCCATATGAGTGTGAGTGAGCTGTTGTAAGTAATGTGAATCTTTGCCAATGTCACAGATTGGGAAAAAGACATTAAAAGAGATACCCTTCAACTCATGAAATGACCAATATGGGATTCAACGGTACAGTGAGGAAGTGAGTTAGCGATTAAGGACTACGCAGTTTAGCACTATTTTAGTGGCTCCGAGTTGCGAAACAGTAGATATCGATTCAATGTCGGCACAGGACGAAGTGATACTTGCCACTCCAGTAAAACAAAAATGTGCAAGATGAAAATCAATTGACAAGGTTCGGCTGAAGAGCGAGTTGAGAGACGTGTTCTAACCAACCATACCAATGATGCAACAGCCAATTGAACCGTTTGTTGAAATGGAGTGTTGGATGAAATTGCCCCAATTGCTCCCAGGTTTCTCCAGCTGGCTTCATAAATTTTATATCTTTTACTTAAACTTCAGAATACCAAGACACCGTATCTATCCACGAAGTTAACGAGCTTTTAAGTGACTCAACTACTGTAAATTCTTAGTCGCATTACTCACAAAGTATAAGGTTTGAGGTTGCTCTGTAGATAGTGCAGAAGCCGCTCTATGAGACCCGTTGAGAGAAGTGTTTATAGGTGTTAAAAAAAAAAAAAATTCAAAGTCTAGCAAGAAGCGCCCTTCTTGTGTTTTTCGTGTATATGAGAATCCTGCCACGCCTTGATCAAGAAATTTGATATGGTGTGGTGTAATACGCTGGTAAACCTTATTCGTCCGTGTACGTCCATTTTCAGTCCTCGTGCACACCGGAAAGCCTTCTCAAGATAGATTGGCCAGCCAAACGGTCACGCTCTAGATGCCAGATTCCAAGCGTTAAAATGTCAGTAACATCCCAAAACTATGCTGTTGCGCATCTGCGTTGCCTTCTCTAATAAGATGATCGCTCGTCAGAATAGTACAAAATGATGCGATGAATCATGATGGGTGGGGCAACTGCAGTGTCTGAGGTTGAAAAGGGATAGACCTTACTGCTATCACAGCTCATACATCCCTAATGGTACCAACTATTCAAGCCTCCCACCAAAGCAGTAAAGAAGTCACCCTCAAGAAAGGTTCGGAGACTAAAGTCCTCAAGCTGAGCTTTACCAATAAGTCATACATTACGAATGAATGTGTCTTAATCAATGGCACCGGCTAAGTGAGAAGCCACTCAACAATCCATCTTAGCGTAACTAATCCATAAACAATTACGAGATGTCCACCGCTGCTGTCCTTGACACAGCTTGTATCTTCTGCAAAATTATCAAAGGTATGACTTTTTGAGCACCGCGGGTGAACGCTTTTTCGTCTCCTTGCTATGAATTTCTAACCAAGTACCCTTTAACAGGTGAAATCCCCTCCTTCAAGCTTATTGAGACCAAACACTCATTCTCGTTTCTAGACATCCAACCAACAGCAGATGCCCATGTCCTGGTGATTCCCAAACATCACTCTGCTAAGATGCATCAATTGCCCGACGAATATTTGGCGGATATTTTGCCTGTTGCCAAAAAACTGGCGATTGCGCTTGATCTGACCAACGAGTCTCCCGAAGGCGTGGGTTACAACATTTTACAGAACAACGGGAGAATTGCACACCAAGTTGTGGATCATGTACACTTCCATTTGATACCCAAGAGAGATGACAAGACCGGACTCATCGTAGGATGGCCAAGTGTGGACAGCGACTTCGACAAGCTTGGCAAACTACATAAGGAGCTACTGGCCAAGCTGGAGGGTGCAAAATAAGCAGGAGTTGTGTGTAGATCAGGTTCTTCTTTATTTTAGTTTTTCGTAAATGTGGTTAGGACTAGTGACATTGGTCCTGGGATCCACAGAAAAGTGTTTGACGAGAGAGTGGCGCACGGCATATTGATGAGGTTCGGTTGGAAATTTGAAGCAACGCTACGCGTGGGTCTGGTGCCAGGCATGTATTCCGTTTTACCTCCTCCTCGTATATATAACTTTCAAAAAGAAGATCTCAAGAAAACCCGATCACTTCTTTTTAGGCCACTACTTCGCTTATCAGCACAGACTTTCCAACCGCTGCACTCGACCGCTTCGATGCGGGTTTCTGTGAACTCTAGACTCTCTAAAAAAACACAATGTGTAGGCAGGAAGCCGGACAGCGGCCGTCAAACCGTAAAATAATATACCAGTAACCACCTAGCTATATTCACGCCTGTGGCGTTACGTGCGTCCACTAAGTGCATCACACATGTATGACATGCGTGCATAAAATTCTAACTTGGCCCAAAATCTGCCAAATTGAAATCTGAGAAGCTCTTGAAGCTTCGAATAATTAGCACGCAGTTTTCAAAGTATCCTCGTAGGGCTCCAAGCTTCCTGCTGTACTCCAGCTGGGTGGCCAGCAAGTCGGTAAGTGTTATATAGCTAGAACGTATAAAGCGACCTTCAATATATAGAAAACTCCCGGTGGCAAAAGGGCTCTCTACTTGGCAAACCACCCTTTTAACCTAGATCGATTACTTTGACTCGCAAGAGACTTAGTTTCAGGTACACTTTTTAAGTCTTCAGCACTCAATCGCACTATGGTTGACGAAAAGAAGCCTCTTTTGGATGCTTCGGGCGGTGAAGCCCACAGTGATGACGCTACTGCAACTGCCATTTTAAGACGTAAGAAGAAGGACAACATGCTCATGGTCGATGACGCTGTCAATGATGACAATTCTGTGATTGCCATCAATTCCAACACCATGGACGTTCTTCAATTGTTCAGGGGTGATACAGTGTTGGTCAAGGGCAAAAAACGGAAGGACACTGTTTTGATCGTCTTGATTGACGACGAGTTGGAAAATGGTGTCTGCCGTGTGAACCGTGTTGTTAGAAACAACTTGCGTATTCGCCTGGGAGACTTGGTGACGATTCACGCTTGTCCTGACATCAAATACGCTTCGCGAATCTCTGTTTTGCCTATCGCCGACACCGTAGAGGGCCTTACAGGCAGCCTATTCGACGTTTACCTCAAGCCGTACTTTGTCGAAGCGTACCGTCCTGTTCGTAAAGGTGACCACTTTGTCGTGAGAGGCGGAATGCGTCAAGTCGAATTCAAGGTCGTAGATGTGGAGCCAGAGGAATACGCCGTGGTTGCTCAGGACACCGTGATACACTCCGAAGGTGAACCCATTAATCGTGAAGACGAAGAAAACAACATGAATGAGGTCGGCTACGATGACATTGGTGGTTGCCGCAAGCAAATGGCGCAGATTCGTGAACTGGTCGAGTTACCTCTCAGGCACCCACAACTATTCAAAGCCATCGGTATCAAGCCTCCAAGAGGTATTTTGATGTACGGCCCCCCCGGTACTGGTAAGACGTTGATGGCTAGAGCTGTTGCCAATGAAACAGGTGCTTTCTTCTTTCTGATCAACGGTCCAGAAGTCATGTCAAAGATGGCAGGAGAGTCGGAGTCCAACTTGAGAAAAGCATTTGAAGAGGCAGAAAAGAATGCGCCAGCTATTATTTTCATTGATGAAATCGATTCCATTGCCCCTAAACGTGACAAGACTAACGGTGAGGTTGAAAGAAGAGTGGTTTCTCAATTATTGACCTTGATGGATGGTATGAAGGCAAGATCCAACGTTGTCGTTATTGCCGCCACCAACAGACCAAACTCCATCGACCCTGCCTTGAGAAGATTTGGCAGATTTGATCGCGAAGTTGATATCGGAATCCCAGATGCCACTGGTAGATTGGAGGTGCTGCGCATTCACACTAAAAACATGAAGCTGGCTGACGATGTCGACTTGGAAGCCCTCGCTGCCGAGACTCACGGTTACGTTGGTGCCGATATAGCGTCTTTGTGCTCCGAGGCTGCCATGCAACAAATCCGTGAAAAGATGGATATGATTGACCTTGACGAAGACGAAATCGCAGCAGAAGTCCTAGACTCATTAGGCGTTACAATGGATAACTTCAGGTTCTCTCTTGGTAACTCGAACCCATCTGCATTGCGTGAGACTGTCGTTGAAAGTGTCAATGTTACGTGGGATGACATTGGTGGTTTGGATGAGATTAAGGAAGAATTAAAAGAAACCGTTGAATACCCAGTTCTTCACCCAGATCAATACACAAAATTCGGATTGGCTCCTTCCAAGGGTGTTTTGTTTTACGGACCGCCTGGTACTGGTAAGACACTTTTGGCAAAAGCTGTGGCCACCGAGGTTTCCGCCAACTTTATTTCCGTAAAGGGTCCGGAGCTCTTGAGTATGTGGTACGGTGAATCCGAATCCAACATTCGTGACATTTTCGACAAAGCTAGAGCTGCTGCTCCTACGGTTGTATTTTTGGATGAACTGGACTCCATTGCCAAAGCCAGAGGTGGTTCCGTAGGCGATGCTGGTGGTGCTTCTGACAGAGTGGTGAACCAATTGCTAACGGAAATGGATGGTATGAATGCTAAGAAGAACGTGTTTGTTATTGGTGCCACCAATAGACCGGATCAAATCGATCCTGCTATTTTAAGACCGGGGAGATTAGATCAGCTAATATACGTTCCTCTACCAGATGAGATGGCAAGGTTGTCCATTTTGAAGGCTCAACTCAGAAAAGCACCTCTAGAGCCCGGCTTGGAATTGAGCACGATTGCCAAGGCCACGCAAGGATTCTCGGGTGCTGATTTGTCATACATCGCCCAAAGAGCTGCGAAGTTTGCCATCAAGGACTCAATTGAAGCTCAAAAGAGCGCAGAGGCAGAGCGCCAAAGCAACGTAAAGACCGAAGACGTGGAGATGGGCGATGGTGCCGAGGCTCCCGCGCCAGCCGCTGAAGAAGATATCGAGGACACTGTTCCATACATCACTAAAGAGCACTTTGCAGAGGCTATGAAGACGGCCAAGCGGTCCGTCTCCGACGCCGAGTTGCGCCGTTACGAAGCTTATTCCCAGCAAATGAAATCTTCAAGAGGCCAATACAGCAACTTTAGCTTCGATGACGCTCCGAGCGCCACACAGCCCGGTGGAAATCCAGAAAATGCTGGTGCCGCATTTGGTGACGGTGCAGAGGAAGATGATGATTTGTACAGTTAAAATAGCGCTTTCCATTATCTGAATGATGGTGTTTAATGAAATAAATTTAGCAAATACTACTATGAAATCCCAGTTGTCTTAAACCTATGAACCTGTTACGTATATTTGGGCTACCAGTGAGAAGTTCCCGGGCCATTCTCGTAGAGTTCCCTAATTATATCCGGAAGAGAGCACGGACGGCCCAATACTAGTGAAAGTGTTCTTAAAATCAAGAGTCTCTTATCTTGATGCTGTTGATCATATTGTCCCGCAATATCTTATTAACCTGCGAGATTCAAGATACCCTTATCAACCCACGTAAAATGCTATGCTACCTGAAGATAGACGCCCAGTCCGACCTAATACCAAACCGTCTTGGCTGTGAGGATTGCTCTACCGGTGTTTGTAAACCAGTCTTGATGATAATAGGCCTTGTCATGCGGCTTTTCTCAGACCTAGGCGTCGTGGTCTTAATTTGATACTGGGTGTGCGTATAGCTTGAGTCTTCGTCAATGCGGTTCATCTGCCTGGATCGTGATTCCGGCAAGAGGGGCGTTTTCCTAGAATCCCGCGAGTCTTTTGTAGAGATGGTGGACATCGTGTTGCTGGACACCAGCGAAGGAAGCGAAAAATTGCTCGAGGAACGGGAGTGTACATCGTTGCGGTAACTCGACGCTTTGGACTGCTGCAAAGTCGGTAGGTTGAAGTACAACAATTCTTGCTTTTGGGCCAACAGTTGAGCCTTAATGGGTGCCAGGAACGGCGCCAGGCTCATTACCAAATCTTGCGTGGTAAACCTGAGGTTCCAATCGAAATATTCCAGCAACTCGCGCTCCAGAGTATTCACTTCCCGAGTATCCAGCAACCCATTGGTGTAGGACGCCCAGTGACGGTTCAGCGGGCTGGAGTCGTTCAGGTTTTTGGCGGCCACAATCAGACATCCCAGGAATATACGGTGACGGGTAGTTTCGATGCCGTGCACGTTTGCTGGAATGATAGACCTTAGCTTTGTTAAATACACCGTGGTCGACATCAACGTGGGTGTTTGCACGTTAGACTGGACCACGAGCCCGCGAATAAATTCCACCAGCGCCGGTGCTGCTGATTTGCCCTGGTCTTCCGGCACTTGTATAACCGAGTTTGTGGTCGAGGCCAGAAATTCCAGCATTTCCGAAGACACTCGTTTGCGGTTGAAAAGCAGGAGAGCTTCCAAGTCTGACATTCTTAGTTTTATATCGCTGTCAATAGTCCAAGTGCAACCGATCTGGGCGATGGGCCTAACAACTCAGTGCTCTTATAAAAACCACTCACTATATAAAATATTCTCTACCAAATATCCACAAGGCCTCTACATTATATTTACCGCTAGCTTGCTGATCCACCTTTCGCTTCTTGCAATGGCCTGCCCATGTGCCAATCTAGATCGACCAGCCTACGCTCTAGTGGTACTTCAGCGCCGAATTTTCGCGCGACCAGCGTTCAATTCTCTCAACTACACTACCAAAAACTACACTATCACATCACCTATTTTTCGTGGCCGAAAAATGGCCTGGTTGTTGTGTTCGCTAGGTTCGCCAAATTTTGGTGGAATGCGGATTATTCTATAAACCAGCCATTTTCCATATATGGTGAAAATGCGAAAAACCAACGCAAAAGGGTGGGTGACAAACAGCGACTAGAAGAGCGGGAAAAGTGAGCTGACAGCATCAAAGTGATTCGATAATTGTCCAGACACTGCGGTGAAGAGAAACGCTATTTTGGGCGGTGCGTAGGTAAGCAAGCTTTTGAAATTTCGAGTTGGCATATCAGACCGAGTAGAAAAATAAATAGAAGATTGACTAGCTGGCGCAGGAGAGTAGTCAAGTGGAGTCAACGAGCCGAGACGACTCTCGGAATAGCATAGCGGATATAAGATACTTATAGTTATAAATATACGATTCGACCGCCGTGGGAGTCGGAACAGTTGGATTTTGAGGTGCCTTTTGAAGCGGGCCCTTCAAAGCGTGCCCATAACTTGTTCATCTGGATAATAGAAAAACGCAATTGCAATCAATACGTACATCGCAATGGACATGATACCCTCGAGGTAGTTGGACAGCCCATCTAGAATCAAGTAATTAGACAGGAAGACCGCGATGAAGAGGGTTGCGGTCTCAAAAGTTGAGAAATTCAGGGTCATTGGAACACCGATGGCCCAGCCCACTAGAACCATGAAGGGAGTCACGAACAACGCAATCTGCAGCGAGGATCCGATTGCAACGCTCAGCGCCAAGTCCATCTTGTTTTTCGTGGCCACAATCACAGAGGTGACATGTTCGGCGGCGTTGCCAACTATGGGGATGACAATTAAACCGATGAAAGTCTTGGACAAACCCGAGGTCTCAACAACGTGGTCAATGCTACCAACCAGGAAGTCTGCACAGATGGACACCAGCACAGTGGTGACGAGCAGGAACAAGAGCGACGATTTCACAGACAACGTATGGGCGTTGGAGTGTTGGTCCAGGGTTTCTTCGGTTTCCTCCTCCTGTTGTTCGAAAAGATGGTGGTGAGTGCCCAACTGGAAAATGAGAAAACAGACGTACACGGCTAGAAGGACGATCGAGGTGGATCTGGACAGGCTCAAAATCTTGGCGTTGATCAACAAGTCTTGGTTCTTGTTGTTATCGGGCAGCGACGCGCGAAACGCAGCAGGGATCAATAGAGAAGCGCAGGATATAGCCATCAATGAAGACATTGTTTGGGCGGCCGTCTGGTTGAAGTTTTGCTCTCCTCTGTTGTAGCCCCCGAACAAGAAACAGAACCCGAGAACCAGCAACAGGTTCGACAAAATGCTTCCCAGCATCGAGGCCTGCACGATTGTCACCTGTCCATTGTAAAGGGCGATGACGGACACAATAAGCTCAACAGCATTACCCAAGGTAGCGTTCAACAACCCGCCCAGTGTGGAACCGGCTTTGGCTGCCAGTTCTTCAGTGGCAAACGCCAAGATTGCCGCGAGTGGAATGATGGCCACGAAGTTCATGATAAACGTCCAAGTAACAGAGAGATCCCCATACCCAAAGATCAAGCCAATTGGCACGAAGACTACAAGGTAGTTGACCGGAGAAGACTGGAAAACCATACAAGTATCACGCCACATGGCTTGCATCATTGACATGTTCTTCGATCTCAAACCTTCAGGCAAAAGAGGCGTGTTTGAGTTCATGGTTATTGCTCCTGATGCCAGCTGTTGTGTGTTTGTTAACACAAACTACTAAACAGCAAAAAGATTTAGAGAAAAAGTTGAGTGTAGATCTTTAAGATCTATGCCAATGTTATCACTGACTTAATGACACACCTGAGGCTTCTTTTCTACTTGAGGTCTTACTTTCTTGTTTTACTCAAGCGATGAGCTGAGATTATATTTTTATTGCGCCCTTGGCAAATTTCTTCCAATATGAATTGCTCAGCGTCACTGCGAATAGACAATGACAGAATAAGTACCGCGGGATAGGTCCGAGCCTATTGAGTCTCTAGTTTGATGCTGAAGTAGATTCTATTGAAAAAGATTGAATTTTGTTTGTAGAGAAATTTAAGAGTAGCTTTTCAGCCTGCTTCTCCGGCCGTCTGATTACTCGCAAAATTATTGTTCGACAGCAGCCAGGGTTCCGACAGCAGCCATTATAAGGGACCATATGGTGAACCCAACAATGGGAAAACTACGGTGGCCAGCGAGTATTTGCCATTTGGTTACTATGGTGCGGAAAAAGTGGAGTATTGGAAGTTCCGTATCACCTGTGGGCATCATGTCTTGAGTGTAAATCGAATTCATCACAAAGAGTTGATCTGACGAAATATACTGCAGGCTCTGGGGCTGAGAAGCATGTATGTGCAGATCGGAGTTGCTGTTGGTGTCGTAAGTGCTTTCAGAGGATAAGGCGCGCGTGTTTCCATTCCACACAAACAAAAAGATGCTGATGATGAAGCCCAGTATAGATAGCGGTAGAATGACACTCAGAGTGAAGTAACCAAAAGTGCGGATTCCAAAATACGTGACCGCTCTGGTGAATAATTCTTCGTGTCCTGGCACGTAAATGAAGTAGATAGAAACGATGAAAGCGTGTCCTACCTCTAGCAGTACACTGTCGAACACCAGGAGGTTGAAAAGTAGCAACTGCCGTAAAAAGCGTCTTTTAGAAGAGATCTCGGCAAAGTAGGTGACGGTTCCATCATACATGCGTGGACGCCTTTCGCCAGAGCCGTCGTTAGAGCTGTGGCCAGCCTCAGGATCTCTTAGAAGCGACATCGAACTGTCGTTGAAACTCACGTAGACCGCTTCCGAGAGGTCGTGTTCGGGGTTCGTTGCAGGCGGCGTTTGATATTCGTGGGTGTACACATTCTCAGAGATCAACGATGACTTGCGTTTGACCTCTATGCATCTCGAAAGCGTAATATTCTTGCGGGAGTTGTCCTGCTCTTCTTGTAAAAGCTGGTACTCCAGCTGGCGCTTGGCAGACTCCGGAGAAGGCACCTCTTCATAACGTTGCAAGTTTTGGACAACGCAGGTCAAAAATTCGGACAGCGCCCACGACGTACCAAAAATCGCCGCTTGTCTCGGTATGATGTGCCACACCGTGTCGTCCATTTTGCCCATGATCTGTGCTGTCTGTATCTGCGGATAGGCTAAGCAAAACACAATCAAAAGGGAGAACCATACGTTGAACGGGAAGTCGACAAGTAGGTTGATAAGTACCGCTCTCGGACTTACCATGAGAACAAAGTCTCGCAGAAAATGGAGCGCTAGCGGCGAAAAAAACCCCAGAAGCGAAGTTCTGAAATAGTCTTGTCCATTGGGTTTGAACATGCTGTCGTCTTTATACTCAGATATCAGCAGTTTGGAGCCACTGAACGCCAGTCCAAACAAGGCTAAAACATTCAGCAGAAGGATTAGCTTGATCCAAAGCTTGCTGGAGCACAGCAGTGGCATGAAGTATGGGGCCACATAGCTTATTCGCGACATCCTGGGCCGGGACTCTAACTATCAGGTTTGGTCCACTGTGGTCCAAGGTTGAGTATCCGAATGAAAAATGGGAAGTGTCAGAAATTAGCTGTGATCTGGGAAACCGAAAGAAACGCTAAGTAGCGACCACAATCACATTCGAATGCAGTGCTTTAACCTACCACATAAACCATGCTTGAGACTCTGCCTTAAACTTGGTATCCTTTAATATTCTTTCCAATGTTACAAAGTATATACTTATATGTCCTGCGTTAATAGTCTATTTGCGAGTTGAGTGGTTCTGGCAAGGAGCCAGAGCACCGCAATCGATAGTTCCCTGTAGTGTTACAATGTGCGTGAAGCGTGATAGTGGTTACAGTGCCGTGGGTGTGCTGTGGCAGTTAAAGTTTCTCGAGATGAAAAACACGAACAAAATTATTGGCAGACGGATTATCACTTGTCCTTCGCATGCGTGGATGCGATTTGTGGTTTTCCACAAGTCGCATTAGAGATGAGTTTTGAGGTTGTTGTGACTGCGATGACCGGCGCTTCGATGCAGTCGATTTGCGAGGAACTTTTGTGACCCGCCTGGGCGTTTCTGCAAGGGAAGTAACTGCATTGGCTGATCGTTGATGACTTGACTCTGGATTTATGCTGCTTTCATCGCCGAGCGGGGGCAGGAGTTTCTCTTGTGAGTGGCACTCGCAGGTAGAACCGTGTGTACCGCGAGAGGCAGTCATACATCGGTTGCGGAAATACTCAACTTCTTTCTTGATGAGATTATTTTCCACCGCCAAACGGTCGTCGCGCGCGGACCGGTTTTCTAACTTGGAGAGTTGTGCCTGTAAGGACCAATGTGAAATTGCGGTGAGAGATTGGTTCAGTACAGACACCAACTTCGGTAGGTCCGGAGGCGAGTCCCTGTGGTGCTGCAGCTCGTGAAGTGTTTCGGCAATAGACCGTTCAAGATCTCGGGTATTTTGCAGCGATGGAGGAGACTCCAGTGGAGAGTGGTTAACCCACGGCGACCGTTCTGCTGGTGAACAAGGCGAGCTGAGTATGCGTTTGCGAGCGTTGGGCTCCTCGGGAGTGATCGTCTGCAGTCCTGAGTGGGTGACGGGCTTAATTCCGGGCATGAAAAACAAAAGTAAGGACTCAAGGCTCCACTCTGAACTGTACTAACATCCAACTAAGTGGAAAGCAAAAATTTGGGCAAATGTGGATGGATATGGATTGATCGACGAACAAGTACGAAGATTGGGTCGCAAGCTAGCAGCCAAAGGTCTCTTGAAGCCGAGACTCGGAGTTATGGATTGCCGGACGTCCGCAGAGATCACAAAACTAGCGTTAGAGCTTGTAGGGGTAGATCGCTGCTTTGTAGACTTTAGCGATGAGCTGTGTCAGTGTTCCAAACAGACGCAGTCGATACTTGAGAGTTGAAACCACTTGGTAACTGTAAAATGCAGAGTTTGCTTTATGATGGATGAAGCGGAAAAGGATCGCAACTGAGTTATTTCCGTTCTGATTGTTTTCGGGATGGCCTCTGAAAGTAAGTCATCGATCCGATCATTAATAAATATTATTATTATACATACATATATTCAGTAAGACACTCAAGGTAAAGTGGGCCAGGAGGTAGCACCAGCCTGAATTCAGGGCCGATCTAATCAAGACGTAGATATTCTACTCAAAAGCACAAACTCAAGTATCCAACGCTCATTCAAGCCTCCATTTTCCTGTACTTTGCGATGCGCAACGAACAGAAGGTGGGACACAACCATTAACACTATAGCCGGGACCGGATCGTTGCGTCAAATGGGAAGGGTGTTTGAGCAGTGGCCTAGGCTCCTGGCAGCGCGAGTCAAGATTGTATTATTAAGTAATTAGCAAGATTTCAAGGACAACCGGGGTTGCGTTGGTCGATATCGCACCGCGCAGTGCACGAGCGGACCGAATGCAGATTTATGGTAGCAGTGGAACTGGAATTCGAATCGAGTATTGTATTTTGTATTAAACGGCTTTCATATTAAAAACTGTGGCTTAATCGAACAAACCGAAACCCATGTCGTCGTCAGACTCCTCGGCCTCTTCTTCTGGGGCTTCTTCCTCGGCGGCGGCTTCACCAGCAGCAGCGCCAGAGGCAGCACCAGCGGCACCAGCGGCACCAGAGCCGGCGGCGTGGAAACCAGACAGGATTTCCTTTAGGTCTTTGCCTTCCAAAGCGGTGGCGAAAGTCTCAGCCCAGATCTGGAGTAATAAGGTTAGTACGCGGATAAAAATAAGCGTTCGAGCCAGGAGAACCAGCGAGCGAAAAAGAGCTTGCGGGAAAACGTGAG
The DNA here is from genome assembly GCA_900074725.1 of Lachancea dasiensis. Lineage (NCBI taxonomy): Eukaryota > Fungi > Ascomycota > Saccharomycetes > Saccharomycetales > Saccharomycetaceae > Lachancea > Lachancea dasiensis. The sequence continues at coordinate 1,067,502 of LT598458.1, forward strand.
GGACCCGACCCTCTAGTTGCGCAGAGCCCTATGCTCTCTCCTCTGCTGCTTCTCCTGTTCGTTGCGTGCTCGAGAGGTTCAACTATAACATACGGAGTCGACGGAGGCACCGGCAGACTTGGCCAAGGTGGTCAAGCTGTCGGCGGTGATGTCCAAACCGGCATCAGCCAAGATCAAAGTAGCGTACGAGATAACAGCGTCAGACATTGCTTAGTGATTGTTGTGAGGGAAAAGGCTTCAGAAACACGGTACACTCTCTGAGACGAAAGACCAAGGTGAAAGAACCATCATCAGCAGCGAGTTTCCCAGTCCATTGGACAAGGCCGAGTGAAAAAAAAAGTTCCAAACTCGTCGCTGGTGATGCCCGATTTCCAAAAACGCGTTACCCGCACTTGCCGTACATAGAGATACGGAAATGCCGGGTAACACCAAGAGAGGTGTCACTTTACACGGAGAAAAGTGAGAAAAAAAGTCATGTGCTTGAATATGTCACGTGTGGCGAGAGGTGGACCGTGGGTAGCGCTTGGATCACCGGAGGTCAAGGTCGACAGCGCACGTCGGGGAGCTCGGAGGCTTTGCTGAGCTCGCCAGTGGGGGTGGTGTCGCGTCTAGATGTGACTACTGGGATATCGGGAGTGGTGGACGGAATATCACCACATACGAAGACACTCGCTTGTGAAATACTCCAGCAGGCTCTCCACGTACATGGATGGCTTCCGCAAGGCACACAGCACACCGGCTCCCGCTTCGTACTCAACCACGCTTGGCACGATGACTGACGAGGCCCAGGAAGAGGTTCCAAGAGATGTGCGGCTGTTACACCTGCTTCTAGCTTCGCAGGCCATCCAGCAATACGAAGACCAGGTCCCTCTGCAACTGATGGATTTTGCCCATCGCTACACCCGGGGCGTGCTGAAGGACGCAATGGTTTACGGGGACTACGCCTCCAACGACACAAACACAGAGCTTTCCGTCGAAGACATACGATTGGCGATTGCCGCGCGTACGCACTACCAGTTCAAGCCCACCGCCCCCAAGGAACTGCTGCTGCAGTTGGCGTCAGAACGCAACAAAAAGGCCCTACCACAGGTTGTAAACATGTGGGGCACTCGTTTGCCCCCCGAGAAGTACTGTTTGACAGGAAAAGAATGGCGCTTGGATGACGAAGTCGACGAAAATGGGAACAAAATCGGTTCTTAGACCACTCCACGAAGTTTCGCCCGACTAAAGAACCAGGAAAGCCAAAGCAGGCCCGGAGGAACAGAGTGAGGTAAGAACAGTAGGTTGCGCAGCTCTAGCTTGCGCCAGAATGGCCTCTCCTTAGCCTGGACAACACAGGCCGATACCGAGTCGCATCGTGCATATTTTCTGACCTCTAAAATAAGCGACAGCCACGATTGGGAGATTTTTCAACCAGACAATACCCAGGCAGACACTCCGATGGCTTCATTCGCGTGTCCTTGTATAGTTTCCTCGAGCCTGATGGCTCTGCTAAGTTTTTACGTACAAAGGAACACTCGGTGTATCCTCCTAAATTTGAAATTACTTGGTATTTAAGAACGACCTATCCGACATAAACTTCAAGGTCTCAACAAGCCGAAGATGCTATCCCAGGCCTCAATTCCAGAGTATGTTTTCCTCAGGCGCACGTGGAGTGCACAAAGCGCTTTTTGGGCTTTTCCAAGCGGGTCCACCTTTGTTATGAACTCAAACTAACTTCGGTACCTTTAGGGTTCAAGAAGATGAAATCGGGTTGGCTATTGAAGAACGTAAGTCCAAGTCGTACAACTTTCAAGACTTGGGGCCGCCCGATCTAATTTCACTTGTGAAATATGCGCAGTCTTCCAACTCGGGGTCTCAGAACTCTAAAAATCGGTCGATGCAGGTGGAACCCACATCCACAAGCATTGACCCGCAAGACTTACACGCCAATGATAAACTTAAAGGCCAAATAGGAACTTTCTTATATTGCGCTGGCGTGGACACCTCCGATCCGACGTCTATTGCGGTGTATTTGAAGAACTTGGCTGATTTAATATCCGACAAGCCTCAAAATTGGTTTGGCAAGCAGAAGCACTACAAAGTTGCTCGAATCACATATTGCACCTGGAATGCGTTCCGCAAGTGTGATGTGCAGGTCGTAGTGCATATCCCAGGTGCGGTCCAGTCCTATATGTTGAACACACAGGGCAAGGTCATCGAGGTATCACAGAAAGAACGCGAGGCCTTGTGGGCCGAAACTTTTGTATCTGGCGTTGTACGCGCTGTCTCTGTCATGACCAACAATTTTGAAGAGGGCGAGGTTAACAATGTAGTGGAAACCCGCATCCTGAACCCCTTAATGGCAGGTGAATTAGGCGATGTTTCCGACCGCTTTATTGACGTTTTCCCTCTAGTTTACACCCAAGGGCCACACCTAGGAGCACCTTGTGACGTGGCTACGCCTTCTCGTACTAACAATCATTTATGCGAAACCCTGTTGCGCGTTACGAAACTGACACAGAATTTCGCCAGATGTCGGGAAATGCTCACGGCATTAATGGACCAGTACCCAGAATGCGTGGTTTTATTGGCACGAGTTCTCATCGCAGCTGATCTAAAGATTGATGGCATTGCTCTTTTGCACGAAGAACTGCTCAAAAAGGACTCTTCCATCAAGGGTTATAGGTCGGAACTGTTGTGCATCCAGGCAAAGTTCCTGCTGACCGACAAACGTGACTACTTCACCGCTCAAAAGCTGGCCCAAAGCGCTGTTGATTCCGCGCCCAGTGAATTCAGACCCTGGCATCTCTTGGTTGAGTCATACATCGGACTGAACGATGTCGAGAACGCCCTATCGGCCCTGAATGGGTGCCCTATTACGCCACACAGAGAACAATATGGCTTCAAGCGAGTCGTGAGTCTGGGCCAGGACTCTTCTAATTTGCATTTACCTTTACCTATAGACGTCATCTTGGAGGACGTTACTAGTCTAAGCTCTACTGAAGTAACAATGGAACACAGAGCGTTGAATCCAACTTTAGTAAACCTGCCCGCGCCAACTCTAAAAGGGAACGCAAGGACTAGGTACCACTACCTCACCGAGATTGCATTGAAAACGGGGTGGGAAACCCTGCTCAAGTATCGATCTAAGCTGTTTGTGATGGAGGAAGAGTATTTGGTGGCCGCCTCTCCACCTTCGGAGCCCGAGGCTGGGTCAAAAGACGTGATCCGAGGGAAAAGACTGTGTGAGCGTTGGTTGGACAGCCTATTCATGGTCCTTTATGAGGACCTCAAGACGTATACTCTCTGGCAAGCTGAGCAACTGCATTTTGAAGCCCAAAACACCCGTTATCAAAAGTCAACCGCAGAATGGGAGCTTCTGGGACTTTGTGCGTGGCGCCTGGGCCATCGCGACGAAGCGGCGAGCGCTTTCTCAAAGGGCCTAGACCAGCGTTTCTCTGCAGAGTCTTGCCGCCGCATGCTTCGCATACTCCTCTCGGAGCGCAGCCAGGTGAAAGCCAACCGAGAACTACCCTCTTCTCAGGCCATGGCCGCTGCGGTTGATATCGACAACAAACTGATCGATCTATGTGTCAAATTGTGCTGCTGGAATCATCGCTGGTACTGTGAATTCTCCGTTCTACAGCTGGACACCCTGGCCCATATTGTCCAAGATATCGGCATTACTAAGCTGTCCAACGAAATCCGCGCACGCTACCCTGAGTCCGTCGCGCAGTTGGTCGAGGATAACTTGTTAGATTTTTTTTCTCACTTCACGCACGACGGCTACGATAAGTAAAGAGTGGTATGAGCCCTACCATCATTCGGACGCATTGAGTGTTTTGAGCCCTGCCATGGTTTGGACGCCAACGCGTTGAGGTTTTTTCTAACGCAAAGACAAAAGTATACGATTGAGGATTTCGTGCAACAGCGCACAAATCTCTTCCTAACTGGTTGCAATGCCATCCAGTTAATTTATAACAGCTGAGCAAATGCACGACGTGAATTTTGCGCAGGTGAACGGCGGAGCGTTCTCCTTCGTGGCGTCACGTAAATATAGGCGACAGCGAGTTAACTACTGACTCAAACCTCTAGTCGTTCTTTCACAACTGCAAGATTAGCGTCAATAATGATACAGAAATATAATTATATGTATGATATCCTTTAAGCCACTATACCAAATCGAATGTATATATAGAATAGTAGTTACTCGAAGATCCACCTAGCGCGTGTTGACCTTCTGAACTCACCTGATTAAAGCCAAACTGGTGTTATTCATATCTTTGGTATAACAGTAAAGACCATGAGGGTCTCATTCGCCGAGTTCTGGGCCTTGACGGGTCTTCTTTGGCAGTTGATGGTACTGCCAGTGAGAGCGCTAGATCTGGATACTACCTCTAAGGATTCCATTTGTGATGCAACTGACCTCATTCAGGGCGGTATTATGGACTATTATGCTGGATCCCAGTACGGGGGTACCGTAGGTACGTTTCAGGAACCCTATTATTGGTGGGAGGCCGGTGCGGTTTTCGGTGGAATGCTGGAAAACTGGTTTTTGTGCCAAAACGACACATACGAGCAGGTGATCTATGATTCTATGATTGCACAGGCTGGTCCAGACTACGACTTCATGCCGTCGAACCAGTCGATGGTGGAGGGTAACGATGATCAAGGTGTGTGGGGAATCACGGTAATGGGTGCCGTGGAAAGAAACTTCACCAATCCATCCACCAAAGGCGCCCCTGGATGGCTGGCTATGGTCCAGGGTGTTTTCAATTTAATGTATTCGCGGTGGGATGATCAACATTGCGGAGGAGGGCTCAGGTGGCAGATTTTCACCTGGAACTCAGGTTACAACTACAAGAACACAGTATCCAATGGATGTTTGTTCCAGTTAGCTGCTAGATTGGGACGTTATACAGGCAATGACACATATTTGGATGTGGCCGAGAAAGTCTTCGATTGGATGGTGGATGTTGGATACATTGTATTGAGCGATACGGCCAACGTATACGATGGTGCTACCATAGACGAAAACTGTACCGACATCACAAAACTGGAATGGTCGTATAACCAGGGTATTGTGTTGGGCGGTGCTGCGTATATGTACAACGCTACAAACGGTTCATCGACCTGGGAAACGAAGCTGAGTCAGCTTGTAGGAGGATCTACAAAATACTTTTTCAGGAATAAAATCATGTATGAAGCAACATGCCAGGATTCCAACTCCTGTAATAACGATCAGCGGTCTTTTAAGAGTATTTTTTCTCGCATGCTATCCTTAACCAAAATTCTGGCTCCTTTCACTGCCGAAAAGATAGATCCTCTGCTGACTGCCTCTGCTGAAGGAGCAGCCAAATCATGCTCTGGTGGTACGGACGGTCATACCTGCGGAATCAACTGGGAGAAAGGATCATGGGATGGAATGTATGGATTGGGGGAACAAGCGTCTGCGTTAGAGGTGATACAGAGCTTGTTGTTCGATCAGAGACCCGCGCCTTATACAGACTCCGATGGTGGCACTTCTGTCGGAGACTCGAGTGCAGGTTTGAATAAGACAACCACCAACGTGCTGCAAAGTGATTTGAAAATTACCCACAAAGATAGAGTGGGAGCTGCCGTGCTAACAGCTGTTGTACTTGCCATTCTCCTTGGTGGATCTATTTGGATGGTGTTCTAAATTGTGTAAACTATAAAATCTGCTGTTCTATGCGTAGAGCTTTGCAAGAAGTAGTCGCTGATTTTCCTCAGTCCGACTTACCCTTTGGAGGTATTATTGTCTACATAAATAGTATTCCTGTCAATCTTTTCCAAGGCTTGGTTCAACGCCCGGTCGAAGGAACTCACATCCTTTTCAGCAAAAAATTGCCGAACCTCAGCTTTCAAAGTAGGGCCTACAAAATTTTGAGTGGTAAATCTAACGAATCTTTCAATCACAGTTGGATTGGAACCAATGCGATGATAAATACGCCCATAGTTTTTCTTGATGAAACCCCATAAAGGCATGCGAATGAGTGGATTTGCGCCCAGTGCCTCAGCTAAAAATTGAACGTCCATGGTTTCAATTTGGAAGATAAGCTCGAATACCTTGGGAAAAAGCACAGGGTTTCGAACATTGCCCAAGGCCGTCAATAAGCATTCTTTATGAGCCAACGTTGCAGTTTTCAATTCGCTCACCACAATATTCAAGGTTTTTTCGGAGGTATGAGCCTGGGACAGTACCGTGGTCAAAATAACTAACCGATTTGCCGAAGATATAGATTGAGTAGTGAACAACGCCTCACATTCACCAACCGTTTTTGCCTCCGAAATCTTCCCCGCGACTAGCAATACTTCTTCGTAAAATAATGCTTTTAAGTGACGACGGCTATCCTTGAAGTTCAATAAAACTGAGTCAGGATCGTGCAAATAACTCAAAGCACCATCAATTTGCCTCGAAATAGCTGAATTGATAAAATTAATGACCTTCACATGAAACTCAAGTGCATTTAAATCATCGAACAGCGAGAGCAATCTTGAGGTGGCCTGAAAAATCACCGCCCAGACATAATAATCATACGGATTTTGATGCTTCAAAAAGCAAGATAATACGTGGAGAAACTGTTGAGCATTCGCAGTCGATTCCACATCTGATATGAGACCGATTTTACCTCGAGAAGATAGATGTGCTATATTCTCACAAATGTCATCAAGCAGTTTCTCGTCCCCATATGCGACGCGATAAAAACCGTAGCCATTAGTGTTCAGATGTACCAATCTGTCAGCTCTCAACTCAAATTCATTAGACTGATCCCAAAGGTACAACTCTGAGTTTGATTCATCTCCGAACAGCATAAGCGGAACCCACCACTTAGGGCCAGTGCAGTCAGTTTGAGAACCTGATAAGTATCTTTTTTGGCTCAACTTATACCAGCCCGGCTTTCTTTCAAAGGATTCTACTTTTAGTATGGGGTAGCCAATGTTTATGATCCAATCTTGGACACGAGAAAGGACGTCAATGTTACATACTTCACCCACGCTGTCTAAAAGGTCATTCATTGTTGCATTCGAGAAAGCGTTGCGCTTCAAGTACAGTGCAACACCTTTGATGAAGTTCTCTGTCCCGAGATATCCACCTAACATTTCCAGAATTGAACAGCCTTTTAAGTACGAAATGGTATCAAAAACTTGATCAATGTCCTTGGCATTCTTCACCTCAACCTTGACAGCATGCGACTCCTTCAAAGAGTCCAGTTCCATGGCCACCTCGTGAGACTTCCACATTACTAACGATGGCACGTCCCACTCAGGAAACATCCAATTCACGGCGTAGTACCCGATCCATGTTGCGAACCCTTCGTTTAGCCACAGTTCATCCCACCATTTCATAGTCACCAGGTTCCCAAACCATTGATGGGCTATCTCATGACAAACAACGTACGCAATCTTTTGCAAAGCATGCAAGCTGTTATTTTCGACCAAACCATCCAGAAGCAAAGCGGTTGGCCTAAAAGTGATCAAGGAGAAATTCTCCATCGCGTTATGTGAGTACGATTCTACGCACAGTAAATCGAGTTTTGGAATGGGGTATGGAATTTCAAACAAGTCAGAATAATAGTCAATTACCTTGCTCGCCAGATCCAATGCAAACTGTCCCTGCTGGCTCTTACCACGGGCCGTGTATACTCTGATGGGGAGATTTTGTAAAGGGGAAGAATCCTCGATACTGGGGTAAATGCACTTTTCCGTGTGGGTTTCAATATATTCAAATTCGCCGATCGCCCACGCCAACAAATAGGGTGACATCTTGGGCGAAGTGTGAAAGATGTGAGTTGTTTGAGCACCATCCTGTTGCACTTTGGCCTGTTTGAGCGGCATATTCGAGAGTACAGTCAAATCGGAAGACGCGACGATAGTGATGTCGAAGGTGGCTTTCAACATCGGTTCATCTAAACAAGGATATGCTCTTCTTGCATCTGTCGCCTGGAATTGCGTCGAATACATGGACTTGATCACACCCGTTGACAGATCTGGGTACTGGGACCGATAGAATCCTGTCATGTTCGTTTGTATGGCACCCTCATATCGCATTTCGAGCGTGAAGTCATCGCTCAACTCTTCCTCGAAAGTTAGCACGAGCACCTCCGACGTGTCATCATAGTGTTGCAGAGTCAAATTGACTAAGTGGCCATTACCGAGTCTTGCCGCAGCTCGCAGAACAGTGATATCTCTAGTATTCAAGCATACTTTGTTAGATGCTTTATTCACCAGGAAATCTATTGAGCACTCCCCGCTAAAAACCCCTTCCTGGATTTTCAAGCAATTCACTTTAAGCGAATAGTGCAGAGGTTTGAAGTGCGTAGGCAATATTTGATTTGACGTTGACATCTTTACGTTTGTTTTTGCCGTAGTCAATTGTACTCAACAGCTTTTTTAGCCCTATAAATACAAGCTTTATTAAGTATAACAAGCTTTGGCCGACGGTAAAAATCGATCGTTGCGTGAGCCTTCTGAGGTTCAGTTTGTATAGATAGAAGTATGCCTGATTTGAATTTCGTCACAATTCAAATTATTCAAGTATCGAAGAGCTTCCGTAACACACACTTTCTAGTTCTCCGCCAATTTTATCACAAGCAATCTCTGGATAATATCAAAACTTCCCTTGTAATTGTAAGTGCATTTCCTGGGCTTTAAACCTGTACTGGGTGCGGCTATAGTCTTTGTTTGACCACTGCCAGTTTGTATATTAAATGCCAATAATCTATCAAAATTTTCGAAAGTTGTCTGTCCAATTGAAAAGTCATCGGAAAAGCTGGCGAAGAGTAACATCTGAGTTACAGTTAAAGCGACTAGCGGGTGTTAAAAAGTTGCATGATGCTACGCAGAACCTTGCATAGTAGTGTAGCCAAGAAATCTGGAGCTAAAGTCTGGTCTGACTTCTCAGCAAGGTCAGCAGCATTATCGATTCGTAATGACCGGATAAAGGATTATGTCCTGAACGATACGCTGAAAAAGAGTCCACCCTCCATCAGAAGAAGAGCCAATAAGGTGAAATACCAGTCTCCGGAAAAAATAGATGATGTTTTCAAGACTTGCTACAATTTCATGGAAGAACGAGCTGCATCCAAATATGCCGAATTGGCCAAAGAACAGGATCCCGCCAAGCGTACGGAGTTGGCTGTAGCAGCGGAAATAAATAATCCCGAGGTGCAGTACAATTTCCAGTTTCATACGAAGTTGGAAAACGACCCTCAGTTTATCGACTACCAACTGCCGGTGTACAGACATTTGGGTCGTCAGCACTGGGAATCGTACGGACAAATGTTGCTTATGCAAAGACTAGAGACGCTAGCTGTGATTCCAGATACTATGGCGACGCTAGTTCCGAAATCGGAGGTCAATATAAAGTTTCCCTTCTCAACCGGTTTGAACAAATGGATTGAGCCTGGCGAGCACTTGTCCTCAAACGTCACTAGCATGGCTCCTGCGGTCAAGATACAAGAGTACGAAGACGTGGATTCTGAGACACAGTTGTACACGGTGCTTATTGTGAATCCAGATGAACCAGACTTGCGTTCTGACTCATTCAAGACCACACTTCAGTACGGACTGTCGAACTTAAAAGTTTCCTACAATGACAACGTTGTCGACGCGCGGAAGTTCACCGATGAAAACGTGCTAGCCTCATACCTTCCACCAGTGCCGGAAAAGAACGCCGGAACGCAGAGGTTTGCGGTTTGGGTCTTTAGGCAGAAGGCTTCTTACCCTGTTTCTCAGACTTCTGTCGAAAGAGACAACTTTGATATTCGCCAATTTGTCAATGACCACAAACTAGAGCCTGTTGGCGCACATGTATGGAGAAGCGAGTGGGATAGCAACGTGAGCAACATAAGAACCAAATACGGACTTCCAGAGGGCCGTGTTTTCCACCGGGTGAGAAGAGTGTAGATAAACCACTGAACAGGTCAAACGATTCACAAGGAAGCTGCAGAGAAGAAGGAAATGAGACCGACAAAAAAATGAAGGTAACGAGACCAACAAAAAACAGGGCCTCCAAATATTTCTTGTACATAGACTCAAAGGATAATTTGCGTATATTGCTCATGTGTAGTGTGGTGTGTGTCTATATATTAATTCGAATATATGTATAGATACGTGCAAGCTCCTGCGTATGAAGTACGCCGCAACAAAGACGGATTCCAATTTCTCTACTGCTTCAAGGAGTCGACAGCTCCAAGAATAACCTTGGCGTAGTCCAAGTTTGGATCTTCCAAGTCGAACTTAGCCACAGAGCCCGACGACGCTTCTTTCTTAGGAGCGTGCAACTTTGCGTACTCGGCCTTGGCTTGTTCGATCAATTGCAACTTATCAGAATAGGCTTTTTGTTCGGACTTTCTGGCAGCTTCAGACTTCAAACCTAAGTCAGTCTTCAATCCGACGGCAATACCCAACGCAACCGCAGAATATCTCAAAACGTTTAGCGTAGACATGGTTCTCAAAAAGATGCTTGAATTACGGGGGAAAAACGCTTGGAAAGGTCTTAGTTGGCTGAATAGATCAGAAAACGAGTTCACAAGCTAAATTTCTAGCCAATTGAGCTGGTTATTTACCTTTTATCGTCTTCGAGTGAAGTTAGTGAATTTGTTTGTCCGCTTCATGAAAATTTGATAAAATTGAAATAATTACCGGAACTTGAAATATGTTGTTGATAATTCGATCTACACAGTGTGCTAGAATTCAAAAATAAAGATAAGGTCACTTAAAGTGTCAATGGTCAATTGATTCTCCTAACTGGCCTATATAATAGCACTTTTTACCGTAAAATTTGTGCCATATGTTTGTAGCTAGTAGTCGAGCTGGTTTTCGTGGGTTGTATCGTGGTAGGAGTATGTATCTTTGTGTGGTATTATTGGCTCTGGTGGTGGCACGATTACTAACGGAACCAGGAGCTTACCAGTGGCGATATTGGAGCCAGCGGGGATTTTTCTCGGGATCGGCAGGTACTTCTCAGCATACCGGGGGCTCCTCCGGATATAGCTACAAGTATGCGGTAGCGTACCAGGCCAAAGACCGATCAGATGGTGTGTACGCGGGATTGTCAAAGCTAGACTCGCCCACTGGAGAAGACAACTACTTTGTGGGCGCCAGAAGTGAACACGACGTATTTGCAGGCGTGGCAGACGGTGTAGGTGGGTGGGTGGACCTCGGATTTGATTCGAGTGCCATCAGCCGCGAGCTGTGTGGGTCAATGCTGGACATGTCAACAGCGCAAAGCAAGTCCTTGTCACCCAAACAATTAATAGACGCGGCATACAGGAAGATCAAAAATGACGGATCCGTTCAAGTTGGTGGGACGACGGCCATTGTGGCACATTTCCCACCCAACGGAACGCTTAAGATTGCAAATCTGGGGGATTCGTGGTGTGGGGTCTTCCGCAACAACAAGCTGGTTTTTCAAACCAAATTTCAAACTGTGGGATTTAACGCTCCTTACCAGCTGGCCATCATCCCGGAACAGTTGGTTCGGGAAGCGGCGAAGAAGGGTAGTTCTTATATTCAAAACAGTCCGAGCGATGCAGACGAGTATCAATTCCAACTCAAGAAAAATGACGTGATAATGCTGGCAACTGATGGGGTCACAGACAACATTGCCACGGGCGACATGGAGCTGTTCTTGAGCAACAGTGCCAGTGGCGAAGATCTTCAACACATTAGCCAAAAATTTGTAAATCAAGTGGTCCAACTCAGCAAGGACACCAACTTTCCTAGCGTATTTTCACAGGAGATGTCGAGGCTTACAGGAAAACGTTATCTTGGTGGCAAAGAGGACGACATAACTGTAGTAGTTGTTAAAGTAGAATAAAGTGTTACTTATTTTTAGTGTGTGTCTGCTTTTTATGCATGCACTGGCCACTTTGCTACGATTACATATTGATGCTCTATTTACTCGAAGCTTTGGCTCATAACGATATTTTTAATCTTTTCACGCTCTGCCTTTAACTTCTGTTCCTCTTGTAAAATACCCGACACGAATTTCACATTTCTCGGCAGACCCAGAGTACGCGTCTGACTTTTCTTGCCAGACTTGCTTAAAAATGTGAAAGCAACCTTCTTTGATGGTGTATCTTGAGCTTGGGGCATGGATCTGCTTTCTCTTTCTGAATCCAAATTGATACCAGATGAAATCATAGGCATGTTGTTAGAAAAAGCTTTTTCATTTTTTCGGCTCTCCAAAGACTCTTGCACAAGTAACTGAAACTGCTTCTCCATTTCTTCCTCCGCTTTCAGCTCTTCTTCTGATCTCAGCTTTGACATATGAGCTTCTTGAGCTCTTCTTTGTTCTAACTCATCTTCATCTGAATCCTCATTTTCGTCGTCGTCCCCGCCTACATCGTCATCTTCCAGTGAATCTTCATCATCCCCAGAATCACTGCTATCTTGATAATAGGACCCCGTAGACAAATTCGCTTCGGTTCCGTCATCGCTATCTAAATCATTTACGCTTTCCCTTTCATTGTCCTTGTCGTCCTCATCCTCGGCTTCGTCCTCTTCGTCATCGTCTTCTTCTTCCTCATCATCGTCGTCCATATCATTCTCGATTTCAGCGCCGCCCTCCACCGTCCCTCCAGCCATGGGAATTTTGAGGCAACTAGACAATTCGTTGGCACATGCTATCAAATCGTAACACCTTTCGAATTCCAATCCTGCGGTGAGTGCGTTGAAGCATTCGGTAACTTTGAACTGAGTCTCTTTCGGCAAAGGTTGTTCTTTCGTTAGAACGTAATATTCAAAGAATCTCATAAAGGTTGAGATTTGCTTCTTTTTGCTTGGGGGGATGTCACGAATGGTTAATAAAGTGGTTGTCACTAAATGAATGCGGAAATAACTGTCCGGCATATCAAATTCGTTTATCATAAATGGAGTTGGTTTACCCCCAGGATAGCCAAACCTGATAATTTTGTAGAGTACTTCTAAAACAACCTCAAATTTGACTAGGTTGTTGTTGCATAGAGCCGCCAAAAATTTCACTTGAGCAATTCTTATCATATTCAAATTGAACTCGTTGACCTCTGACCCGCGCTCTACTTTTTCCACAATGGTATCAACGATTAAAATCACAAAATTGCGGTAATACGGAAAGAGGCCATCCAATACTTTAGCTAGAAGATCAATGTTTTGGTAACTCACCTTCTCTGGCTTAGAGAATAAGGAAACCATTGTCTTGTGCAAATTGGCATCTTTCCAGTGCGCCCGCCGCAAAAGTTTCACGATTTTCTCAGGCTGTAAAGTATGAAGCTCCTTTCGTATGAGTATACGATAGAACTTTTGCTCTGGAGTTAATTCAGTCGACTCAGCATTCAACTTACTCAGTGACGGCGGGTAAATTAGAATAATAAGGTTTTCAAGTGCACACTTATTGCTAACGGTGAGATCGTGTTCCTTCTTTTTTTGCTGTACAAGGTCTACCATCTTTTCCATTTGTTCCTTATGGCTCGGATTGTTGATGAGAAATTTACCAAAGTTTTCAAACAGAATCGTTAAAATCTCAATGTTGTTGGGAATCTGAATATTCATTATCAAAGTTCTTATTTTGTGAAAAATAAGATACGAAGGAACAAGCATGAATTTCACCATCTCGCTGAAAAAAATGACGTTTCTAACATTGATTTTATTCGAACGCAATTGATTTCTGAATCCGTTATCCAAATGTTGGATTAGTTCATCTTTCACATCGCTTAAACTTTCTGCATTACTCGCAACGAATCGAGCGTAAATCCTTAGCTTACTCCAATCTGTAGTTTCCATGAAAACTTTTAAAAGTCTTCTTTTTGTGGCCTTTTTATTTAGGCAATCTGTCCACAGTCTAAATGAGAGATCATCAATGGCTTCCTTTGTATCAGCCAATTCCAAATTGACAAAAAAATCGTTGAGTTTTTCAGGATCGGCTGGCTCCTTCTCCTCAACTTCTTTCACCACTTCTGCTAAGTCCGGAAGCACTTCATAAAATTTTCGTGTCTCTTCATTTTCCCAAACCCTTTCCGAGCTTGTCTTTTGTTGATTAGTGATCATTGAAGTAGTACTGGAAGACGACTCCTCTGTGTGCCTTTCTAGTTTTGGTGCCTCTAAGTGTAGAGCGTTACTCAAAATAGCTACTGCCGTTTCGAACCTCTCAAAAATGGGCAACAAAGCGTTGTACTCCTCGATATATTCATCTGTACTTTTTCCCGTTCTTATTTGAGCCTTCTGATGTTCTTTCAAAAGCTTATTCAAAGATTTGTTAATCTCCATTATTTGAGAAATAGCTGCTTCTGTGAATGCTTTGAAAAGTGACACCAAGACTTTGCTGGTGTCCTGGTCAACTAAACTCGGCTCATGCTGCGGCTCGCTGCTAAAAAACTGACTATATTTGACAACAAACGTAGTAGCCACAGTAGTAGTCAAGCCAGTTTTAAAGCGATAGTTCAAGACCTCCTTGAGAATAGTAAATAAAATTGGCTCTTTTCTCCCCAATTTCTTTGCTATGAATGGCGGCAAGTTATCCTTTGATAATCGATCCAAACTATTGAAAAGCCCCACAAGATAAAGTTCCGTGAAAAGCCTCATATGGGCTCGCAGTCTGGATATTTTTAACTGCTCTTCTTTCTCTGAGTCACATTCAATTGACAGTGTTGTAAAGTTGTGTAGGAAGAGTTCCATCAATGGGGGTGTAAAGCTATATCCAAAACGCTGATGTAGAGAACTCATGACCTCTACGCACGCCTCGATATCATCGCTTTTTCCAGAAAATTTACCAAGACCCTCATTTGCCACAACCACTAGTTCGGATAAGTATTTCTCAAGCGATACTTCTTCTATATCTTTCAAGAGTGATGTTTTGGAATCTTTGGAAATACCCAATTTCAGTTTCCGGATGAACCCAGTATTTCTCTTTATACTTGAGTCAAGTTTCTTTCCTGCTTGTGGTAAATTTAACTCACCATCCCATGCTTTGTTGTTTAGCTCCAATAACTTCTGGCTCCTTTCATCCTACTCATAATTAAATACAATCGTTAGTTTCGTATTTAAGACAAAACTATCAAGCTTTCATGGCTCGCTTCCTAACTTACATTCATAGCTTAGTGTCAAAATTCACTATGCTGCAGTTTTCTAGGTTATTGTAGCTTTACTTAAACTGGTGCTCTCTTCAATATTATTCATTTAAATTATTCTAGCCTTAGTGTATGATGACAGCTTCCTAGGATACTGGATTGAAGCCGCATCATCGCGCACTCAAAGATATAGTGGATCATCTCGCACACTTTTGTGTACTTGAATTCAATCACCAAACTGGCCTTCTTGTTACATACACTTATAACCAATGCAGCCCAAGACAAGCTTCAAATTCATGTTAAAACCTTGCGCATGGTGGTAACGACACATCATAGAATTCACTGCTATGCTGAATGATACAATTATGTTACAAATCTCTCACTCTTGAAACCTTATCATAGTTGCTTGGCTCATCAACTTTAGTAGCGGGGAGCATTAGACTCGCCCTACTTTCCGATGTCGCAAGTAAAGAGCACTTGTTAAAGGTAATGAACTGACTCTGGCTCAGAAGATTATGAACAAGGTAGTTAGATAGATATTACAATACAGAACAGAAGGGGTTTGTTTTCTATTCGAATTTCCCATATCAAATACTTGCTATGTGTTTAGTCACAAACGGAGAAGGATACTCTTGAGGATCGGAGGTTTATAGTCCACCGAAGTTGCAATTGAAAAAGAATTTTCCCTCGTACCGCCAAGGAGAGTAACCATCTCATTGACCCCTTGAGCAAACTCTCTACCAACAATTTCAGCTGTCATCAGTGCTGCAACTATTATATAGCGTTTGTTTAGTCAAATCTTCAACTGAATCCTTCGTCTCCCAGGAGGTTACTTAATTCCCCAGCCTGCAATTTGAGCTCCTCGAGATTCTTGCTTAAGGTCGTAGCTTCTTCAAACTTACGTTGCTTCGTGGCATTAGCAATCATATTTTCAACCAAGTACTTCTGTTCGTTCAGGACCATCAGTTGGGTGCGATATTCCTTCACTTCCTGGATAGTGAGGTTGTTGCTCGACCGCCCACTGATTGCATTAGATGTAGCTTCTGGTGAAGGTTCCTGTGATGACTCGATTTGTGATGCTAGGTGAGATGTTAAATTTTTCAACGGTAGCATGTTCTGCTGTATAAATAGAGAGGCCTGTGATACAATAGATGATTGGATCCGCGCCTCAGTTGGGTTTCTGGCATGGCTGTTTAAAATTTGTTTGGTGATTCTGTCGTATCCCGCGAAGGAATCTAGCAACCTGCGTCGAGCTCTAGAAAGTTTAGCGACATCACTCGCATTTGGTGATTTGGCGTCTTCATATGATTGTTCGGTCGTGGCCTCTTTGAGACTCTGAGTAGCCGAAATAATAATGGCTGCGGTGCCATGCATCCTTTCGTAGAGCTGAAAGATGGTAGACAAAGGCATAGCAAGTTCAGCGTCAAATTTACGATTTTTAAAGAGAAACTGAGAGCACATCGAACATACCCGTATTTGCGTGCTTAATTCAGAGATTTCCAACTCAGGTGGAAGTCGAATGGGGAGGTCTGCTGCCGCATTAATCATGTTGGTAATGGGAATTTGGTTCGAGCAATTCGTTGCACCATCATCGCAAACTACCTTCCCACAGAGCCTGCAGTGGTGCTTACGCAACGTTACCCCAAAACCCTTGAAACATAAACTGCAAGCTAGAGCAAATTGATCTGGAACCCAGGGAACAATACTCTTTTCGAGGCGCGAAATTTCTGCAGCTTTCCTGACGGAACCCAGAATACTGTCTCGGTGCTTCAAATTGACGTGTGTGATCCCGTTAATCAATCTCACAAACCTATTTTCAAGCTGCAGAAGCAATAGTTGTTTATCTTCTACTTTCGAGCGTCTGAGCTTCAGAAATACATCGGTTTTACTCTCCACAGCGCCAAAACTGTTACGGCCAAGCTTTTTCAAGGAGCAATTGCGGCAGCACCTACACCACTCACCCCTCTCGATGTCATACGCTGCTTGTTCATTGAGTCTCATGGCATTCTGGCAGTGTTTGAAGCAAAATAGCTGTCCACAATGGCGACAGTTTATGATCCCAGTAGAAGTGTGTAGTTTTACGTTACATTCTGAGCATCGGCTTTGGCCCTTATTCATTTTGGCCCAGTGGGACCTTTGCAGGACAAATTTGGGCTTTTTGGTAGACCTCTTTTGATCAACTGCTTTATTACCATCCCAAATGGGGGTATTTAACCCTCCAGTATCTGAGCTCTGTTCCGAAAACCCATGAACTACATCTAAATGGATGTTCAACTGCAACAGGTCTTTAGAGACTTCATTACATACTGGACAAACATTTCCTACGTCATTCTCACTTTCAAATCCACCCAAAAACCGTGGCCCTTCGATTATATCCATATTGAGCCCAGCATGCCTCAAATTTGTGTTGAGCTTAAATCTGCTTCTTGTTAGTTGACTTGGGATATTGAATTTAGTTATATAAATATATGGATAAATATACCAAAAGTGAAGGCAACGATATGCAAAGTGCTGATGAATTCCAATGACCTAGCTCTTACTATAATATTGGCCATATCATTTGGAGTATGCTCCAGAGTTTGCTATACTTTTTTATGGTTCAGGGCTCAAGAGGTCTTTGACATTGGTGGTCCAGGTGTAATTAGCGAAATGATGGACATGAGTATAGTTCAGGGCCATAAGGCCGGCTTTATATCCAAGTTCTACAGCCATTTCTCAATTTCATCACGCAACATGGGAAAGTTTGTAAGAGTTCTGTTTGCTTCGACATTTGCCCTGTGTTTGGTCGCTGTGGAACTGACATTGTGGCAAATTTTAGTGGCCGAAGATAGCAATTTTAACAGTGCTGGAATTGGGGCTTTTGTATGGCTGATTGATTCGGTAGCACTTGGCCTGATTCTAATTTTGGTGCAACCATTTTTGATCTTGTTAACGATGCTCAATAAGTTTTATGGTGATAGAATGGGTGTTGATTATTTAACAATGGTTTCCTGTGCATTGATCCTAACTTGGATATATTGTTTGACAGGACTCAATTGGGGGCCCTTTGGTGCGTCAACTAGCCTTCTGACCAAAGTATCTGTTATTGGGGTTAGTATCATGGCAACGCTCTCTGGAGTGGCCTCCCTGTCGACACCGTATTACGTGGTGCAGTTTTTTTGGCAAAAGCGAACTGGGGTAGTCTCTAATACCGCGCCCAACAACATTCGCGTTTTGTTACTGGACGAGGTTGTGTTGATGGAGAAAAAGAGGGAGTGTGATCAAAAGATCCAGGAGAATCTAATTCTCTTGCGCAAGGTGGAACGAGAACCCGGGGGAACAAACTCTGTTGTAAGGCAGCAACTCGTTGACCAGATTAGCACACTTCAATTAGACTTAGCAAAGCTAGAACAAAGTTCCAGAGATCCGAAGTTCGTACGTTTACTGAAGCAGGGAGTTCAGCTTTCGTTTCTGGTATACTGTGTCTACAAACTGCTATCGACCGCGTTAATCAAAATTCCTGCGATGGTTGCCCACACATACTATTACCCGAACGACTATGACTACAGACACTTTGGCGGTTCCGCCGATGGCTCAACAAAAGTTGCCGATCCGTTGGCGGTAACACTGTCAAAAATTTTGAACTTCCTGTTTTTTCGCTTCAAACACCAAGAAGGACAGGATTTTCTTGTCAAACAAATTTCGATGATCCTGTCAGTTTCCCTGTTTGGCTGCTCCGTTTCAACAGTCGTGACCACAGTGTCGTACTTAACAACGCTTCTGCCGCACAGAATTCAAATTTTGGCACTGAGAACTATGACCAAAGATGCTTCAGAGGTCGTGCTTCCTAAATCAAACAAAGATTCGCTCAGAAGATTGAGAAACCCATCTGTTATCAAAAACCTGCTTATATCTGAGCTCACCGGAATTTATGTCCTCGCGACCATTTTAATGATTCGTTCCAATTTGCCTATGGATGTGAATGAACGTCTAAATCGAATGCTTGGTGCAAGTTTTGGCGTTCCCAACGTAATACTTGATGTATGGTTTGACAAAATGTTTGCAGTAAGCTCATTACTTACTTTCGTGGGTATAAGGGTCGCAGAGAACAGGGCTACAAATCATTACTCATGATTAATAAGTATTTGTAGATAAATGCATTGTGCTAGCTAGAAGACTAATTTAGGCAAGTCAAAAGCGGCCAGCGAAGCCTTTTTGGAGGTGAAGGGGGCCTCCATAATGACGATCTCCTTCTCAGCAAAAACATTTGCCAATAAGACCGATTTGTAGTTTTCCGTGAAAAAATAGGCTTTGCTGTCCTTCGTAAACCTATTCCCTTCAGTTGTATCTGCTGACCTGTCTCTCATAAACGATTGTGTGTCTTCGGCTTCTTCCTCGTCATCTTCTTCCTCTTCACCATTGGCATCTATGTAGTTGCTCTTGTCAGTCACAGTATTTCCATCTATCTTATGCTTCTTGGGTCTCTTCCTGTTACTGACTGGTAGATCCTGCGTTAAGTCAAAGCTTGCCAGACAGTTATACCCCCATAGCCATATCCGCTCCTCTGAGCTAAAAATCCCTAAGAATTTCGATTTCGCGTTTTCCAACTCTTTAGGTAAGTGGTCTTTGTTCTTTTTACACCAGTCAGACATTGCCCCAATACCTGACTCCTCTGATTCTTTGAGCGAGAATTCAAGAATTCTGTTTTCTGCGGTTGTGATAACGACTGTACATTTGTTCGTGATATGAAGAGCGGTGATGAAATTCATGATACGGGCAACAGTCACAACAGAGTTATCTTTGAGGTCAATCATATAGACTTCGCCACAGATACGAGATACCACTGCAAATGAACCGCGAATGTCCAAATGATTGATGGCAGTTATGTGAGGGAGTTTCATCGCAGATTTGGTTTCTGGTAGCTCGGGAACCACAAACTCTGTGGGCTCCTCGTCAGCTTCGTCGTCTTCCAGGTTCAATGACAAAACCTCGTCTTTAGCCGAGACTAGAACAAGACTGGAGTTATCAATGAATTTGGCTTGTTTGATACCAGTTTTTAGAAGAAATTCATTGTCTAGCTTAGTGACCTTCAATTTTCCGTTGAAAGGTTGTAAGTGGAACAACTTTGTAGTATTTGGTCGGCCTACCACAAGAACCTGGCCGTCTGGAGACATTGCGCAAGTGGAGATGTTCTGCTCGTCCTTCAAAGTCAGCTTGCAGACCAGTTTATAAGTCCTTTCCTCCTCTGGTCCGGCACCTACAATCCATACCTTGACAGTAGATTGCTGCCACGCCACACATAAACGCTGCTCTGCGTTGATCAACACCCTCTTGTGAAAAGGTGTGGCGTAAGATACTTTTTTGTAGCTGCCGTCCGAAAACGACGAAACAGAACTGATTATCAAGTTTTTCTCGACACCGCCGGAAGCCAGAAAATCAGCACCCTTTGATTGATATGAGGCCAATGCTCTAACGTCGTTTGAATGCAACAATCTATTAGACGCTACAACCCATTTTGAACTTTTTTTTGTTGAGGTGGAGGGGCTGAGAGCATATTGATATATCTTGCGGTCCACTCCAGCGCTGAAAACCTTTTCATGAGATTCATCGCAAGTAAGACAGAGCACGTCTGCTGCATGCGCTTTGAACGTTTGACTGAGGGTGCCGTACTGAAAGTCCCAAAATTTAACGGACCCCGTCGAGTCGCCCGAGACAACTTGGTTTATTTTAGGTAAATATATCACGGACCATACGAGCGTAGATTCTTTTTTTGATTTGTCGACTTTCATGGTTTGGACAATACGGCCCCTAATTTCTTCTTGCTTCGCTACCTTCCACACTCGTATTCTCCCATCTGCACAGCCGCCAATAACAGAGTCATCTTCCTTCCAGGCCACAGAAAGGACACGGGAATCTTGTCTTTGTAAAACAGTCTCGTGTTCCATCACACCAGCACCTCCAGATATGTCAATTATAACTACGCACCCATTGTCACACCCAACAGCTAGCTTTGTTTGTGACGCACTGAGTGCTATAGACCAAATCACGCCACCATTGCAGTCGTAATTCATCAAAGGAAGACCGGTTTTCAAATCCCATTCTGTCACCACCGTGGACCCACCGATGGAAAAAAGACGCAGCGGTTCTCCCGGTACATTACTCCAGGCGAGTCCTTCTATAGTACGATCGCTACCACCTTGTATCACAAGCTCCTGGCACCAACCATTGCGCGGATTCCAAATTTCAATGTCTCCATTGGATCGGCCAAGTGCCAATCTCAGGTCGGATGGAGTTCGCTTCTCTAGTTTGGACACTTCAGAAAATGCAAGGGCCGTGATATTGGCACCGTTGAAATCCACAAAACGGGCTCTATGTACAAGCATACTAGCTTTGCCTTGAGTCATTTTAACTCTTGTAGGGACCTCGACTTCTTGTTCGCGATGAGCTTCAAGTGAGATGAGATGCAGCTGCAGATGAACTTTAACTGTTTTGAAAAATTTTCTAATACTTCGCGTCACTTTGGAAAAACATGATAACAAAATGACCTAGTCAAGTAACAACCATTTAGGTTCTCTGCCATTACGAGTACAGCTCTAATTCTGTGCTCTGTCTATAACGTTTGACTGTGCTTTGCTTGAGCCTTTGAGAGTTGCGCAATGCTTAAGCACAAATCACTTTTTACAGCATATCTAAGGGAGCGCCAGTCATCTCGAGGGTTGAGGCAAATTTCTACCATTTGAGGGGTTTCGTCTCCTTGCTCGATCAGAAACAGTTGTAGACTCTGCGCGTGGCTATGAGGTTCCTTGCGTCGAAGATATGTTTCCCTTCTGAGCCGTGCTGGCAGTTTTCCGACATTTAACCAAATGAAAGGCCAAAAACCTGACCGAAGTTTATTTAAACTTCTACACACAAATCCACGGGTCCTGGGGCTCGAAAATCCCTGGTTCATGACAATCGAAGCACTTTTTGTGCTTGATGTCAGTTTGTTTGAATATTACGGCGACTCTGAGCATTAACCACGAAAGTCACGATAAATGAGATCGATGATGTGTTGTGGTCTCACCAAACATACAATGGCCCAACCTCGCTAATCTTCTAAACTACAGTTTCAACCGATGTCTAATGTATCGGATAGTAGTATTAATGGTTTAGAATCACAAGATTCAACAAACACTAAAATTTTGC
Source organism: Lachancea dasiensis (assembly GCA_900074725.1). NCBI lineage: Eukaryota > Fungi > Ascomycota > Saccharomycetes > Saccharomycetales > Saccharomycetaceae > Lachancea > Lachancea dasiensis. Next base: position 1,089,716 of record LT598458.1, read on the forward strand.
GAGCCATTGCGGACGTTTTCCAAACAGCCCAATCAACGTATGCAGGACACAGGAGGCATATCGCGGTCTTGAAGCGGATCCAAGCGAAGGCAGTGCAGAAAGGGTATGAGGAAATATTCAATTACTGGTTCAATAAGATGGTTACTTTAGTCTTGCCACTTAAGAGGACTGAAATCGTTGGGGATCGAATTGTGAGACTTGTGGCCGGGTTTGTGGCCAGCCTGGAAAACGATTTAGAGACTCAAAAGGAAAGTAGGGAAGAACACAGTAAACAAGATGAGGTCTTCTCCAGGTTTGTGAACCAGTTTGTAAGGCATATCTTACGTGGGATCGAATCTCGAGATAAAAACGTTCGCTACAGAGTAACACAGCTTCTGGCTGTTATCATGGACAACATAGGTGAAATTGACGAAGATCTTTACAATTTGATTATGTGGTCATTTCAGAAAAGAGTCTACGACAAGGAACCATTCGTGCGCATTCAGTCCATCTTTTGCTTAACGAAATTTCAAGACGAGGAAAGCACTTCGGACACAGTAGATGATGCCACAGGAAAATTGATGCACGCAATCCAAAATGATCCGAGTGCAGAAGTTAGGCGTGCTGCGATGCTGAATCTGGTCAGCACGGACAGGACACAAGAATTGATCATGGAAAGAGCTCGGGACGTTAATCCCATAAATCGACGAATAGTGTATTCTAGGGTTCTGAAAAACATGGGAGCTAGTGTATTTCAGAAGCTCGATATTGCGGTTATTGGGAAGCTTATAACTTATGGTCTGGAGGACCGTGAGGAAAATGTTCGGAATGCGTGCTCTCGGTTAGTAGCGCTTGACTGGCTGAACATAATGAACGGAGACATCATTAAATTATTGGTTGAATTGGACGTGACTAGAAATACCGTCTGTGCAAAAGTTATGGATGCAATCTTTAGTTATCGAGATGATACGGTTTCCAAGATTAAACTACCAGAAGACATCTGGCAAGACCTAACCGCCGAAGTATCGTTTTTGATCAAAGCCTTTCACTCTCACTGTTTGCAGTACAAGTTGGACGATGTTGTGGATGCCAATTTCCCAGAAGCCTCAAAACTGTCAGCATACTTGCAAAAGTATCTTGATACTCGCTTCACAAAAGTTGATCTATCTGCACATGACGTTCATTGCCTGGAATTTATCATTGAGCAGGTACTCACGGTGGCTGTCAGGTATGATTATAGCGATGAGGTTGGAAGACGGGCGATGCTGATAGTGATTCGTAATTCCTTAGCAAAACATCAACTCAGCCCCACCTTAGTAAAAACTTCACTGAAAGTTTTGGAGGTTCTGTCCATCAATGAGCGTGATTTTATAGCCATGACTGTTGAGATCATCACCGATATTCGCGATGAGGACATCGAAAAACAAGAAATTCAAGAAACGAACAAAAAGTCTTTGGCTGTAGAAGCTCAAGACGAACAAGACGATGAAGAGATGGAATCATTTCACTCTGCCGTAGATGACTTGGTGAACGGAAATACAGTACCAGACCAGGGTGCTCGTTTGCTCGCCACTGAACGAGAAGCGAGCTCCAAGGCGCTAATTGCATGTCTTACTATGTCCCAATGCATGCTCGAATTGGTCTTGTCTCCAATAGAGGACAACATTATGGTAACGTCTTTGATTGAAACCCTCATAACGCCTGCTGTAAGAAACACTCAGGCAGAAGTAAGGGAGCTAGGTGTTCGCAATCTAGGGCTATGTTGTCTGATGGACGTTAAGCTTGCAACTGAAAGTTTATATCTCTTTGGGATGTGTGTATCGAAAGGTGACGCAAGCTTGAAGAATATTGCACTACAAGTCATATTTGATATTTTCTCGATACATGGCCTCAAAGTTGTTGACGGAGAGGGAAAAGTCGACTCCATATCGTTACACAAAATATTTTACAAGACTTTAAAGAATTGTAAGATTCCTGAATGCCAAGCGATTGTCGCGGAAGGTCTGTGTAAGCTTTTTCTGGGAGACGTTTTTACTGACGATGACCTCTTTGAGACACTTGTACTATCTTATTTTTCGCCGGCTAATTCCCAAAACGAAGCCTTGGTACAGGCTTTCGCATTCTGCCTCCCAGTGTATTGTTTTTCTCACATTCAACACCAGAAACGAATGGTTCGAGTCGCAGGCGACGTTCTTTTGAGACTTTCCGTTCTATGGGATGAGGTTCAGACAAATACAGACGATACTATAGTCACGCCCACCATGTTGAAGCCAAGTCTGATTTTTCAGGAACTCATCGATTGGACAGACCCAAATAAGGTTGTGAATCAAACAGAAAATATAAATGAGACTGAAGATTCTCAATTGGATTTCCTGGTAGCAGTTCTGAAGATGTATTATAAACTGGAACGGAAAGATGTCAAGAAAATGATACTGACTAATATAAACAGATTTGGCTTTAATGGTAGCGATATGGCGAAGTGGAAAGAAGCTTCTGAAGTTTTGGAAGATATCTTGGACAATGACGACATTGACTCTTCGTCCCGAAACTCTATTACAAAATTTTTAGCTTCTTTGACAGATTTTATGAAAACTAGAGGAGATCAGGAGAAGCATCACTCGGATGATGAGATTGATGATCGATTTTCGAGCGACAATGGGAGCACCACTCATCATGAGCCTGCCCAAGGAACGTCGAGGGCAGTTTCACAGGATCTCTTGAAGGACGCTGCTCTTGTTCCTGAACAAGAAGCAAATACAGCCATGCCTGAAGAAATTGGCTTAACACTAGAAACGTCAGGAACGTCAGGAACGTCGGAAATATTGCCTAATAGGAAAAGAAAGAGGAGCGAAAATACAGCATCTGAATTTAATTCAGATCTTGAAAAGAGCAGTCGACTTGTCAGCTTCATTCTGCCAGATGATAACGCTGCCGGTCAGGATGATTCCTCTATCTATACGCAATCAGAAGATGCTGACTATGATGACAACAATGAGAGGAATGAATATGCATAGGTGATGTGCTGCCTTGATAAAATAAGGCGATGCCCGTTAAACAAATTAGTTTCGTTCTATTAATAATGATATGCTAGTATGATGCAGGGTTGCGTGCTTCAATACCTTGAAGCGCTCAGGTCCCTTAAAAGTAAATGCCTAGGATCTGGTCGTCCCTCAAATGCTCCTGTACAACAAAGTATATTTCTATCAGTAAGCGAGGAAACCTCCTAGCAAAGTAGAGATAGAAACCGTCCGGTATGGGGCTCATGACCTCAGCAAGCTCTGGTGGCAGATCCATAAAGTGGTGGTATTTGTTACGAAAAGCCCTCAGTAGATCCATTAGTTTATCCCCGTTGTATTTTCTGTATTTTCCTAGGTTTTCCATGAAAACAGGATCAAACTTGCTTGCCCAATCACGATTGGGTATTACACGTTCAGAAACTGCCTCAAGTTCGAGCAAAAGGTCACTTGGAGGTACCCGCCTCTCAATTTCAAAACGGTCACTCACCTTGAGAAGAAATTCCAGCTTTTTGGAAAGCGGCCAGAAGAGGGGATGTTTCAGGACCTCAGCCGCCGGCGGCCTCCTACTCGCCTTGGTTGACAGCATTTGTGTCAATAGATCATTAGCTTCAACTATCGCAAATCTATCTTTGAGAGTTTTTTTTATCCCATCAATCGAATACTGTCCCTTCAAAATACTTGCATCTCGAGAATATTTATCCCCAAAAGGATGCCCGCCCTTGGAGAGCACATAATAAAATATACATCCCATTGAGAACACGTCAATAGCTGTCGTCAAACGCTTGCCATCCAGGGGATCACAGATGGAAAGATCTTGATCCTTCGAATAAAACTCGCTGTCCTGCCCACCACGTCCATCTAAAAGCTCAGGTGCTTTCCATCCACTTGTTCCGGAAGCATTACCGTTCTTAGTGTGGAACGATGATTGATCCGTTTCCAATCGCTTGCACAACCCAAAATCTGATATCAGCACGCGCATTGAAGACAATTTGTGATCCAGATGTTGCAAATATTTTCGCGTTGGGGCAACCAAAATATTTTGAGGTTTCAAGTCTCTGTGAACTATATTCATTGAGTGCAAATGTGCAACACCTTGAGCAATTTGTGACAAAACATTGAGCGGATCTAGCGACTTACGGGCCTCAAGAACCTTTGAGTTGATCTCTCTTCCTTCCACCACATCTTCTAAAGTGGACATGCAAAGCTCTAGCGCAATATAGAGAAATCTGCCGGAAGACTCCGAACAGTAATATCGTACAACATTGGGATGATGATCACTTTCTGTAAGTAACTTAATCTCTTGCGTCCCAATATCAAAAAAATCGATAAGCATCCTTTTGACAGCTACCGGTCTGTGTTGAAATGTCCCTTGAAAAACAATTGTTCCAGAAGATCCGTACCCAAGGATTTTGTTCGATACGGTTAAATGCTTCAAATTGGTTTGACTTTCGAAGTCTTCTGCCCTTCCTAATTCTTCTACTGCATCTGTACTGGTTTGCTTCTTTTGTTTTCTACCACCTCGGGATCCCCTCTTACGTTTCTTTGTATCTGAAGAGTTCTCCTTATGAAGGAAGTCGACATCTTCGGTAGCCTCAATGACCTTCACATGCTTACCAGGTGAATCTTCTAGAGTAGAAGGTTCTCGAGAACCTGAGCCGGAGCCCTCGCCAATTTTTATTTTACTTTCCTTCAAGTCTGCACCTTTCAAAAATCCACTGCGCTCCAGAAAATGGTGTAAAGGCGCTACCATCTTAAATTTGGCCATTAGCCCTAGGACAAAAAAAGAAAATACCAGCATTAGTCCCCCTTCCACTACCCTGTAGATAAAATTGGCAATTCTGTAGGTGAATGATTTTTGGTGGTTGTGAAGTAGCTCTTCCGCTAATTTTTCCTGGGCCTCTAATCTCAAAGACAGAAGCTCTTCCCTGGATATGTATCTTTCAAGGGAGTTTGGAGGCCGTTCTTCGGTAATGAGACCTTTTACGTCTTTGGGTGACCTTTTTGGCCCATCTAGCAGGAACATTGAATTGCCCGGGAGAGATTTCTGGGCAGATGATGGTTGGTCTTTGATTATTTCCTCAAATTGAAGGCTCGAAAGCTCATGGACACCCAGGATCGAGTCTGGAACGAAATCGGGAGAGGATGACGATATCCTTTCCTTAGGATTGCCTTTGAGATGAACTGAAGGTGATGAAGAATCCACCAAAGATGGATAAAATACGTCGGACATCGCAAAGAGACAATTTTGAGATGACAGTCCCAACAAAACTTTGTTTCCTCCGCGATGCCTTGAATGATGGCCCAGGGGATGTGGTAAAATAATCTTTTCATTCGTTATCTTGTCCACGAATAAATCAAATATGTTGTTGATTGTATTGGGTAATGGTGGTGAGATCCATTTCGCGTAATTGAGATCCGATTCAACAGCTAACAATGATTTTTCATCGAAAGGAGCAATTGAAATTCCATCTGATGGGCGTTTGTATTCGGAAGCGAGTTTAGTGTCTGCTGCATTATGTTGCCACGCTCCATAGGTCACATTGTAAACCATGCCTTGTCTATTATAGATGCTCAATTGATAAGTTGATATTCCAATAACAAAAACATCATCGCAATCTGAATTATTCAGATAGTCACTGGTGCAAGAGCTCTTGGACTCGTCATATATTTTATTGTTTGTACCGGGTCCATATTCAGATATCTTTTGTCCTGTCTTCAAGTCGAAGCTATAAACCGCAGATTGGCGCGCACCAGCGTAAATTTTTTCGTCATCTACTAAGGTACCTTCCTCATCAACGACAATTTTTGTTTTTAAATCCAGTGGGGAGACATCAACGAGGTGCTTGATGGAAATAGGAAGCTTTTGAAGGCCCTGGAAAATATTGTAATAATAAATGTTACCATCACCATATGGCTCCACGATTAGTGTTTCATTTTTCACACCTGGGGGTTCCAATACCGATATCACAGGATGAGTGGCATTTGTGGTAGACCATATAATTTTTCCCGTATTTCTATTCAAGGCATGAATACCTCCGTCTAAGTCTGTAGCAATTAATACATCCATCAGTTCAAGCATATCGGTGCTCCTCTCATTTAAGAGCAGTGAAACACCAGTCTTCGATGACGAAGAATGGGATATTCCTTGTACGCCGCGCAAGCTACTGTATGACTGATAAGGCGTCTCTTTTGCTCCATTCACACTTGTTGTGATTGTGTTGGTCGCATCTCGGCCGGGTTTTTGCTTTCTAAAGACAATAGGTTTGGCAGTGTGGACTTCAGGGTGGACGGTGTCAACAACTAGAGTTTTTGTCTCGCTCGAAACAGCAGTCCTACCCTGACCCCACTCAAACCACCCAGCCAAAGCATACTGAGTACACAATATTGATACCCATAGGAAAATGAATGGCAACTTCACGCCTTTCGGCCGTTTCATGCTCGGAGTTTCGCAACCTAGCTGATAAAAACCACTACAGCAGATTATAGGAAATCAAAAGCTTTATAAAAAATCGTTGACCAGTCCACAAATCTCAAGCCTAAAGATGCATCTAATCTCCCCGAATCTGTTCCACGAAAGTGAATGTGACTGACTGAATGACGAACCGTCTTCTGTTCTTCAAAAGTTCCTTCGTTCTCCAGATCTTTAATCAATTATCAACAAAGTACACTACTTACGTTAGTAGTGATATACAATTAGTAGCTTCAGCGGAATCCTGTATCCGGCTCGCTGTAGCCGGGATAGTCTTGGTCATATCAGGGGATGTTATCCAATTTTTAAGCATATTCTATTCTCTTTTTGGCTTTTCTCTCTTATCTTTGTTTGCTGATCGATTTCTGCGCCTAACCACCTCAACGGATTTTGCTAACCAATGCATTCAACCAAACCCGGACAGTGTGATGTCTGGCTCGGGCCCTCAAGGTTGTTAATGCCCACGCCGTAATTAGGCTTGTCTGGTGCTAAATGCCCAATCCTCATTCTCCGGTCATGTTTGAATCAATGGTTTCAGTGTTTGACCGCCCAGCATCCTTATTCATAACAAAATAAAAAGTCCTAAAACTAGTGTACCACAACTCGCCAGCTAATTGCAGCCTTAAATTGCTTGAGCTTTGTATTTTTTGAATCTCTTCAGCAATAATATCCCACCGTGCTATGCAAAGCAATACTTTGCAACACGGATCAAGGCCGGTCTTGCATGTCGTAGCCCATTTCTTCAAAAACTTCTTTGATTTTGCACTTTTTCTCATTTGCGATGATCTGGGTTAGCCCTAAACCTGTGTCCCTCAATTCGTTGTACTTCTTGAGATCTGTGATATGTTTCTTCATAACAAGTTCCGGAGTTGAATCACTAGAGGTTTAAGTTAGCATCATTTCTCCCATGGCTTAAATCCAGTTGCTGCATACATATTAAGCATCCTGCTCAATTCGTGAAACCTTCTCTGCAATTCATTATGTTCACCCTGAAGTCGACTCAGCTCAGCATCCAGTTTCGTTGTTCTTGCTGAGGTGGTATTGTTCATTGATCTCCAGGTAAAGTTGCTAAGATTGAGTTTCAGGGCCCCGATTATCAATTGTTGATTGTACGCTCAAGTCAACACTTAGCCGCCATTGCACTAAAGTTATTCGAATTAAATTGTATAGTACGTATATTACGATACCAATTCCCATTCGAGGGACTGGACGCTAGCAGTGTTAAGCATCTACGACCAAGTGTTAATCGTCAGCCAATCTTCAGTTGCTTCTGTATAGAGATCATTATTCTGAATCTTCCAAAAGCAGCTTTAGCTCTCTGAGTTTAGATTCGGCCAATCGAATCGCTTCCTGCACGTCCTGGCGTTTGTGAGTCGTCAGCCACTTTTTCGAATAGTGCTGGGAGCGGTTGTCCTGTAAGATAGTTCCGCGATCTTGTATCCACTCCCACAGCTGACCCTCGGAGTTGAGCACAATGTTCTGGGCTTGAGAAGTGCGACGAGCAGAGCGAGCCTGTTGTTCGTAGGCACCATATAGGGTATTGAGAGTTGGTGCGTAATTGTAGGTCTCGCCTCCAATGGCAATCTGCCCAGGCCCTATGATACGGAAATTATTGGTCTCTCTATTGGTCGAATGTGTGAAAAGCGCAACTAGCCCCAAAAACAAAATGATAACGCCCAATATTTGGTACGTCAACGATAGAGACGATATCCAATTGAAAATAGTCTTTGGATTAAATCCTTTAGGGCTTTCGGGCCCAGGCTTTTCGTTTGATGCTTTTGCTCTCGTTATCTTCGCTTTGGTCGCCTTCTTATTTGGCGTCTTCTTAACTCTGCCAGCATTTGCAATGATGTTTTTAAGCTCTTGTTGCATGACTCTGATAGAGGCTTTCTGACCATCTATCGAACCCTTTTCCACAGCACCTTTGATCCAGCTTTTAGAGGTCCATATCACATTAGAGACTACAAATATGCGAGTGCAATTATTTGCGCCCCAATGCAGATAAAACCTAGTCTCGACGGAAAAGGAAGATCCAGAAGGAACGTCAGGAGTCCTTGTCGTTTGTTTGACGACTATTTGGTCCTCGAAATCGTTGAACACTATTTTCTCCTCTATGAAACATTTGGTTTTCTTCGGGCCCACTGGGCCACTCAGAGGCTTGGTAAATTGATACTCTCTAACGTCATTCTTGAATTTTGGAATGCTTGATATATCGAAGTTGCCTTGGGCTTCAAGAATTTTTTCCAGGTAAGATACATCATCGCCGAACAGCAGCTGGAACACAGTTCCTAGAGGGGCTGGTACGGTTACAGCGTCATTAATAACAACATCTCCATCCTCCTTAGTGTAACCTGGCTCTGTCTTGTCATGTTCCTGGGGCCCTTTTGACGGTAAATTCCAGCCTTCGCTTTCCCCTCCAGTTGTTGGACTAGTCGTTGAACTTCCCTCTTCCTTGTGGATTATCTTATTTATTTCTTCGATCATTATCTTTGTGGTGCCAGTAACACCGTCAAAGGTGCCCTTCTCAATCGCAGTCTTGAGCCAACTCTTGCCTACCCAATCTACCGCCACGAGAACGATTAGTTTTGTGCAATTTCGAGGCGCCCATGACAAATATAGTGTAGATTTGACGACAAAGGCATTTCCAGAGGGTACGTCCGGTGTTTTGGATACTTGAACAGCTTTAACATAATCGTCTAAATCGTAATGTTCAAGCGTTTCTGTTATTTCACAACTGGTTTTACTCGGTCCGATCGAACCACCTAATGGTTTTGTGTACGAGAACGTCCTTTCCTTAGAAGATATGAGGCCAGGAATTTTTGAAATCTCATAGTTCTTTTGAGCTTGTAAGATTCTTCTAATGAAAGAAACATCGTCGCCAAACAAAATATTGACCACCTTACCTAAAGGCGCTTCGAGGACAGTTTCGGCAACAACTCTCTCATCATTAGCAGTTGGAAGATTTTCTGAAGTGGGTGCATGCTGTGTTGGCCCCAGGGTAGAAATCTTCGATTTTTTGCCAATCCGAAATTCTCCATTGGCGATCTCAGAAGAAGAATCACCCAAATCGCTCTCCGCAGCGGACGTTTCTTCTGTGTATTCCTCCTCTGATGTTTCTTCATCGCTAGAAAATTGATCTGATATTGTTTGGTGATCCTGTTGAATTTTACTATCGAAGCTGGAGTCCAAACCAATATTGCTAGACCTTAGAGAAGAGCTCTCAAGATAACTGTTCGAAGACTTGTTGCGTCCTGTGCCCGAAACCGTTTCATTCCATATGTTCGTGATGTAGTCAAATGTTGCATCTCGAGAGAGTAGCGATGCAAATATATACTTCGAGTGCAGGGTTTGAAATATTATCCCGTTAGGAAATATACCCGCTGTAGATCTTTTTTCAATTTGCACTATTTCCTTGAATGGAATGACAACATTTGTAACCCATCCCAAAATGCTAGAATTAAAGCAAACATGTTCTGCCGAAATGTACATTCGGCCCTGCAGCAAAATATCTCGCGAAAGCGCGCAACTGTAGTCGGCCAGTAATTTCTCACCTTGAGTAACACCTGACTCCCTAAACAAGGTATGAAATTCATCCATCTTCCTTTCAGAGATGTGAGCTGAAAGGCGCCGATTCCTCTTATTTTTCTCACCCGACTTTGACAGCTCCTCATCAGAAGAAACGGAAGGAGATGGAATTTGGCGCTCGCCTCCCAAACTCAGAGACCTCATCCTTTGCATAGAATTTCTGATACCTTTAGAAGGAATAGTTCTCAGCGTCAATTGGTTAACATTTTGGGGTCTTACAAAACTGCGATCGTTCTCTAACACATCGTTGTTGCGCTGGCTCATAGCATCAACTTGAGGAGGTTCAACACCCCGAACAACCTTCGACTTATTTCCATGCCCACCAGGATCACTGACGGCAGGTGAAAGTGCCACCGTGAAATTTGGACCATTTAAAGGCACTCCGCCAAGATCAATTGCATTAAGTGTTTTTCCTCTCTGTCTTTGATCATTAACGGAATTGCCGTGCTGAGCAGGTGACACTTGTTCTGCGGCACTACTCTCCCTCGATGAACCCGCATCCAGCGGAGTATCATCAGAGTTCGCGCCCGCGAGGGCATCCAATGTCAAATTACCCCTACCCAGAGTAGCTATGGTAGACTCTCCCTTACGCGAACGGAAATGAATTCCCTCCGCCGAAGATATCAAATCTGTCTCAGCAACCGACGTGCCATCATTCTCACCTGCAGCAATACTCGCGGTACCAGATATGCCAGAATATTGTCTACTTAAAGAAATTCCAAGTGAAGACTTTGTCTGTGTGTTCAAATTAGAACTGGGTGACAAGAAGGTACTAGAATCGGGGTTTTGGCTCACAGGTCCCGGAGATAGCAAAAAGTCCAAATGTTGCAAAAATGATGAGTTGGGGTTTTGTTCTTGAGATTCCTGTTTCAGATCCAGTTGGTTCTCGGGTATGGTTTTAACTTCGGGCTCCGAAGATGACAGCTTTCCACTGGATTTGTTTAGAAGATGATTCGCTGCTGAATGTGCAGCGGAAAAGATGCTAGTGAAAAAACCACCAGAGTCTTCCTGTTGACCTCCGAGACCGCTAGCTCCAGATTCAGGATTTGTAATGGTTTGTCCGTCGACTGTTTGAGAACTTGCTGGATGAAATGCCAAATTGGTGTAAGAGTTATTTGGAGATTCGCCCTTTGCTTTATTATTTTCGCTACCTTCCTTGGAACTATCAAGACTGGAGTTTAAATGACCTAGTTTGGACTTTACAATCTCAGATGTACGATGCTTCAGTTTCTCAGACGGGGGACTTCGTCGTTTTTTTTCCGAGTAATTCTTGAAACTACGGTTTGAAGGATTTTTAGAAGGCTTGGAAACCCCACCTGTGTCGCGCTCCGCCTGCAGATTGGACACTGATCGATCCCTAACTGTCCTCCGTGCTACGCCGTGCCTCCCGGCGCTTTCTGATGATACCCCATGCTGCTTGTCGGTTACTTTCCCTTTTTTAGCGTCTGATTTCGTTTTCTTTCTGCGAAAGAAATTCAGTCCTGCCATCTCAAATTTCTAGCAGTATGGTGTCCACTTTCTAGAAGCTCGCAGCTAGGGGGTGCATACAACGAATTCCCTGGCCAGCAACTAAGTTTTTGCTCACTAGTTTGGTTGTGAGAGTTCGAGCTGGATAGACACACTTGAAATCTTGGAGACAGGCAGTTCTTTGGCACTAAAAAACGTATGCTGGAAACGAAGTACCGCAATTTTGATAATTGGGCGAATACTTGCTAATGAACTTACTTGAAAGATCACTCAAAGTTGCTGCTCATGATATAGAGAGCTCATAAATTAACCCGATAAAGTTGACACAAACAAACAAAGAGGGCAATCATCAAGTGTCATGGTACACGTTTCGTTATACCCTGGTTTACTCATATATCGAACTTGTTTTAGAGCGGTTGCCAGCTAATCGAATCGGTTCCATTTTAAAGTTTGACGAAGAATGCCTCCTTCGTTTTTCTCTCTAGGTATACGGCCTTTATATAAACTCGAGTAACTTTCCTGTATTTATTCGGCTGCGACGAAGGCAGCAGCGTAGACTACCTTTTAACGTGCGAAGATCAAAGAGAAGGTCAATAGTGGACCGGTGTTTTCTACTCATAGGAAAGCAATTGACAAACATCTCGAATCCGAGCATCTTTACCAAGTTCAACGATCCTCTGCCCATTCGTTCTCGCGCCGAATGGCGGCTTCTTCTTCTGGCGTAAAATCGTTGACGATGTTAAAAGTTCGCCTGATTTCCTCGGGAGTTCTGCCGCGGATCATTTCCGCGACAACCTTGCACCCTGCGTCCAAAAGAGGCTTGATATTTAGGTAATTGGCAGCCTGCATGATTTCGTACAGCATTTCCTGATCTACTTTTAAAAACTCCCGATCCCAAGGATCCGCAGGAGCAGTCTTGCGGGCATCGTCGTCGTTCTCGTCAGGAAAATTAGAGTCTTTGTGATGCTCGGCCCACTCAATCACCTTTTGTAAAACCGAGGACCTGACGTTGGGAACGGGCATTACAATTTCATCATCTTCATCGTCCTCCTCTCCTTCCTCGGAGTCACTACCCTCACTTTGAAGCCCACTGTCCTGCATGTCGTTCAAGTAGTTCTTTAATAAAAGCGACCTCTCTGCGATCTTTCGCTCCACAGTAAACTTTTCCCCCTCAACGGAAACCAAAACCACGGTCTGCTTTTTGTCCTTGCTCATTATGCAGTCTCTAGTTGTTGGTCAAGCAATATTATCAGACACTTGATACTTTGTTGGCGTGTCGATTGTGCAAATGACTATACTACTTTATTTGTTCAACCATTACACTATTTTAGCCAAATTAAGGGTCTTTCCTTACGAGGCGCCTAGAAACCAAAATTACTGTAAACGCTCGCACTGAGGTCATCAAGCTCTGGGATTGAATCTAGCCTCTGCAAAAACACGTTATTCATAGATACAACACCACTTTTCAACATTTCATCACAGCAATTTTTACAGGAAACCGAAAATAAGGCCATCTGATGTTTAGTTTCATCTGCTAAGGGCGCAGCAGGAGCGGTTGCGTTTTCTGAAGAGGAGGCTTCGGCTGAGCTCTTAGATTTATTCTTTTTGGAAACGTTTTCCTCGACGTGGAGCATGGTAAACTGAAATGCATCATTGATTAAGCTTTCTAAGACAATCAAGGACGCTGTGGATTCAACACAGTTACTCGTTTCGTTCAAAAGTTGATGCAGCACGGCATTGTCGTCATACAACAGTTTTAAAGCATCTGAATCGAGCGTTTGCTGCAAGACAAATTGCTGAAGGTTAGACTCTGGCAGCAGGATTTGTTGCAAAGGCTGTTTGCCTGCCGTCGAAGCACTTTGGGGCGCAGCATGTGAAAGAACTTCTTGATTAATAGCGTGTAGAACTCGCGATAGCCTCTCTCCAAACTCCTCGACCGTGAGAGTGTCGCGAGGATTGAGTTGCCCGAACTCGCGCAAAACCAATTTCTCGGCTAATGCCTTGTACTGGAGCCATCCTCTGTTGAGGAGCCACCAGGAAAAAGACAAAAATGCCTGCTCATTGATATAGCTGGATCTCCGAGCTTTGCGTGCATCCTCCGATATATGGATGCTGTTATTATCAACACCTTGGCTAAAAGTGGGGGCTTGGGATTCATGTTGCCAAAAACTAGTTATCCAAGATGTAAGGGAGGTTTGTACAGCAGACTCCTTTTCGACTGCAGTTTTAACCGCTGTTTCCAAATATTCCCGCCTTGCGAGTATGTTCAGCTGCAATCTCGTCAATAACAAGAGAGAAGAAACACTATAAATTACAGTGCAAAGCTTTGTAAGGGACTTGAGCTTCAAGTCGTTCCACAATTCAGCTTTAGTTTTCTTGTCCTCGGAGTGAGAGGGGTCCCCCGATGATTTGACGGCCTCTGATATGCTCGTGCTCATTCCTGAAGAGAGCCCATCGTGCTCTGTACCCTTGGCCCCGTGTGACAGTCTCCTGGACAGCTTCTTGCCCTTTAAAGACGCCACGATTTCCTCGACATCCAGATCCTTCGTCAAAACGAGTGACAGCACTGGCACCAACTCATAGATCGTGTATAGGGCATCTTGTTGTGTTTGGTTGAATCTGCGCTTGATTTGTTCCTTGACGAATTGCTGCTCGTTGAGTTTCAATTGCTGCCTCCACAGCCACTTTTTAATCAAGTATAGAGAGACCGCACCTGTACTGAATATAAAAGCCAGAGTGGCTGATGAGAAAAGCACTTTGTTCTTATGCCTTTGCCAAAGCGAACGGTTGGTCATTCTGGATTTATGAGCTTACGGCTGGGTAAAGAAGAGGGGCACCACGGTGAATGAACGGAGATTTTTCGAATAAAATAGGGATATGGTCTTGACTTCACAGGAAATGACGTTGGATATGGTCGTTACTGAGAATCAACTGGTGTCTCGGCCGTTTTTGGTTACCACCAGCTCTTTTGTTTCAACTGCAATTGTCTCTCGTCTAACGATGATGATCTATATGTTTATGTCATTATATATTAATTGGGCAGCCTGCCATTCTTAAAGCGTGATAGGACAACAGAAGGCTAAGAACTATAGGACACAGATCCTCTGATCGCCCCCTGGTTGCCGGAGCAAATTTCAAATGGATGTTTCGCTCGAAATGTAGGCTGCGAACTCAAACACTTTAGAGCACACTTCTACTGTCTGCAATTTAAACATAAATACGATCCAGAGATACCGTAAAGGGTAGAAAAGTACAAATAAAAACAAGTATGGAATGCAGTTCCTGACTTTAGATGGCCTGCGAAAAGCTACGTATTTAGGATTGATCAGAGAAAATACCTCCCGCAGCTACACTTTATGAGGTTCCATCGAGCAATGCGACCCCACTTCGAGACACTTTGTAGATTGAGAAAATTAAACGATATCCGCTCTCCAGCATTGGCCACCATACATTCAATAACCCAAGGCTAGAATAGTCAACCATCTGCTAATATCGCCGGTGACGAGCAGCACATGTTTTGGTGACGTTGTACAAGAGACAAGTCACACATGCCTGAATATTCCGGAGGACTTATATACTTTTCTATGCAGCTATTGGCTAAGCTTGTGATACATCCACTCTCTTCTCTTTCTCTCTCTTCTCCCTCTTCTTTGTTTTCTGTCTTGTCCTCCTCTACTGGCAGTTTTTTTATTGAATGCCTAAAAATTTAACACAAGTTCAGTGCACGGAAGCTCATCGCAGCGATAATTCAAACTCGAGGGGACCTCCAAGCAACACTAAATGGATGACAGTGGCAAGATCAAACCGTACATTGCGCACTTAGATGCTCAACTTGCGAAGCTACGTCCAGAAATTGCTAAGTTTACAGAAAAATCACTCGATGAGCAGCTTCTGTTGCTGAAAGATGATCGCGCCAAGCTAGACCTTTCCAATCGGTACGCTTATGTTTTGTCATCTCTTCTCTTTGCATACCTGAAGTTACATGATGTTAAAGACCTAGGCCCTGTGAAGCAGGAGTTAGGCCGTGTCAAGAAGTACATGGACTTAGCTCGTCAACTTGACCAAAAAGAAGTTAATCGCGAAAAGGCGGAAGAAGAAAGTCAGAAACGGGCGAAGAATATGATTCGTTCAGCTCTGGATGGCAGGTCTTCCGCACCTGCCATTAGTAAAGTCCACTTCCAAGGAAAGCACACAAAATTCTCGGACGAGCCAAAAGAGAGCAAAGAGGCTCCCCAACCGGAGAGCACAATACCAAACAGTTCCAAAAAGCAAGGCAAGGTTTCTAAAAAGGCTACGAACTGATGAAAAATGGGGCTATTAGGCTAAGCAGTGTATATTAGGTATAAAATAGTGGTGTTCGTGTTGTGTTACCTTGCGTTTCGCTTACAACAAGGTAACTGAATTAATACATGGTTGAAAGAAATACGTCTTGCCACCCAACATTAGCATCTATTCTGCCGATTGCGCGTTCCTCATAATCGACATACTGCCTACTACATTGGTAATACATAATCACTGGTATTCACAGCAACCCCGCTAACTGACCCTTCGCAATGTCACAAGACACTATCGACACCTTTATGGCCATCACCAGCGCTGAAAGCAGCGAACTTGCTCAACATTTCCTGGAGATGGCTGGCGGAAATTTGGAGACAGCAATTTCTCTCTTTTTTGAACACGGCGGAAATGCCCAATTGAACAATCGGAACTCAAACACTAGCAGCATATTGCCTGCTGGGAACTCGCAGTTTGATGAACAGCCGAATGACGACGGTTACAGGGCACCGGACCCAGCTCGCCATGAGGCTCTAGTTGACACACATGTATTCTCCTCAACTTTTGGTGGTGTCGGAGGGCGCTTCGAACCCTTGCGCCATGTTAGAGGGATGTTTGACGAAACTAGGCCACAAGGTATTTTCAATCAGCAACTGAACATAGAAGAGGGCGACGAGGATTCCGAGTTTTCAGAAGAAGAGAATTATGAATCCGACCATGTTTACGAGGAGGAGACAGTTATGGAAATAGATGAAGATGGCGCAATACGCGAACACAGAAAGCTTGTCCGGAAGCCGCGCGCAGTAACCAAAGAACAAAGGCTTGCTATGCTTTTCAAGCCACCTTTTGACATGATGGCCAAGGTTGATTTAGATGGAGCGAAAATTCGTGGACGAGAGAGGCAGAAATGGATAATGATCAACATTCAAGCTGTGGATATTTTCCAGTGCCAGGCAATCAATCGAGACATTTGGGCACACAAAGATGTGAAAAAGCTGGTTAAAGAAAACTTCATTTTTCTGCAGTACCAGTTTGATTCTCAAAATGCACAGCCTTATATTCAGTTTTACGGTCCGCATGACAAGGAAGAGCTGCCTCATATTGCCATTCTTGATCCCATCACGGGTGAGAGAGTCAAACAATGGAATCATGATGTTCCAAATTTGCATTCATTTATCGAAGAAGTGACTGTCTTCTTATCACAATTTTCACTGCATCCAGGCTCGACAAACCCTACTGTAAGGGAGCCAACACCAAAACTGGATCCTACCTTGCTCTCTGAGGAGCAACAAATGGAATTAGCGATTCAGGAATCTTTGAATCGCGACAGAACTGCAGGTCCAACCGTGGATACCGGTGAGCCTGCGGACACCGAACTTTTGAAGAGCAACGACCAGCATGCAAGCGTTCAAGGACCAACTGAGGATCCGCATGTACCTCTTTTCAATTCAATTTTGCCTCTTCAGCATCCCGAGCCGTCAAATCAGCTCGGTGTAACAACGAGAATTCAAATTCGGATAGGCGATGGTCGGAGGCTGGTAAGAAGATTTAATGCCATGGAAGATACAGTACGTACCATATTTGAGGTGTTAAAAAGTGAAGTCGATGGACTTGGCTCTCAGTACTTCACATTGAGCGATCACGCAAGGGAGAACCTCCTCGATAAGCTAGACGAGACAATCAGTGACGCTGGCTTAAAAAATAGCTCACTTTTACTTGAACTTATATCAGAATGAATAATGGTCGGTGAATAATAATCAGTGAATAACAACTTGAAGATGAAGCGGGAGCTAACCAGTAGGCGATGCGTATTCTATGAAGTCTTGTACTATAACGTGCTCTAATGTAAGCATCTGAGCATGTGAGCTGTAGCGCATCCAGACTAGTGTAATTTCCACTTTTTGGTTCCAAACTAGTTCAACAGCTGCTTTCTAACGACCTTATGCTACGGCAATCAGCATTCGTCAACGCCAAGGCTAAGAATGCTTTAGCTAGGTGACACTATCTTCTTGGCATTGTCTATGTGTTCGCGAGTATTTTCGGACTCATCCTTTTAAAGTTGACATGAAATTTAACGTCCGCATACTGGCCCTGCCTAACGTAAACCGTTTTGTAAGGCGTCATTCATGAGACTAATCAACCTGCTATCGGTAGCAGTGGCTATCTGTTCACTCTGTTATGTGGAAGCTAACTCTGGACATACCAATAACTGGGCTGTATTAGTTTGTACATCTCGGTTTTGGTTCAATTATAGACACATGGCCAATGTACTGAGCATGTACAGAACCGTTAAAAGGCTCGGTATTCCGGACTCGCAAATTATTCTGATGTTGAGTGACGATGTTGCATGCAATTCGAGAAACCTTTTTCCCGGCAGTGTTTTCAACAATGCGGATCGAGCTCTGGATCTGTATGGTGAGTCTGTGGAAGTGGACTATAAGGGCTATGAAGTAACAGTAGAAAACTTCATTCGTCTATTAACGGATCGCTGGAGTGAAGAGCAGCCGAAGTCGAAGAGGCTATTAACTGATGAGAATTCTAATATCTTCATTTACATGACCGGTCATGGCGGCGCTGATTTCTTGAAGTTTCAAGATGCTGAAGAGATCTCCTCTCATGATATCGCTGACGCTTTCGCCCAAATGCATGAGAAAAAGCGCTACAACGAAATTTTTTTCATGATAGATACTTGTCAGGCCAACACCATGTATTCACAATTTTATTCTCCTAACGTTTTGGCTGTGGGGTCTAGTAGATTAGATGAAAGCTCTTACTCCCATCATTCTGATGTGGAGGTAGGTGTTGCTGTTATCGATCGTTTCACTTACTATACCCTGGAGTTTATGGAAAACATCGGAAAAAACTCATCCCTGACATTGAATGACTTGTTTGAGTCATACACATTTGAAAAGGTTCATTCTCATGTTGGTGTCAAGTCTGACCTTTTCCAGAGAGACCCATCAGAAGTGCTGGTCACTGATTTTTTTGGGAGCCTAAAACATATTATTCGGGATGACACCGATTCTGTCGACGACTTTAACGCCTTGGTGACAGATGGAGAAAAAGAAGACTACGTCGAACATGTTTTGAATTTGGCAATAGAGAAGAGTCGAAAGATTGTTCTGGAAGAAACAAATGCTTCACCTATAGGGCACACTGTGTTAGATAACCCAGTAGAAAGCACACTGAAATTTAACAAAAGTAGGGATAACGGTTGGTCTAGTAAGCAATCCGCCATGTTTGTTCTGACTTCTCTCGTTATCGTGATAGGTGGAATGCAGCTACGAAAACAATCCAACCTTCGCATGACAAACTTCTACGATGTTAGTTAGAAGTTGCTTATTTAATATGTAGTAGTAGTCCAACGAAGCCATATCAAATAAGGCCTTGGTCTGTGGTCAAATATCTCAAGAAAGACAAAAATTATGCAATTACTTTAAAGCAAAGACTATGTTACTTTGTAAAATATGACTTTAAGGGTGATAAAGATATGACCAATATATCATTCCCTGAAAAATGCAGTATCTGAGATCTAAAATCTCAATCTTGTTGTTGCTGTAGCATCAACCAATTGTTTTTATATTGCTCTAAGGACCCAATCAATTCGTCTTGAATTGAGCTGGACTTTCTACCGCTCTTGATATCTCTCGCTGAAGCATATGTAGTGGTCTGATTAGCAGCAAATGAAGGGCTGATCTCATCATCTTCAAACGCGACAGCATTTGAATCGGCAAATATATCGCTATTTTGCAATACTGTAGTCGCTTGGCCATGGTTACTCGCAATGAAAGATTTTGGTGTGCCTGTTGAACGCCCAACATTTGAGCTTTTCCGTCTAGTATCAAAACTTCCAAAGCTAATTGAGTTATTACCTACTGATAACGTTGTTTCAGCGCCTTGTGGGGACATCTGTTGGTGGCCAAGAATTGCTGAGTTCATGCTCTTTCTGTGGTGGGGTGGAATATACACGCCCGGTTTGGCCTTAAATGTAGAACCTGCTACGGGCTCCATCTGAGCAAGCTGTTCGGTGAATGTGTTTTTACTAACTTCATTTAGCTTGTAAGGTTTGGGCTCAGGTGATTTGAGAATCTCAGGAAGTTCATTGGAGCCTGGAAGTGCCGAGTCTTGCGTAATATCGATGGGCACGTGAGGTTTCTGGAAGGGTTCATCATTTATTGATAATCCATCAATGTCGTTTGCAAAACTGTCAATGTCGTTCTCCTCTAATGTAAACAATACATCATCTAGATCGTTTTCATTATTCTCATTGGAGATTGCGTGTAATTCGTGAAAAGTATTTGTAGTCAAGGTGCTGGGACCATCATGAATGCCATCTAAGACAGAGTTGATCGTTGGAATATTAGGGGATCCACTCAGTATACTGTTAGGGCGAGAATGAGGGGGAATGTACTTGCCTGACGGAGAACTTTGAGATACGTTGGAGTTTTGAGACAAATTGGACCCACGTCTCCCATAAGATGTAGACAAATTATTGTTATTTGGCTTCTGGTTGAGCTTTGAGTTTCCAGAGGAGCTGGGCCTTCTCCTCCTGTTCCCTCGATGCTTGCTAAACTTGTTGTTGAAAATGCCTTCCATATATCTATTGTGGACACTGGGTGGTGTAAAAAAGTCCCTAGTATTGAAGCTCTCTTGGTCGTTGGCATGGTAATCTTGGAAAAAGTTGTTAATGTGGGTATTAGGAGTTGGAATGGCTAAAGGCTTGCGACTGTTCTTTAGGACCTTTGATTCATCGATTTTAATAGGTTTTGCGTTCCTGTAAGAAATGTCATGTTGAGGGTGGCTACGCTTTCTGAATCTGAAACGAGGAATGGGATCCTTTTCTTTCGACTTTTCCTTGGTGGATACAGGGGTGATATCTTGCACAGAAATTTTGGGAACTGCTTCTCCCATAAGGCCCTCGGGGACAGTTGGGGTTTCTGAAGGTGATAAAGGTAAGGGACTATCTTCAATGGTCTTGGCAGGTGAGTATCCGTCGTCCGCCAATGAATTGAAATATTCATCGTCTAACGTATATTCACCAAGCTGTGCAAGCTCCCTTTTCATGCTAGCTAAGTCTCGATTGGAGGGATCCATGGTCAAACTGTGTCTTAAAACTTGGAAAAAATCGAAGGACATCGTAGAGAAAATATCGAATAGAGCTTCCCTATTAGCGGCGAAATAGCAGAAGGCTTTATCGCTTGGATTTGCAACGCTAAATGGATTCTTGTGAAAAACAATATTGAGCAACACAATTCCAATTGCCCATAAATCGACTTTGCTACAGTCGTAAGGCTCATTTCTTTCGTCGCGATCCAAATTGTCCTCAAATAGCTCTGGTGCCATGTACCTCTCACTCCCAACACTTCTGTCCATGGAGGTCTTATCCAAGGTGGCCAACCCCCAGTCAGTAAGTTTAATGGTCCAATCAGACCCCCCGATCAAAATATTCTCAGGTTTCACGTCTCTGTGGTAGATGCCCTTTTGATGAACAAACTCGATTGAATCCATAATTTGGGAGGCTATATGAGTGATCAGCTTTGTCTTCTTAGGAACCAGGTCCGCTCTGATGGCCTCATAGAGGTCGCCCCCAGAGCAGTATTCCATGATAATAAACGAGTCGAAAAAATCGAAAAGCTCCGTTATGTTTTTGTGCTTGCCAATTTTCGTATGGATGTCGACCTCAAATAGGGCCTCGAAACATATGTTTTTGGACAGCCGGGAGCGAACTTTTTCAGAGATCTGCGATCTGTGATGCTTGTGAAGTTGCTGTTCTTGCAGCTTTTCCTCGTTCTCCACCTCTCTGTCCACTTGAGACTCACAACGTGCACCGCCAGATTCACTTTCATTCTTGAAGATATACTTGACAGCTACTAGCTTCTTCGTTTGCGTATCGTTGGCAAGTGAAACGTACCCATAGGAGCCCTCGCTGATGTCGTCCACCTTCTTATACCGCCCGCGCAGTAGGCCACCCTCCTTGTACACCTCGTAATCGTCTGGCATAACAAATTTGAGAATTCGGCCTAAAGAGCACACTTATCGTTCTTTTGCAATAGATTACTGCCGGCGTTTGATCCCGCACACAACGAGTGCCACGTCTAACCCAAAACTAAAAAATAAAAAAACCTCCGAACGAAAGTCAAGTGCTCGTCAACAGCTCCTCTTCTTGACAATTTCTTCAGCTGCCGGAAACCCAATGTGCCGCTACTGCAAAAACTGCTGATCACACGCTGTGGACCAAGGAAAGAAGTGGGATGGAAGATAAGGAAGAGCTAAAGGACAAAAAACAATAACACACACACTTTCAAATCTTGATTGTCTTGAATGCTTTTTCTTCAAGCTAGTTTCAGAGGTTGAGTGCCTACCTACCTCTCTGAGCTCGTTTTCGTCAATAGTCTCAGCTGCCGACTTCTATGCTCTAAGCTTCTCTTATTTTTGATTTTATTAGTTGAATATATTGACTTTGATAAATCAAAACTAGAAGCTTTGAAGTTACCTCCAAAAAGTCTGTAGCCATAAAATCAGACTCTTTTCAGTTTCTCTGGCTCAGCTGTGCCTTAAGGTTACTTTACTGCGATTGGTACAGTTTGCGGCAGATGTATAAGAGTTATCTCGAATGAATTCCGGCTGAATGTGACTTTTCTAGAGATCTAGGGTGTGTAAACCTTTTTTAGTAGATACGATTCAATCAAATCGGTCAGAAGACAATGAAGACACAGTCGTGTACATCTCAAGATTTGTGGGAAGTGGGAATGATAAGATCAGCAAAAAAGAGACTCTGACTCACATGGGAGAAGCAAGGGGCAATCACAGAATGAAAATCAGCAGGGATGTAAACGAAAGTGGTGGAGGGGAAGGGAATAGACCACTAATTTTGAGCAGGCAGCATTAACGATCCTTATCGTGGCCCGATGGGTAGGTCACGTACGAATCAGGGAGCTCAGGATCGAAGATGTGAGGCGTACCTCGGTGGCCGTGTTTTGTGATTTGGTGTAACCTAGTTGTAAACATACGAAGGTTGAGAGCCTGTGCACACAATGTTCATGAGATGATGATCCGTTTGCTAGGATGGAGATTACTAGTACGGCAGCGATTATTCAAGTCGGAGGGCCATCGATTGCCGCTAGCATGTAGGTCTTACAGCTTGCAAGTTCTGAGGCCCTACCAGCTTGAATGCATCGAGAAGTGTGTGATGGCCATCCAACAGGGTCAGATGCGAATCGGAGTCTCTATAGCTACTGGAGGCGGTAAAACAGTGATTTTCTCGCACTTGATAGACCGACTGCGTGGGCTATGTGGTGGAAAACACCATAGGGCGCTGGTACTAGTTCACAGACGAGAACTGGCCCAACAGGCCTGCAACGTGCTAGGTACTTTTTTCCCGCAACTTAACGTCCAGGTGGAAATGGGATCCTTAAATTGTGATGTGCCCTCGTCAGACGTGGTGGTTGCCTCTGTGCAGACGCTGATCCGCCGTTTGGACAGATACAGTCCCGGTGATATTGACCTGATCATCATCGATGAGGCACACCACGCAGCTGCCAAGTCATACCTACAAGTACTCAAACATTTCGGGGCTGATTGCAAGGATAGTCCAATCCCCGTGGTTGGTTTCAGTGCAACATTTGAACGGGCTGATAACAAGGCGCTCTCTGCCGTCATGGACAAGATCGTCTTTCATCGGGGCATTTTGGAGATGATCGACGACAAATGGCTATGTGAGGGCCGCTTCACGACAGTGGATGTGAATATCGATCTTTCTGATGTTTCTATCTCAGGCTCGGATTTCCAGATCGATGGGTTGTCTCAGGTGGTCAACACCCAAGAAGTCAACAATATTGTACTCCGAACCTATCAACAGAAACAGCAACAACACAACCTTCGATCTACGCTTTTATTTGGATGTGACGTCCAACATGTTGCCACCTTGCAAGCGTTGTTCCAAAACAATGGTATCAATGCGGAGTTCGTTACGGCGAAGACTCGTCAACTGGAAAGAGACTCAATTGTTGAAGATTTCAAAGCCGGACGCATACAGGTTCTACTGAATTGTGGTATTTTCACGGAGGGGACCGATCTGCCGAACGTGGACAGTATACTGCTCTGTAGGCCAACTCGATCTCGTTCTCTGTTAGTACAGATGATCGGACGTGGGCTGCGCTTGCATCACTCTAAGGACTACTGTCACATAGTGGATTTTGTTGGGGCTTCAAGCGTAGGCGTCGTGTCGTTTCCAACTCTTGCAGGGCTCGACGCTGGCAAAATTGACCTAGACGAGGCGACAATGCAAGATTTGGCCGCAATTAAGGAGGATCTAGCTCTAAAGGAGCAGGCAGCAGAATCTGAACATAACCAGCGTATGAAGGATGAGAAACTAGCCCATCAGAAGTTCCAGGAGATTTTGAGAAATGCCAACGCATTCGATTTGAGCCTTACCACGTTCGAAGATTTCATATCTTTTCACAAGCAGACTGCGGCATATCAGAACTATGATGCACCCATTTGGAAGTCCGCCCTTGCCAAGGAAATCAAATACATAAATGACTCCTCATTCCCTTGGGTTCGATTTGCCAAAGACGCTTGGGCCATGTCACTGGATAATGGTCATCATTTGCGTATTTACAAAATCTTTGAAAAGGGTCAAAAGCGAAAGGATAACGATTGTATCTACACCCTGAAGTTGTACTCAGAGTTACCGTACCAAATTCGCGATGAGCTTGGGATGAAATTCAGGTCTCGGGCCGTAAAGGCGTCAACAGACCTAGCTGTTGTTATTACTGCTGTCGAAAAGCTAATTGAGGAACTTATATCCCCGCCGGGGCCACGAACCCGTAATTTTTCGAAGTTTGCTCCATGGAGATCCACACCAGCATCACCCAAACAAAAAGGACTTTTGAAGAATAAGATAAAAAAGGTTCTTTTCAAAGAAGACTCTAAGTGGTCAGACAAGCTTTCGGCATCTGATGTAGAGAAATATGTTGATGGTGTTACCAAGGGCGAGGCATCGAACATTTTATTTGCGACTAGCTTGGCTCCAATCTTCCCACTCAATTCCCTCTGTAAAATAATGGCATATAGATTATAAAGTAAGCATTTTCAATATTATCGAGTCGAACTTATAAGCCTCTGGTCCGTTGTTCATAATTTGTATCTTCGACAAGCAAGCGGTCGCGTTATTAAGGCGAAAAAGTTGGCCAATTTAAACACATAACTCGTAGTCAAAAGGCCTCATCAAGCAAGAGAAAATATTCCCATCGACCATTGCTACTATGCGTAGTATTTTACAAGTGCCAGGACCAGTGAAATCGCTTTTTGACAAACTCCCACTCCAACAGTATGACCCTGTAGATAAGAGAGACGATGCTTTAGAATATGAGTTGCGTTCGAGGACTTATGATTTTCAAGGTCCTCAAGCCGCTCAAAAATCTGCGAATGATACTTTCCAGCTAGGTGTTTATCAAGTTAGGTATGACTCAATCAGCAACTGCTACTTGGCTTCAGATCCGTGGTGTTTGTTTACACAGCTCTCACTTTGCAAAAAGAATGATCTAAAGCTGAACACTAAAGGAAACAACATGAGTGATCAGAAAACCAGTTCAGGATCATATCTGCCACATTCCGTATTTGAAGTCTCACCGCTGGCTTCAAACGATGGCTTTTTGCCCATTCTGATCGAAGGGCACACCACACGCAATGTACGGTCCAGCTCGAGCATTTACCAGATTTTGAACTCGCGACTCTCTACAAGCGAAGAGCTCATGTACGTGCTACTGCTAGATTCGATAGTCTATGACTGCTATATGACCAAAGTTTTGTACGAACTGAAGGTTTCGCAGTTTTTGTCGCTGTACGCGGGTCATTGCTCGAAAGCGGTCGATCCGTTTGTTTACCATACATTATGTGAAGAACTAAGCAAACGCAACGGGTTTGCTTTACGCCACAGAGAAAATGCTACTGTGCCTGCCCGCTACTTAGACATTAGTCAACGTTCGTCCAATTTCCAGTTGATCGTTGGACGCCGGCAGGAAAACTGTCAGCAGACGCTCATTCAGTTTCAAGACCTTTTGGGAAAATTTAAGTTTTTCAGAGACGCCTCAGACCCATCGTATCTAGATCTCAAACTTGCAAGCTACGTTCATTGCTTGTTGCACTTGCCCGAGCCCGCCTCGCTGGCACAATTTTTACACGAACAGTGTCCCATATTAGTTGATCATTCCAGAAGAACGATCTCGCGCTATAAGTAGTGCCCTTGCTGCATACCTGGAACCCTTGCTTAACGCACAGTTGTGACAACATACAACCAAAGAGCCATGCCCGTATGTGGCAGCAACAGTGGTCTCGAAACGGCAATTGGGATTCCCATAAAAAACAGTCTAAGTGAGCGCTTCTGAAACAGGTAAAATACCCTTTTTCTGGCTCTGAGACAGGTCGGGTATTGGTAAACACCAGGGCCTTCACTTTATTTCTGTCAGACATAAGTTCCATCTTGTATGAAACTCGTCCATAATGCTAGATCTCAGGTCTCGAATTTCAGCAACCATTAACCTCAAATTGTGGAAACACCCTTTGCAACAGTCAAACGGTTGAGAGGTTTCTGACTGCTTGTGGGCCCTTAAAATCTGTCTGTTTCAATCCAAAACATCTGTTAGCAGTCGGAGACTTTTGACATATCCCCGGAAGTTTTATAAAAGTCTGGAAGGTCGGAAACTCACCGAAAACATTCTCGAAGGACATTTGGGAAGGAGAGTCTGCGGCACTGGTTTCCCATCTAACAAATCCCAATTTCATCTGTGTGTGAAATCCGCAGTAAGTGGGTTACGAGAGAGAAACTGATAGCCCAATACCAGACCATTTCAAATCACTTATTCTCATTGAGCCCTTGAGTTGACAGGAAGCAGTGAGTGGAAAGTCAATCCTTCAACGGGCTTTTAGATCGTTCGCATACCTTAACAGTGTTTTATTCTCCAAACGGTACAGGGAACCTTAATAGTTCCCTCGACTAATGAGATGCCTGTAATGCAGACCTCCCATGCTCAAGAAGAGGTAATCAAGACGCACAAGAACGGTCAGCTACAACACACAACTGCTCATGATGATGTGGAAGAGACTTTGAGGCTAATTGAAGACATTAAGTTCTTCCTGGCCACGGCACCTGCCAATTGGCAAGAAAACCAAATAATTCGCCGATATTATCTGAACAACGATCAAGGCTTTGTCTCTTGCGTCTTCTGGAATAATCTATACTATATTACAGGTACCGACATTGTCAAATGTTGTGTGTACCGCATGCAAAAGTTCGGCCGCGAGGTACTAGATCGTAAAAAATTCGAGGAAGGTATATTTTCCGATCTTCGGCACCTCAAATGTGGAGTAGACGCCACTCTAGAGGTTCCAAAGTCTGAATTTTTATCTTTTCTTTTCAAGAATATGTGCTTGAAGACACAGAAAAAGCAGAAGGTGTTCTTCTGGTTTAGTGTTCCGCACGACAAACTGTTTGCGGATGCTCTTGAACGAGATTTGAAGAGACAAGTCGCAAGCCAACTCCCTACCACGAGAGCAGTGCGTGAACCGGCCCTCTCCTTTGCATATGACGATAAGTCAGGTTTATCACTCTATGATCAGCTCCTTAAACACATGGATGGCCAGCGAAACAATTTTAGCAACCACTCAACAGTTGATTCCTCGCCTTATTCCAACATCCTTGCGACCACATCTGCAGATTCTCCCAAACAATCAATTAATTTTGCTGATGTCGAAGCAGCGACCACTGATACCGTGGTAGAACGCTCGGAACACATCAAAGACGAGAATGTAGACCTTGAGCAAGATCCTGTGAATGATCTGTCATCCAAATATGTTACTCAAAGTTTAGTACTAGATCCAGCACACGCCTCGCCCGACGCGTTGAACTTGGATGTAACACCAGAAGCCAACGGCTTCACAAAGGATAATGATGACGAGGATGATTTCCCATTAGACTACTTCCCAGTTGAAGTCGAATACCCCGGACAACAGCCCCTCAAATCAGGTATGAGTTCAATGTACTTTGATAATGATTTTGATGCTGCATATGTACCTCTCTCCGCTATTCCTCCTGTCTCAGCTGGATTTTTCGAGAATTCGTATTTCCCTGAAGAGGTTTCGTTTGGAGCGGCGCCCTTAGCTTCGGCAGCCCATCTTACGTTTCAAATACCTCCTCCAATGACCGCTGCACATTCCCAGTTTGTGACTAATGGAGACTACTACGCATCGTATGCAAGGGATCAAGAAGAACGTTTGGCTGATAATTTGTCTCCTGGGCCGGATCGAGAAAAATATGACAACGAGGAGTTCTTGGGGCTCAGCAAAGGCTTAAAACTGGGCCATGCATACCATAGGCCCGGTTTGGATAGTAGGACTCATAATGGCTTGTATCATCCGAGATATGTTTACCCTTCTATGGAAATGTCACCAGGAACGCTTGACCCTCATATGACAAGGAGTTACAGTGCTGAAGATTATCTATCCGATAACGCTGCGCTATATGAAGCTTACCCTACGGGGTCGTACGTCCCACCATCAAGTAAGCCTTACACGCCAGGCTATCGGTTGACACCTATTGCTTCAGCCACACCATTCGTAAGCGTCGGCCAATTTGGAAGTAAGCATGTGGTTCCTCCTTCTACAAAGAGCTATCCCATGAATCCCTATTATCAATCGTCTCCCAGTTTCCAGCGCTGGGGTAATGTACATGGCTACCTCAGGGGATTTCCTTCCATTCAAGCAACGTCAGCTCCCCAGGGAAGTTCTATAAACATGCAAATGCCAAACTCTGCTTCAAATCTCTATTTCAATAAATCTGGTATGGTTCATAAGCCTTCCTCAAAAGCACCTAATCAAAGACCTCGTTTTAAAAACGCCCAGCAGGCTTCACTGTTAGCTAACTTGAACCATCGCCTTGCCAGTAAGGATGGTGTCAGTGCTGTTGCAGGAAGTAGCTCTATAAGACCATCCGAATTGGGTTCGGTAGAGGTAAATGACATGAATGACATCAAAACAAAAAGCACAAGCGGTCGAAAGCAAGCTGAAACGACTTGCGATAATTTAAAGAGTGGACTGACTAAGGATGAAGACGAAAAGGCCTTCTTAGGTCAGTGACCATTTGTAAAGATGAACATTGATCACTAGCATTGGTATAGAATTCAGGTTGCTTTAGTTAGCGTATGTATCATTAATATCTTATTTCGCGTTACTCATCAATGCCAGCGTTGGGATTTTCTTGAAGAAACTGCTCGAGCGACATTTGCGTGATTTGATTGATAAGGTTTTCATCTTGCATCATTTCAAGTCTTGTCATATTGAGGTCATTTTCGCTGATGAATGATTTAGCAGATTCAATTAACTCCTCAGTTTCCCGCCCATGAGGTTCTGGCGGCAGAACGTCGAATTCGTAAACTTCGCGCTCCGACCAGATTTCCTCAGGAATGCAAGCCATCAATGGAGACTCTTGTGATAAAACGGCAAATCGCAATAAGTTAACCATATATCCTCCCAAGAAAAAGGGGTTCTCGGATTTTACATTGTTTGCTGCCGACACTTGGATCGCTCCCGCTTTGTATTCGTCAATAACCACCTTTATTTGATCGCCCAAGAATTTCAACTCCGTTCCTCCCCACAAAACTTTCATTCTGATCAAATACGCCTTCACTTCCAAAGCAGAGTTGGGCGACTCTTCTGGAAGTTGTAGTCCATTCAAGTACGAGCTATCGCCCAATGCTCCCTGAACAAATATAGATGTGAGTGATTCTGGGTATTGTTGAAAAGCTTTCTTGATCTCTAACTTAGCTTCATCTATCCTATCAAGTTTCAGGTATGAAAGAACGAATCCGAGAGACATTCCCAAAGTATACCATTCCTTATAAGTGTTGATAAGAGCTGAGTTTGCGAGTTTAATCATGTAGCCGTACTCTTTATTCATTAGCAAATAGTGATCGATGAAATACCTGCAGCCGAGAGGATCCTCTAGCGGAGACAGTGACCACAACACTTTGCACCATTCACTTGCAGTAGAGACAGCACCTCTCTGGGAAAGAATTTGAATATAACGGAAAATGGCTGAATAGAACTGTCTGTTGTAAAAATAAATGAATGGAAGCTGACAGGCCGTCCCATTAAAAGTGATGTGAGCTCTCAATGCGCGATCAAATACAAAGAGGGCCCTTTCTACCAGCCCGTTACTGTTGGTCTTCTCACCCTGTCTGACGAAGATCAAAGCGACTTGAAGAAGGGAGGGTACATGATAGGGGAATTTGGTTGAAATGAGATTGATTAAAGCCTCGTGGTCAGGATGTAGCACGACACTCATGTAGAATTCGGTCATAGCTTTCCGATTGAGATCCGCATTGGATGGCTCGAACTTGTAGAAATTTATCCCTACTTTCTCCAACTTCCTACAGGTAGTCTCAATCTCGTCCATCCAGTCCTGGGGCCTTTGCCATGCATTCCACTCTCTAACTTCTTCCTGCGATAGCTGGCAGATTGTGAACTCTCCGCGAGCAGTAGGGATCCAATCATTGCGAATTTTTGTGAAGGCAAGACGTCTAACGGTCGACCCGTTGGGCACAGTTTTGTGATCCTTACCACCCCAATTACGAACCATGCTCTTGAGCTTATCTATTTGCCTCATGACCTGCGGCGAAACATGAGTGGACGTCATGGAGTCCACATCAGCCAGAGATTCAGCTGATAGGTCTCCAAATAAAAGTTTATACTCGTAATCTGGGTTTAGCTTTTTCATGTCAATGGAACCAAAAATACGAGAAAGCTCTGAATAAGACCTAAAATGCGTGAACCCTGGATCTGTAACCATTGTTACTCTCCCCTTCTGTCGGTATGTGAATTGTTCTTCTTCTTCTTCTTCTTCATTTGCAGTGTCATAGTCAAAGTCTGACCCGCTAGAGTGTCCAACGTGCACATCTGCCGATTTTTCCTTGTCCTCCAAGTCTCGTTTTTGGAATTGCTTGATGATTTGGTCGAGTTCTTCGTCCGTGCCGCTCCCCTCTCTCAAATCGGTGTGCTTCTCCGGGTGTTTTTTGGTGTTCTTATTAGCTCTCTTCTTTTTCTTCTTATTCCTCGACGTCTTTTTGCTCTGTGTCTTCCCTGCAGACTGCTTTGAATCTGGAATGGCGGTGGTAGCAGGCACATGAGTACCAAAGGCTTCATTAGTTTGACCATTATCGCTACTTTCCTTCTCCTGTTCATCATCATCTTCATCGTCACCTTCTCCCATGAGGGCGAACATGTTCACTGGTGTCTTTGTCCTAACAGCATTATAATCAACGTCAGTCTCCTCTTCATCAGCACCAGGAGCTAAAGTGGCCAGTGTGTCCTCTAAACTATTTTTCTGAAGTCTTCTCAGCGCTCGGGAGCTCATGATGGATCAGAATTCTTGGATTTGAGCATGGTTATTGATGCACTATTCTCACTTTACTATTGCTTAATCTTATATTTAATGTTATGAAAAATTTCAGCTCATCGCCTCCTGGTGCACATTCAAAATCCTAAAAACTCTACAAAATCCCAACACTTGAAGATCCAGAGAACCAGTTTAGACTGCTATAGCCCAGAATCACTTCCAAGCAATTTAATCACAACGTATCTTAGTGGATTCCCTGGATTGATATTTTGTGTGAGATTTCGGTCATCTATTAAGCTCATAGCTACACTAATCAAACCACAATGGCTAAAAAGAAGACTCTTAAGCAGCAGGACTTCCAGAAGAAAAAGCTCAAAGTTGGTAAGCCCAAGCAAGCTGCAAGCAATGCAACCGATACCTCTTTCACGGCACGGATGATATCGCTGCCGAACCAGCCAAAAATCAAGACACCTGGGTTGAGCAATAATACTTCGGACAATGGCAGTCAGCGGATGGAAGCGGATATTTTGAAACGGCTTTCGCTCTGTAAGCACCACAGTGCGACGACAAGGAAGGAAACCTTGGTATATTTCAAACAAGCGGTACCGAAGATTATCAATACGAAATGTATCACTCCGATGTTAAACAGTTGTCTGCCGTTGATATGCGACGACGACGCACAAGTGAGAAATGCTTTGTTGGAACTTTTTGATGAGATAGGGCAGCATGACCAGAATGTTTTGCGGTTGCACAGTCGAGCCTTGGTACTGTTTATTAACAGCGGAATGACACACATTGTTCCGGCAGTTCAGCGCGACTCAGGAAAGTTTTTGAAGTGCGCAGTCCGCTACTGCGGGGACGAGTTGGTGCGCAATTCGTGGGTGAAGATGCTGAAGGGGCTTTTTGGGGTTCTGGGGTGGGCCGTCGACGTCTCCAGAACCAATAACAGTGTCAGCATGGGTGTGAAGAGTGCCAGTGTAGTCAGTATGAATAGTGCTAAGGCCAAGAGGGCCCAAAAAGTCAACCTCGAAACGCTACTAGATTTCGTTCAGTGTGGATGTATTGAGCCGACGCCCGATGCTACCCTTGAATCGCAACAGGCGCCCTCTGCGTTCGATAAGTACATTATCCCGAATGTGCCTCAACCATTCCAGCATCTAAAACTTTTTGTCAAGGAACTGAAGAATGAAAAGGCGGGGAAAGGATCCAAGCTTGACGAACTCGCGAATGTCTCGCTGCAAGATTATCCTGCAAGGCGTGAGGTCCTGGTTGAGCATTTTTTGGAACCCATGCTGCAGAACACATCAAGTTTGATAGCTGATGGCGGAGACAGCGGAAAAGTTGCAAACTCTTTGCAAGACACCCTGCACACCATCAAGCAGTTGCATGAATCGTAGTTCGGAACAAAAGAAGGCGCCATAATCTCAACTAGTCAAATGTGCTCTTGCTAGGGGTGGGACGTTCCTGCTCGTTGAATTCCAAGCATTCGGATATTCGAATTTCGCAAGAAAATGGCACCATTTTGTCGACAAGAATCCGAGATTTCGTTGATATTCTTTGTTCTTCCCTGTACGAGTACCAAGGCCTCGAGGTCACAAGACGCATGGTTTGAACTGCGCTTCGACCGGAAGGTCAACCCTCCCAAAACTCTCTTCGAGAGCTCCCTCATCTCTGTTTTTCACCGGTCTGTGCATGAGTCTCTGCGTCTGGTCGAATAGTCCTGTCATCCAAATGCACGTGACCTCGCGTCATCTACTCGGATGTTTAGGCGATTTTCTACCCGTTTCTCGAGTCCTTCGGTGAGATTTTTATGGGTTGACCGGTCGCTGGGGGATAGATAGAGTATCTAAACATTGATAGAAACTGGACTAACGGTGGCCTTCGCGACTACTCATCGCGACCAAAGCTGTTCTGATGAAACTACACAACAAAGTGGCCAACAAAGGGACAAGCTTGGGCCCTTCTCCACCTAAACACAGTATTACTCAACTCTATTGGGTGGAAAGTACAGGTATACCCTCAGTTCTTCACTTACTGCTTGTTTTGATATTGTGCTGATGTAGTTATCTTTATCGTGTTTAATGCTATAGATATCCACGTTGGTCGTTTAATGATATCTGTGACGCCCCTGATCAATTTTGTATATCAATAAACACTAGAGTTGGAAGTTCTGAATATATAAAACAAGCAGGAAATCCCAAAAGCTTGAAGCTTCCCGTGTCTGTGGTAGTAGTCTGGGGTTCACTAACGCTGTACTGCAGTCACCTGCTTAAAACTCTAAGCAGTGGTGCTCCACAATAGCTGATTGCGTCCCACTGTGGCTACTTCCGCTTGATCAACTATCGCTCAATTTGCTGCCGAAACGTGCGCTTTGATAGCCTTCATACTCCAAACCTAGTTCTCACCTGCTATCCGGCCTGACCCGATTGAGACACCCCGCGTGTGCTATACTTTCCTATAATCGAACCTGGCGTGGAAACGACAAAGTTCGCCATTTTTCCTATTTGATATTGTTGATTTTTGAGTTTCATTTTAGTTTAGGGCATTACGTTGCACCTTTCTTCCATTTTCCTTATTGCAATTAATTCTCTGTTGGTTTCCTATTGACTCACGCCATTGGATTCCATAATCTCCTTCTGAGCGAACTTCTTCAAACGTCCTTTAAGAGCGCCCAGTTGTCTGTGTTTTTTTATTTTGGTAATTGTTTGAGCTTTTTTAACATTTGCAGGTACAAATGTCTTTCAGTTCGTCCTCAAGTTCCTTCCACCAGCCTGGCCCTCACTTCAACAACAGTAATGGTGGGGGGAGCGACTACACTCACCAACTCCCCGCGGCACACATACATCATGCTTCGACGGACTCCCTGTCCTTAAAGCCAAATTCCCTGTACATGGGGGATCTTGACCCCAGCTGGGATGAAAATTCAATTCGTAGAATTTGGGCCGCCCTTGGGGAGCCAAATGTTCAAATCAAGTTGATCAGAAGTTCGGGGCCTCTAAGTGGGAACTCTGGTTATTGTTTTATTGAGTTTTCCTCGCATTTGAATGCG